>CP136869.1:12235195-12845473 GCA_033000465.1 Sciaenops ocellatus
GTCTTAACATACTTTCTTCCACAGTGTTTCAGCGCGGGACAATCAGAACATTTAGAAAGGGTGTGAAAAAGTCTGCTGCCTGTGGCCAAAAAGAATGAACTATGGCAGACTGGAGATTGTGAATAGGCCTTTTACAGGTCACAGAATCCATTCAGCCCACTGACATTGTTATTATCTGACCGTCATAGATGGGCCTAATTAATATTCTAATCATAGGCCTCCGGAACATTGTAAACAAAATTATCCACTGAGTACCATTTGCTTATTCAGTCGCTCGTTGACTCTGTTAGTGAGAAATAAGCACTCTGGAGAAAATGAACACTAAGTAAAGGAAAGCTTAAAGACAAGAAAATCTCTTTTCATAGGCGAAGTTTCTCTTTTCATCTCTGCAATGTTTCAGACATGAGTGCAGTAAGGAAATCAATACTTAACACTATATTGAGTTCAAGGGAACACATACAGAGGATTGTTGGCTTTATATATAACAGAAATCTTAAGTAGGTAAATAAATAAATACCAATTATGAGATCTTAAGTTATTTGTCCTAATGCCCAAATGTGCATATTTAGATAAATCAGTCTTCAAAAAGAGCTACAAGCAGTTATGACTTTAACATATCTCATCAAATCAAAGTTTTAGGTGTCTTACAAGCCTTCAAATCTTCTTCAAGTTCACAAATATGCAGAAAAACCCTCCTTTTTGGGCTGAAAGTGCTGCATAATAAGATTTCATATTCACATCCCTTTTAATAATGTTTTATGGTGCAAAGCCGAGCCAGTAAAGTACATGGATCGTTATATTAGTGCACATAGATCAGCCAAATTTAAAAATCATCTTTGCATTGGTGCCCAATATTGAAACTGTATTATACTAGTCTGTTGTTTATGATCTGCCTACAAAAGCAATGCTGCAAATCTCCATCATTATTGTTCCCTGTCAACTTAGAGATGTCTCTCTCGGTGGGGTGTTGGGAGAGTTATGGAGTGTCGTGACGAAGGAGACCTGGAGTTGACAGACATCTTTTCAGGGCACATGGTCTCATGACGGAGCTCCTTCAGATGGGAAAGTGAACAGACTGAAATGCTAATTTCCACACGATGATAAATCTGCAGTATGAAATTGTCGGTACAGAGCTCTCTTGCCCTGAGGCTGTGCGTTATTGCTTTATTCTATTAGTCAGTTATTACCAGCAATCACAGTCAACCCCCACTGCCCCCCGCACACAAAGCCCCTTTTACATTACATTTATCAGGCGTTGTACAAACGTTGAAAACATATGACGGCAGCCCTCAGAGCTGTGTTTCCTCCGGGGCTGGGGGGCCTCTGCTGAGGGAGGGGACCTCCAGCTGGCCCATAGTGAATCTGTTCACTGGGCTGGGCGGCAGTGACACCATGAGGGCCACTTACATTCTTCTCAATCAAGCTCTCACACATCCTCCTATAGATTCCAGTTTTTAACTCATGTTTATGTACATTTGAGGATCTCTTGAAACCAACTCTGTTTAAGGCTCAAGTGTTCACAATGAAGTGTGAACACTGTCAAATATATGTTTCTCCTAACGCCTGTGAGATGTAGCTAATCACCTGACTCTACACTTCTAATTGTGCTACCTCTTCGCCCAGATGTTCAGCCCCGTGCCCTCTCTCCACTTCCTCTTATGGGAGCAGCAGCCTGAGGCTATTTACATCGCTATCTGTGGAGTAATTACCATACTGTTTTATATAATGCCAAGGCAATCATAGGGTGATAACATGCAATTAAGAAGTGTTCTCTGATTTGTACGTAGGCAATCTTGCATCTCTCCAGCCCTGAAGATAAAGTGCCCATCTCAAAATGTCAGATTGTAGTGGGGCTTAATCTGATTATTTTCAATTAATATGCATGTCTCTCTATCCTGGGATTGCCGCCGTTATTGACATTGATAAATTGAGCTCATTTCGATCCGATTTTGGGCCAGAGACACTCCATTTGGTTAAATGTCACCTGTTATACTTTTTCTCCACTCGCTTCTTTTTTCGTTTTCTCCAGGCTTGAACTAAAATCCCCTGCATGAGATTCGTTTCAGGATTAGGGAAGTCTTGAAAGGAGCAACATACTCATCGCAGGGTGTTGGGATATAATTGTTTGTCGTGTCATTTCTCCACCTTGCAAATTCCCTGCGAGTCCTGTTGGAAGGGAGCAGGCAGCCGTGGATGACAGGTGCCAGGGGGGCTAGGTGTTTATAGTGTCGCCCAGGAGAGTGGTGCCGGACTGGGCCTCGAGAGACAGTGCCGTCTGCCTGTCTTAGCCAAGAAGCTCTACATTTCCGCTTCAAAATCTCAGCTACAGAGCTTGTGAGTGTCATGTAGGCTTGAGGAAAAACAGAAAAAAGGCTCTGTTAAAATTATTTTTTATGTTTGCAGTTGAAATATACATTTATTTTGGAAGACATCTAATTTTCTGAACATTAAAAAAAAAGAGGTCTGAGCTGTTGTAGCGAGCAGGCTGCTCAAACGGGTAGGCAGCTCCGTCACATTTGAGCAGATTCTTCCATCTAGCCTGAGGGAGCGTGGTGCTCACCGTTTGAAGATTAAAACATCCACTGTCATTTCCTGCTCCAGTGGTTGCTTTCCCAAGAAGAGTGGAGATATGAATTGTATTTTCCACCCCCTTCAGAGCTGATTATCGAGAGCCAGCCTTTCAGTGGCCTCCATGTTTCATGGTGGTCTCAGGAACAAGCCACCAAAGAGGCAGAATCGGAGGGGTGCGGATCAGCTGTGTGTTGTATTTGTGTAAGCCATTGTTCCAACCAAATACAAAAGGTGAAGCATGGCTAAATCCTTTCTACTTCCTTGTGTGCTTCTTGTGTGTGTGCGAACAGCCGCGTCCACGTATCTTCCTTTACACACATGTGTCTGGGTCTGTTTTTATGTGTGTTGGTCGATTGGCGCGTCTCTGAATGTGGCTGTTGGTATGTTTAGACCCTCCATTTAGTCTTCCCCTTAGCCCATCAGTGCGTTGTCAGCAGCACGTCCAGTCCAGAGAAAGGCCCAGGATAGGACTAGGTGCCGTGGTGGGGGGCTCTAATAGAGCCATCAGTCAAGTGCCTGTCCAGCCAACCATTCCACAGGGCGTTAGCGTTAATGCTGAGGCACATGGCGTAAGCGCTGAGGAGCAGGGCTGTTTGTCAAAGTGCATCCAATGTGAAGGAAGTTGTTAGTTAAGTGTGTTCACACGACTGCATGGCTGTCCCACTGGAACATGTTCTGTAGCTGCCTTTTTACCCCCCTTTTTCTGATGCTAGCGGTATTTCAGGCGTTATTTTTTATTTTTTTCTCACAGGAAATGTCAACCACAATTGTATCAGTTAATGGACGATAACTGATTTGTCATTTATCAAGCCAAATGTAAGAGACTTGCTATTTCCACTGTGAGAATCTTGTTTTATATCATTTTTAATGATATAATTATATTATAGGATTTTTTAAAACTACTCAAATATTAAATCAATATCTGCCCTAATATTCAATTAATCTAAACAATTATGAGCCTAAGACATTCATAACAAACTCATGCTGTGCAGCAAAGTGTAGAATTCCTATATCTCAAATATGAGTTGGAACAAGCCAATACAAATGGGATAAAATGATTTTAACAACCTTAAAGCTACTTAAGGTAAAACTGGATGCTACTGTCTTAATCAATAATGAAAATAATCATTATTTCAACACAAGCACAATCTGTGCAGCACGTATTAATTTCCTATACAAGTGCTCTGAGCCGAAGACCTCTATGGCTATTTTGAGAGGTTGGCCCAAAATGTTTGTGCGTGTGTGTGCATGTGCTCAAGCCACTTCCTGTGTGACCTTCTGGAGTGTGAGAGGAGCCACAGTGAGACACACACCGACTCTGCATGAAGCAACAGCCAACACTGCCCACTCTGCATCATCAGATCAGCATATCACTCCAGTTCTGCTGCATCACACATCATCCCTCGCCACATTATTTGGCCATTTCTGCATGCCATTTTAACCCTGGCATGTCCTACTGCTGCTGTTTTTCCCTCTTTAATAGTTGTGGTATCTTTTCTACCTCATCAGTTTGTCGCTAGGCAGATATTGAAGTGCACTGCCTTTATTTTACAGCTCAGAATAGTGTTAAACCCAGAGCATCTCTGTATAATTTTCACCTTTATCATTGTTTTTCTACAAATACAGACTTTCAGTAATTAGTATGTGATCCATGTGTTGTTGTGTGTGAAAAAATGTACTATACATACATATACATATTTAGACGTGTTTCATAACCTCCACCAAGACACCTGGTTTGACACCATTTACAAACGCAAATAATACTTTTATTCCATTCAAATACATAACTGAGCTCATTAACATAAAAAAAACTGTTTTCTGATACATGGCACATTTGCACCTGAGGAAGCTATATCAAAAAAGAAGCGGTTCAGGTAGGCTTCATGGAAAATATTTCTGACACATTGTACGGTGCTTCGAGACACTTTTTTTCAGAGGAGAATGTTGCCTCGGGCTGAAATTGAAATGGTTCAGCTGTTTCCAATACAACAGCTCTCTTTTAGCAAAAACAGAAGTCGAGATGTAAAGATAGCACATGTTGGAGCATATAGATCTTATTTTCACATGGGACTTGCTGCTTGTTTAGAGAATCTCTGATCAAAGCCGCCCCTCCTGAGAATGGCTTTATTAGATTTCACACCTTCCCCCTAGGAGCCAGGGAAAAACACAAAGCATACTTTCCTGCATCAATAAATATTCATTTTTCTCTCAGATCAATCCCTTTTCAAGTTTGTCATTACATTGCAACACATTACGGTTTATCGGGCCGGGGTGATGATCGTTTTGACACAAATATTTAATATATAAGCCTTTCAAAATCATCCCATATGTTCTGCCCCCTCCCAACTACAAAAACAAAGCTCTACCTTCCTGGTGATGAACTGCAGTCTCATCAGCATAACGACGGAGGAGGAAAAGCAACACCATCTTTTAATTGGCTGGGATTAAGTTTGGATTGAGAAGACTTTTTGGTTGAATGAGATCTGGGCACGCTGCCAAATGAATAGAAAATGGTGTTCTCTTCCTCTCGACTGGCCATGGCACTCCCTCGTCATTAGGAGGGGAGTGCATGTGAGCCATTCCAGATTTGATTTTAATAATGCCAATGTCTTCATTTTGCCTCCCAGCCTCTTTAAATTGTGGGTTTTGGGTAAATGCAATACAGTCCTCCTGTTCCCCTAATTTAGGAACTTAGATAAAAACACCTCTCAGTTCTTTTGATTCCTACCTCGAGGAGTATCAGGTGTGTCTGGCAGGAGTGTTTGAGGGCAATCCTCTGAAATTGAGGAATTGTATTAGCTTCCATGAAATGGAGTTTGCTTTCACTGAGGGGTGTTGAAATAGAGCGATCCTCCCTCTGCCCTGTGATGATGTCTTATCTCTTTGTTATGATAAAGCAGCTCCAGTGTTTCGGTTTTACGATCACTTTTTAATAAGATCTACTTAATAATTCTACATCATCCTCATTGCCGAGGATTGTATCACAGATTTCCTCCACATTGCCTCATGAATGCTACATAGCGCTTGACAGATAGCGCCACAATGTCCCTGTTTCACCTTTTTCGAGTGCCGCCATTGTCAGCATACAAACAAACAGGCACAGTGCTGTTTCCTGCTCTCCCCAAATGAACCGTCTGGCCTGGGAGCCGGCTAAAGCCAGAGGTTAGCACTCCCATTTTCCTCCCTCCTCGCCACATCGCCATGACAACGGATATAGAAATCACACTGTCTCCTGGGAAGAAAGCCTGGGTGACACCACACAGTGGCACTTTTGTGGTACATGGAGGAGAGCAGGGTTCATTTAGGCGAGCCGGTCAAGGATGAGTATTCAGCCATCTGAAGAGGAAAGATCAGGCTGGACAGAGGAGGTCGGGGGGGGGCGTGAGGGTTGGGGTGAAGAAGAGGTTTTGGTCAAAGAGCTGTGATGCGGCTCCAACCACTGAATTCACCAGCCGGAAAGAGAAAGGTGACCAATTTATTTATTCGCAAAATAGCCAACAAGCCTGTCAAGAGCTAAGGCTTGCCTGAGAGCCTTTAAAAACAAAACAGCTTTATGTTTCGCTTCCTTACTCTGAACATTTTGCTGCACTTTGTGATATTTGCAGTGTAACTTGTATCATTCAAAAATGTCTATTTAGCTTTTACTCATGCAATTCTATCAAGGGTTGTATTAGACATGAGAGGCCTCTACTGGCAGCTGAGGTCCTAACATCTGTCGCATGAGTGGGAAACAAACCACATCCTACACAGGGGACTATGACATAAGAGGCATTTGGAGGAAGTAGCTTCTGTAAAATAAGCAGAACAGCAACATCTGAAATCCAAGCGCAGCTGTGTATAGCGTGTCTTATATCTGAGAAGCTTATTAAAATTCAATGCACACGTTGTTTGATGGATTAAATCCAAGAACTGAAAAGTCTTCTTCCTCCCTGTGTTTAAGAGCATGCGTCTAAATCCGTTCAATAAACCAGTCAAAGTCTTCACACTGTTCGGCGAACAATAAAAATCAATACCATTAAACACTTCTTTAAGAAACCTTAAGTGTTTCCCCAGAGGCCTTGTCGGTTTCTATGTATCATATCTTTTTACAGTCTCTTGTCAATAAAACATTCGGAGGATCTTAAATTCTTCATTACATCTCTGAGGCAGAGGTCTCCACACGTCTTTTTTTCTCCCCCTCCTTCACCAACGTTTTGAAGATTCAGGTAACTGATAGATCAATAGACAATATTCTTAGAGGAGCGAACGTACCTTTCATGCAGCGCTAACTTGTTTCTTCCTGCTCCCCAGGTGTCTGGGGCGTCCGTCCAATCAGAGGATCCCATAAGAAGCGGCCCGACCGACCACAAGCCTGATCATTCGCTTCCTGAATGCATTCCAATTCTTTCACAGGCGTATAAGCAATTTTTACAGTAGTTAAGCAGAGGTGGAACTGCTTCATATAATCTCGCTTAGACCGTCTCCACTGTCGGCCCAGTGACAAATCATGTTAAATCCCAGGCTGAGCTCAAGCACAAAGTGGAATAAGCTTTTTTGTGGTAATAAACATCTGAGTACGGACAGCGAAAACACTCCTGTGATCAGTGTTATCCATCCTTTCAGTACACCAAAACATCCGCTACCCAGCAAGTCACAGCTTGTGGTAATGGATGTTTAATTTGAGCCTGTTTTCCCTGGACTTATTGCGCTTTTTACCAAATGTAACTAAACTATAATTCAGAGCTAAAACAGCATGTTCTGACAGTATTTACAGTATATTCTGCTGGATTTGATCAGTCATGTTAGGTTGTGGTCTCAAGCTATTAGGGGTCATGTTTGGTGTGATGCCTTGAGGGTGTCAGCAGGTCAGTTAACTATTAACCAAGACGGGTTATTTACTTTCTTTTCTTCCTCTTTTACTAACTTCTAACCACTGGTTTCTGTGCCTAACTTGACACTAACTTGACTCTAGGGAGCTGCCTCAATTGTTTAACCCTAAGCTGACCATGACAAAGTAGCCCTTTCAGTACTAACCAACAGGCTTTCTTCCGCTACAAATAACAATGTTGCGGCGAGCATTCAAGCCCAGAAAACATTCACGTAACGCAAATAAAACATGACAGTGACGGGACAACGACAACATCATTCTTCTTTATATTCATCTATTTTGCGCTTTTTGGTTTGATGCTAAACTGCATTCTGTTGTACTAGTACTTATTCTGCACGGTGACACTTCAGTTGAATCTAATCCAGTCATTATCGACCAATCTCCCATTATTTTTTCCAATTAATCTGCTAATTGTTTCTTCAGAAAATGGCAGAAAAAATGGCCATCAGCGTTCTACCAAGTCCCAGGGGAGGTCTTTAAATTGCTTGTTTTGTCCAACCAACAGCCTAAACCCTGAAGACAGTCGATAACCACCAATATAACAACGTAAAAAGCAGAAAATCCTCACGTTTGAGGGACTGGAAGCAGAAAATATTTCCAATTTTTGTTTTTTGTTTGACTTAAATGATTAATCGGAGATCTTGTACACAATTAGTAGTCTGTTGACTAATCATTTCAGCTCTAAACTTACATTTAACAGAAATTATATAGGAACCGCAATATGAAGCATAACTGAGAAAGGGAAGTAACTCTCAGAGGTAGACTGACCATTAAAGGCCAATTGCAAAAGAAATTTCAAACTTCTTAATCTGGGTTTGTGTTATAACGTCATGTGTTCCTACAAACTTTGTTTTTTAACCGCTGAGACTGACTCTTGACACTTCTTGGTCTTGGGGCCCTCTGAAGACCGTGGCATGCATCCCACCCCCTGCCTCATCACCCGTCCTCCCCTTCCCCTCCTCTCCCTCCCCTTCACCCCATCCTGTTTGAGCTTCATCAAAGCAAAAGTAGCTCAAGGATTGCTAATGCTTCAGATGGTAGCACTAGTCCTAACAACCCTGAGGTTGTGGAATTCTTTGCAGCAGACTAAGGTCATTTTTTTTTTCTACATTCTCTCCCCCCTTCTCTCCCTCACTTTCTCTCTCCATCTAACCCCCTCTCTCCCCCAAAATGCTTTTCTCTATTAATCAGAGCTCACAGCTCAAACTGGTCTTCAACTTCCTCCCCAATCCTCGCTAAGCCTGTCATTTCTGGCTATTATTTACTTTAATGGGCTTTGGCTGATCCCTGGCGAAGCCTTGGATCTGAGAATAATGCGGCTGAGGGTAGCAGGCCCAGACGCAAGCGCGGGGCTGCCTGTAGATTAGCTATGGCAGATGGGCTTTACAGGGGCTTCCTGTGAGCAGGAGTGTTGATTGAGAGGGCATAATGAGAGAGGTGGTGTCCTCACAATGGACCCAGCCACCTCGCTGCACCTCTTGCGTCCAAACAACCTCCGAGCCCCTCAGCGCTCTCTCCCTCTCTCTCTCTCTCTCTCTCTCTCTCTCTCTCTCTCTCTCTCTCACTCTGCCTCTGCCTCCCTCCCTTCCTCCCTCTCGTGGTCTCTCCCTCTCCCTCACTCTCTCTCCTGTGTGGAAGTCGGGAGTGCAGAAACAAGCACAAAAGCAACTGTAAATAACCATGAATGTTAATCCAGCATTAATTGGTTCCCTCTTAAACTGGGTGTGCACTTTCACAGGCTGGGCTCCTCCGCGGGTCATTAAAGGCATAGACCCCCTTCTCATTGTTTACTTAACTAGATTCTTCTATATTTCAAGAGACAGACTAATAAAATTGACCATGGCTGCAATATCAAGACGACCTCATTGCTCGTCTTGAAGAGAAAGTGTAAAATCTGAGCTGTGATATGTTTTCCCACAGCAGCCAAACATCCTGTAAAAATTCTCCACAGCCACCACCCACCGCCCCCTTAAAGTTTTTATTTTAACACTTCAAAATGTAGATAAAACTGAAGCACCTCCATTGTTGTCACCCTCACCTGTTTCTCTATACACTGCGGTGTTGACACTGGGCCCCGAGCCACACTGGGGCAAACACTCTGCGAACGAAGTGTGGAAAACCCTGCAGTAGTCCCGGGGTCAAGTTTGTATACAAGAGTTTAAATTTTGTTGCGTCCGACTCTCTCTGTCTCCAGCTCTGGAAGTTTCCACACAAGGGCCACTACACAATCCACAGACTCCAATTATCCCCTTCCTCTGAGCGCCTTAAGCAAGTTTTTCTAAACTCCTTTCACTTCGCTCTTGTCAAGCAATGAAAGAAAAACTAACCACCATGTCAAGAGAACTCAGCTGCCTAGCAACAGGGCCACAGTTTAATTCTGATTTGCTTCAGGTTTTGAGTAATGGGAATTGACAATGTTAAGCCAGTCACAAGTGTTGTTTGTCACCTCTGAAATGCAAACAAAAATGCATTGTTTTTCCAAAGTATTGAGCATGATTGATGTTTAGAGACCACAATGGTATCATTCATTTCTCCCTTGTGTTTTTGCCAGGATTGATGTCATATCTTTTCATGGCAAGTTAAAGGTTTTGAAGGAGCATGAAAATGCACAGCTTTTCATCTCGCAGCAGACGGCAGCGCGGCGCATGCATTCCTATAACTGGTGAAGTTTAATGATTCTATTCAGCCTCTGTTCATCTCACCCAGAAATAATTTAATAAGAAACTTTGGCCTTTAGAAGTCTCTGTGTCGTGTCACAATAGTCGCAGGACGGACAAAAGACAACCTGAATACAACAAAGAGAAAGTCCTGAATATGAAAGCCTTTGATACCCTTCATTTATTTGTTCTGTGACTTTTTGTAGGATTTGTTTTTCATGACAGACTTTGATGCTGAAATATTTGGATTTGCAGCTTAACACTTGGTTATGCGACTGTCAAAAAGATATGATTTCCCACTTTAAATTTGGTTTAGGGTCCAAAAAAGTTCAGAAATGTTATATTTCACCAAGTTGGTTGCTTTTTGTTTTGTAAACACACTGTACTATTTATATCATTATGTGTGTTTATATTATTTTATCATACATGCGACTGTATACTGTACTTACAGTATATGTGACATACAGATTTTTGAGAGATGATATTACTTTATGAGAGAGGTGTTTGACTGTATCAAAGCCACAAGAATCATATTGCGTTATTGATAGATATGTTATAATCAATACAAAATAAATCATTTATATAATAAAATTTGCTATTTTATTGTTTTTTTCAGAATACATTGACCTACCGCTGCTCTAATGTTGTGGATTATTTTTTTTACAGATTTGTTTTAGTAATTAATTTGTTTAATTTAGAGCAATGATAATATTTTAATATCCCACCACTATATTTTTAACATTTCATCTGTAATTTTGGACCATTTTGGATAGTCCTCTGTGTCCTACACACAAGATTTTTTTTTTTTTTTGTCCACAGAGAACTGTGCTTGATTGTATGATTTGGAAGCTGGCAATTTCTTCTGCTCCAAGGAGCATTTTTCAAAAGGCGCAAATGACACAATAAGAAAGCCATCCATCACAAAGGAAAATTAGTGTAGGAATAAATGGCAGTCTTTGCTCTCTCTCTCCTCTGTGTCCCATGTGAAGCTCAGATGAATATTGAGGCAGACAGCAGAGAATAGTCAACAATAACCTCAGTGACATCAAAGGCCCAGACAGTGGTACTGGGGAAGCCCACAGAGGGCCAAAGACAAAATAAACAGTGGCTATGTCAAAGCCCACATATCTCCACCTACAACTCCCCCTTCAGACGTGTTACTGTTGCAGGTCTTCCGCGTCCATGCTGCTGTGTTTCTACTGCCATCTGCAATAGATTGTAAAGCTTAATCTTTGCTGCAAATAATTTTCTCCCACCCGGGGCATAACACTGGCCTCTGTGATAATGCACCATCTTATCCTTACCAAACAATGGGAAAGACTTAATTTTCTTAATTGTGAAAAACCCCACTGTTCACTATGCGCGCCTCGCGTGTGTAGCCATTTCAAAGGACATTTCACTATATGGAAACTGTAATCTCTTACAAGCATTTAGGTTCTCCTTTATATGCAGTTCAATTCATGTTGTGTGAAGTGACAATGAAATGTGTGTAATATCAGTGCAGAAGTCATGCATATAATTTCACAAGCTTACATCACAACTGCTTCTACATTCCCATTTCTGTCTCAGTGATCTTATCACAATACATGCCTCCATATTTAACATATGGACACATGTTTATGCTTTGATCAAACGTACATAATTTTGTTAAAGGGTCTTGTAGTGATCAATGATGTCATTTAACACAAGAGTAAAACAGAAATGTGGCGGGATGATGAAATGTTACGAGTCTGTCAACGCTTAAACAAAAAAAGAAAATGTATATTCCAAGAAATGCATATCTATATGCCACAGTCACAACACATTGAGGGAAGTATCTGCTCATTTATAATCATCAACATGCTGAAATAATCAAGAACTACACCACCACAACAAATAGTGCTTGGTGTGAAAAACATATCTGATGTCTCTCAGGTTCTGACATTGTCTGAAATGTCTTCCTGCATCCATAACAAATGGCTTTCAGCGCTCATGCCATCTGTCCTTAATGAGTCCATTTTCTCTCCAAGCCATTTCCATACTGTATTGTGCATTGCCTTACATGCATTTGCATAATTGTTCAAAGATTTTGCGCCAAAATAGATATCCATGCTGGGAGTAAGTGTGAGAGGATGAAGCCGGAGAAGAAAAGAGAGGGAGAGAAAGAAGGCAGAGTGAAGATGTTTGTGAAATAATGTGCAGGGAAAATCCATTTTTTTCCCCCTCTAAGCCCTGCAGTAACCTAATCAGGAGTTGCTTTATCTGCTAATCCACATTTAAACTTTAACCTGTAGGGGGGCTCTTTGTGTTAGTTAATGTAAGCATAAAAGCAGAGGCCGGCCTGAATGACTAATCAGATCCATCATACATTGTAAAACTAAATAGCTTTTCCAAAAGGAAATCAGAATTAGCGTGACTTCCATCTAAGGAGAAGCAGGGTAAACTTTAAATGAAACAATGGCCATATAACAAAATGGTGGAGTGGAATAAATTAGTGTTCAAAAGGCAACTTCTTAATCAGCTCAGCTGTCTAAGCCTGACAGAAACGGGGATGTTGGGTCATTTGGTAAATGAAGGCATGGAAGGGGCAAACCTCAAGATGCAGATAGGCAGCTGCTAATGGAGCCAAGTTCAAAATGAAATGCGAGGACGGGCATATACACAGGAACAAATGCTGGCAATTTAATAAAAAGTAATTTGAAGGAAATCTTTACAGGCCCACAGGACATGCTGCAGCTAAGATGATAAATGACAGCCATGACAGGTGACATATTAGGCTTTTAATATTTCAGTATATAAAGAGAATTAGAAGTTTGAGCTCAAAGCCGGACGTAAATGAGATCATCCAACAACAATGGTTAATTCATTGGAGTATTTGAAATGTATCAGCTGCTGAAGTCGACTTTCTATTGAACAGAAACGCCAGCTGAACAGCAAAGGGATGATGACATTTTGTTTTTGTGTTTGGAAAACACTTTTAAAAAAAAAAAATAAAATAAATAGGATTTATCTTATAACTAGTAGAAAAACAAAGTTAAACATATATAAACGCATTTGTTTAATGTCTCTCAATCAACATAAACTATGAATATTCATAAAGGCTCTGAAACAATGCATTATTTACCATGACACAGAGACTCCTCGTTGGATTCTGAACTCAATTACCTGTCACAACTGCTACATGCTAAATGGTGCAATTCACGTGAGAGATCAAGAGAAATGGTGATTTTTTTTTTTTTTTTTTTTTTTTTTTTTCTGTTTCACAGCATTAAACATCTGTTGACAGAGTTCACGTTTACTCCTGTGGGACTAGCACTTAATTTTGTTTTCCTTCAATCTTACATTACATTGTGTCAAGACACTGAGCCGATGTGTCTCTGGCACATAAGTGACATATGGAGCTCCAGACATGTGATGTACATCATATTCTGTGCATCTAAATCAATACATTTACGCTGTTTATTTTTTATTGTATTATTCTTTTGGAGCAGACTGTACTGTACTATTTATATCTGTAAAAACTGGTCTGGTAATGCTCTGCAAATTACAATATTTATTCTGCTTTTAGCCACCATTAACACTAAAATGCTGCTTTTGGATTCAAAGCAGAGAGAGAGAGAGGATTGAAAAAAAAAAAAAAAAAAGAGTAGCATGTCACTTTCCCCTTATCGATGTATCTAACTATATAATTTTCTCTCCATTAGAGACTGGGACATGCTTCTGTATCAGCATTATCATATCACACAGTAAGGCATGCCGTCAACCCATTTCATGACGTATTTGATTCCTTTCCCCACCTCCCCCCTTCTTTGCTCTATCTGTCCCTCCCCAAAAAAGAAAATCCTGATAATGATGGACCTTAAGATTCATCTCACAGAAAACCCTGTAAAATTAGAAAAATGTTAGAAATTACAACCTCTAAGAGGGTGTGGATTTTACACATTTTCGCCTTTAAACCTGTAAGGAGTTGTTCAGCAGTTTGACACGTAAAACTGGAGTATGCAGGTGTAAAAACGCAGGTCGTCGCTGTTCATTTTCTACAATTTAAAGTAAAAGAATCCCATTCTGGTCACACAGAGCCTACATACGTATATCTGTATGGATAATCCAAACACTAACATAGGTAATTAGCTCACTGTATGAGAGAAGGTGAAAGCTGGGGGATGCACTCAAGGTGATTATCATTTTCATTTTAATAAAAGGTAGCTGCTCCCATGGTATGTATGTGTATGGTCTATTTATGAATCACGCCTGCTCCTAGGATACTAAATAAGACCAGGCCACTGGAAGATTGTGCTGTGGTCTCTGTGCAGGAAACTATGCATTCTCCCTTCCCAAGGTCTGAGCACATGAAGGGGGCTACGTGTCCTCTGCTTCACTTCTGCTGTTATTGTCTTGTTTCTGCCGAGGTCCCAAAGCTCTTCTGTAGGATCTAACTCCATCTAGTGGCCCAGTGGGCTCTCTTCAGCGTGCACAACACCCCAAACCAGACTCAACCTATAGCTGTGTACACACTACTTCACCTCCTACAGCCTCTAAACAATTTCCAAAATATGTTTAACCTCACAGGAAATGTGTATACTTGTACAACCATTTGCTCTTTGTATCTCCATACCATCTTTATGAAATATTTTGTTTTTTTCCCCTTTCTTTCAGTAGCTGGGACCAGTGTCGTCGTGCTTCAGCAGGACCAGTCTGCCAGAGGCTGGGGGTAATAAAACAATTTTTCGGAGCCAACACTCGGAGCCTAATAATAAAAGAAGCCATCTCAAGGGACGTGTAATCTTTGTACATCCTCTAAAGCTCATTATTACCATAATACCACAATAAAGTTGTCTCTGTCATATTAATGTTACCCACTTTTTTTAGAATTCTAATGAAGTTGTCCGGTCCGTTTTCATTTAGCAGATTACGATATGTAAAGAAACAATAACGGAGGCCAAGGCTTTGCGACTGTAATCACACAATTTACCACCGCTCTCAGGTCTTATATGACAGGCCAATTTCCACACTTATTAAGCCCCTGACACACTTGAAATAATCGTATTAGCGTTTTTTTGTGAAATTAGCCCAATTTCTGGGAGACAGTCTTGAATTGATGTAATAGACTCTTATTCATAAGTTGTGATGTCTCTATTGCTGCTCAGCACCAGGCAGGGGGTGGAAAGGCCGGGCCTTACTCTGAGCTATCAGTCAAACCTTGCTCCCTGCTTGGCCTTCTATATACTACCACGTTAACTTCCTTTTTGAAAATTTCTAATCAACGATGTGGTGCTAAACGATTTAATTTGCTCTGGAAAGAACATTGGAATATTTTAACACTTCTAGCGACTCCCTGCGGAGGAGGTCAGAGGCAAGTCTGAGACCTCTACTCCGCAGCTAAGACCGAAAACAACTTCCCCACTTGTTTTTCACCCGCTATGTTTGACACGACTGACATTTTGCCTCGGTGGCATTGGTAAACATTGCCAAAGTAGCAAGCACGAAACTCGCGGTGTCATAACTCACCACCGCAAAATGAGGCCGCTCACTGGGAGCGGTGGAAAGAAGAAACACAAGGCACTCTGCTCATCGCCCCCCTCCAGTGAGGAATGCACACACTGCAAACCAGTTTCTAGTTGGGGTACGCCACATCCTGGTACTTTTATCTTTAACCCCTGACCCCGGCCACATCTGGAAACATAGTTGGACTCAAACATGAGGAAGTTTTCTTTTCTCTTTGCTCAAAGCGATTATGGAAGAGAAGCTTTTATGTTTTTCTGTAACGCAGTAGACATGTCTTTCTCTCTTAATGGCTGCACTAGCTATGAACTCTGGGATACTGACCATTTCGAGCAGTACAGTGAGAGAGAGCATGGGACACCGAGATGGTGAGAAAACACTATTGTTCTTTTTGGCTGGGTGGCTTCAAGACTTGGAAGCAGACAAACATCTCAGCTGGAGTTGGGCGTCTTTGATGTTCGAGGATGAGGATTTGGACATCGAGCTGGAGCCAATGCAAACATGCCAAGCAGGATATTTTGAAGTAACGCACAGAGGCACCTTTTTTTTTTCTTGGATCAACTGTTTCCAAACAGCTCTTTATTAGTGCTTTTATTACAGAGCCTGTTTTTGCTAAGTGGTTTAAGGTGGAACATTCTGATCTTTTTTGCTGGGTGTTTCATTGTTTTTCAAAGACAGACTTTTTTTTTGTGTGCATCCTTTGCATACAGACAGTACATATTGTCATCCTTGTGTAAAATCATCTCTTTATAGGGGGCTGTGAGTGGGCCTCTTTGACAGCGTGAGTCAGCCTGAGGGTGTCTCAGGGATATAAAAAAATAATCTTTCCCTCTGCTAGCCATCGCTGAATCAAAACAGCAATCAAGTGGGATATAATTAGTAGAATATATGCAGGTATTTATTAGCCGTTTATTATCTGTACCAAGAGTGTCAGTCAGTGTTGTCTACTGAGGAGTTGGACATTTCTGAGTGGAAGAAATTATTTGTCCGTCAATCTGTCTTTTGGGACTTGTCAGTGAGGTTATGATTTGATCATCGAAGTCTTTCAGCAGAGATTGGTAACCTCTTCAGGTTTTATGATCATTGTTATGTCAGTGTTGCTGGGGAGGGGAGAGGGGGGTTAGGACCATAATCCTGGCCGTTTAGTAGCGCTGACATTTACTGGAGCAACGGTTTTATATGCCACCGCCTTCTGCTCCTCGTCCAGCCACAGCTGCTTATTTTATTCCATATAAATGACTATTTCAGAGATAACACTGGATCTCACAGCGATAGTGGAAAAGAAAGGGCTATAATAAAGAGTCTCGATAGAAATAGTGTCTATAGGGAATTTTTTTTCATCGGTCCAGTGTCTGTCTCAGGGAAAATATGTCAATTTTAGATTCTCCAAAGAAGCATTTTGCGATGTTCTTTCACTTTCTCAAAGGAGTAAAAGGTGTTTCTAAGGCAAATCCTCCATCCTCATCTGCCCTTTCAAGCATGGACAGACACATGTTGTTCACATTTATGTATCTATTCACATTTCTCTTCTCACATTTTTCACTGACTAATCTTTCACAACTTTGAACATGACACCAGAAAGCAAAGGCCACATTTGAATTATCAGTCAGTTTCAAAGAAATAAACTTTGAAAACAAAAACACCCCTTTCTTGTAAAATAAACAAATGTATTTAATGAGATATGAAATGCTTATAAATGTCTTCTCACTCCACGGTTAATTGCAGCTTGTCACCCTAAAGCATTCAGTGATATATTGCGTGCACACACCAAAGAGTTTTTGTTTTCAGTGTATGACTTTTATATCACATTTATGTTTTGCGCAGTGTTTTAAAAATGTATACACAGTGTCACTATTGTCTGTTCAGTAATTTAAATATGTATGATCATATTAATCACGGGAAGTTTAATAGGTAGGCTTACATCATTTAGCATCACAGATACCAAATCATGCCCAGGGTTATAGTTTTGCAGAAAATCAAAGCGAGCGTCGCCATGAAAGCTTTTCTTCCTTGAGAAAAGTAAGAAAGTTCCAAGTAAGGCAATCACCGCCGCCATTTACATCAAAAAATCACCAATAAAGTCAGTGTTCTGTAAAAACAGGCTATATTTTTACATCTGTGGCCCTTGCTGAGCGAGGCTGCACAGGGAAGACCATTTCACACATCTTACTACCCCGTGGTTTCCTGGCTTACAGTCTCAGAGTCCATGTTCTCCACATTTTCCTGTATGCTCTGCCTCGTTAACTCTTACTCAGACCTGATAGTGTGAAAACACATTTTGCTTTGTTGTTCTTGATTGTTATCTGGCCAACTTTGTTTCTCAATTTACTTTTTTTTTCAGAAAGAAAAAGAAGTTACAGAAACCAAGTTGCCTTCGCCAGGCCGATATTCGAACTTGCATACTGCGTGAGAAGAAAAAGAAATGACTGGTATCTCCGAGCTGATTTGGAAAGCAATTGTAAAGCATTTGATCGCTTATGCATGTGTTGGCTGTCAAGTGTTTACTATAAAAGACCGTGCAGAATGCTGAATTCTGACCTCCCTCTTTGTGCTGATAAAAACAGCAAAGAGAGCGATGGAAAGAAAATGAGACTGGATGTGGCAGAAATAAAAACAGATGAGAGAAGTGCTAACTTCACAGCAACTCTTCTTTGCATGCTCTATCAGAGGGAACACATCAGCAGCCATCAGAGGCCAGTTCACCAGGCAAGACAAGAAATCCAGTAAAGAGTCTGGGCGGCAACAGATTAGAGGAGGTCACATCATGCTAATGAGAGTCATTACTATCACATGATAGCCAAATAAACTAATTGCCAGCTTATTTACGAGACAGAGTGTCCTAAATCAAAAGGTTAATTACATCTGAGACAGAGTCCTTCAGTGGAAATTGACCTTTAGATTTTTTTGTTTTCTTGCTTTTTCTTTTTCCGTCCTCCTTCCTCTTTTCTGTACAAGATACAAAAGGCCATATCCAGATAGAGTTGCCTGCTTGTTTCTTGATAAGCTCCAGGCGCAGAACCTTGCCTATTACTTTTTGTGTTTTCCCAGGAAGTGCCTGGCTGCATAATTAGCAAACATCATCAGACAAGACTTGGTGCCACCAAGGACTTTATTTTTCCTGAAGTTTCTGCGCCCCGAAGCTTTCCCCCAGCCACCAAAGAATGTTTGTTCTTCTTGAAATTAGATGGGTTTAATTGCTGTGGAACAACAGCAAAACACCGCCCACCCCCCCTCCAAACACACACACACATGAACACACCCTCATACATAAAAAGTCTAAGATCAGGCTGGCTAATTATGCTAATAGCCAATTGTTCAACCATGGTGATATGTTTACTGAGGGAGTTGATGTGTTTCCTTTTGCTTCGTCATAAGCAGCCTGTCTACGGGTCCTCTGTGAGATCGCTGCACCTGAAGGCAAGAGGACTGTGCCCTCATCCATCCTGCCTAACCCATTACCCTTGGACAGGGAAGAAGATAAATATTGTTGCAGATGCCTAACTCTCTGCAAATGAGATTTTTCAAGCCAGATTTATCAAGCCTTGGCGGGGTGTTTAAGGCTCCAAAACTTGGCCCTCGGCATGATAAAATGGCAGCACATGTTTCTGAATCACCCACCACAGTGTTGTTGCCAAAGGGTTATGATGATATAGTCAACTGCTTTTTTCCTGTTGTGCATCATAGCCTTTGAGGTTCTCATATTCTGTTTTCTCTGCGCCTAAGATCTTAAATAATTTGGATAGAGCTGAATGTTAATCTTTTTTTGTTTTTTTCCTTTTTTCATAACACTCCAGTTTATAGCATGCACTGAGTGATAGTATTCATACAGTGCACTGCACTGAACAGAAATGTCTAAAAGTTTTTATACATGCCGGCTTGATCATGTGTAGTGTGTACGTACAGGGTTTTGTGTAGTGGAGAAATTAAGTTTAAGTTCTCCAATGTGTTGGGTGCATCTGTTCTAGAGATGCGAATTAAACAAAAAATGTAAATAGAAGAAAGAGCAAAAGTACGTATTCTCCCCTGTATTTAAGCTCCAAATCATCTCCCATCAGCATCAGAAATCCAGGTTTTTTTTTTAAAGGATTCACAGTATGTGGCCTGTGCTCACACCCAAACATGCCGAGAAGGCATTGATGGGAGAAATTCATAGGGCCTGCAGTAAAAGTTGTGTATCCGAACCTGTTGCTGCCAAGCCTATGGTCTTAACGACTCTCCGTGGAGCATCCCACAGTGAAGTGCCATATTTATGTTGGCAATATATGCGAAAGAATTAGGATCATAAAACTCTACGGCCACACAAAAGCTCTTAAGGAAGCTGCTTTGTGCGGCCGGCTTTATTTATGCAACTGCAGGCTGAAGTCGAGTTGTCCGCTTTTTCTTACGTTCAAGACAATATTTCCTTTTTTGCCCACCTTTGTAGCTGTAATGACTGAATAAGATTTATGACTTCAAAATATTTCTTTACTGCTACCATCATCACTGAGTAATGCTCGTGTTTTGTTTCACCTATTTTTCCTATACTGTATTGTTTATTTTTTTGGACCACTGGGTGGAATCCGGCCACACAACACTACACAGCAAGCGTGTGCAACGTGGCATGTCTCCTGCAGGCCATCACGCCTGGAGGCCACGATGTAAAGCTGAAAAACATGCCTAAAAATGTGTTCATTTCTATTTGGGCAAATATAAATGATGTTTTTGTACAAGTTGAACAACAAAAATGACTCTTGGTCAATGCAGAACCAAAGGTCGACCTCTCCTGCATGTAAGCTATACAAGAAATGACCCCTGCACTGAATAATGATCTCACCATCAGTTACCCCTAAGCCTCTTGGGTGACTTGTGGCACCTAGGTGTTGAAAATGACAAAGTTCACGACCAGCTAAAGCGTATATCATATTCACTTTTTCTAGGCAAAGAGGCGCTTGGAAATTCAAACACGCTACAGTATACAGTATATTTCTATTTGTGTATGAGCATGCATTCCTGTGTATGAAATGTCACTTATTTGGAGAAGCACCTTTTTTTAATTCTTATAATTTTTTCAAGGGGGTCTGGTCATCGTAACGGTGTCACTTCACGATAACTCTGACATTGCAGGAGGGAGGAATTACGGTAGAAAACTAAGACCAGAGTCCAAGAATACTGTAACTCTAAACTGGAAAACACTCCCTGCCCACCCCATCATCTCCACCTCCAGGGGTAGCTCTAACCAGCAGCAGCAGCAGCAGCGGGGGTCGCTCGTAAAATAAACACAAAATTCAGGCTGAAGACTTTACCTGCTCTTTGAGTCGGGAGAGGAAATGCAGACAGGAAGGCTGCGTTTTACCTCTTTTCCCATCTTCACTGTGGGTAGTGGGACCAATAACATAAAAAGAATATTATAATGTTAAAACCTGAAATGAAATCACAAAATAAAACTTTTACGCACTGGAGATACCCAAGATGGACACTTAATTTAAGGATGGCGAGGTGTCTCCATAAAGGTGACCTTTGACACTGCATTTCCACTCCAAATCAACACTCTGCTCACACACTCCGCTCAAGCCAACAGGGAGCCTGGAGTTTCTGCAAATGAACGATCTGTCAGGAGGCTGTTTATATCCCCTCGCCCGCTCCTTTATTTAACACTCTCGCATTAAAAGGGAAGAGCTTTTTAATTAGCTATGGACTCTCCTATTTTAATCAACTCACAAGCGGAGTCCAGCTGTGACAGCCTTGACAGGCGAAGACTGGTGACGTTCCGACTGCTGACTTTCCTCCCGAAAAAAAAAAAAGAAAGAAAGAAAGAGAGGAGACCACTGAATTTGCAATCTCGAGCAGTTTAGCGAGATAGATGGGTTTTAAATTAAAGTGTAACAGTCTGTCTCTTTCCAGCTAGAAGACGGTTTGTGGGAATTTTTAATTGAGTTTTTTTAGTTCTTAAATATACAAAACTTGTCATAATGTGTTGTACTTCTGCTGTCCGTGCATGTAAAGTTTTGTTGATGTGATACAGGAGGACATACGTAACAAGTCCTATATAATATATGCTGCTCTTGCTCACTCAGTCACACCACACACACACATTAAAACCCTTTAAAACGTTTGATTAGACTGGACACATTGTGCCAAAAAATGTGCAGAATGTAGCGCGCTCGGCGCGTTAATCAACTTGCTTCATCAACACCATTTGCTTCATCTTCCTTCACTTCCGCCACTGACTTCTTTCCTCTCGTCTTTTATCCCTGGAGTGGCTTTAAGCTCTTAAGCAAAACACAACAAACAAAGAAAGTATAACAGAGGTTCTTGTTTGAGCTATTTGATGTAGCTGCCAGGCAGCCAGTGGGATGCTTTGAATTTAATTTCCTCTATTCACGATGCAGCTTTTATTTACATGACAAGACTGAACAGATTGCGCCGGCCTTGGAAAAGATAAATGAAAGAGGGGGGAAAAAACAAACTTGGACAAATTAAAGCAGATATTTGCCAAACAATGTAATGCAATTAAAACGGAGAGAGAGCTGTCGAGTACGTAATGTTAGTCCACTCACTTCTACCATCAGTGACTTTTTGATCTTTTATTACACATAGGAGAGTAGCCTACTGTTAGACTATGATGTGCAATCTGCTCGCCTCTCATACTGTCATGCAAATACATTAGCTTAGGAGATGGGTCCCTCCACAGTACTCTCAGTGGACAACACTCATTAAACTAATTACACATTGAACCTAAACTGAGTGGAGCGTAATGAGGTATGTGATATTCACAAGGAACTTATGCCATTGGGAGCATGCCAATGGAAATTTGTGATGCCACCATTCCACACCAGCCTGAAACCACACATACAGTGAAAACATAATTTGCTTTCTGTTTGAGTTGGTAATTTGTTTAATTTATCCACCTGGGCTGCTGGAGGCTAAGTCACTCTGAATCTAAAACCTTATGGATTCTCTGTGTACAAGTTTAGCACTGATTGGTGTGGATTACAAATACTTTATCTACAACCATTTTGATTTGAAATATAAAAGTTCTTTATTTGGGAAATATTTTGGGTTCCTGAGAGTTTGATGAGAAAATCGATGCTATTCTCACACTGCTACATCCAGCAGCCACTTAGGTTAGCCTAGCATAAAGACTGGCTCTGTCCAAAAGGTTAATAAAGATCTGCTTACTATCACATCTAAAGCTCCCTAATTAGCATGTTATATCTCATTTGTTAAACAGATTCTTTTTACCATTTACAGATCCCGGCTAGCTGTTTCCCCTCGCTGCCAGTCTTAATGCTAAGCTACGTTAACTGTCTCCTAGATGTCGCGTATCATCAATATAAATCTCAGCAAGAAAACCTATTTTCCAAAATGTCAAAGTATTCCTTTAAAAACCACATGACCAATCATCAAGTCTTACCATCACAACAAATATAACATTTTTAAACTCTCTTAAAAGAGAAATATAATAATATACATGTGTGTATAATGAACATTGCAGCTTCTGCTTGTTTGACTGAGGCTTGGAAAATGGTGACTCAAAGCTGTTAGTCACTGCTTTAGGCACTTACTGTAACTGAACTTCATGAGCAGAACATTAAAAAAGTAATTAAACTTTTGTTTATTCTCAATTGAATTAAAGTTTAATCTCTGTGTATAGATCTGCCCTTCCTGTGTCCAAGACAACAATCAAAGTCGGCTGTAGCCGAGCACTGTTTGTATCCTGATTAAAGAAAACACCAGAGAACTGCAACTTAATAGAAATATACCGCCCTCCCATAACTCAGACACACAAATTCTGCATCTCAATCATAAGGCCTTTACATAATTATCGAGATATCCATGGTGTGTTTTTACTTTTTCCTTGTTAGTCCTCCACTTACAGGTGACTGTAGTGCTACAGACGACTGGTGCTAGCACTGCTGCACAGCACAAATGTGAACATATTCACACTCATATAGGCTCAGCAGCTCACAGTAGAGCCATTGCTTCTTTGCATCGAAGTTAAGGTAGTTCAGAAGTTTACTGAGTACATCCAACTGGTAGAAGACCCCGGGATAGACCCAGAACACACCGGAGAGACTATATCTGGCTTGGGAATGACTCTGGATCCCCCAGGAGGAGCTGGAAAACATTGCTGGGGAGAGGGACATCTGGACTACCTTGCTTAGCCTGCTGCCACCACGGATGGAGGTTACATTACACTACATAATCACAACGTAGTATTCCATAATTCTCTCACATTGATTTTCCATAGAAACAACCTCGTTGTTGCATGTCTAAAAAAAAAGTCTTAACAGCATGCTGAGCAAACATTTAAGCTGAGAAACCAAAAGAGTAAGTTGCTCAGAGAGTAGACACTGCTAAACTCAGTCAGCCTGGACAAAAAAGAAACCAGAAAAACTGGGATATAGTATAACTGAAGCGAGAAGCCCTGTTTTACTGTGTGCTTCCCACGCTCGTGCAGCAACTTAGTGAAGGGTCTCGAAGTAAACGCTGTTGCAGTAAATAGAAAAAGCTTTTTGCCTCTTCGACTCATCGGCCACACAAGATAGTGTAGGGTTTCAACTTCCTGCATTCAGGAGGGGCCAAGGGATGACACGCATATACAGGGTCAGTCCCTCCCACCACCTTCACAGCAAGCCGGTTCTGGTTCCAGTGCTGTCTCAGAGGTATAGGTGATATAGACAGAGTGAGGGGTCCTGTGTTCGTCATCCCTCCTTGCTCTCAGTATTCTGGTTGAGCTGATGGTGGTCAGGAAGCAGTCTTCTATACCGGTGGAGGTGCCGTTTTAGATGGATTCTCCTTTATTCCAGGAGAACCGCTGTGGTTCTTCCAAGTCAGGAAGGGTGGTGATTATTCAGCCGCCAAATCCTTGACCTTCTCAGAGCTTGGTGATTAACCTGTCCAGATAGCCATAAAATGAATCCCTTTGGCTTAAGCAGCATTCTTGTTTTTGTCAGCATTCAGGGACATATCAAACAGGGACATGATGTTACAAGCTGTCACAGTCCAAGCCACCAGGAGGAATAGTATGTTTTAATATTCAACCATTTCTTTGTAGCTCTGCTGTTGAGAAACAGGTTTCCTGCTCTCAACTGGCAGAAGCAGAGACAAAGTGGGTGGCTACACTGTCATCCAGTTGTGGGATATATGGACGCCAAAGGTCCAAGTTTCCCACTGCTTTGGTGAATTCCAGGACTGTTGCATGGCGTACGAATGACTGATGATATCACACAAAATGCATCTGCTGTTCGTGTAAATGCACGTAGCTGTATGTTTTCAGCAGTTAGTCGAAAAAGCTGAAAAGAAAACTTTGAAATATTAAAAGAAAACCTTTCTTTTCTCTTTTTTGTTAGCTTCATCCTTGTAACACCTCCACCATCTGTGTGTGTGTTTGTGTGAGCATTGGGGTAGAGGGAAAGCATTTAATTCTTTGTGCACTCCATGCAACCTTCTAAGAAGCATGAAGAATTAATTCATTGCTACTTTTATACGTTGCTAATAAATTTGCACTGCTATGTTTATTACATCTCACACTGAGGAGAGAGTATCACATTTCATTTGGCAGGACCGTTTGTTAAAATGTTTTATTTCACTACAAACTCTCTAATTCTCTGGCTTTAGTTTCCAAACCACCCTGCCTGCTTTCGTCCCCCCTTTTATTTTTTTTTCTCCTCACTTCACTAAATGTATCCAGACTGGCTGTGATGGTGTGTGCTGGAAGTTTTCCATGCATCATAATTGTTTCGCTAATTTACTATGCTAATTGAGTAATTAATTCGGGAACAGGAGATTAGAAGGGGGCAAAAATACAGAAATAAATAAACAAGTAAAGCGTTGAGTGTTACCGCCGGGGCTACCGTTTTGTTCTGACATTAGGGATGCAAACTGACTCAAATACTCCAGCATGTTTGCTTCCTTTGCCCAAGGCTAGCTAGTTGATGTGCTTGGTGTGCAGGCACAGAGTTAGCATCCCCTAACTTCTCACCATGGGACTTACAAACATTCAGCTGCTAACTGCATGCTACAACGCATCAATTGAACTCCAGTGGTGTGGTCAAACGTAATAGTCATCACTGCGTACACTTCCAGTGATTTAGCTGCTATTTTATTGCTGAGCACCTTAAAACCGAACGCATAAAGGACGAGGTCATTTAAGTGTCACTGTAATTTCAAGAATCCCAGTTGTGGAGAAATTTCATGAGGCAGAAAAGTAGAAAGGAGTTTAATGTGTAAGGGAAAACGTGGCACAATTTGAAGAACACGAGCGAGAAAAAACATCTCTCAGTCTAGTGTTAGCCTGTGTTTCACTGCTGTGAAACTGTAGGACAGTTAATATAACAAAAAGGTCAAAGACGGTCTGAACTACCAATGGCAATAACCTTAATATAAAACAGCCTTCAGGAAAGTTTTCGCTGTGTCCTGGTGGTTCAGATGCTATTCATACTTTCAACATTGGGATCACCTCTAGAGTGGGGCCTTGCATGTCTCATATGAACTCCAAACTATCAAATAAAACTAAAAAAGTTCACATTAAGCAGAAAACTGAACCTGCTTTACATCGCTTTATCTCTAACTCTGCTGCGGCTGAAGTGAAGAAGATTCAGTTTCTTCATTTCATTGATTGGATGAATGGATCTTTTTTGTGTAATTGAGATGACAAACCACAAGATGGCAGCCATCCAATTCACATCTTAAAATTCACTGTCTGCTTTGCTGCACACTGAATAACACTCTGCTGTGATGTCTTTATTTTGGATAAATATATTGATCTCCTCGTGAGAATTCTTTATTTTTAAATTGATTTTCAGACTGGCAGATCTCCACTGGGCCAAACTGTGAATGCAAGAAGTGTTTACTTGCACCAAATGTTCATGGTTAAAATTACTAGTGCTAAATCCTATTTTTTAAGTAACCTGAAGTGATTATCATTCTGCATTGTATATTTTAATGAAAAATAATGCCTCAATGATTACACCAATTTCACCTCTGAGAAAAAAACTGTTCAAACATGCCACAGATCTATTTTTTATTCATTTGTAAGGAAATAAGAACCACAAAAGACTATCAGAAATGAATGCTTACTATTTTAAACTTCATTTTAAAAGAGTTACTGAAGAATTAGATCAGCAAGCAAAGAGAGGCTCTCATTCAGCTGTTAATTCAAGCGTCCACTATGGGGCAGAGTTGAGACATGGGAAAGATTTCAGGAGTACAATGGCTTCATTTTACTTCACCGTTAAATATCACTGTGCTGAACTACCGAAAACAAAATCATCTTCATACACCAAAATCATGTATATGAAATGAAAATACGTTTTCAAAAGTTATGGCACACATAAAAAGGAAAGAAGTAGACCATAAAAGTTCTATCATTCATCACAGTAGCATAAAACACACAAGATACTCACATAAAACTGGACACATCGTGGAGAGTATATGGAAAATTACAAATGTTATCAGTGGAACAAGAACAGAGTGCCAGCTGTGACTGGAAGTGATCTAGTGGCCTACTGCCCACCTATAAAACAGTACAGAACCTCCTTTTTCTAGACACAATGTTTTGTGTCAATGAGCTAGTATACATCCTCTGCAGCGACATCAGCGCAGCCTGGTTACACAGACTTAACAACCTGTCTGGTGATGCCATTGTTTCTCTGTTTTTCAGAGAACTCCAGATGAGTGTCCCTAATGGATGTAAAGCTGAAAAATGGTACCATGAGGCCCTTTCATGTGCCTGACTTTGAAGGCCTTTGGATGACGTCAGCGGAGTCGTCTTTATTGTTGTGTGCATGGTCTGAGCAGATGGTCTCCCTGGTGCTATATAATGCTATACATCACACAGGTATGGTAGTGTTTGACAGTTTTTGAAGCCGTCTTTTAAATATTTAACCAAGCTACGAGAAAGTAACTCCAAAATAATAATATTGACTAATTCTTTGTCCTGAAACAGCCCATTACTCACCATGTGTGACGCCCCTTTGTTCACAATATAATATCAATGTATTGTGGTATAGCCTTTAAATGAATAAGAGGGGGAGGAGGATGATGAAGGGAGACGCTGTTGCAGACATTTTTTATCCTTCTTTAATTCCTCCCTAATTCCCTTTTTTTCTTTCTTGATTTCTCAAATCCTCCCTTTCCTAATTCCTTACATTCTTAGTTTCCGTCCTATTCTTTCCTTGATTCCTTCTTTCCACAATTCCTGTCCAATATTTTTTAATTCCATTACTCCTTCCTTCCTCATTTTCTTCCTCAAGTGTTTCCTTCCTCCCTCATTTCATGTCTTCCCTAGACATAATTCAAGTCTTGAACATTTAAGAGGACGCAAACCATGACCGTCTCAAAACATTTTAAGATCACATAGTAAGACAAGGAGCAACTGACTTTTTCCAATGACACTGATCTCTGATAACATTATACTCTCAGAGCAAGCTAAAGATAAATCATGTTTGCTAATCATGAAATCTCGGACTGGTCTAAAACACTCCCAGATAATGTGTGCAACTGTCCATGGCGACCTTCCTCATTTTTTACACACCAGTGCAGACTGTCAAGGCTCTTGGAAATCAGCTGATAATCAGCCTCTGTATCATGTAATGTGCTTTTGGTTTTAGGAAGATCAGGAACATGTGAAAAATGATGTGTTCCTAATAAGAATAAAAAATACAATGGTTTGGATCACGTCTAATCAGTAAAGTCACGTCTCATCTTGGAAAATATATTCTTGAATTTCTGAAAAATTGCAGTTCGTCATGCAACCTGTTAGAAGCATGAGAATACATCTCCAGACCCCCACGTTTCCTCTGTACAAATTGTGTTGCACAACCTACATGGGAAACAGGCATGGGAAACTGTCTTACTCACACAGGCTTAATCTTGCAAGCAAACCGATGGCCAGGCAGTCCAACTTTACTGTAGAGAGAAAATGTTTCTCCTGAATGTTTAACATATGTCCTTGACTAAACGCAGAGGTCATGATAACAAAACCTAAATGTCAGTTGCTGAGAGGAATATGGGAAGACGTCCTTCAAATGTCGCTCGAACACAATTATTGAGGGTTCCTTCGAAGTAATTTGCCCTAGGGAGTGTAACTTATGCTATACATAATGCAAAACAGATGTACAGTAAAGGAAATGACCCATCAGAGGAAGAATAACAGAGTGTGTTTTAAGTTTGCTTAAATGTAGAGAATCTATTGAGTTTTGCTGTTCTGGAAAATATGAAAGTGATGTTAACAGAGTTTGAAATGTAGCCTCTTTTTAAACTCTATCATTTGCACTCATATTGACTGAACTGATTCTTGTCTCAGTGCATCAAGTTGCCTCCCGACAAAGCAGATCATGAATAACAACGAGTGACTAGCTGTCAAACACAAAATTATATAATGGTGTAAAAATGGCTGAAGGCTACATAATTCTGGAAAACGTGACTGAAAGTCCTTGGATGAAGATGTTGTTATGAAACCAGTCTATTGGGAAGCTAACTTGGAATTGGTTGACATAAAGGAACATGTGAAAATCCATGCCAAAGAAAAAATGTTGGCTTTTTACCATTAGTAGAACAACTGCCTAGAGCTGAGACTACATCAAGTAATAAGATATCATAATGGAAATCTAAAAATCAGTCGCTCATTCCACATTCATGTTCACTCTGTTGTGTCTAGACGACATGTTTTCTTTAGTCAAAAGACGAGCCACAATGTCCAGCCAAAATGCAGCCAAAAACAATACAAAAACTAATTTGTGCAGTTATAAGTAGCCTTCAATTGTCTGCCTCGTTACAGCTTTTAATGGGTCTGAGTCATTGTAAATGATCATTGTTAGCGCTGTTGTCCTTTCTCTGATGTAATTAAGCAGGCGACAGAGACAAAAGGCTAATGAGCATCGTCTGTTGTGAGGAAGGTCAGCGACCAACTAAACCCTGATATGAAGGGAAAGTGAGAAAGCGCGCGCGCGTGTGTGTGTGTGTGTGTGTGAGACGATCTAAACAGTAAGGCAGATGCACTCGGGGATTGATGTACCACGGTGTCTCATGTCCAAATCTATATGGCCCTTTTAATCCAATGAAAAATGAGAAGTGTGCGGTAACTTTGTTAGAAGTGGGTAATGTAGCCAGGGGAAATGGAACAGGGGCCAGCTTTGCAGGCCTCCTCCACATTCAGTGTAAGAGCTAACCTGATTTGCACTGCGCTAGCTCTGAGACCAATATCTGCCTCCATCACCCAAAGCCCATCAGGAGTGATTAAATAAACATGATGGACAGTTTTCTGAGAACCTATTAACTGTGACGTCTGTTTAGCATGTCCTTGTCGGTACAAGTGGGTCCTATTACCATCAAATTTGCTGTTTTACACTCCGAAGGTGTGACCCTCGCTCGCGCCTTTCCATGGGTTAATTACTTATTCTTAAAATATTAAATAAAGATGCTATTCATGAGCTAAAATTATTCCAAATAAAAAGAAATATATTACCCATTTGATACCATATAGAATATAAAAAAGGCTGGAAACTATGAACATAAGCTGAGCGGTTTCTATTAGGTACGATAGTGACACGTGGTATCCATCTGTGGTTTGGCTTAGCTCGAGTAACTGACAAGAGGCTCATGCAGAAAGTCGACTTCATCAATCAGTATTACTGCCATCAATAAGTAATGCTTTTCAAATTACCAGGATGAGTGAAGGAGTTTAGGCTCTGCAAAAGTTTGGACAAAAGACAGATTCAACAGTTTCCTGAGCATGACTGCTGCATCTCGCCTGTCAAAGATGGATTACGTGTGCGAGTGTGTGTATTTATACGCTGTGCAGAGAGAGGAGTCCAAGTATCCGTAACAAAGTCAGTGTATTATTTCAATTAGGGGTGCAATGATTCATCTTTTGGAATAAAATAATAATCTGGAAATACTGTGTTTCAGTGCAGTTTTGTAATATTTTTCTTGATTCTGCCAAACCTCCTGCTGCAGATTCATCTTTATTAAAGAAAACAGCACCATCGTATAAAAGAGAGTAGTATTTCCCCTATGTAAGGCTATCAGCAACTTATTGCTGTAATGATTGTGGCTATTGAGACAATTATATCATAAATGCCTATTTGGGAAAGAAACTAATACAAGATTATGAACCTCAAAGCAGCATGTCCTTAATAAATAGTCACTGCAAGACATGTAATAGTGTTATTGGGGGTGAAATAGACACGTGTTACTATATATGAGATGACAGACATTTTCCTCTGCAGGCAGCTATACTTCTAATATCTATGGTTAGAATAAGTCAGTCAATGTTGTCAACAGGACTGCTTTCTGGAAATATGGGATGTTTTTGTCAATGTGATTATGATATTGATTTTTCAGGTGTTACATTCACAGAATTAACCAAAAAGAACCATTTCCTATCTGGTTATGGTACCTAAAACATTTCCAGAAAAAAAAGTACATCAATACTTCATATTGTGGTATAAAATGTTCTATTCTACATTCTGAGGATTGTATACTGCAAAGAGTCGAGACCTATGTTTACAACCATTACTGCCATTACTCCCAACAGTGATTAAATCATATTGATTCTAATTGTTTTGATTGTTTTCAATTAGAAAATCACTTAACTCATTGAAGGTGTAATCCAATAAAATCTGATTAACACATTACTTTTGTGTTTAATCAGCTGAGGCAATGATTTCCTGTTTAAGAAAGGTCTCACAACTATTACAAAAGATGAAATTAAAAAGGTGACTAACACATGTTTTCATTACACGTGTTTTATAGCAATTACTTTCTTTATTAATCATTTGTCCTAATAAATGTCAGGAAACGATGTAAATGCCCAACACACGACTGTTTAATACGAGAAATAGCTCGTTTCTGGACAAAAAAAAAACAACAAATCCTCAACAAAGTTTCAACTAGATGATGTCCTGCTTGGAAAATGGCATAAATATTTTAATCGATTATCACAATCAATCAATATTCAATTAATATTTTCAACTTTATATGGCATTATATTTATAAAACTAGAAAATGCATTTTATTGCAGAAAATGTGTGAGATCCCTGAAGGCTGGAATAAATCACAAAGCATTGCTAAAAATGCAGAATGTAAAATAAACTGCCTGAAAAGTCTTGAAGCAAAAAAATGAAAACACAGATGCTGAAATGCACAACAGACAGAGGAAATACTACAAAAGCTGGAAGTGGAAATGTAACCGTGCCACTATTTTTGTTGAATACATGAAAGGCTATTTTTACCTGCCTGTGCACACACGTGTTAAGATGTGTGTGTGATTAGAGGTCAGGATGGGGTTGCATACGGGGTGTTGATGTGGACAGTTTCCAACAACAGTCATCTGACCACTTATCCAGTTCCTCCCGTCTCAGCCTCTAGTCTCCACTCCTCAGTGATTAATTAGGAAAGTGAGTGGAATTAGTCTATCAGCAGGCTGAGGGAGAGGATGAAAATATTTACAGAGCTCCCAGGAAGGGATTTCATTAGGAGTCGACTCGTGGTGAGTCGCCTCCTCTCTCTTCATGCCGACACAGAGTGGGAGTACTCTAAAACTTGACCTCCAATGTCAAGTCATGTGGTAACAGAGTTAAATGCCATAATGACAGCTACGATACAGACATGAGGCAGAAATTAAGATTTACTTATTGGTTTAATCCTGACAAATATGAGTCAAACAAAGCACGTACAGTAATGGGAAATTAACTGCCTCAGAACATGAAAGGCTAAACTTATGGCATAAAATATCCAAGGAACCGAAGCATAATCCCACTGAGACAACACGATTCAAGGTACAGCATGCACGTTAACCACTCTCTCCTCTGAAGTGTAAAAACAACCCACACAGTCTTGGGGAAATCGGTAAGCATCAGTCTTTTGACTAATGTTTCTCACTTTGCTGTATGTTGATTGGCATGAGATACCCTGCTGCTGTGTTATTTCCTCTAGCTCTACTCCTCCTCCCATCCACTCCAGCTCTCTCAGCAGGTGTTAACTGACCTCAGAAAGGCACAGTATGAGCACCCATTGGCCGGCTGAATGCCTGTGTGATTATCAGGGAAATAATAACAAAGTACATGCATCTTATGACCAATTTAGGAGCCTTGGAGTCCAATCCATAATAATAATGGTTCAAAAATATGAAAGCAAATATGTTTCTTTTTGAATGGTCGTGCTAGCATCTGCTACAACTATTATTAGTTGCGTCTGAGTCAAATCATTACACAGACGTTTGATGTTCAATAAAGTCAGTCAACAAACCATTCACAGTTAATGAGAGATTAAAAGTTAAACACTGAAACACAAAGATGAACAAGAACACATATGATTCATCAATGTTACTAAATCTCTATAAATGTTTCACTTCATGTATTTAAAAAATTCCAAATATTTCCCCTGCGTTTATCTTTGTTCTGTTGTTATGATGCGTTAGTCATTCGTCAAATGGTCATTGCCACATGAAAACATGCTGGGCCATTTTGGCTCCAGTTAGGGAATTCCTTGGCACGGTTTCCAAATCCTTGTCCAAGTTGTTCATTGAAAGTAGGGAACATAATTTAATATGTTCAAGAGTAGGGTACTTTATTCTTCTCTCCTGTGGTTGGATGTTATTAGTACAGACTGGTGAGTGTACATGCGCCATTATTATTTATATTTATATCATATAACCCTACTTTGTTCCGCTTTCTCTTGGAAAGTCAGACAACATCTTTGAGCATTCATAGCTTCTGTTTACAGCCGGGAGCATAACATAGATTTTGTTAAAAATACACTACGCAGTTAACTTTGATATCATATCGTTTGATATCAGTCGTATTATCGAGCAGAGCAATATCATGGATTGGAGGTGTGCCTTAATATTGGTGTATGCAAAAAACAAACTAGGTTGTTTGTATGCAATCACGTCTGAAAGGCGATAGTGTTTATAGCTGCTCTGCTGTCATAAAGACGAGCAGTATGAGTAAGAGTATGACGCAAGAAGTCGTACAAATGGGAATAATGCAGCACATTTGCAGACAGTGTGTCCTCAAACCCTCACATTTATGATGTTGTTCACATGAGAAGTGACAGAAATAGATGTGTGAGAAATGAAAAAGAGAGCTCGGGAGTAGAGCTGAAATGATTAGCTGACCAATTATTAAATGAATTGGCAACTATTTTTGATAATCAATCGTCCTTTTGAGTCATTTTTAAATAAAATGTCTAGATTTTGAATCCAAAATGTGTTTCTTTAAACACTTGAGGATGTCTCCTTGGGCTTTGAGAAACGGTGATCAACATTATTCATCATTTGCTGACATTTTCTTGACCAAAAAAGTAAATGATTAATCGATAATGAAAGTAAACGTTAGTTGCAGCACTACTTGAGAGAGAAGCTCATACTCTACTTACTTTCTCATTTCATAACACCTGGCCAGTGAATGAGTGAAGTGGCTGTGATTGTAGATTTAGGAAAATGACAAAAATTGTTGGACGAAGCACACCCATGCTAGCTGTTTGATAAACTTTAATTGAAGCACAGGACATCTTTAGTTAGTGACTTTATCTGTCACAACGTGTTAATGAGTAAAATGAAAAAAGCCTTGTTTGCAGTGCAACGCCAAAAGTAGTTTGGCTGGAGTCTAAAAGGCTGAAATGTATTTATTTTGGCCTCCAAAAATGCAGGTGAAGGAGGCGTGGGTGGAGAGCTAGTATCCAGCTATAAATCCCTGTGGTTCTCCAGAGAGTCATGTTCTCTGCGTCTTTCGAGCAGCAACATAAAATCCCTGAAATTATCCCATGCCTAAATATTCCACTTCACTTGGAAGTACGTCACATTAGAGAGGGTAAAGATGCTCCAACTTCTCTATGTCCAAGTACCCAAATACAAACAGAAAACAAAATTAGAAACCAGTATGAGCTCCTCCTTCCCAGGGACTATGTGCTGATTACAAGACCTTGGTGCCATCCACTAACTGGCACTCCTCTAAAACAGGACTAAGACAAACTCCCCAAGCAAGGCCACCTCAGCAGAAAATGTTGGGAATTGGCAGGAAAGTTTTACAGAATGTTCAGCCGTCTGGCAGACACTGCTGCGTCACCATCAAATGAATTAAGATGAATTGAGTAAACACATGACCAAACACAAGTACTGCATTTTTTAACGTGCCTGTTTCTGCATCTCAGTGCACAAAACTGGACTGGAGGGACGGACAGAAGCCTGTTCGGGATGGTTCGAACAAAGTTCTTGACCTGTTGATTACTTTAGGTCAAGTGAACTCAGCGTCCCAGGGTAAACATGATGACGAAGAGAGGATGACTAAAATATGCTAGTTAAGGACATTTAGAGTCTGGTTTCCAGATTAGAAACTGTTGTTTGCGCTCAATGTCACCAGTAGAGTTTGAATTATGTTACAGCAATACAGTGTGTTCTTCTAAAATGTTAATGTCTGTCTTTACTGAGTCATGTCCCGTATAACACACAGGGGATAAAGATCTAAGGGGAATTATAGGAAAATATACCAGTAGCAGTTCTTTGGAGTTTATTGCAGAAATAATTTAAGCAAAGAAGAGGACAGCGCAATAATGATCTTTAGGTTTCCTTTTAAGGCAATAGTCTTATGGATTCTTGCTTGTGTAGTTGAGATTTTTAATAGCTTCCCATCGTCTCTTCTCCCAGGAGATAATCAACGTCGTCAAAATCGTTTGAACAAAAATGTGTGATGTTTAAGTGCGTGCTGAGCCTTTCAGATGTCTGTACATTTTGTAAGAAGAGTCTTGTGTTCTAAATAAGGCACCCAAACAGGACGCGACTCAAGACGGATATTAAATCTTTCAAATAAAGATGTCCAAGTTTGGTATTAAACATCAATACATCATCATAAACTTACTGGTCATAGGTTGCCACAATTACCGTGAACAAATTGTGTGTAAACATTTCTCAAAATGTTTTATAAAAGTCCAAACCTGCACATAAAATAAATTGTTTTTAAAAAATAGTGTCAGTCCTGAAATGTCTAATTTAGTTTCTATCCTAGCAGGGAAGTTTAGTTTCGTTTCAAATACAGGTGGTGATCAAAACTAGTGTAATTAGATTTCTTTTACAGATCTATTTTACTGGTGGATTCAGTTTTTTCTTTTTCTTTTTTTTTAGATTTTATATTTTCAAGCTTTATTTTTGACAGAGACAGCTGAAGAGCGACAGGAATGTGGGGAGACAGAGATGGGGAATGACATGCAGCAAAGGGCCGCAGGTCGGATTCGAAACCCTGGGCCACTGCGGCAAGGCTTCGTACATGGGGAGGATGCTCTACCAAGTGAGCTAATCGACACCCCGGTGAATTCAGTTTTATGATTCAGAATACTCAATACCCAAATACACAGGCTGGGTACCCAAACTACAGGCTGGGTATTTATAAAATGTTACCATGAAAACCCTAAAATACAATGGTGCAGTGGTCAGTGGTCAAACTTTAATCTGGCTCACACAGGCAACAACATGTACCGTCCACTAACTGGCATGTCTCTAAAACAGGACCAAGATAAACTTCCTTAGCAAGGCAACCTCAGTAGAAAATGCTGGAAAAGTTTTACAGGATGTTCAAAATGTCTGGTGTTCAGTAGAAGAAAAATAAATAAATAGGCAGACACTGCTGCGTCACCATCAAAGGAATTAAAAAAAAATTAAGAATTTAGTAGATTCATGACCAAACACAAGTACCAAACGTGCCTGTTGTGCATCTCAGTGCACAAAACAGGACTCAAGGGATGCACTGAAGCCTGTTAAAGTTTTATAGAATAAGAATCCTGAACTTTTTTCCCCAAACTACAGACTGGTATTTATAAAAGTTAACATGAAAAACCTATAAAACAATGGTGCAATGGAGAATGGAGCAGAAGACCCCCTCGACATGCACAATGGTCGTATTTCAAAATGAAGACAGAAACTACTTAGAAACATTTTGGAGACACAAAATGTTTAGAACATACTGAGGATGTGGGTGGAGACAAGTAGATTTCACATTTGTTGCGATTCTTTCTGAAAAACGACCATCTTTCTTTGTATACACTATAAATCCAGACAACAGTTCTCTAATAAAACAACATAGATGATCATCTGGTGGATCATGTAATGTTTTCATATCAGTTCAGCGCCGTAATCTGCTCCATTCAGACTGAGTAATAAAATTTGCAGTGATTTGTTTTAACTGCGTTATATACTGCGCCAATTAAAAACTTTTATAACAAAAGAAAATCCTGTTTATTTGCGATACGACAAGGTCTCTTCACGGAACGACTGAACCGTTTCCCTCCAAACGCATCTGTCAAGGACTAATCTGTTTGTTACTACAGAGATGAGGACATGACAAAACATCGCCAGCATGGCGCGAGTCACCCTCTTCCCGGAGGACGGGGGTGTTTATAGGGTCTGGAGGGCCTCAGGGCTATTGACTCAGCTGAGATCCAAACTCCCCTGGAGCCCCAAAGAGTAACAGTGTGGCTTTCTTTTTTAAAACAGGGAATGAGGGTTTCTTTTTTAAAACAGGGAAGTCGGTACAAGCTGTACCCACTTTTGGATATTCACACACAGATGCATCTGGTGCAATTTAGTGTCTAGATATGATTGATGTTTATTATGAACATTTGTTTTATTTTTTTTTATTTAATTGAAAACTCTGCTGTAATGTTTCCCTGCCTGGTTATGGCTCTTTTACAAGAGAGAAGGTCACGGGTGAGAAAGAAAACTCAACTCTGTTCACATGCTGTTTACACAAGGAAAGCCTGGCTGGGATAAGAACAGGTTCCAGACCCCTTGGTACACCATTGTATGTGTGTGTGAAACTTTTCTGTCTTCTGCACAAAAGTTCTCATGCGGACACGCTGAAGCTTTCGCATACAGTAACCTATATTTACACACACGAACTGACAGCCCACTGCAACTGTAAAAACATTCGAAAATAAGAAAATGAAAGAACATGGAGGCAAATTTATTTGTTTACGCTCGTACAATCTGTGTCTGAGATGTCTGAAGGTAATGACGAATCTTTTTAATAAAACAGAAACCTTGAAAACAACAAACTCACTTCCTTGCTTGGGGGCAACATTACCTCTTCCTCCATTATCTTCGTCTATAATGCTCCTTTGGCTGAGCATATAGTACCTTAAGGAAGTGAAATACGTCTACATGACAGCTCGCTGTTTTATTGAATTCAAATGTCATCCTCTGCTGATAAACCAAGTACAAATGCCTTCTTTATCCGACATAGATCTAATAAAGAGCACAAAATATTCATGGGAGAGGTTACGCTAAAGGAGAAGTAGCGGGCCTCCCTCAGCAACCCCCTCAATATTTTCCCATCCCTCCCTGTGTGGAGATGTAAAAAAGCAACCTTGGGGAGCCCAGACCTAAACAATGTGATCTCCTAGAGGCCCGTTACAGGCCTTCCCACCACTTTCCTTCCAATCTCTTGGACGCTTCCTGTTTGTGTAAAAGATTTGTTGTCTTTGACATATCTGTACTTTTGCTCCAATCGAGAGGAGTGTGGCGCCTACATAATTTTGCATCTCAAGAGTCGACCTCTGGGTCAGTGATTTCCGTGACGTTGAGCAGGAATGGAAGCTCGGTGGGGGCAAAGGTCAGCCAAAAACCAGTGTGCTTACAGGTTGTACATGTATTCCTAGATCCTGGCAACAAGAAAGAAAAAAAAAAACACAGTACAGAGTGTGACACTTTCTGTTCTGTTAGTCTTTGTCCACGTCCCGCTCGTCCTCCCACACAAACAGTTTTTTTGAGTCAGGCTCGCACGGGCAACAACGCTAACAAGGCAGGTCCATTCAGTGTGAGAAATGCAGTAAATATTTTCTGAGCCTTGACTGCACCAGAGGGATGGCGCTAGAGCTGTCCTTGACACCTACGCAGCACACTGAGAAAATAAAAGCCTTGTTAAAGTCACATTGGACGGGTCCCTTGTGGGCCATCCGAGGGTGATATATGTAGTCCTGGATGTTTAGGACTGTCAGGAGCCCAGAAATTAGTTCTGTACAGATGGATGTTTGTTATGTCTATAAAGCATGAGAGCACTGAGTGTCCATTAGATAAAACACATGTTAGAAGGCTTGCTTGAAGTCCACCATGACAAAACATCTTTTTCAGAGAATATATTTTATAGCCTTTAACATCCCAGGCCAGATGTAAATCAGTTATTTGCCATTGACTCCCCTGGATAAACATCAGTCTTAAACACAAGGCTTGCATGTTCTATTTATTATAACACGATAATTACTGTAATATGTTAAACATAACTATTTATGTCAATTAGGTGGCTAATTAAGCTGATAAATGTCTTAATTAACATATATCTCTATGTCAACATGTTTGTCAGTATATGCTATCCATTTTAAAGCACAATATTATCCTTTAAAATCTGTTTTATGCGGAAAAATGCTACAAATCTTAATCGTTTATGCACAAGAATGTTTCCACACATATCCAACAGACAGCATAACATAATGTCCTGCATGCTACTGTATATATTATGGTGTTGGGGCCCTAAAATGGTCCATTTGGATGGTTCAGCGAGCCAGCTGAGATGACAGGGATTTAGTATGTGAATGCAGAGTTGATATTTGGCATCCAGACTGACCCCATCACTCCCCACAAGCATTCACCAAGTTCGGCACAGCGGGAATTGGGGAGCAACGACAACAAACTTAGACTCCACATGTGGATGCTGTGGTGGAGGAGTTTTTGAAAACCAATGTGAACAGCAGTGGAAACGACAGCTCACACTTTTTGCAGCAGTTTGAAAGTAAAGTTTGCAACAGAGCAAAACTCTTCTTAAGCAGCACATAACCTTTAGGACATGGATGTAAGATCAAGATATCGATAAATACAGTTTCAGCAATAAAAACAAGCAAGTTGTCACGTAACAGAGTTGAAATATCTCTCAAAATCTTAGATGTATATCGAGTGCATGTGTCAACGACCTTGCTTAGTTACACTGTTTGCACAACAACAGCTATTACAACATGAGCATCTCCTAGAGACCCAAGCTTGCAGTGGGATATAGTACGAAACAGTAAAAACTTGCAAAGAAGGATAGTGCAATATCAGTTCAGCTAATAGCACTCACATAAACCAACACAAGTATATTTCAACATTATCAAAATGAACACATATAATTCACATGCAAAAATAAAAGCAAAGAGCTTAAATCTCAGTTAATATATATACATACACTGCATTGAGTAGATGTGGTAGCAACAGGAGCAAAAGCAGAGGCATAGTCTTACCTTAATGAAGCCGAGCAGTGAGTAAAGCAAACTTGCACAGCAGGGACAGAAACTGTCATTTCTGGGTTGACATGACAGGATTTACTTAATGAACCAGAAGAAGCACCGAGTATTTTCCAAATGAAGACGTCCTGAAGCAAAGACCACTGGTGAGTTAGCTCAAGAAATGCTACATTAGCGGGAGAAACAAGTAGCCTAAAGTAGCTTGGCCTAAATTAGCCTAAACTTAGAAAATACAATGTTTTTTTTATGAATATGCTATCCAACAGTATAGTACAGCTGAAGTTAAGTAACTAATTAGTGATTAGTTAGGGACTGTTTTGATAGTTGATTAAATTTTTAAGCAAAAACATGGTTCTGGCTTTACAATGTGAGGATTTTCTACATCCCCATTTTAAAATATTTAAATAATTTCAGTTTATTTTTAATAATTTTGAGGTTTGGACAAAACAAGTATTAAAAAGTGTCAGTTTGGGCTCTGGATAATTGTGGCATTTCTCAGTATTTCCAGAACTTTTACAAACCAAACAAACATTAATGGAGAAAATAACCAGCAGAGTAACCATAATAAAAATAGTAATAATTAGTTGCAGTATTATATAAAATTGTTTAAGTAACATTCTGCTTTTACATTAAAGCAAGAGTACTGATAGTCTGATGATATATAATGTAATAGTATAACAGTTGCAGGGAACATTTTTCTGTATTGAGTTCCTACATACATTTTTCTGATTATACTTACACTCTTCTACTTGCATAACATTTTGAATGCCGTAACTTGTGACAGAGTCTTCACAGTGTGGTAGTGAACACTGGCAAGACCTTAAAAGGAAGTCGAAGCGGCCTTTTTTCGCTGCATACATTCAATCCTGTCAAACGCAGGTGTATCTAATAACATTATTGATTGCAGCATTTCATTGCAGTGATTGTTGGAACATAGACGTCCTTTGTGTTATTAGTTCCACCTGTGCTTTTCCTGCTATGACACGGCAAAATGTCTGCTGTTGTGAAACAGGTCTGTGAGTACAATTCATTTGGGAGCGATGGGGGGGAAAGGTTCCATAGAGAGATTTAAAACATGCACAAGAACAAGATGGACGGACTTTTGAGGAAAAACTGGTGATGCTTGTTAAGGCAACATGTCGGTTAGATACAAAATATGAAGGAGCCTGTCTTGCTCTGCAAACACAGAAAGGAATGATTGCCATGTGTGGAAACAAACATATTAATTTCATTTTAATGAAATTCAGCTTGGCCCCTCGGCTGGAGTTTTGATAGAAACCGTGCAGCACTAACCTGTAAACATGTCAAATGTATTCATACAGGTATAAGAGGTGACTCAGCTCCACATCACTCAATACTGGTCAGCAGTTTACGGTTGGAGCTCAATCTTCAGACCTCACAGAGTATTGTCTTTCTTCAGCAGGTGGTTATGTGATGCTTGGCATTTTAGTGCCTGTGTTGTTCTCGTGTAAAAGGTCCGTCGTTCCCCGCAGTGCTCTGGGCTACCAGTAATTACCTCAGTCATCAATTCATTCTACTACAGCTTAGGTGCTAACGCAGCTAATCTTGTTAGAGTCATTTGATTAGCAAGAACATCGCCCACTATCACACCTCCGGGGTATGAGCACTTGAGATTAAGCCTTGTCCTCTTTTCTGGCCCTACTCACCCAGAAATGATGTATTACCCAATAGATGATAAATGACCATGTTCTTTGGATTTTACTATAGTTGCTTCAGATTTCCTAATTGTTGCACAACATGAATTTAGAACTGATAGAGAGGGAGGGAGTGAATTATGGAGTTCATTTTCAGGCCAACAAGTTTCACTCTGTAAAAGTACCACAACCACAATCTGAAATAGACGCCACTCATCTATTCTAAAATAGGTAGAGTCTCACAGGAAATTTTATTTCCCACCTAATCGTCTCCCTGCAGATCTCCATTTTTTAAAATCATCAACATCTGTTTTTGCTTGTACTCGACTGGTGTAAATCAATGTTGTAGTGCGGGGTGTTGCAACAACATCCTGTCCCCACTGAGAATTATTTGTTTTGAGGAAAATGCTGTGCGGATTCGGAGCTCGCTACATAACTCTTTCCCCGCTTCCTGAGGGGTCTCGTGGGTTAGATTCAGTTTGTTGATAACTCTTGTGGTGGTAAGGCCAAGACCATGCATGCAACTTGATACTGTACGGGTGCTCACTGCTGTGACAGGATATGCAATAAGATAACGTTCACCTAATGGATGATTCTTATCATTCACAGTAATTGAAGGCGTGATGGAGGATCATAATCCCCTGGAGGTGTAAATGGCTCTGTTGCCGTGTTTTAGAGAAAGTGAGACACTGTCCTCCTCTCTGCATCCTGCTCCTGAGTGAAGAGCGCTCTGGTGCATGTCATGTATTTACAAAAAGGTCCTTGTACCTGTTGCGTTTTGACCCCCCGTGACCTCCAAGAAGCTGCGACCCATAGAAATCTCAGCAAATGTGATCATTCTCAAATGACTAGGTCACGCATGAGCGGGCAAAAGCCACCAAACAGGACCTCCACTTAGGCCAAAGTGTTTGTTTTTCCTTTCTTTCCTTGTTTGTCTTCAACCCAGGTGATGGCTTTCTTCGCCATCAACGCTGCGGACACTGAAACTGAGGGGATTTACGGGGTGACAGCCACACCGCCTCATCCATCACTATCCATCTCCGTGACGGTTGTGAGAGCTGCTTTGGACTATGGCGGAGAGGTGAGATTGTGACCCACTTCTCAACGCCTGTCAAGACCTTTAGGAAAAGAAGAATAGTGAGAGACAAATAACTTCAGTGCTTAGGTGTGTCTGATGGATGTTTGCTAAAAATAGAATTATTTTACTTATTACAGCTGGATACACAACGGTAAAGTGTGCAGGTTTAAAATTCTTCCCTTTTGCACCAGTCAGATTTTTTTGTATTATTCTTTGTCATTACAGTTTTACTGTCACATTCATCAGCAAGTGCCTCAATCACACTTAAATAACCTCCACAAAGTCATCTTGACCACGGGGAGTTGTCAGCTCGGTCACCCTGACACACATGCACATGCGTTCACACACTCCCAACAATACATCTGCATCTTTTGAAACAAAAAAAAAAAACAGAAAAGTTTGACAAATGAGGGACAGCTGAATCACACTGGAAAACGGAAAACATTCTTAGGAAGCCCAGCGAGGAGTGAAAGAAAAGCAGTAACCCAACTCTCTGACTCCACCCTGCCAGTTTCTCCCCCCTCTCTTAGCCCCTGATACACCCTGATCCAAGCCAAGGGCAAGCTTGTGGCAGCTATTAATACAGTGTGTCGACAGGTCCAATCACAATCAGAGCCTGGCCATTCCTTTCATGCTGTGCAGAGGACAAGGGACAGAGGACTGTCACTGGATGAGAGATGATCTAGTGGAGGAGAGGGGTGTTCGAGATATTAAAGTAAGATTAACCTGTGTGCTGTCAGTGCGGGTGTGCATATATGTCATTAATTAAACTTTATATGCCGAATTAAACGTAAAGATTGTGCAAAAGGCCCAGATTTGGCGCTTTAATCAGCTCCACCTGTCAAAAGCAGCAATCAATTTCACATGAAAGAGAAAATGAGTGATTAAAAGCAGACATTAAGAGAGAGAGAAAAGAGAGATGGTGCTTGGGGAGTAGGTGGGGGGCAAAAGAGGAGGAGAGACGGAGGGGGAGGAAGAGGCGAGGTGCTATTGTGTAAGATCTTGTGTGTGTTTGTTTGTGTGTGCGCAGGCAGTTGGCCAGAGAGAGAGATGGGCTAGGACAATGCGTAGCTCCAATATAATTCATTCATCACTCTAGTGTGTGTGTGTGTGTGTGAGAGAGAGAGAGAGTAGTAGGGGGGTGTGTGTCAGTGTGTTTGTGTGTCAGACGGTATTCCTGCTCGTCTCGCTACACCAGTTAAGTTAAATCAGAGGCAGTCACTGGCACACTGCGGTGGTCTCTGTCTCTCTGTCCAGTCCTGCTCCGAAAGCATCAACAACCTCCTGGTTCAGCGCCACAGGTAAGAGATCACGTTACCTCATTCTCAGGGAGATGTTTTACCAACTTTTATTAATAATTCTTTGCCAGGTTAAATCTATAAACTACTTAAATTTAACTTTATCATTGGATTAACAAATCTTAACTCGTTACGGCTGCTTTTAGGCTTTTCTAATGCTCCAATACCAGCGCAAAAAGGTTTCACTCTGTAAATATTTATCTCATAAGCTCTTTGTTGAAAAGCGCTGATATTACCTTGGGAACAAACACAATGTAGTAACTACAGAGAGCAAAATGTTAGATGTATTCACTGGTTTAATCGGCACTACCTGTTGTTGCTGTTTGCTCAAGTTGCTCATGTGAAAGTCCTGTGTGCGCAGAGCATTCAAAAGAAGCAGTGTAGCTGTGCGGTAAGCATGGTAAGAGTCCAGGATTATAGAAAGTATACGAAGAAAAGGACAGAGTCTGTTGTAAAGTTTACATTGTCTCATATTCCCTCAGAGAATTACAGCCACTTCCTGATAAACAGTAGCTCTGAGCTCCCTAAAAATCCTCGCTTATGAAGAATTTAATCCTGAAGCAGGCAGGAAAAGGGGAGATGGTGGATAGCGGTGCATGGTAACCGAAGAAAAGCAGGTGAAATTAAATTTTCTGCACTGCCAGTGAGAGAGACGGATATGCTCGTTGAATAAAAGTGAAATAAGAGTGATGGACTGGAGCAGGAACATGAGGAAGAGAGGAAAAGAAGGCTTCCCTCCTAGGTTGTTCAGAGTGAAAGCTGCTCAGCATCATGCTCTTAAACCAAGAGCTTTGTATGGGTTTGTATTTTATAGGTGCTTACTTTGCCCCCTAATGTTTCCATGTTGGAGACACAAGCTACTATGGGAGCCAGTAAATGTGTTACTCAATATAAACTCACGTTCTGCAGTGAAATATTCTTCCAACTTCTATAATCAAGTCTTCTAAACAATCACGATGATTGAAAATAAGTGGGATTTATAATTTGTTTTGTTACTGTAATTGAAAATGCCAATGGCATATTTCATAAAACGCAGCACAGGAAATGAAGGGAAGCTTCACAGGCTGAAGTTTGTGCTGTCACATGAAAGCGTAGTTTTATAAACAAAAAAAAAATTCAGACATGGTTTCTGATGCCAATATTTCCATTAGCCTCTTTCCTGCAAGCAGAAGTCAAGTCCTCATTTAGGTCATGGACACTGTCATTCTGTCACACACACATGCACACTTAATCAAAATCTTCTCACTCTTTCTGAACATGTGAGTGTAAATGCACAATATTAGAATGGATAAGTCTGTTGGTTTCATTTTTTTTAAGCACCCTTATTATTTAAGAGTTTCTTTAGTCACCAGTGAGTTTACTCTTGGTCAAGTTTCCTACTTCAAAAGCTCTTCAGTTGAAGTGACACCCTTGTAAGTTGAGACAGAGGAGGAAGTGAGTTGAAGGAGGCTGCGGTTGAGGTGCGCTGCACTTAAATTAAACACCCGTGTTATTACTCTACATGGAGCAACAGTGACAAATTAAGCTGTGATGCCATTTTAAGGTCATTTGTTGGTGGATATTAAATTTGTATTCCTGTAACATGTTTGAAGATACAGGAAAAGTTGAGTTTACAACAACGGAAGCGCCGGCTGTAACGTTTTGTTGACCGAACAGGCCTAAATCGAGGTCTAAACAAGCGGATGATCATGAGGTGGGTGGCTGAGGTGGTGTGTTCCTAGTAAGATGAACCTCACTTCATAATGGGCTGATATAAATCATTAACTCCATCAAGCAGACATTTTAGTGGCTGTCTCTATGGGCAGCCAGATGGTGGTGCTCATGTCAGAGCAGCCGGGGCGCTCAGGCCAAGTCGAGGGCAGCCGCAGATAGTTCTGTTGACTGGAACTGCACTTCAGTCCAATACGGCAGCCCGGACCATGAACTTTTTTTAGTTTTAACTTTTTAAGAAATTCCCATGATCCCAGCAAGAGTCTGTGTTTAAATATCCCGAAATAGGATTAGAAATGGAATGTCAGAATGTCATTAGCAATGTGGAGCAAAAATGTCCCCAAACTTCCTCCTAATCCTGATTTTATCGTTAATTGTAAGCAGCTGTGTGTTTGCAAACACATTGTGCAGTCCATTGTTGTGTCCGAGAGGATGCAGCTTGCTCGCGGATCCTTGTGAAGTGGGTGTTTACCTTCCTGTCTGTGGTCACCCAGGGTTTATGGCTGTCATTCAGTAATGTACCATCTCACTCTGATCTATACCTCACTGGACACGGCCGCACTTAATCACCTGCTTCCGAGTCGCCTTCTGTTCGTGCCACTTCACCTTTATTATGGGACTCGCTTACATATATAGGCAGCAATAACTTTCAGCCTTGTTTATTTTCACTCCCCACAAATGTCCCCTCACCTTGAGCATCTCCCTCATGGAAAAATACTGGCGGTTAAAGTGCCAACCATACCAACAATGGTAAAAGGCATGTGGTGTCCATTTTCTCCAATATTTCCATTTGTGGTCATCAGAAATCTTCTTAGCATCAAGGGATTGTCTTGAACGATTTTAAATCCCTAAACTGTGTAACTGATATGTGTTTAGTCGCTCTCTTCTGTATAGTTTAAATTTACAGCCACCCACTGTTATAATCATTAAAGAAAGAAAACACATGTACTGTAAATCCAAGCAATGACATCTGTGTTGGTGCTTTACCCTACCTACTACATCAGGAAACTCGCAGAGATATTTCATTATTCTGTTGCCCTTGGCACCCACACATCTTCCACACTCAACAATCCCCACATCTGCAACCGATACGGTTGTTGCTTTAGTGCACGTAGATTTTTTTTTTTCATCCACTGAAACCTGGTGGAAAATGAGGAGATCACTGACTTGGAGATAAAATAGTTCTACTGGAAGGGCTCAGACTGTCTTAATGCCAACCAGAGGCAAGAGGAATGCAGATAGTGAAGGCTTTTCAAAGCGCATTCAGTTGTAGTCCACTGCAGCTGGATTCCTGCAAAAAAGCTAATGTTTTTCTAATAAATATATATGTGGATTATCTGAAGTAAAACTAAATGTATCAGTATGATTTCCATCATAATATCCCTGTACTGTGTCAGCTGTGAAATGGACAGAATAAAATCTTGAAGCTAGAATGCCATCTTGTGGAAAGACACCTGCTTAGTTTAGTCAAGCCGCTAATCATGAGATTTTCATTTCTATTGTGGCAGTTTATAGAGAATTATATAAAAAAATCTATTTCATATTGTAAAAACAGCCCATAAAATAGTTCTTTCATTATCTATATATGGTATTTGCCCACATTTGAGCTCCAAATTCACAGCATGTTTTCCCCTGGCATCTGTTAGGTTTTAATGTAACCACAAACATGGTGTCATTTTCATGTAATTAGTAGCAGAAACTATCATTGCAGCTTTAGTAATAGTATACATCAGGCTAATATTATTACATCAGCCCCACAAATGGCACTCACTAAGCTATTCTATTAAACATAAAGACTCTCGACAAACGGGAGAATTTGTTTTTTTCTCCCATTTCACATTCTGCTTGTACAAATGAAGCAACAAAAAAAAAAAGTAGCCCCGAGGCAAATTTTCCGCAGCACGCAGGTTTGATTTTCTCACAGAGCAAAGTTTCCACAGAGCCGAATCCCTGCTGTCCTGTTTGTTTAGGTGTGTGCTGATTAGAAGTTCTCATGCTGGGTACAATGTATCTCTGCACACCAAGGGTTTGAAACGTGACATGTCTTTTACAGTGACTGGAGCCTCAACCCTCTCTTTTTCTCTCCTCCCTCAGTACCTCAGTGTTTAATGGCGTTGTTACCCAAGCTCGCACTTAGCCATGCAGTCTTCATTAACACAGGTCGTAACACGAGGCATAAATGTTCTCCTTCCGGGTGCTGACAGTCCACCCAGATGGACAGACCATTTGATAAACACTGTACAGTTTTACTGTTGCTATTCATTAGCCAAGAGACGATTTAAAGGAGAAGGGAGAATGCAGACTGTCTGAATAATGATGTTTCAAAGGGCATTTTTGGAATATTGAATAACATACAACATCTGTTTTTCATGGCCTCTTATTTTACAGAAATAACATAAAGCGTCAGGATGGCTTTAATGTGCAGGTCTTTAATGAGCTGGTGTAGGGTGAGCACTTTCATGGGTGCTCGTGTGGATTAGCGTTTATGGGCCATGCCAGCGGTAATGATGACTCTTCCCCTAGACTGCCTATGACATTTTTGTTGTGTTTCTTTTATAGGACTCGTTGAGGCCCTCGCCCAAGGCCTGTATCAGTCACCACAGACGCACCCTGCCGACAGGGCCCCCTGTTTAAAAGTCCCAGGATCTGGCACTAAAAAGGGAAAATGAAGAACATAACGGCAGGAGCGACAGAAGGGATAGTTCTGACATGCGGCATGTCTGGAAGCCATGAATTCATCTTCACCCTGGTACCCATCGTCTACAGCTGTATTTTTGTCATCGGCATTGTCGGAAACAGTATGGTGGTGGCCGTCACCTACTGCTACATGAAGCTCAAGACGGTGGCCAGCATTTTTGTGCTCAATCTTGCTATCTCTGACCTTACCTTCCTGATCACCCTACCCATGTGGGCCACCTTCACTGCCACAGGCTATCACTGGCCCTTTGGAGGATTCCTGTGCAAGGCCAGTGCAGGCCTGGCGATTTTTAACCTCTACACCAGCGTCTTCTTCCTCACAGCACTCAGCATTGACCGTTACCTTGCCATCGTTCATCCAGTTCGATCACGCAGGTTCCGCACTGTGTTGTACGCACATATCACCTGCGTAGTGATCTGGCTTTTCGCCTTTGTGCTTAGTGTACCCACAGCACTGACCAGGGATGTCCACCACATCACAGACTCTAACACCACAGTGTGCGGCATTCTGCATTCTCTGAAAATTGAAAATGTCATGAGGTTGAAAGAGCTACTGCTGGCCATCAGCCTGATGAAAAGCCTGTTGGGCTTCCTGGTGCCCTTCGTCGTCATCATCACCTGTTACTGCCTCATCGGACGGGCACTGTTGGAGGCGAGACACATCCAGAAAAGCTCCCGTTCCCGGGATGATGAGGTGCTGCGCATGCTTGCGGCAGCTGTCCTGGCCTTCTTCCTGTGCTGGGCGCCCCATCAGGTGTTCCACTTAATTCAAGTGCTCACCCAGCTGACACTGGAGAACAACTGCGCCATCCTGGAGATCATTGACACGGCCTTGCCCTTCACCATCTGCATCGCCTACTTCAACAGCTGTGTTAACCCTATTGTGTACGGCTTTGTTGGGAACAACTTTCGCAAAAACTTACTGCGCCTGTTGCGCTGCTCACCAGGTGGAGTGACAGATCCTCACATGAGCATCAGCTCCAAGATGAGCGCCCTCTCTTTTCGTACCTCTGAGGCTCTTAGCCTCACAGCCAAGAGTAAAGCCTCCTCTGACGTTAAGTGAGAAAAAAAAAATAAAGTAATAGGGTACAAGTTCACTCTCCGCGCTCTTTTGGTCTGTGGTTAAGGGGCCGGGGATGGAGACATTCCATGCTTTTAAAACCCCAACTGTATTACCAAGCACTGAACCATGCAGAGTGGTTGAAATGTTGTATTCGTGTCCCTCTTTCACTCATTCACCACCTTGTGCAAGGCTTATCTGCAGAATAATTAATCAGAAACCTTCACATCACACAGCACTCACGCACAACACAAACATATGGTGAAGTATAAAAGAAAAATCCATGAATAAACTATATGAATGGAGTATTGCCCTGCAATACGTAATTACAGATCGCTTATCCCATTATTTATATAAGATATGCATGTACTGCAAGATTTTTGTCGCCATTTTGCCTTCAGGATACAGTGCAGTAATATATTGTCCAGCGTGTTCTGTGTGCTCAGCAGGTCTTTCACCAGTTAGAACAGTGATCAAGTACTCAGCAAAGATGCCAAAGCTTGAAAAAAACAACAACGATGCATGCTCTGCCAGCAGTTGTATACATGGAACAATTGAAAAAGTGTAGCAAAAATGTGATATAAATTTATATCAGTTAATAATATACTTGACTATGATAACTAGCACCTGTATACTGTATGTGGTCCTGTCAAATTATGTGCGCCTTGTTATCTATAAAAATTGCTTGCATAATAAGATTGAAATGCTGAAATGTGTGCTAGCCTTGGGGTAACATGCTGTATAAATAAGAGTGCTACACCAACACTCCAGGAAGGGTGATCATTGTCAATAATTTTGGTGGTTGTCTTTGTGGTATTTAAACATGTTGTACTACTCTGTAAGTGTACAGTTTGTGAATATATAAATAAGTTCATTTTTCATGTTTCTTTATTAAATCATTATAAAGAGAGACGAATCATCCTCATCAGTCATGAAAATGTGTCATTAGTGACTAAACCAAACCATTAAGTACTTGGCTAAAAGCACCAGCATCTATTAATCATTGACGGCGCATCACACCGGCTCTTGTTCCTCCACGTAGCACCTAAAAATAACAGGTGCATAAGATGTTTTTGGGAACATGTATGACATGTTGCTGCATCACAGATAGGGATTGGTGGACGGGCGGCAGGTTGGGGTTATAAAGGTTGTCGAGCGGTAACTTCAGCCTCACTGCCAACATGAAGGTCCTCCTGTTTTTCGGATTGGTGGCTGTTGCCCTGGCTGAGGTCACTCGCTTCGAGGGGTAAATCACTTGACATATATTTCCATTATTGTGTGCTGGTACTGGTATCAGATACTTGCAGTGCTAATCAAGACTGCATTAAGTTATGAATAGATGCAAACACAATGACGTACTGTACGGTACTGTACTGTGACTCATGACCTGTTTGCTATGTATTATTGCTAGGTATTTTTTAGGCAGTAACCAAGTGAGTAGTGTATAGATGTGCATTCTGGTTAAATGTAATTAGCCTCCTATCAATTAAAAGTATCTCAAGTTCAATATTTTTGGCCCTCGGTAAACCATTTAAAGCAACAGGATGTCGTGTTTATGAAATAGGTCTTTTTCTGTGACCTCAGACAAAATGACAAAAATTCAGCAGTATTGTACATACATGTTAATAACATGGCTCAAACCAATAACCCTTCAAGTATAATGGCTCTAAAAACCACTATAGGTATATTCAGCTGCACTTCAACTGTTTTGATAAACTAGTTAAAAAGTGGAATTTAACATATATAAAAACAGAAATATTCAGTTACTGGATATATCCTCTTTTAGGGTTGGGTGGTTTTAACACTTAAGGGTGTTTAAAGATATCACCCAGCTAGTAATGCTACATGGCACCATGGCAAACATTGAATAACACACTAAACAATCACACTTCATTGTATTTCTGTGAAAAGCCAACACTTGTGCAGTTTGCTTTGTTACGTGAAACACAAAAACTGCGGTCGTTGTACTGTATTTGTGACTTCTCTCCGTTAGAGAGAAAGTCTTCCGTCTGAAGCCTGTGCTTGATGAACATGTGACTGCCATTAAGGAGCTGGCTAAGAGCATTGAGGTACACTGCTGCCTTCTCTTTCACACACAAACACACACACACCTTATAATGCTATCCTCACTCACTACAGTGATTTGTTAATGGTGAATAAGGTTAAATTGGGCATACTTTCTGATATACTTTCTGATATTTCACTTAATTTCTATTCACATATGCAAACAACATCTTCTTGAACACAAACATTACCTGTATTTGCTGGTTGTTCGGCATCTCACATTCACTTCACACTAATTTCTTTCAGCATATCGGTTTGTCAAATGAGCAGCTGAAATGCTGCATTTAGATTTCATAGCTGAAAAGCTGAACATGCTCAAGTGTTTGGCTTTGGCGCCATCTGCAGGTCGATTTCTGGAGCCCAGATAGCGCTGAGCTGCTGACCATCGACATTGATGTGGACATCCATGTGCCCGCCATGTACCTTGACATGGTGTACACCATCCTGCAGCAGAGTGACATGGAGTATGAGTAAGTCACTCAAGATGCAACATTTATTTCCACTTAATTAGCACTTCTATAATTAAAACATCTTGAAAACTAGTTTTTGCATATAGTGTTTTATAATTTTTTAATGAATCCCTCTTCAGGATCCTTATTGAGGATCTGCAGGCTGCTATTGAGGGCCAGGCTGACAACAAGCCCACTCCCAGAACCCACAGCTACACCAAGTACAACAGCTGGGACAAGGTAACATTCAGAAAATATTATTAGTAACAATATCTTCCATGTCTGGACTGTATTCTTATTCGTACTCACTTTAATTTCAGATCCAGTCCTGGATTGCCTCTATTTCCACCGCCAACTCAGCTCTGATCAGCAAGCAGGTGATTGGAAACACCTACGAGGGACGCCCCATGACTGTTCTCAAGGTATTTCAAGACTTTTCTACTATATTAATCCCTTGTGTTGAAGAATTTCATACCAAAAAATACATCTAGCAAATCTTTTGTTATTACTTTTAACAACCACAGCTCGGTAAGAAGTCCGGCTCCACCAAGCCTGCTATCTTCATGGATTGTGGTATCCACGCTAGAGAGTGGATCTCTCCTGCTTTCTGCCAGTGGTTTGTCAAGGAGGTAAGGAAGACACCTGGATGGCCACAACAAGCATTCATACAGAGGCTTCCACCAATTGGAGCATAACATATTTTCTTCCTCAGGCCCTGTCCACCTATGGCAGTGACTCTCAGATGACCAGCCTGCTCAACGAGATGGACGTCTTTGTTCTGCCCGTCTTGAACATTGATGGCTACGACTACACCCACAAGAGCGTATGTTATAAGTTTATTGTCTAACCTAATCGAGACCACGCCGTCTAGTTTACCCTAAAGTGTTTGATCTGTTAAATGCATGTCTGACATGTTTCTTTTGTCCACTTTTGGGACTTTAGAACAGGATGTGGAGGAAAACTCGCTCCAGGAAGTCTGGATCCAGCTGCATTGGAGCCGATCCCAACAGGAACTTCAACGCTGGCTGGTGCAGTAAGTGTAACATACACGATTATATCTTAAAAGGGGTGATTTTATATTGTACTTCCGGAAAGATGGGGAGCTTATGTGGAACAGATTGATGGACCAAAATCTGTGCAGCAGAGGCCGAGACATCTTGACTTTTAGTGCCTAGTTTTAGTGAGTTACAAATAAATTTTAAAAAAACCTTAAACCCTACATTTCCCATAATGCAACATGGCCATAGCCTATATTATTAGACTCTAAATGACCACATCTTTCAAACTCCACACCTCCAATTTGTTACGCAATCTTTCTGTTATAAGGCTGAAAGAGGTCACCCTGATGACGTCATCAGTTATTTTCTGCAACTATAGAAAACTCCATCGAGCGCCACAGAAGACATTGTAGTTTTCAGAGGCTGTATGGTACTCCTCGTGACAAGTAAATTGAACTTCATGTGTACAGTCGGTTCACCTTTCCTCAACGTCTTTTTCTTTGCAGCCCTTGGAGCTTCCAGTAACCCCTGCAGTGACACTTTCTGTGGGTACAGTCCTGAGTCTGAGATCGAGGTCAGGAATGTCGCCGACTTCATCCGCAGGAACAAGTCCATCATCAAGGCCTACATCACCGTCCACTCCTACTCCCAGCTGCTGCTCTTCCCCTACTCCTACACCTATGATCTGGCTGCAGACCACAGTGAGCTGGTAAGTCATCATCAGCCATAAATAAATGCATTCTAGTCTACTGTATATACGTATTGACTATATCAACCAAACATGCTTTGTCAGTCACAATGACTATATAATTATTCGTCATGTCAGTGTCACATGCATCGCTGTAGTGCAGTGGCGTTTCTGGAAACATTTAGATTGGGAATGGAATAGATTAACAGCATCAGACATAGGTATGTTAAATTCTGCCTCTTCAAAATAAAAGTAGTGTTACTGAATTCTATTCACTAGATGCAGAGCGTATAGTTCAGGGAGTGTTTCCAGTAAGGGGTGCATCTCAGTTCAAAGAATAGCATCAAATTAAGACTCAGAATGAAAAGATCTGACATAATATGAAAATAATAAGCGCCGATTATAAGATCTCAAAAGGTGTTTCCAAAAGCTTAAGCAAGAATTCAACCCAGTCCCATTATGACTCTTATCTAAAGGCAACACTTAGCTGCTGCAAATCATTTCCCTGCTCATATGCCTCATTCTCATGGCTCTTTTACCTCTCACTGGGGTGTCCGAGGGCTGCACAGTTAACACTCACACCCCTGCTCCAGCTCTCACACTAACTGAGGCAGATCACACGTCTCTGCCTCTCTATTACTCACTTGTAATTTAAGCTCTCTTCTGACACTTTACAGAACAAAAGAACTCCGGGGATCTGTCATAACTCATCTGTTCTCCCAGAAATATCATTTCCTCCTTGTGCATTTCTCTGAGGTTTTTCATTTCCTGTTGGAGCTCACTGAAGCTTTTTACTATTTTCTGTAATATCATTAAAAATGTTTTGTTTGAGACTAGTGCAATCGATGGTGAATGCTGCAGGGCAAAACAGCATATTTACTATTCTTACTACCAGCTGTAAGTCTGTTTAGCATTGTTCTTTTTCACTTTAAAGCCAGACTATTTAACTTTCAGGAGAATTAATAACTCAGTCTTACAAATCAAATCAAAAGCCAAATTCATAAGGACTAAAATGCAATTTTGTTCAATCCATTACACTAAGGTGTTCTGCTGAAACAACCTTACCTGGTGTGGTATGATCAGTAGCTTATGGTGGCTAATGTTAGCTAGCTTTAGAGCGTGTAACTTACACATGTTCCCTGATGCTGTCTGAAGCTTGTGAATTCAGGCTCAGATTTATTAATGTATTCAGTAATATATATTAATATATATGTGCTTTATATGTTCAAAATCCTTCTGATTGGTCCTTTAATACATTTATTTCTTCTCTGTCTTGTAGCTGAAGGTTGCTGAGGGAGCCTCTGCTGCTCTGCGTAGTCTGTATGGCACTCGCTACACCAGTGGACCTGGTGCTACAACCATCTGTAAGTACAGTGGATATTACAGCTGCATTGTCTCCAGGGGGAAATAGCGTATTGAGAGGAAGGTTGAGTCTATTTTCCGTCTATAATAATATGTATTATGATGTGTTCACAATGCACCAGCCTCTTTTGAGGGATATGTCCTCAAGCGGCAACAAAAAACAATGATTTGTAGTGAGAAAGAAAGCTATTTCTAGCAAACAAAGGCCTTCAAAAGCAGTATTCCTATGAAAGCACACTGAGACTGTCCCAGGTTAATCAACATATCCCACTCTGAATAATCCCCCTCTCTTCATCTGCCCTCAGACCCCGCTGCTGGAGGCTCTGACGACTGGGCCTACGACCTGGGAGTGAAGTATTCCTACACCTTCGAGTTGCGTGACACTGGTCGTTATGGCTTCCTGCTGCCCGAGTCTCAGATCAAGCCCACATGCGAGGAGACCATGCTGGCCGTCAAGTACATTGCCGCCTACGTGCAGAAGAACCTCTATTAAAGAGCGGAACTGCCAGGACCCCTGCCAACTCAGCTCCTCTGTCCCAGCCCCCAGCCCCTCCAATCTCTCAGCCATCTCCAGCCTGTATCCATGGATACGGGCACCACCCGCCATGTTTCCTCGCTGTGCTTGACAGAATGTCAAGATGAGTGCAAACAATAAAATCAATGATCCATCCCCACATGCTGAATCAATTTTTTATGTGTATATGATAATATAGTGTGTGATGGACTGAGCCTTTGTCATTTATATGAAAATATACAACAGAACAGTGATGTATGGTGAATAAAATAATGCTCACACTTTACATCCCATCACTAATAGGCCAGAAAACTTCTTGTTCTGGCCAAAAAAACACTAACACAAACCGTCCACCAAATAAGCACACAAGAAACAAAAGCAGCCACTAATTTACTGTACGAGCCCCCTTTGAACCCCGGTGATCCCTCTTGTTGAGCTGGCAGTGTTCCAGCAGTGGAGGTCAGGCGGGCGGGGGTATCAGTCTTTTATGGATTTTAGTCCAGCAGCACAGTACGTGACAACCGCAGAGTACTCCTTGGCAGCGTCTCCACTCGGCCAAGCATCTGCCCGAGTGGAGAAAATAAAGGAGCCAAAGATCAGCAGGGAATCTAACAGCACTGGCAGACATTTCTGAAGCAGAAGGTGAGAAACATCATTTGCACTGATTGCTTTTGTAAACATTTGTAAATTGAGGGTTTCATATTATCATTTTAGCTTTTATGTGTTTATAATTTTCCAAAAAATCAGTAGTGCAGTTAGAATATTCCAGTATATGTGCATATTTTGCACATATACTGTATAAACAAATAGGCACGGTTGAGCCCCCTCCATCTAGCTTGAGACCCAAAAGCACCACTTGATCTGAAAAGACCTCTACAGAGACCACTAAAAATAATTCCCTGTTGTGTAACACATTAAAAAAAAAAAAAAAAAAAAAACTAGGGACCTCCCCAGCAGTCTTGCCCAACTGTTTTGTCTTGTCACTCGCTTCCTATACTACCTTTACTCCACAAGATGGTGACAAAACACCAACTGTATAGCAAAGAACACCTTGTTCCTGATCACCTCATCACAGCATCATCACCATCTCTACATTGTCACCACGGGTAAAGATGACACCTCCCGGGGGATCTACATTTGGCAGTTGTTTGAAAGGTCAAGGCTGCGGAAGGATGTTTTGGGAATTATGCCTGACTCGAGACTTAAGAAGAAGTTTTGGGGTTTTTTTTTTAAACCCCAGCTGTAAACAAAAATAAACTAAAGTTCATAAATTTGTGCTCTCTGCATTCACAGTGAATACTTGCAAATCTGTGAAGAGCTGAACTCCTTGACCTGCTTTTAAAAGGGGTGTGTGGAGACTCATGTTGGGAGCAGGTGGGTGTGTGGAGCCGGTCATGTGACTCAGTGTCTGGCTACTGTCACACTGGTATAAATCCACCTCTGTAAATTTAGTCAGTCCTTTTCTCCACGCAAAGCTGCCGTCAAGTCCAGGCTACACAAGTAGCTTCGACTTTTTCTTCCTTCAGTCATGGCAGGTATGTGACATTTTAACGCGTTTAAAGCCGCGACATGGCTGCAGTGTCGTGCCCGCTGAAAAAACGCGTTTTCTGCAAACTTGTTGTTAAAGTCTCGCGGTGTTAAAGCATCGTCTGTCAGCTGTTTGTCGTTAAAGGTCGCTTGTTTGCTGTTTTAGTTATATAAGAGTGAAAGTACATTGTGTCTCCATTTGTGTCTGAGTTGACTTTGCCATATCTGAAACATGACCACCACATATGACGCCCAAATGGCATTTGACTACAAGTTAGTCTCTATAACTGTTTGGTCCTCTGCATTTGTCATGTGTTTAGTGTCTAGGGACAGTTTTCTGGTTAGTATAAGCTTTATTTTCTGGTGACAACTTCTAATTAATTAAATAATAGCTGTATTTTTAAAGGCGACCCCTTTCAGGTCCCTGGACCTTAGTTTTGCAAACACTGTGCTACTGTATGTCCTGATTCTCCATAAATCAACTCCCACTTGTGGTGTAATCTTACTGGGGGGGAAATTGAAGGTGTGTGTGTGTGTGTGTGTGCGTGTGCACTGACCGAGTCTACATGTAAGCTGTGTTTGAGCTAATAACTCTCATGTGTCAGTTTAATTTACTACCCCCTTCAGTCATTAAGGACAAAAATGTCCCAAAAACTGCTATTAAAAACTTTACAAATTAATATTTTTACAGCATAAATCTCATAAACGACTTCAGCCCTGCTCAAAACTACCAAACATTCAATCATTTTGAGGAGTTTAAACCTTTAAATGTTTGATTACCTGATGTCACTGTTATTATTAATGAAAAAAACACGAACAACTTGATGTTCGTAAATAACATCAAGTAATCAAACTGACATTTAAAGGGTTAAAATCCTCTTCTATTGATCTATTAGAAAAATAAAATTTGTCAAGAGAGATACTTTGTTACAAAAGATGGTGCCATGTGCACTAATGCAGCCAAAATGATGACCAGATAAAGAGGTAAAATGTCCACTGTGACTCGTGAGGGTTGATGTTATTCATCATGTGTGTCATGTCAGGTTACATGCTTGAATACTACAGCACTGTGTGTACCAATTGCAAAGGGGGTGTGAGAGGAAGGAGGTGTGGTGCTGTACAGCCAGTGAGGCAGACCAACTTTTCCTGGCTGCTCTGTCTGTCTCAAAATTATAAAAACTTTATTTTAGACATGCTGTTCTTAATTTCTTTGCCCATTCTTGCTAGTGCAGAACAAAGAGGTTACAATCCAAGTGGGATTCATGCTGGCCCACATGCTACAGTCACATAACCTCTCCAGTGGCGTGGCTGACTTCATCTCAGATTTATAAGTCCTCTCACAGTGCTAGTCATTGTTCTGAAACATGACTTGGCAGGTGGCTGACAGTTTTTCCTCCCTGATGTTAGAAGTGGTGGTATAGAGGAGGCACCACACTGCAAATAAAATTCACCTTAATGAGACATTTTAATCTGGTACTGGCTACCAAATATTATTATTGAAACAAGTGAGAAATCCACTGAGGACAGATTTGTTTGTTGGGCATATTTTTACTCATTTCAGCCTCCCAGAAATACTTGTACTATTACTTTATGGTGTAAAACGCGGAAGATAACATGCCACAACATGACTAATGACACTTCACGTGAAGACATTTGCACTGCAATTATGGTGTAGTTAAATTGCAAAAGAGCCTTCAGCTATAGCGTCAATATCAAATATAATTTTTTTTTCTCTGTGCCACTGTGTCAAATAATAGTGGCTACTTGTACAACTCAACGTTTATTCCTTTTGCTTTATCTCAAGTGGAGCTCACTGCTTTGCACTTACTGTGCTACCGTCATTGTTTGACTTTCCTATTGTACTCTTACTCTACATTTTGTTGAAATGTTTGAAGAATCGTGATTTTGCTAGGAGATAAAGCAAATCCAAAATAAAGAAAAAGATCCCGAAGAGTTTGTAGTTTTAAACAGGACACACTTCTTTATGTCCACCAACAAATCTCTTGCATTAAATCCTATGCTGTGCATACATCAAGCGTCCAAGAGAGGTGTCCTCTTCGTTAAGTGTTTCTTTCCTCTACAGATCAGGCTTTTGTTACGTTGGCTACCAATGACAACTATGCTCGGGGAGCCATGGTTTGGGGCAAGTCCCTCCGTAACCACAATACATCCAAGAAGCTGGTGGCACTCATTGGTCCACAAGTGTCAGAGCCTTGCCAGTAAGAAACTTTGCCTCCAACCCGTTGTGCAACATTTCTGAATCACACCTGTTGGCATTCTTGTCCATCCTTGTTTTCCACCTGGATTGTTGATGGTGATTCATTCTATAGTATTGTGAATCATTAGGTCCGCGCTGAAGAGGATCTTTGACGAGGTGAGGGTGGTGGATGTGCTGGACAGTGGCGACACGGCACACCTGGCCATGATGAAGAGGCCTGACCTGGGCGTCACCTTCACCAAACTCCATTGCTGGACTCTGACGCACTACTCCAAATGTGTTTTCATGGACGCAGACACACTGGTGAGATTAATCAAGCATTTGTCCTTAAGAAACATTCAAGATGTTTACTATGACTACGAACATGTTTGTCTATGTTTGTTTTGTGTCTGCATCCTAGGTGCTTTCAAATATAGATGAGCTGTTTGACAGAGAGGAGTTGTCAGCTGCTCCTGATCCCGGCTGGCCTGACTGCTTCAACTCTGGTGTGTTTGTTTTTTGTCCTTCTATGGAGACCTATGGCAAACTGCTTCAGTATTGTACAGAACACGGCAGCTTTGACGGTAAGTCAAGAAAACAGATTTTGATTCTTAAGTTTTATGTTTTTGTATTGTACATTATTGGATTTTGGATGGTTGGTTGGACAGAACATGTGAGACGTCATCTTGGCTCTGGGGATTTGAAATGACCATTTTCATTTTTCAAATTAAATACTCAATAGTTTAATCAACATTAATTACATTAATACATTTTGACATTCACCACCAAGAGTTAGATGAGATCAATACTTGCACAAAATATAATCCCCAATAAAACCAAAACTTGTTTTTACACATCGATTTTTGAATGAATTGAACAAAATATAAGTTGTTAATTAGTGAGCTTTTGGGGATATAGCCATGCTAGCTGTTTCCCACAGGTTCCAGTCTTTATGCTAAGCTAAGCTAACCATCTCCTAGCTTCCTATTTATGTATACCAATTATGAGTGGTATCAATCTTCTCGTCTGACTCTGGACAAGAAGGTGAATGAATTACATTCACCCAAAATATTTCAAATTATTTCTGTTACTTAACCCAATGACTGTCACCCTTTAAACCTGCTTTTACATGTTGGTATTAGATGAAATGTAGTCATTTACAACTTTTCCTCAAAATAGACATTTCACATTTCATTGCTAAATGCATCACAAGGATTTAATATGTCTAATGAATTGCCAGACCAGAAATGGTTAACCACCACTGAGTTCTGATGTCAGCGATCTTTTTTCAGTCATGCTCAAACATTTAGGCACTGACTAGCTTTGTGTACACTGAGTTCTTGGTAACATGATGTTAAACCGAGCTTGTTTATCTTTTGCTCTAAAGTAAGGCCTTTATCGAGCCCTGTGCCCGGACACAAGGCCCTCCTGTCACAGACCGTCTAGCTCTGCTGAGTTATTCTCAGGGGCTCGCTGGGGTGGGGTGGGGTGTAGGTTAAATTTGAGAGGCCCTGTTTTGCACAGAGCACTGGTTGACATTCAACAACTCTTCTGCATGAGGCATACTGTAACTGAATTGTGGTCGCCATTTTGGCCCCGTATCAGGTGCACTGAACAGCTCGAATCAGCGGCTGAAAAGATCATTGGGCCATACTTGCATGGTGCTGTGGTTCTCATATACTGCAGGTTTACCACCTTTAGTTTCCAGAGAAGGTTACATAAAACAGCTTCCTAAACATTGCCATTTTAATGAAAGGTATTTTCACCATGACAGAACATTCATTCATGGTAAAATATTTTAAACACTTGAACATGCTAAAGTATACAGTTACGTCATCTCAGTCGAGCCGTACATACCTTTTTTCATATACACTAGCTTTTAACTTTTATACAATGCTGTGTTGAGCAGCTTTCACCTACTAGCAAGTGTAAAACCTGAGACCTCAAATAATTCACAAATAATTATTAAATATTCTGATATATTGTACATATAATAAAGGTCCAATGTGTAGCATTTATGAGGAACCATTTGCCAGAAATATAATATTCAGAAGTATGTTTCATTAGTGTATGATCACCTGAAAATAATGATCAATAATCATTGTGTTTTCATATATATATCTGCAACTTCACTGTTCAATGCCATTAAATCCTATACATTGGACCTTTTTAATAGGTGAGTACTTTGCCTCATCTCAGTGTCCTGCTTCTGTCAACCTTTACTTTACATTGGGCTGCTCCAGGACCAGGGAAACTAATTTCGTTCCATCCCATGTTTAACATGTGTTGAAATGACAATAAAAATCCTTGAATCCTTGAATCCTTTAGCTGCAGAGGCACGTAAAAGTTTTGGGTAATTTTGTGAAATGTATCTGTAATCTTGTCATGTCAGATTGTTGAGACAGATCTCAATATGCGCATAATTTAAGAAACATTTTTGAATATGTAGCCTTAAGTTGTCAAAGTACGACCTATAGCTAGGCTTTGGTATGAAAAGATGTACTGAAAGAGATGTTGATAGTTGTTATAGTTGATAGTTGATGTCACTGCTCCCTGCTGGTCAAACTATGTAACCGCAACACAAAATTCCATTTAAAAAAAAAAAAAAAAAGTCTTGGCGTTTCTTCACTGTTCTCTTTCATCCATAATATAAGGCAATACAATATATCGTAATGACAAACCGTCTTAACTCAAGGTTCACTTACTAGCCTTTTTTTTAGAGCTTTCAACCACCTATCACGGGCTTAATCACATGACCAAAGTTTCATACTTGGTTACATGATGATAACACCATGACAACTAGGATAATTTCATTCTTCTTCAAGACTGACCACTGTTAAAAGCCCTGCAAATAACCAGAAACTGACCTTAAATTGAGATTATTTTGTCAACGTACCACTTCCAAATGATCTCACCTGCCTATATACTGTTGGGCTCTAATCAAACTCCTCAGGGTGCTGTGACCTCAAAAATGCTACCAAACAAAGGAAACCATTGTGAAATAAACAAAGCTGGATGCGACTCATAGTACGGCTTGGACGAGCCGGGGCTTGTCCTTGTTAGTAGCTAGCAGCAGTGGACCTTTTTTAACATTAAATGACAAGCTGTTTTCTCTTGTGATACTGTGAAAGAGATTCCATCAGGGCGAGTTCACTGGAAAAACCAATTAGTTTGCTTAATAGTGGCCAATTCTTTCAAGTGCCGACGCATTTTGGCCACCACAAGTGTTTGTTGGCGAGAATCTTTCCATCACAACCACAGACAAAAGACATAATTGTCTTAATATTTCTGGGAAGACTGAAAGTTATATACATTTTCATTGACAGTGTTGAAACAAGACTAATGTAGATGTATTTACATCCAATATTTCAACATGATGCCGGTGCTTGTATGCCTGATGGCATGCTAATGAATAAAGCTGTCTTATTTATAGCCATGGACAGTCTTTTCATGTGCACCGAGGCATGGGTTGAAATTGCTTTGACCTTTTAGCGTTTCATTTCCCCTCCACTGTAAGGAATACATGATGTACACGTGCAGCTCTCAGCAGTTCACGGATAATATTGAAAAATAGCTGAGCAAAGACAGCAGGAAAATAATTTCTGTGGTCGAACCCTGAGGCTCTATCGCTTCATCTGTAGCTCCAGTGTTGTCTGCTGCCAACCCAAACTGGCAGAGATACATGCACATTCTTGCTGAGCTCTGCTCATCCCCTCAAAATGAAGATCCTCTGCCCCATATTAAGTTTGAAATCCCCAGTGGAGGCTGTGGTTTCGGACAAACAGCAGTTATGTGTGTTATTTTAAACTGCAGCAGTCTGCGGTTTCACAGACTGTGAAGTCCTGTGCTTTTTAGGAGCTATATGTGAAAGTTCTATTAAAGGCTATCATCTCACCTTGTGCCAGTGTCAGTCCAGTGACTTACTGTATGGCTACAGGGTGAATCTATTCAGAATGAATAGGTAATGAGCTTTTGCCGTGTTTTTGCATGGTTTCAGTGTTCTGGTTGTTCAGTTGCAGATTTGATTATGTAACAAAGGAGATGGGGGAAAAAAAAGGTTTTAAGAAAGGCTCAATTCAGATCCGGTTCTATACTTGAAGTGTAACTGACCCACTTAACATCAAATGCATCCCAAACTGTCCGAGCTCTGTGTTTACGTAAGCCACCGCCGTGACAATGCCCCAGTTCTAAATTAGCCAAATTTGAGTGAGGGCGACTGGCTGTCCAGCCTACAGTTGGGCCCTGAAAACAAGAGGAAACCCAAACTTTAAAACAAGGTAACCTAGTAGGCACCCGCAGAGCTATTAATTAAAGTTTAGTAGTCATGAACAGGACTGGAGAGCGCGATACAAGTACAGATACAATACAATATATATGCCTGCCTTTTAAACCAAAAAGGGTGCAATTACTTACCTATGGAAGACGCCCAGTCCGTCCAGAGAGTGATCATCGATTAGCTTGCCAACCCCTTGCAATGAGCTTAAAAGTCTATAATTCATAGTTTATCCGTTCTGCAGAATCAGATTATTCTCCAGCTCTATCTCTACTCCGTGGACCCACCATCAAACCACCCAGCTCACAGGCTGGCAGGGAGAAACACTAAGCCTGTCTATTAGATGCATTACACTTGGATTTTTTGTTTTGTTTGTTATCTCACTGACTGTTAACCCATCTCCTAGTCAAACCGTTACTGTACACTGCAATTTTGCATCCCATCAAAACATAATTTCTCAATCAGAACTATTCACTCCAAGTGAAAATAATTTCTAGATTTGCTCCCACTTAGATTTTTTTTAACAATCATTTTGATGCTCAGGCCCAGATATATTTTATGACTTTGATGCTCGGTTCTCTATTTAGGCATTTAATACCTTGACATAGATGTTTAGTTCAACAAATCAAGTCAAAGAATTGAGGTGGTGAGGGACAAAAAACAGGTAGACGAGAAATTGTACAAAATCAAATTAGGAAGGAAAAATTAAAATCAAAGTGCTTCAAATATACAGTAGAACAGAAAATCATCATCAAATAAAAAGGAGCCTCTTGCGTGTTCAGGGTTCACCCACACAGGTTTTTTCACGTTACGCTGATTAGCTTTCTCCTCCCACTGTGTGGGTGTGAACAGGCCATGTCTGATTGATCAATCACTCTGACTCATTTACTTGTAATGCACCTTGGGGTAGGAGCACGATGTAAAAGATAAATTTAAATGAAAAAATGAATTGCACTGACAAACTCAGAACTATGACCTGACTCAACAGTTCTACTTAGCTCTACAGAACATTTGAACATCTTTCAGTTCACTGTTTTATTCTGTGGTCCGCAACTTAACTGTTTTCGTTAAGTGTCACCACTCTAATCAGTGTTGTTTCCAAAGCACAGCAAGCTGATGTTTCTGGCAAAAGGAGCTCAGATAAGGTGGTGCGCTACCACAGTAGAGCAATCAAACCAGCATTGCCATCTGTTAACAGGCAGCCTTTTCAAAGGCTTCTGGTGTTGCCGAGCAGATTTTGACTTTGAAGTGAGTGTTGGAGGTCAGCGCGCAAATAACAGGCAATCAATCTTTGTCAAATATAAGATGAATAAATCCTCACTGCTGTTGTGGATTACCCAAAAGAACCCAGCCTTCATACATATATATATATATATATATATATACACACACATACATATGTACATACATACATACATACATGATCTTTGATATTTTGCCATCAGTGGAGAGTAGGGTGTCAAAAGTAATGCGCATGTGCCAGACCTGTTCTGTACATCACGTCTCTGCTACGTGCAGCTACTGCGATCCCCATTGATTCGACACTGTGCACATGCATGGCTGCATGGCTGTCCTCTAGCAAATCAGATCATTTTATTTCAAATTACCACACACCTCTGTGCTCTGAATGTGTGGGAACATCACTCAAACTGATCCCAGCAGACTGCTGACTAATGTAGATGAAGTGTAGAGACCGTTTAAACTGGCTTTCACAGGTGGGAAGATTATTTGATTGCACTCCACTCTTACTCAGCTTTTCCTCTTTCAAAAAAATACTCAGTCATACGCTAAACCTGTCAAAGCATGTTGTTAGTTGCGTTTCGTACACAGTTACGCCACCATACTAGAGTTTCTAATAGCACGTCCATACTACTATTAAAAATAAATTGGACAAGCTCCCCTACCCTTCCCCTGTAAACACATTTTTAAATGTATGAAAATGCCCTTAAAATTGAATTAAAAACACAGATCTTGTAGTTTTGCTCACTGGAATTCTGCAGAAGTACAAGCTAAAATATGTTTTATAAAGATTCATCTAGGCTGATTTGTCTTGTTTCTTACAGTTGAGAAATAGTTGAGTCAGTCCCACATCACCCCAGTTCTTCGTTGATAAAACACAGAATTGATTTCAAAATTTTATGAATCACGTACAGTGTGCCTTGTATGGCCTGGCCCCATCCCTGCACATATTTCAGAGGTGACTGAAAACTTTGTAATAGCATTCCTCATTTAATCTGATCTGCTGAAAACTCATTTCTATAGGTTAGTTCTCTTATAAAACACTCTCCGTTGTCTCTGTTTATTATTGTAACTAATCATCTCGACAGTATGTTGTTAATATAATGTTTAATATTGATTTTCCCCTCTCTCCTGCAGGTGGAGACCAAGGTGTTTTGAATGGCTTCTTCAACAATTGGGCAACAGCTGACATTTCAAAACACCTCCCCTTCATCTACAACCTCAGCAGCATAGCCATCTACACTTACCTTCCAGCATTCAAGCAGTAAGTGTCCGTCTACACAGGAGGTTGTGTTTCTGGAAAATATTCACACTGAAGTTACTTAATTTTAGTTTATTTTGGTGTGTTTCTTCAGTTTGAGCAACTACAGTATAGACTTCCACAGGGCGTATTATACTACAGCAGTGAGTCTGTCAATGTGACTGAAATCTTGCGTAACGGATGCAAGGCCAAGGTGTAAGCAGATCCTCGATCACATGAACGTGTAGTCACATCGTGACATGACATCAGGTTACGAGCGAGATGAGAAGATTCCAGCGGCTTTGCCGGAGCATCCCCCAGTGCTGGGTTGGATATCCACCACTGAGCTCCCAACAGCTGAAACCAAATCCTAAAATAGAGTGGTTTATTTAAAGACCTTTTATGTTCGCCTCTAGGACCGGTCATTGTGCATTCAGTCTTAAGCTCCCCCCCTCCCATATTCACTACCTCATCAGCAAGCTCTTAGGTTTGGTATTTCCTGGCAGCCAAATTAGGATGATGGGTGATAAACATGTATTTGCTTGTTTGTAGTTGTCAACAATAGTAGGCTTTCAGATATCTGGCACACAAAACAAAACAACCTGCCCCCCAGGGTCAGATTAATATTTATCTGGTTTGTAATAGTCACTATTTAAGATAAGGTAGTCTAATATGAGCAGGATAATACCATGACAACAAGTGTGACCTTGAACCTTATTTTAAAATGACTGTCAGCAGACTGCAAATCTTTGTTTCACATTTATATGAACATATAGATATCAGGGTTTCATTTAGAAGTAAGGCATTGTTTTGGATTGAGGGTATCAGTGCTAACAGACCAGACCATGTAGCTTTAACACATTGTTCATCTTACAAATGTAGAGTTCCTAGGCAATTAATGAAAGCTGTAGTAATTCAGCTGTTGTTGCAGTAGCTTAGCGTTTTAGTTTGAAGTAAACAAATAACTTAATTCACTAAAGCTAACAATAAAAAAAATGTTCTAATTACTCATTACAGATATGGTGGCAATGCTAAGGTGGTCCACTTCCTAGGAAAGACCAAGCCATGGAGCTACACATTTGACCCCAAAACCAAACAGATTACAGGGAGCGTGCAGGAGGCCGCCACACACTCTACCTTCCTCCTGGACTGGTGGACCCTGTACTCCAGCGATGTGGTGCCCATGCTGCAGGAACAATATGGAGACCAGCCTTTCCACTCTGGATGTGTGGAGGTGAATGGACACATTTGTTTTATTGGACGTGCAGTCCTGCATTTACAACCTGATACATCTATTCCATCAGTTAGTACGCAGCGTTTGAGACTGAAAACCTGTTTTTGTTTGTTGATTTGCCTTTTTTACTATATCACTTTATGGCATTACATTCATCTGTCTAGCTTGAATAGAAATACTTAAGAGCCACTTCAGAGCTGTAGCTTGAAATGTCACATTCATGTACAAGCCAATGGAAACTTGCACTCAAACAGCTTCTCTAGCATTTCCAAATGTGACATAACCAATTTTTTTTTTACAGCTTTCAACTTTGTGGATCATCGACACACTGACCAAGGTTTCCTGGTTGTCTGGCTCTATATAAAAGAATTAATAATTTTATTGATTGTAGTGCTTGTATTGTTAATACAGGAAAATGCTATGTGTTTGAAAATATGCATTTCACCTTTTAATTTATTTTACTTTTTATTTTATTTTGCTCCGATTCTGGATGATATACCTCTTTTCTGCCTTCCTATTCATCTCATAAAGTTCCAGTACAGTGACAAGGTCACTTTTCAGAGTGCACAGGTATAGTGCTGTATTGGTGTTGCTTCTTTTCAGCAGTAGTTTGTCAGCCCCTGGTTTAATGCTATAACTGCTCTACCTCTAAAATCAGAGCTGGTTTAATGCTAATAGTGCTCTACCTCTAAAATCAGAGCTTTCGTGTGTGTTTGCCTGTGGCCATTAATTTGGAAAGGCTACGTATGGCGAGTTGCTGTCACAAAACAATGAGCGTCGGTGTCTCTTGTCATTGATTCATATTCAGTTTTTTTCACTATTGTGTATTGTTTTTATTTTTGCTCAGGTTGAGGGTCCCTCTTCACTTGCACATGCACAAGCACTCGAGTCCCAGCTGTCCTCTGAGGAACGGAAGCAGAAATGGGAGCAAGGTCAGGCAGACTACATGGGAATGGACTCATTTGACAATATCAAGAAAAAGCTTGACACTTTTCTCAAATAAAGAAGCAATGAAATGGGATATCAAAATAGCACTTGCAGTTTTTCACTACATGTCTCAAGAAAATACTGTAAAACAGGTTGCCTTTTTTTTCCCCTTCCTACCTGTTTCTCAACTGAAAATGAGTTGAATCTCTCCTTCCACCAGCACTGCCCCCTCAAATACTCCAAAGACAGCGCCGTTTAAATGAGAAATAAGAAGTTAAATATTATGAACGGCTTTAATTGTCTATGCAAGATTTTCATTGCTCAGTTTACTCTGCCACAGGTATCTCTTCTGTTGCGCTGTGAAGAAAATCAGGAAACATTTATAACAAAAGTTCATTTTTTTTTAAGGTACTTCGATTAAAAATGCTGCAATATTTTTTTTTTTCTCTTTTCAATGCTCTTTGTGAAAAGATGGTAAAAAGAGTTGAAATGGTCTAAGATAAGCAGTCACTTACATGAACATTCTTCATTTTCTTTTGTTTTTTACTATACAGTCATCAAGCAGTAATATTTTCTTTTCTCAGAAGTAGATTTTTTTGTTTGAATTGAAGCAGCCTCTGTTTAACATAGACATAAAACACGTTTACAGCACTCGTAAAGGCCATAGTATGGTCATTTAGCCATATGCATACACTAGATCCTTAGTGTCTCGCTTTCTCTATTGCCATCATCGTATCTGTTCTTGACTAGACACTTTTCTGTAGATTTGATTTATAACTTTCTCGTGTTTACTTGACCAGGATGTTTGCTGTACCACAAAACATTTCATCTGGAAATATTAAAAACCTCATTTAAAGTTTTGGATTTGCTCAGGTGTTTTTTGCTTCAACATCTATGAGGTCCTTGTGGAACTGATACCACAGGAATATGCATGTTAATGTGTGTGTGAAATTAAGTTAGAATGATAAAGAGGAGATTACGATTAAGAATGCAAAATACAAATATAAACTATTTGCTGTCTAAGAGTACACAAAGTAGTGAAAAAGGAATCCCACATTTAGCAGCTGCAACATTAATGCATCAATCAACGTTATCAAATAATACAATGCAATACATAATTCAGAAATGGGGCAATCAGAAATGGCTTTATTCACGGAATTTGGCTTGTTGTTTTAGTGCATAGCAAACATTAAGTAGAAAATATAAAGATAAGGTCAAGAAGTATAAGCAGATATTATAAACATATGTGCAATATGTTTTAAATGAAAAAGTATGTGGTTCCTAATTAGTATCATTGTAAACGCCTGCGTATCAGGTCTATTCCCCAGGTAATACAGAATATTTAATTGTGCAAGTCAAAAGGAAGTAATCCCAAATGATTCTCTACAATGAGCACATTTACTTTTGGTACTTTAAGTACATTTTCATGCTGATATCTACTTTTAAAAAATAAAATAAGTACATCTGCATGACCGTATTACAGTCTTATTTCCATGCAGACTATGCCCCCACACTGTTAGCTGAGAGCAGGGCGACTTATGAAACGTCGTCACCTCCAAGAATAAGAGGGCAGCGAGAAGTTTCACTCCAGACCGCTTCCTGTTTCGCTTTAGTCCCAGTTAACCCGCAGTTTAAACTTTAATAAAGTTATGAGAAATTCACACAGAAACATTTACGCACCTCCTGTTTTCAATAATAAGATTGTATACTAACTCCTTAAACGTTGCGGTTGAACACTGCTGACGCTAGTCTAACCTACACGCATTTTTACGTGACGTTACGGTCACTTTTAAATAACACACGTTCATTTCCCATTACCTTGGAGGCATCTCGGGGATTTTTTAGTGGTCTAACACAGGGGGGCGTGCCGCGCTGACCCAACGGTGGGTGATGCAGACCTCTCTGCTAGGAATTAAACACATCATTCAGTCAAGATGGCCCCGCTCTCCGTGTTCCGAGTGGCCCTTCTGGTTTCGTTTTCGGTGTTTCTGACTGTTGTTTTGGGTTTGGGACTGCCTGCTCTGCTGAACGCAGCGATGAGGATGTTGGGATTACCGGAGACGAATGTCACCGAGTGTATAGTTGTGCTGTATTTACTTTTTGTGTTGTACGTGGCGACGCCTCGAATTCCCAGAGGACTGGTGGAGGTAATGTTACACTATGGAGTTAATGACTGCATGCCCTGCACATAGGTGACGGTATATTATCTTATAACACCTTTTAGAGTAATGCAAACATCACAGTATCATCCATACAAGAGGGGATATGCTACTACTTGAAATAATGCGTAGTGGCTAAAGAAATTGCTGTTAGTGAAATTATGCTGTTTTGTACATTAATAACCTAAATTAACCCTTTATTAACGTTTAAACAACTTTTAATTTCTTAGATATTTCTATGTGACATATCTATTTTATGTTATTACACTATATACTATATATAATGCATGTAAGCTTTTCTATATCTATATTGCTTTATATATCTCTTGGAGAAAAATTACAATAGCTTTTCTTATATTCTGTCCCTGTCTGCAGGTGAAGGGGAAAGCTGTGTTTGTCACAGGTTGTGACAGTGGATTTGGTCATGCACTTGCCAAACATCTGCACAAGCTCGGCTTCACCGTCTTCGCCGGATGTCTTCTTAAGGTACGGATAAAATATACAGAGATTAAACACCAATATCACACTGATCAAAGTCAGAATGATCAGCTCTGAAGAGGTGCTGACTCAACTCTACGGCCTGTGATTGCACCGACCTCTCATTTTTAGTTCAAATCTGTGTCCGTAAATTCAACCGTAACCTTGTCAACGTTGCAGGATAAAGGCGGAGACGGTGCGAAGGAACTGGAGGACTTTAATTCAGATCGCATGAAGGTAGTCCAGCTGGATGTCTGCAGTGAAGAGCAGGTGAACCAGGCGGTGGAATACATCAAAGACAATCTGTCTGACTCAGAAAGAGGTAAATGACCTGTATTCATTAACTCAGATTAAAGATCCGTATGTGTGTTCATTCACTGACTTTCTTTTCCTGTCACCACCGCTCATGACGCAGGTCTGTGGGCCGTGGTCAACAACGCTGGTGTGTCAACGTTTGGAGAAGTAGAGTTTACTTCCATGGACACCTACAAGCAGGTCTCAGAGGTCAACCTGTGGGGAACTATCAGAGTCACCAAGGCTGTTCTGCCCTTAATCCGCCGGGCCAAAGGTCAGCAAATGGAAAATAACACTGTGTATTACATATTAAACATTTGTGGAGAAGTTAATCAGTGTCCAGTGTGGCAGGACACTTACAGGGAGAAGCACCTTGGATTTGAACTATTTTTTTCTTAATGAATGCAAGAGATTTATCCGTCACATGCATAATGAAGTCGAGAACTAACAAAGGATTATAAGGATTATATGAGGAATGGCAACAATGCAAACAAGCCTGAAATTTAAAGACTTTGTGTGACATGAAACTTTTAATAGTAGTAAAAATGTGAATACATTTTTACTTAAATAGATAGATAGATAGATAGATAGATAGATAGGTAGATAAATACTTTATTGATCCCAAGGGAGTTGCTACTACAACTATTATAGATAATGTTAATTAAAAATGGAACAAAGCAAATAGAAAACTTGACAAACCACATCAGCAGAACAGCAGCGTGGTGCAGTGTTGGTAATTAGTGACTCATCAGAAAATTTAGTTAAATTATTGGCTTGTCTAAGCACGGCTCCGGGCCATGTTTTTGTTAAATATGCCTTTGAAGACAGTTGATGTTTAACAGGCTATGAGTTTGTAGTTGTTGTATCATGTATTCATGCATATTCAGCATGTTTTAAAGAGAAAAATATCCTCAGATTCTTGGTTGCCGGAGAATATAACAGCCTGTTTCTGTTTCCCACGTCTCTGCAGGCCGTGTTGTGAACCTGGCCAGCATGTACGGGAGGATGGGAAACATCATGCGATCGCCTTACTGCGTATCTAAATACGGCGTGGAAGCTTTTTCTGATTGCCTTCGCTATGAGATGAAGGCCTGGGGAGTAAAAGTGTCCGTAGTGGAACCAGGGAACTTCATCGTAGCTACCGGCATCCTGACCCGTGACATTGTGGCCAGCACGGCCAATAAGCTGTGGAGTGAGGCGCCCTCGCACGTGAAGGAGGATTACGGGAAAACCCACTTCGAGCAACACATGGCTCTGATGCGCAGTTACTGCAACAGCGGCCAGAAGGATGTGGCTCCTGTTCTGGATGACATCACCGACGCCATCGTGTCCAAGCGCCCTTACGCTCGATACAACCCCATGGAGCCACACTGGTGGATCAGAATGCAGCTGATGACCCATCTTCCCGGCGCCATATCCGACTCCCTCTACTTTTAAAAGAGAAGCTGTCCCTGCACCAGCTCCCTCCGTTCCACCGACCCCCCCACCTCAGATCACAGATATCAGCATCTACAAACTTACCCTGAGGAGGGGTCTCTGCTGTGCATTCCTCAGTAATCATTCACTGATCAAGCCTTAAAATGTAACTTTTTTTTTTTTTGCACTGTCAGTGCACTTTGCTTTTTGTATGTCTGACAAAAAAAACATAACTTTATCTATTCAGATATATTCCGTGATAAGTAGTAACTACTTTGTGTTGGATATCAGCAGGGCTATGACATACTCATGGCCATAAATACGGCATGTGTTCTTGCTTGTTGTGCGTTTATCTTTAAAAAAAATGAAAGAAAAAAAGATTGTTTGTCCCCTTATATACTTTTTTTTTCTTTCTGTCTTGTAATGTTTTGCCTTATGAGAATCTTTTGGAGACCCACTAGCACGAGGACCAAAAGCTGGTTGAGCTCAAGAGAAGGCTCCTGCTGTTCTGTTGTGGCTGACGCCGGAACAAACCAAGGTCAGCTACTGTAAGACTGTGGTGAGATTTGGCTCGACTCGCCCCAAAGTTACGTAACAACTAACACAAGCCCACTTTGTCTCACATGTGGCATTGAGATCCTGCGCGCCACTTCGACAGTGAGGTTGATTGATGTGATTAATGGGTGTGCTTGAACACAAACACCTCTTTGGTGTCATAGTATTTTATATATAGAATAATGTGAATGAATAGAGCATTTTATTTTGAAAATGTTACAAATCACAGTATCATTTTTTCCAAGACTTATTTGAAATAAAGTGACCAAAATGTGATCGTTGGTTGTCTTGTTGGTGTCGTTTCCGATAGGCCTGGGTGTTGCCGGTAAATGTAGTTATACAAATGGCCACCAAGTGGCATATGTGCATCATAGAAAACTACCACTGCTGCCTTCATGCATTATTCATCTGCTGCCTATCACATAATGCTAATGTCCTAATTTAAGCTGCAAAGCTGAAGCACAGTATAAAAAAATCTAACCAAGATTGTACAATAAGAACAGTAACCTAAATTTTTTGGCCTTTTCAAGCTTTTATTGTATAGAGACAACTGAAGGGTGACAGGAATGTGGGGAGAGAGAGAGAGACGGGGAACGACATGCAGCAAAGGGCTGCAGATCGGACTCGAACCCTGGGCCGCTGCAGCAAGGACTGAGCCTTTGTACGTGGGGCGGATGCTCTACCAACTGAGCTAACCGACACCCCGTCTATAAAACATTTTGTCAAGTGCTTTACAGCTCTAAGAAAAAATGAAAGTGGTAGTAGCAACATTTAAACTCATTCTGAAACTGTTCAAACATGACAGGCAGAAGCAGACATCACTTTTTGTATCGTTTATTACGTCTTTTGAACACTCTAATAAACTCTTCTAAATTATTACACCTGAAGACGATCTCCCCTCCATAAAAACAGTATTAAGAGCATGACATTTAAATTTCACAGCACTGCCTTTATCATTCCACAGCATGGATCTGTTTTCTTCACTCCCTCTCATACAGAAAAAAAAGAAAGAAAAAAAAAAGCTTTGTGAGACAAAGAACACCATAGAAATGTAAGCAGCACAAAAGCACCAAAGTTTTTAAAACACGGGGGTCATTTGCTTGAAATATTATCAAGAAATCGATACTAAGATTCAAGATTATCTCAGGCTTGCTTAGCAGTCAGGAAGGAAAAGAGTTCCTGCTGTGTTGTAGTTCTCGAACATGAAATATAGTTTGATAAACGATCTCTTGATAATACATGTCACAACTGACTTCAATGTCTTTTTAAGCAGATTTAAAATAATTTCTGTACAGCTACAAGGCTCTGCTCATGCGGCCTCTGTTGGTGTAAAATGAAAAAAGATCCCAGTTCATAACAATATCTATGCAGGGAGATACTGTAGTTTTGTATTTGAATATCAAGTAAAACATTTAAGTATTGAGGATTTTTTTTTCTTTACATATTTAAGTGGCTAAACTGCAAAAGTGAATGTCTTATACTAGTCTTATATGAAATGCATACAGACATAAAAAACTATTTCCTTGGAAACCATGACAGTTTCTTCACAACCAACAATATGTGATACCGTTACTTGAGGTGCTCATAACACGAGATTCAGGTCATGATTACATCACACCTGGGGTTATGTTTCTGAATGAACATCAGCACATATTTTTTTTTTTTATACTGTACATGTAGGCATTCACCGTTCAATTAAGAAGTTATACTTGATGAAATCAGCAAAGGTAAGGTCACTTGAAAAACTACACACAAGATCACCTAACGGGCATTTTATGCGTGACAAACAAAAATTAAGACTGACATTTTTTTCTTCTTCTTTTAAACCTACGTCAACAGCGTGAGCGCCCAATGAGGAAATGCTAAGTAAGGATGTTTTCAGACGTCGCTTACTGATCAAACTCGACTGACGCACATGCAAAGCTTTAACCAAATAGCACGCAGCGGTGACAAGAGAAGTGGGAAGAACGAGATAAAGAATTAAAAGACAAAAAGAATAAGGGTGGGGGTACACACTGAACCTTTGGTTGACAGAAAGCTGTGAAGGCACATTAAAATCTCCTAAATCCTTCAAAGTGGGGCACATTGCGTTGGCGCTTGTCACTTTAATGCTGCGTAATATTGCAGATGCTGTAGGACTGGAAGTCTGGGAGGAAATTTCACAAAAAAAACTGGGTTGCTGATAGTTGATTACTACTGTAGGCAAACACTATCTCACATGAAGAGTCAGGGGGGAAAAAAAAAATGGCACTGATACAACAAGCTGGGGGAATAAATGATTCCTGTAACCCAAATACTGTTGACTGAAACCAAAAATGGAAAGGGAATACAGGCACACATGTCCTACATGACCTGAAATAATGGTTACAGGTTGAATTGAAACAAATCTTGGGACCCAAAATGAACAAAACAAAACAAAAAGATCAGTCAAGCCATGCAGAGAAACAAAAAGCTGTGATTTACATTTTGAACCATGTAGTTGTAAATCTGGCAGGTATCAAACAAGATCTTCCGAGCCCCGACCGAAGCCTTTTTAAAATCCTGGAATGTCTTTGGACCGTTTAATAAAATGTAATCTCACTTTAATTAATCTCAGATTTTTTTTACTATAAATTAAACTCAAAGCTAATTGTTTCACCGTTTATAATTCCTTTTACAGCTCCAAAAGTCATCACAAAGCTCTCGTATGAATAGTTCTGTCAATCACCTGGGGAATGGAGAGAAGGAAATAAAAAAAAAAAAAAGGTTCACACCCATGTTTTGTGCTCTCTGTAGCATGACTGACTTTTTCATGCATGGATTGACTGAACTTTAAAAGCCCTCCCTTAAAGCACCGCCATCCAAAAAAATCTTTTATTCTCCACTATGATACATCAGCGTTGGCCTCCGTTCATTTCTCCACCCATATACTGGCTGGGAGTGGTAATCCAGATATCCTATTCAGTGGAACAGATTCTCCCAAGTCTCCTCCCTAGATCCTACTTTTGTTTTTTAGGGTCCAATTTTTCCATTCCTCTATGAAATCCCTCTTCCTCCCTCTCTCCCCCTTCTTTCTCTGCTCTCGGGTCCAACTGGCCACAGCTGGAGAACTCATCATCGCAAGCATCGTGATCATCATCATCATCTTCCCTGAGCCCACTGCTGGAGCGGCTCCCTGCCAACGCTGCTGCAGTTTTGATTGCAGGCGCTGACGCTAGCTGCCCTTCAAAACATTCAAGCACTACTTGGTCCATTTTCACTCAACAAATACCCATTCACTAGAGACCTTTACTGTAAATATAAACCATGTGTTTCTGCTGAAAACATTTAGGTGTTCTAACTTGACACTGACCATGCATTTGGAGAAAAACAAGCTGGATTCCCCAAACTAGGAGACGTCTTTGCCTTTAAACCAATTACTACCGGAACTTAACTGTGAGGAGTCGTTTCCTGAAAAATCCCTCGTCTCCGGGCTCGATATACATGTGCAGCAACCACACTAGCACGACCCCTGGGTGACCCTTTACTCATCCATTCCCTCAAGTGATTACTAATTCAGGAGCAGTTACATCATCCTTTGGACTGCCTGGACCGGTCCCTCCATTTCCCCTCCCAGCTCTGGCCGATTTGTTTGGAAGCCGCGCTGCTGTCAGCATACACCCCCGCAACCCTCCCCACCCACTGCCCTCTCGTCATCCCCAGAGAAACGTCCCCTTTGGCAACACTGGGTGGACACATCAGCTGTCAGTCACACTCTCTGCACAGAGGAAGTCTCTACAGCCTAAGAGGGGGGAAAAATACTTCTCTTCACATGACCTCTGGACACATGGATAACCTCCCTCGCCATCACCCATGCGGACTGTCTCTGTTTTTTGGAGCTACAGTTAAAAAAAAAAAAAAAAAAAAAAAGTGTGAGGACACTATTCTGTTTTTACGTGCACGCATGCAAAGTCACAGGATCTCGAGCCTCCCCCACAGTCTGCGATGCCTCGGCTTTGTAACATTCACATGATATGGATACAGCAATATGTGAGACAAGCAGTTGTGTTGTACAAAAAAAAGAAAAGTTGAACAACTAGTTTGACTTTGCACGAGAAGAGGAAGTCCTCAAAAAAACAACAACAAAAAAAAAAAACAAAACAGATGTGTGAGTGTGATATTCTGATCTCAACAACCGTTATCCTAACAGAATTGTATCAATAAATATATTTTGGTCACTTAATTTTTATTCATGATTAGGAGTTAGCAGAAGTTGTGGATTAGTGAGTCCGCAACCTTAAAAGATTGAGTTAAGACAGACAACACAAAAATGAGTTGCAATGTAGACCTCTATAGGCTAGACTGTGAATTTGCTAACATCTCAAAATGCCTCATACGGGTGGTTGTTGTGTATTGGATACAGTTAAAAAAAAAAAAAAAAAAAAAAAAAAAATCACATTTTAAAAAGAAACTGTTAAAAAGATTATATATTATCAACAACAAAAAACAAAAAAAGAAACTAAATGCAACTCTAATAGATAAAGGTGGAAATACATGGCATTGCCTATGACCTAACACATCTGGATAATTTAAAATAGGCGACCAAGAGGTCTGTAGTCATCTCTCAGGAGTCCATAGTCTTTTTGTCTCCCCTTTTTCATTTCTCCGTGTCTCTCCCATGCTTTTTCCATACCTCCTCTTGGAATGCTCACAGATCGGGCATTTGAAGTCCTGATGATGTGTTAAGTCCTCAGGCTGGGAGTTTAAATGTTAGTGTGTGTCCTGGCGTTAAGTATCTGTATGTATATATATTTATATATATATATATATATATGGATGCAATTAACAATGTATAAGGGTGTGTGTGTGTCTGTGTGTAAGTGCGTGTGTGTGTGTGTGTGTGTGTGTGTGTGTGACAGAGAGGGATCAGGAGGCAGCCAGGGCCTTGATCAGGTACAGTTTGTCTCCCTGCTCACTGGTGAAGATGGGGGCCTTTTTGTAGTGTTCAACAAGCTCTTCCATAGAGTTGAACTTGCGCTGTCCAATGCAGTAAAGGTTTTCCTTCAGCTGCACTTTGAAATGCTTGTTCTTGCTCTGCGCCTTCAGGGAGATGGAGAAGTCGTTTGGCTGCGGAAAGAAAAGCAAACGAGGTTTTATTATCAGACAACATCCTTGTACGTTTCCTGTAGGTTTCCTGTATTTTGGTTGCAATGTGTCAGACTAAGACATCAATTTGGGTCGGATTGTGCAATGAATGCAAGATTAATCACATCTTATGTTTTGATCAGACTGCTGATACTTCTATGCATCTAAAAAAGAAGGCGGAAAGTTTTTCCTAAACTTTAGTCAAAGCTGGCGCTCATGAAATGTCGCACTGGCCAGACTTGGTTCGTAGCAGCAGTCACATTGTGAGAATTTGGTCCAAATCAGCCATATGTGGATAAATCTCTCATTCTGGAAAGATTTTACCATCAACTTTCATCTCTAACAGTCCAAATCTCACAGCGCGAAGGAGCTGAAACGCTGTGTACAACAAATCAAAGACGGTTTAGTAAGCAGGTGTAGGTTACTGACCGATGACTCGCTGTCTCGGATGAGGAAGTCTCCCTCTATGCCTCTCTGGTTGAGGGCCACCTCCGCCTGGTGGCGCGTCACCTTTCCATAGTACCACTCCTTCCCCGCGAAGCGCCCGCTGCCTGATGGTGAGATGTAGTCACAGTCAGGTGTGGGCGGCCCAGCGGGCCCTGCTGCAGGTTTATGGGAGGTGGAGTCCAGCACAGTGACGTAGTTTTTAGGCACCAAGCCCAGCTGTCCGTCCGCTTTGCGACACTTCCACCACTCTGGGTCGTTCTCGGGCTTCTCCACGACCTCCATCATCTCGCCCTTCTCGAAGTTGAGCTCCTCGTCGTTGCCCGAGCTGAAAGGGTAGAGCGCCTGGACCGTGTGCAGCACTCTGTTCCCGTTCGTGGTGCTGTTCACCACGGCCGCCAGCTTCTCCGTTAGTGATCCCGCCGGGTCTCCGATCCCACCCATGCCCCCTCCCCCCGCCGTCCCGTCCACGTCCTCCGTCACGTAGTTTGACGGAAACCAGCCGGAGCGTCCGTTGTAGCTGCCGCGCCACCAGCCGTCGCTGCACTTCTCCATCACCACCACCCGCGTGCCTTTCACAAGCGACAGCTCGTCTTCGCGCTCTGCCGAGTAACTGAACTTGACCAGGGCGGGCAGGTTGAGGTCGTAGAGCCGCTCGCCGTTATCATACATGTCTGTGTCCGCATTGGAGGCCGTGTCTCTCCCCTTTCTGCCCTTCACCTTCCCAATTCCTGGAGAAAATAATCAAGGAAAGGTGTCAGAGTTTACAGAGAAAAACTTCATCACCAGCTACACTAAAAAAAGTCCATTGAATTAGGTCAGAAACTTAATTACAAGGCAGCTGATATCCTGAATTAGCAGGCACACATGCCTGTTGGTCTTTTTGTGTAAATTAACGTAAAAGTCAACGTTTCACTAAAACACAAGTCCCTGGAATTCCAATTTTCACATCCTTCCACTCATGTGGAACAAGTCTCAACAGAAAAACAAAAACCACACGCACCATTAAAAAAAAAGAAAAAGAAACACCTCTGAAAATTTAAAGGGAGGAGGGAAAAAAACCCAGACAAATACCAGGAAGCGATAATAAGCATTAGGAGCTGTGCTAAAATACAGGGAGGGTGGCTAAGTACGTCTAAAAATCATTCCTTTTCCACATTACAGTGCTCTAACCCCCCCATACTCCATCCAAATACATTCTTGGGGATTAAGACAAGGTGCTGAGGAAACAAAAAAGCAATGCTGGTGTGGCTGAAAAGAAAAACTGAGTGGGATGAAAACTTGTTTTGGCACGGGCCTATAAATCCTGTGGAAACGTACACTCATTTATAAAATGACTGCCTCTTAACGTTGAAATTAATCACAAAACAGACTTGCCTTGAACTCCGTGGGCAAAAAAGGGATCAGTCACGTTTCATTGTTGCTAATCACATTGCGCTAATCACCTGACTGGCTGACCTGACACCTGCGGCCTTGCTTACACAGCAGCTGGATACCAAAATCTGTCCCATTTCTGCCAGCACTCTTTTTAGATCTCCATGCAAACTCCCCAACCCCTCCCCACATCATTACCCTCCAAACACCCCACTGAGCTGACCATTTGACTTCAGCGCACACCGGGTTTGATTAAAAAGGGCTTATTTAATGAGACTTCATCAACTGTGGTCTAGCAGAGAACTAGCTTTTCCTTTCTGTTTGCAGGCTAAATGTCAGCCAGCCTAACAGGGAATAACCACAGTGTGAATTTTATCAAGAATGCATTCAACCTCTTGGCACAGCGTAAGCCCTGCACTCAGTTGCGCCATCTGTAAACAGCCCAAAGGCTAACAGAAGGGGGATTACCGGGCCCTTTAGCCTGTCCCTGGGTTATGGAGCCCGGAGGCTGAGCTTTGGCAGGCCTGTGGTCATCGTCTTACTGGACAAGAATTTCCACTTGGCAGCCTGGCATGCTAACAGTTGTGTGAAACAAATGTGTAGCTCGCAGTGGACGCCGTGGTGAGATCACACCTTCTTCCAACTTTCCAAGACACCAGAAAGTAGCTCTAATACTCACGGCTTCATCTCTCTATACATTGTACAGCGACTGTCCTCCGTTTTCCTAGTTCTTGCAAAGCTAAGATGACATTACTGTTATTATCGCAGATCTAACCGATGATGCAGGCAAGCCAGACTAAAGCCGCGGCAGACATTAACACCAGACGCAGTGAGCGGACCAAAGTAGTGACCATTTATGATTACGTTTGCAAGGCTATTGCTTGCATAATCAAAAGTCAGCTGGGTGAAATTATACAGGACGGCAGGGTGTAGTCTCCAGGACTTTTGTGTGTTTGTTTACTGACCGAGCAACGTGACTAATTTGTCACAACGCCATACTGAATCTGTTTCACCACAGATAAATTGTTACCGAAAAGTGTCTGTGACTCAAGGAGTGCAGACAAATTTCATGGTAGCGCTCAGAGTCCAACGTCAAATTGCTTCCAGGTAGACCCTGTTATTAGTCACACCACTGTACATAACTACAGACTCCAGACAGGGTGTTAAGAGCTGATGTCTGTACGTGGAGGTTAGGTCTAGTTGTGCCTTTGTGGAGTGTAAATAACTCAAAAGGAAGAGCAGCAGAAAGACTAAATCAAAACATTTATATATAAACATACATATTTTACATATAGATGAATCAAAGTTCCACAAAACCTGGGTTTGAAGTTTCACATACCAACAACTCTGCAAACAACCTCTTCAATGTTTAAAATCAGACAAAGATGACAGCTAAAATATCACATGTTGTGGAGGAAAATGTGTTCGTGCAGGTGCAAGCTCCAGGATGTGTTCTGTGCACAGTTGGAAATGACCTAGTTAGCTCCAAACAAAGGTGAAGGGGTCAACCCCGCATAAATAAAGTATCTTTCAGCTCCAGCTGAGAATGGAGACAACTGAGAGCTTAATATTTTATCTCTCTGGCCAGGTAACGCAGCCCTTATCAGTGTCCTTTGTCTGGGATTTTATTTGCTGCTTCCTGCTTTAGTCACACGAACACTTTGCATTAAAAAAGCACAAAGCCTAGGACCACTGCATTTGACTAGATTCTAAATCTAAGCCAAGGTAACAAAGGGAAGCTGGGATTTGCCTGCACAGCTATAGGTGGATGATACTGGGAAGAGAAGATAAGGGTTATTGAGGGCATCTGCTTCTCTAAGGGCCCATCTGTCATGCGGTTGTAGGTTAATTGCTCAGAATTCACTTGTGTGGCAGCGAACAACAACTGTGAGCTTGAACTTCCTTTTACAATTTAGCGGACGCTCTTATCTTACTGGGCTTTTACATTGACTGCGCAGCATTGGTACCGCTTTGAGCAAGGCCACCATCATCATGGTGGACACAGCTGCATTCCATTCAAATGACGGTGACTGATTTTGGCAGGGGGGAACTTCCTCAATATTCTGCCAGGTTCGTGAGTTAATTGAAGTTGAACTTGGAGGACAATCTTTGGTCCTTCAAATACGCGGACCACTACGAGGCGTGTTCAGTGGCATTCCGGTAGAGACAAGAGGGTGAATGTTTGTAGGAAACACATTTGACTTCAAAGAAGGCGACAGGAGGAGTTTCGGGTGCAAAATAGAAGAGTAAAAAGTGTAAAATACCAAGCAGTACATCTAAAACAGGTATGTACAGCGTACATATAGTTTAATTTGGATGTACATGCTCTACCCTGTGTATACTATGCAAGTTACACAGTTATAATGACTGGGCAGTCTGAGGTCAAGCAGTTCAGACAGGACTCATAGTTGTTGTGATGGTCACATCACTGGTTATTAGGGCTGAAGCTGGACATCTTTAATTACGGCACAGTTCTTCTTACTAGCAAGCCACAGTGCTGTCCACACCTTCCACCATTACCACAACGAGTACAATTGAATTAAATAGGTAGTAAATATGCCAATAAGTTCAAATAACTAACTCCACAATGACAAACAGATACAGTAATAGTAGTCTGCAGAAAGTGGAACTAAAAATACAGTTACCCCCACTCCCGACAGCTCCCCCAACTCCTCCCCATCCTCCTCCTCTCAGTGGCCATGCTTGATCTCTCCACTTAAGAGTTAACCCTCAACAATGCCAACTGCATGAACTTTGCCTCTGTAGGCGCAGATGTGGTGGCTGAGCGTTTCCCCTGAAACCCGCAAATCATGCTGCAACTTCTGACGCTACCTGTGAAACGTCTTCAAGAGAAAAGAGAAATGAAGTGGCGCAGCGCGCTGGAAACTTTTCTGTTTCGAGCGTCAGATGCTTTTTCCTGTGCATTTCCTGAGAGAAGGACGCAGAGGAAGGAAATTGCGTTGCATCGGGCAGCAGTAAATCACTGCATACAATGACAAAAAGGCCTTAACACTTGTACGTTAAACCCACTCTGATAACTTCACTTTTTGTTTACAGATGAGGTGCACCAGCGGGAGGAGAAGAAAGTGCCGGTGGAGTTTGTTTGGCTACCAGTGACAGACAGGAAATAGTTTTGTTTTTTAACTCCGGCCTCCCTACGCTGGCTGGTGCTCCATTGTCTGCCAGGGCCCTTTCGACCTCTCGGCTTCCCTCCATTCCAAGGCTCTTCCTCTGTGGACGACAACACCCCGCGTCAGGCTGTCTGACAGTGTCTGAACATCCCTGTACTTGAACAGAACACGAATACTGGGACAAGTTCAACAGCAGCGGAATGGCTCACAAAAACAAATCCTAATATTTTAAGTGTGTTTCTATCATATCCTAAATTACAATTATAGCCAGGCTGCCTAATTACTATGCTGCAACCGCCATGGCATCACCGGTGAGACTGTAGACTCCCAGAAAACGCTCCAAGAGTCCGTGGCAAATCAACAACAATGTGTCACTCACATCAAACCAGACTTGTGACGCAACACAGCAACCCTCAGCTGTATGGCCTAGTATGAGACTTTGACATTAAATGTAATGACACCACGTGCAGTCAGAAAGAGTGAGTCAAACAAGCTGAAGGGAACGCACGCAACAGTGAGTTGGTGGGTTTCTTTGATGGGGACGGGTCTGGACTGCCTTTTAAAAGACGACAGCTTCAATCAAGCTGCTGACATGGCTGACTGATGGCTGCACAGGAAACGTGCGCAGCTCTTTCAACTTCAGCCGTCGGAGACATCAAAAGCAGGCAGCCATCAGTCTCTGTGATGGAGCTGAGGGAGGGAAAAGAGCCTCTGTGCTCCATTTGGTTTTTTTACAGCATTACTGTCAGAGGCTCTGCCAACTAGAACCCTGATAGTAAAACAAATTCACTTTGTTTCTGAAATCCTACTGGCTGTAAATCCACCCAGGTTATTGATGTTTGTGCAACACAGGAATGATTACCTCACTCTCAAACTCCTGTTGCAGCATTTTATCTGTAAAATGTCTTTACAGACAGCAGCTTTTTTTTTTTCATTTGACCTATTTTTTTTTTTTTTTTACCTCTAGTCTGGTGACCCAAATTTAAAAGTACTTTTCAGCTCGGGTTTCCCCAGTACCACTAATTTTGCTTGAGTATGATAAACCTTCAAACCAGAAACAAACCAAACAAAAACAAGTAAACACAGTTACGAAACTGGCCAAACGTGACGCCAGCTTTGAGTACCTGACAATTTTTGATACTTGGTGCTACATTTCATTCAGTCACAAAAAGGTATTGCTGTTTTATAGAACTCTACTCATGACATGGACTTTGAAAACATATTGCTCAACTGAAAACAAACTAATTCAGTTCTTAAAAACAAATCATTGTGTTGTTGCTCACCGGCGACCACCAAAATCAAATCAGGAAATGACACCATTACAGCTGAAGCAATAACTTGCCAAAAATGATTCTGCAACTTATCGATAACTGACTAATTCACTGGTTCCGGCTCGCCAAAATGGGAATGTTGCTGTTTTTCTTACTCCTTTATGATAGCAAGCTTCTGTGGGTTTGGTCAAAAGACATTTCAAAATGTGACCACAGGGTCTAGGAACTTGTGATGAACATTAGCTGACGCGCTATAAACTAATGCTGTAACTAACAGTGATTATATTATTATCAGTAAATCTATCCACATTTTTTTTTTGATGAATCATTTTCTCTAGAAAATGTCAGACTATTATAGAATTTAGAATTTCCCCGCGGCCCGATGTGATGTCTTCAAATGTCTTGTCACGTCCAACGAACAAGCAAAAACCCAAAGACATTAAGTTTACTATTATGTACGACAAACGCATCAAATCCTCACGTGAAAAGTCAAAACACATCTGAGGACTCAAATGATCAATCGGTTATCAAAATTGAATATTATTTTATCAACTGACAAGTCTTAGCAGCTCTACTATACACCAAACAATCTGTCAATTAATCAAGAAAATAATCTGTACAATCAGTAATGTAAATAATCATTAGCATGATAATAGACATGGGGAGCTGTGCTGTAGATGTTACCACTCTACTCTAACATGTTTACAGCAGTGGCTATTCTTCAACAAGGCCAGACCACTGCTCACTTCCTCTTAAGCAATCCTTAATGGAAGAAGACACGGGAAAACAAAAGGAGTGGACAGCCTTACGAGAGAAAAACATCTCTGGTCTGAGTGCTTAATTATGATTATGTCTTTTGCTTTTCTAGTCAGTTGGAGTGGGGGGGTGGTGGTTTGGAGAAAAGAAGCGGGACTCCTCTCTGGCAGTGTCTGTCGCTCCCTCTTTCCAACAGACAGAACCCCCGCACAATGATTCAACTTCCTTCTAACTTCTCACTTCCTCTCTGGCCTGCACTCTTCCAAAGCTCAGGGAGAAATGTGGCTCAAATTAGAGTTTCCGCTCACTGGGGAGGCTGAGAAACAGGAAAACAGAGGGAGGGGAAAAAAAAGAGAGAGAGGAGACTAACAGCTCTCAGTTTACACAAGCAAAAGGTTTGTTAGCTCATCTCTATGTCATTCTCAGCCCTTTACACTCTCTTTAAACTACAAGGCCAGTCAGCAGACACACACACACACACACACACACACACACACACACACACACACACACACACATACACACTAGGAGGGAAGTTAGGGAGAGACAGGAGATACCACTCAACAGTTACAAGGTGAGATTACAACATGGGTGTGCGCCAGGGCCTTTTGAAAAAGCGTGTCAGTGTGGCTGTAAAGTATCCATGGCCGGCGGAGCTGCCGAGGTAATGACATTCCTCTGATAACCAAGCGAGGTGCAGGAGATGGGAGTCCGGGTCCCATCCATCAGCGGAGACCCCTTCCTCCTCCCTGCACAATGACTACAGTGTTCTACATGAGCACCCCGCGTCCCTTCAACTGTAGCTCATGACTGGCGGTGGGTGGGTCGGGGGGGGGACCCTCCCAGAATGAGCGAGCTCGCCCTGAGGGCGGCATAAAAGAAAACAGACTATGTCTTGAAGATATTCCTAAAAAACAGGGTGGAGAGGGGGGTCTTCAAGCATGATAATGTAATCCACTGAGTTGCAGCCCACTCACTAGGACAAATGCTAGGAGTAAAATGAAGTAGGACTACTGTGTGTGTGTGTGTGTGTGTGTGTGTGTGTGTGTGTGTGTGTGTGTGTGTGTGTGTGTGTGTGTGTGTTTAAAAGAAAGAGACAGAGAAGGATTGCTGAGGCAATTACAGGCTTCGGCTCAGCAGAAGGCTTTTCAAAAAAGCATATCCACCCAGTCTTTGCAGCCGCTCACACAGACACAGCCTCAAAAAAAGCTGTTAAGACACCCGCTCTCCCTCGCCCTGCCAGCACAACATGTTAGCACAAAAATCGGTTTCCTGTCTGCTCTAATTATGACACGTTAATTTGGCTATCCTGAAGTTGAAACCAACTTGAAAACCAAAGTGAAAAATCTAAACGAGAAGACGAAAAAAGAAAGAAGAAGAAAAAAAAAAAACACCCTGACAACCGCTCCTGCACAGTCAGAGAAAGAATAAAGAACTGCTCAAACTTCAGACAAAAGCCCTCTACACCACTTGTAATACAACAAACAAGACAGAACTTTAAAAAAAAGAGCTACAGGAGACGAGGAAAGTTTAAAAACTCACGAAAGAAATGTTTGAATAGGTTAGCCATGTCCATTTTGGGCTCGGCGTCTCTCCCTCTCTCTCTCTCTTTCCCGGCCCCTGCTCTCTTCCCACTGCAGCTGTAGAGTTATTCCATGTGAACACCCAGAGAGCTGGGCGGATAGCGGAGCAGGGCGGCCCACTCTGTGACCATGTGGTCAAGCTCAGCCAATGAGAGCCGGGGTATAGAGAGGCCTCCGGTTCAGCTCTGGAAGGCAGAGCACAGAGGCCTCATGGAAAGGGGAAGAAGCAGGGAGGGGAGGGAGGAAGAGGGTGGGGGGGTGCTGAAGCTCAGACTGAGAGAAAGAAAAAGACATGAAAGAAGACAGATATAGGGAAAGTGAAGGAGCTATTCCATCAATATTTAACAGTGGAGTGTATTTATAACAGCGTGGCAATCTCTTAAAAGAAATCCACTCAGTAGGGATCTGTGGGGACGCTGCAACGGCTGAGTGAGTCAGTGAGAGCCCAGAGTCACATGACTGCAGTTGTTTGTAGAGACACACACTCATAACTTTACAACAAACTCAGGAAACATGAGTCCTCAAACACTGAAAAACACACACCAAAACACAGCCATCTGCAGACGGATCATACCCTCGCACATTCCTTTAAACGATGACACCACTCCACACCCAGTAACAGGCTTGTTTCATAGAAGAAGAAGAAAAAAAAAAAAAAGAAAAGGAAAGAGATTTTCCCTCCCACATAACATATGAAAAGTGTGGTCATTATCTCTTATCATTCTCCCACACACACACAAAAAAAAAAAAACACAACCACCCACTATCTGCCGGTTAAGGCATCTTAAATGTATTTATGGGTCATAAAAATAGAAATGAAGGTGAAGTATTTACAGGCTTTCTATGATTGTATTAGCGTTTAACGAGGCTCGGTTTTGACTTTACTCGTATTTTTACATTAGTCAGAGGTTTATTGGGTTTATGTGTGAGACCTGAGCCTGGCTGTGTGTGTGTGTGTGTGTGTGTGTGTGTGTGTGTGTGTGTGTGTGTCACATTCATGCAGCTGTTCACCTGAGGTTATTTGATCAATGGATGTAGTGACAGGTGGGAGGTTGTTGGAAAGCTCATGGCTGGGATGCATGACAACTTATACTTCTAACCCAAACACACACACACACACACACACACACACACACACACACACACACACACACACATTACCTAAGAAAAACAAAGCTATACACTATACACACAAAATAGACTAGACAGACTGGTGCAGCGCTTTTATAACTAAATTATTTAAATGCTCAACTCAAGGTTGACGTTATCAGGTAGAGAAAGTGGGGGGAAAAAAAGTTAATGAATGAGCTGTAGATAAACAAAAAATGACTTCCTGTTCTTATATCATGTTTCATCAGAGCATTTCAGCTCACAGCATTGCCCAAATGTCAGCAGTATCCTCTCACCACAACACACACACACACACAAAAAACTGTGCAGCTAACAGGAAGACACAGTTCACGTGTCCAACAGATAAGTGTTTTGCAAACACTGCAGCGCACAATACAGTTAGAAATTCATGACACACTTCTGGTTAGCAGTACAGCAGAACACCCTCGTTCTTTCGGTCCTCGGTGCAGGGAAAAGCCATTTTGGAGGCGAGGGCTTCCTCGCATAGTCACCCTACGCAGCGGCACGTCATCATCGCATCAAAACGTGAGCGAAGGATATACGGCTATGGTGCGATGTTCTGTTTTTGGCGAACAGGCCCATAAACAGCACGTACTGGCTTTGGCTTGTTTGCTCATTCAGCTTCACAAAAAACTATTAAAAAAACACTGACAATGTTCATAAAGTACTGTATTAATATGTTAAGCCTTTAGAATATATCATGTAGGCCTGTTTTAGGGTGATTTAAGTCACAGTGTCTGGTGTACAACCTTTAACCTAATCTAATGAGATCTAGGCCAAACAAACATGGCTGAAGTATACCAACAAACATGGTTATCCCATCATGCTCTTAACTGAGACAAAGATTTCCTGCAGAGCAGAACAAGTTGGAGATTAAAGTGTGAAAGCATCAGAAACCAACAACAAGAGCTTCACATTTTATAAAAACACTAAAGGGAAATGATCAAATAGTGAAATCATAGGCAAAAGGGTTGAATGTGGCTGTGTTCCAGGCTGGATGCCAGTGGTCAGAGTGTATATCCCAAATTATCATGAATACCTGTCATCAAGAAGAATTAAGCTGAGACAAATGGTAACCTTGGCTTACATACACAGTTACATTTGGCTTGCTCTAGGCGGTACAAGGCCCTTGGCGAATGGCAGTGTCCAGAAATATTACGGTTGCGTTGACAGAGCAGACAACACCTGCGCCGTATCAATTCTGGTCATGATAAAAAGAGCAGGAAGGATACCCTCTGGAGCTATTTATATTTGTAAACACAAAACTGACTGACTGGCTGGATGCCTTTTTTTGTGCTAAATTATGAAACAACTCTTCACTGTAACCCCCCAAAAACATCTTAAAATCAAAGAAATGTATTTCTGTCTTACCTGCGACAATGCTTCAAGGTAAAATGGAAAAATTAACACATAACGTTAGACGCTATACTATTAGACAAGCAAATACTTTCAGTCTGAGTGGGTTTCAGTCTAAGTGGGCTGTGAGAAAAAAGTAGCTCTCAGCATTTCAACCAATTAGACATCAGCCTGAGATAGACTTCCTGTGAAGGATGTTACAATACAGTAGATACCACAACAATGTGGTTAAAAACATACTGAGGTGAGTGCTGGCCTTGGTAAAGATGCTACTCCAATTAGATTGTGTATGAAACAAAACAAGTCAGTCTCAATCAGAAAGATGTTATGAGTGACTGAAGGTGTATACATGTCTAGAGTGCAAACACCTATGTAAGTTAACTGTAATCTTACTTATTAAAGCATCACAAACAAACTAAAGAAACTGTTTTTTTTTTTTACCAAGTGTGTCTTTGAGATTCTTGACAATAGACGCTTTCCTGGCACTGTTTTTCCTCTCCACATAGTTGGACGGCACAAAGCCTGTTTTGTTGGTGGCATTTCGAACTCTCCACCAGGACTTGGAGTCGTCGAGGAGCCAGAGGCGCTCGTTTTTCTTGATGTCCAGCTCCTGGTCCTGCTGGGCCATGTAGTCGAACTTGGCGATGACAATCACCTCTTCCGTCATCTTGCACTAGGTGCACTGGGGGGAGAGAGGAGAAGACAAAGAAGGATGTCAGGGTGGCGAGAGATTTTTTTTCACTTTTCTTTTACAGAAAACTTTTGTCAAGACATCTTTTTAAAATCATACAGTGTAATCTAGGACAGCGTTGGCAGCTTTAATTTCTACCACAATGATGAGGAACATGATGACACAGTTGCTGCTGTAGTAAAACATTAGATATTTGGCAGTTCTTTTGCAATAATGACGCACCGAAAGTAAATTTAGAAACTGTGTTTGGAAATAGAAAGCTGTACCTGTACTGCATCAAAGCTCAGAACTTCAAGGGCTCTGATACGTCTCTGTAGACCTGGGAAAAGAACAGAGACAATGCAAGAGAATTACAAACTGACTCTTCTCAAAATCTGCCCATAGATATTTTAATAATACTCAAAAACTTGTATCTGTATTTCTGTTTGAGTGACTTGAAAGTGTATTGATGATGTATTCATGCCAGGACAAAGACGGCGTTATCCAAATATACTATCCCGAAGAAATGCAAGCTACCATTTCCACAGTTTAGTCTCCTCAGTCATAATTTCCCTACGCCAATTGTACTCTTGAAATAACAGATATAAATGACTATTCTTTTCGGTCTTCAACACTAACAGCTGCCAGAGTACGGAGCCAATATCTCACTATTCACATTCTTCAGAAATTTACAGAGAGGGATGATTTCCTCTTCGAAGCAGTCCAACGATTGTCTATTGTGTCAGGCATCAAACATGAACCTGAGAGCCAGGAAGATAGCAGAGATTGCTGCAACTGGGAAGTGAAGAAGAGGGGGACTGTGCGTCAGCACTGTGGCTACGTCAGGGAGAAGCTCACTGAGCACTAATGATGTCGGGTTCTGCTTTAAATTTAGCACAGGCTTATAAATATTCCTAAGTGTGCAGCCTATGCAAATGCTGTGATTATGTGATCCGCATTACAAGCATGGCTCCATTGTTTGCAAAGTTGCTTATCACAAGAACTTTCAAGCTACCCCGGTCATTTTAAAATTATCATTTGGGAGTGCTGTGATCCACAATCAAAACTTGTTTGTGTTCAACAATGAGCACATTCACGGCCGACTGGTCTCATGACCCGTGTGGCCATCAGCACAGCTAGACTACGCTTAGGTTAATACCGCACCGAAGCGGCAAGGCGCTATTGGAGCGGCTGCTTGGCTGCTCTGATGTCATGGGAGTAGATGGAGTTTCACCTTTCCCCCCCTGACTGATTTCAGGGACCAGACACTGACCTCATTGATCGAGAGCTCTTGGGTTTTTTTTATTTTTATTTGAAGCAGTAGTGTCTAGGTTTCAGCTGCAGCTGGCCTTGAGATAGGCCCCCGAACCTGATCTTAGGCAAACATGAGGAGCTAAGCTAACTTACAGCATGATTGGCCAAGAGGAGTAAAATACACAGTAAATAAGCATAAGCTAAGAGCAGAGAAGAACTTCTTCATTAGATGAAGGGTGTTCAAGACAAAAAATGAAAGCTAAAATGTGTCATAGAAGGGGGACACCTGTGGTTTAGTCTTTCCCCATGTGGGGTGTTGTTGACTTCGTTTACCAAAACACATTTAGGGTGTATACTGTGGTTTTATCTCATGGCATGTTGTTGCCTGCTCCTTTTCCATCTCTAATTAAATTAATGAACACTGGGAGACATGTTAGGGAGCGGCACACAAAAACAAAGAGCTGATTTACTCTCCTCGAGTGCTGCCTCTTTCACCAAGACAAAGGCAACAATCTCTCCACTCCCAGGGCTGGGCTGGATAACTGTCTGCCAAAGAGGCTGACAAGTGTGTGTATGCACTCCTTCTCCATTTACAACATCCCTCCCCTCACTATCTTTTTTTTTTTCCACTTTATACTCTCCATACTAGAGCATGAAAGATACATCAATGCAGGACTTTCCCTTTCCTAGCTATCTCCCAATTTCAGAAAGCACCCTGCAGTCCCAGTCTCACTTCTTTTTTACTGCAATCACCCCCCACGTCTTGAGCGGCTGAGCACTAAGTGCACATTAACGCCGCGGAAGACTTACGATAGTGCAGATGTGAGGGAGGATCAAAAAAAAGTTGGGCGACAGATGCTCTGAGCTAATCGCGCAGCTCCAGACTGAGCCAAGGCCACACGCCACTCCAAAGAACTAACCGCGAGGTCAGACGGGTCAAACTGCTCAAATGGTGTCATATCCACGGCGGATCTCCGTTTACCATGCCGCCTGGCAGAATTAACAGGTATCCAATCCATCACCAACCCGCAGTGCACGTTAAACAAGAGCTGAACTTTGCAGATCAAAGCCTAATTGTTGCGCCTCCATATGTTTCTTTCTTAGAAATAACTAATACTTCTCTTAAAAAGGTCCAGTGTCAGATTTAGGGGTATTTATTGACAGGAATTGAATATAATATTCATTAGTGTATAATAATCTGAAAATAAGAATCACTGTGTTTCTGTTGTCTTAAAGTAAGACCTTTATATCTACAGTGATCTAGATGTGAGTTTTTCCCTACACGCTTAGAAGAAGGAGAGGGTGAGTATTCATTTGGTTGCCATTTGCAACTTCACTGCTAGGTGCCGCTAAATCCAACACACTGGACCTTTAAAATCAAACAAGTTGTTGAAAAGTTGCACTAGAGTTTCATATGTTTACTGAACCCAGTTTTGAGCAGCCATTTCAAAAAGGAATCTCGTCCAGGTTTAAGATTACAAAAAACACAAAAACCTAAGATGCAACAAGTTTGGAGCAGTCTTCTTAATGTCAGAGAAGTGTGCAACAAGTAACTGTTCAGAAAGGCATTTTCAGATTTTAAAAAGGTAAAAAGGACACAGTTGCTGATTTGGACATTAGGGTAAGATTATCATAGATATAATGACTCACTGCTCCTTATCAAACAGCATACAAACTTTGTAATGAGCAACAAGTGGTATAGATGTTTTGAAGAAGCGTGTCCAAACTCTGAAAATAACTTGGGTACCAGACATAAAGCACAAACAGAAACTATATGCACGAGCTTTGTGGTTGTCAACAAGGGCGACCAGACCACATGGATGGTAGACAGGTGGTCAGATCTGGTGGCCAGGGTTTTCCCACCTAACTGTAGCTACTTCTCTGTGGCTACTATGCCTCCCTCGCAGCATTTGAAACTAACGCGCTGAGAGAAAACACGGTTTCCATCTTCATAATTTGTTTTTAAATGACTTTAAGAATGAGAGGAATTTAAAGCAGCACTTCCTGTGACTCCTTCACAGTATGACCTGTCAAGTGGTTCACCAGCAGCAGAAGTTTTCCATTTGCATTAGTACTATCTTAACCGCAACTGACTTCATTACAGCTCCCATAACACAGCTAATGAGTGGCCTACCTACTGATTACTATGATAGGGGAACACTAAATTGGGGAACTTAATAGCAGGGTGTTTGATTAGGGTGGTAACTACTTATTTATTTCTCTATTTTACTATTTAGTCGACAGAACATCGGATAATTGTGACAATCACAATTTCCCAGAGCCCTTCTATTGTTTGTTTTGTCTGATAAAAAGCACAAAACCCAAAAGTATTTAATATGCAGAGATAAAACAAGAGAAAGCGGCAGTTCCTCACATTTGGAGAAGCTGCAACAAAAACAGGTTTGGCTGTTTTGCTTTTAAAAAAATGACTTATTGGTGTTGATTTATTCAAAATTTGTGTCTTTTTTAATGTTCTATATGCAAAACAGCTCCACGCTAAAAAAAGACCTTCAGTTCACTGGCAATAATACAAGACTGAACGTGTTGGAAATAAATTAGACCAGAGTCTATTTGTATCATGCAAATACACAGAACTGTTAGTACCAAGCAAATACCAAGCTAATAGACTCGGCCCAGCTTATCTACTGCCATAGCAGCAGCAGCAGCAGCAGCAGCAGCAGCTGGGGGCCAATGACAGGTCAAACAGTGTTACTATCAGTAATACACTCATGTTCTCAAGAGTGTTCCTGCACTGTAATCTTGAATAATATATTTATTTTAGGGAGGTGGTTTTATACATAGATTTGTTAGTTAATAAAATTAAAAAAGAAGCACATGCAGCACTGTAAACCACAAACCACGAAAGCAGCACATCAGTGGTGTAAATAGAGATGCAGGGTGCAACTTTGCGAGTAACTATGAAACAATGACATGAGTTCACCACATCCTGCAGTTTACAGCTGCTGCCGCAACCTCCTGTATCTCTGTCATAGAGCACACCCAGTGGTAATGCGCGATATAGGGATACAAGACTCTGAGAAGAAAATGACTGGGGTAGTATTCGAGTTCAGCGTGGATTTCCGTGAATGGCTCTGGCTTTATTTGCCAGACTGCCATCGGAGGTTCTTCGCCACAACTGGACACCGAGTAATCTAAACAAGTCTAAAAAGAATTACGGATCCTCGTCTCTCTTCGCAGCGGGAGCAAATGGTGTACCGCTGCTCGACAGGATTGCTGAGGCACTGAGACAGCAACAGCATGAGCTCACAGAGGCAGACAGAGTAACCTAATCCCTGTGACAGCCTGCTAAAATCACAGCCTCTGCTGCCTTCTGGAATGTGCTCTGTATGCTCGCTGCTCACTCAGCCCCCTCTGGCACTGCTGCACTTCCTCCAACTTAACACCAAAACTCACATTTTGGCCACGGGGGCCCGGCCTGTTTCACTAAAAAGGACAGCGCGGGATCGTCGACGGGCCGATGAATTCACGCTTGCTCTCGCTCTTTTTTTTTTTTTCTCCCCCAGCGTCGAACTACAGCAAGTGAAACCCATGAGACTGCATCTCATCCCAGCTGTCCTAGATTCTCTCAAAACAAAACAGCAGCATAGCAGCAAAGGGTCATGGGAGACTTGGCAGGCCAGCTGTGAGACAGGAAGTGTGGACACAAGGGTGACCGGATGATGGGAAAGTGATGCCATCTGACAGAGCGCAGGCTTGACCTCTGAGTATAGATGAGTCCAGATAACTTATCTTTTGCTTTGTATTGACGCGTGTAATGTATTTCAATTAAGGGATGACAGCTCAAATCCTGTTGCTGGTAGCAAAGATGATGTTCCTCGTTAGAAAACCAGATTGTTCCAGTAACATATTAAAACTTTAAGGGCACCAGCGGAGCCTCTAGTGTTTTGATCCGAGCATATAGGCTCATGACTGTGTGAAAGCAGTTGATTATCCACCCCTCGGGATCACCCTCAGCAGTTGAGCGTGGCCTAAAATAGACCGGGACTCATGTCCTTTGAGAATTGCCAGAGATTTACTCTCATAGCAACAAGTAACACCAAAAGTTTCGAGCTGTCTTTTAGGCCAACTTCACATCAAAAGGCTCGCTCTGTGCTCTGTGAGAAGCGTACACAAACGCCAAAGTTTGAAATAATCTGCATGGTAATTCAGCTACAAAATGCAAAGTTTAAACACAATCTGACCCGGCCACTGACTTATTGTACAGAGAAAAGATTTTAAAAGACTAGAGCAGTATTTATGAAGCTTCGGGGAATAGTATCCAAATGATATAACCAAATATCTCAGCTACATCTACTCAATCACAGACTGTTCTTTATTCAAATCAATGAGGATCAAACATAGGTATTCTTATAAGTGCATTCATAACAGAGGATATTCATCACAAAATTTGACAGTCATGAAAAACTGATCATCATAGAGATAAAGCAAATAAGCAAGCATAGCTCAAATGTGTTTTCACTTCCCCATTTTCACGTCTTTGCATATTCTCCACTTCTGTGGCTGGATGTTAACTGTCTAGCCCACAGAGGGATGGCATCGGTTGCCGTTTTTGTGGCTGGAAAACAGAAACGAGATGCCGCACAGCATGAGGCAGCTGATAGAAATCCAATTTTAGCTAAATGCCTGGGGGATATCTAATCCAGTCATCCTAAAGTCCTTTTTGCATGCTTTATTTTGGAATAGTGAGACCAGACTTTTGACACATTTGATGACACAAACATGAGATAAAAGTGGTGCCCTCACGGAGTCTTATAGGGGGGGCTTGCTGATGAAAAAAGAAACTCAACATTGTCACATTAAAGTAAATCAGTGATGTGTATCAGCCCTGAAAAACCTGATCAAAGCATCCTTATCATCAACCACAACATAACCAAATTACTTGTAGGAAACCTACAGACAGAAATGAGACCACCGTGTTCGTGTTTGAAGAAATACACTGAATATGAGCCAGACTTACACGTCATTTAATTATTTACACTAAATTAATTTAATGTAGCCCACAACTGGCCGGAGCAGCCGCCTAACAGCTTGAACACACTTACATCCTCTGTTAGCAAATACCTGACAGGAACATAATACCTCTCTGTAAGAAAGGATCTATTTCCTCAGACCCCACCTACATCAGCAGAGCCTACACATCCGCATCCACGCCCTGCTGGTGGCTACGGTTGCCAGTTGTTGTTCTGGGTGGCCTATTTGCTTACAGCTACCGGGTCCAATGGTGGCCACATCCAAGCAATCTTGGATCAAGGCAGGAGCAAAATAAACCTTCCAGGTTACCTCACCAACTCTTGAGAGCTCCAGGGGATTTCCCCAATGACTAATCCAAGTTTACACAGCAAAAGGATTCCTCACATCAAGTACTACAGTACAATAAAGCTGTTTGTGGTTTGGTTTTGTGTGGTGGCAGGCTACTTAAAGCTACTAGTAGCATTAAGGAGTCAGTAAAAGAGATGATCCACATCCACAATATAACATCGGCCCACGCATGGTGCTGTAGCTGTATACCTCGTTGCAACTGTAGCCTTCTGGAGAAAGCTATTGTTCCAGTCAAAATAGCAGACAATTTGTAAACCTCAAGATAATAATCCCAGACAGCCTGTGTCAGGGAGGTGAAATGGATACACTGGCTTCCTCTTCGTACATCCTGGGCCTGGCAAATATGAGCCCTAGGGTGCTGTCACAATAGGACTAAACAAGCCACTTGGGACATAAGTCTGCGAGAGCCACGTGTTGGAACTTGCGCGTGAGCATCCTGAGAGCAGGAGGCATTCCAGATTGCACGGTGATGCCACAAAAATCTGGGGTCTGCAGCACAAATCAACGACATCAGCGAGATGTTTGATAGGAGACGGACAAGAAAGAAAACATTTTTCCTCAGAAACCCTCACCTCCGTGCTGCCTGACTGAGAAACAGCCTACACACGTTGTAAACACTGGGAGGACTGTGCTTGATGAAACTGGGAATTCTTTTAGCATATTGCCTCATGTCATTTTACTTAAAGCCACCATTTGTACCGTCAGAAAATGTTGTCGCTGGTGGACACCGACACGTGTTATGAACTCCTCCGAGGGCTCACAATGACTAGCTTGAACCAATTTTTTACACGTTTTTCTACATGCCATCTCAATGCCATCACAATAATCTGACAGGTGTGATTTGAGAAAGATCGCACACATAACAGCTTGGAAAATCAATTCAAATATTGATTTTGAAACCAACAGATAGCTATGTAATAGCTGATTAAATGCCTGAACAATGAACAGTCTGGCTCTCGGGTGATTGCTAAGTTTTTGGTCATCTGTTTTGCAGTTTTAGCAGTCAAAATATCTACTTAAAAAAACATAGCGAGCTTGTTTTAAAGAAGTCCTGGTCTGTAGTCTGTAGTCTTGACTGAGACTGCTGTCATATAAAAACAGAGAGACCATAATGTCAGCATCTTCCAGCCCTCTGTGGCTTCATATATATTCTTTTCATTCCACTTCCCGTTCAAAGTGGAATCGCACAAAGTAATGCTGCTTTCTCTCTTTTTGTCAACACTGTTGATTATGCGGTTGTCTTGTTTAAATAAACTTTATTGGAACCGTCACTGGACAAAACCAACCCGGCCTTGTTTACATTCAGTATGAGCAGCCACGTCGTGGCCGATCCATTAATCTGAGACTTTGGCTGTGAAAATGTTTCCAAATCTGTAGTAGAGTCAAGTAAACCTGTAAGCTACACCTACTGTTGGCTCAACAAATTCACACGAAACACCCGGGAGGTGGGCAGCTTCAACGTGGCTTTGGTATGTCAGAGTGAAACTGTGCCTGAAAAGTCCACCTAAAAATCAAGAAATAAATTTCCACTTCAAAGAAAACCTTTTGACACACGTTGCTTTTTTTAGTCATGGATACACAACACCTACTGTCATCACAGTAACAGCCATAGTGGCAAGTACACACATCCTCATTTTCACACTGCCAAACCCACTGAGAGAAAACCCCGAACAATAATGAACCAATAGAGAAAATCACTACTGAAACTGCACACTTCTTTTTCACTTCTGGGGAAGTCGAATCACTCAATCCAACTAAGAGGTGTTGGTAAAAGATACTGACTCCACGTTGTTTTACAGAAGTGGGGAAGAAATGTCATCACACTTCACGTCGTCAACTGTGCATTGTTGGATGACTTTGCTTTTGCACGCATGCACAGCTAAATATATATCTTTTTTTTATGTTTTCACTTCCCTTTTTTAAGCAGGTTACATAAAGATAGTACCATTGTTATTGCTTGTACAAACATTCAAGCATGCATGGGTAGTCAAAAGAAAACCTGTCGAGACAGAATCATAAAAAGAAAATGAGGAAATGGAAGAGAGTGTATTTGCAATACCTCAGATTAGGGAGATAACGAGAGAAGAGACTAAATTGCGGAAAAAAAAAAACCCACTTCTCGATTTCACTACAACTCCGAAGCCACTCAATATAGATTAAGTGAGCAGATTCCTGAGCTTGTCATTTTACAGGGGAATTTCTCAGCCACATTAGTTTTTTGGCTATCATAAAAATGCACAGTTGGTATTTTCCCTTAGGCTGTGGGAACAGATTTGGCTGCTTGAGGCCACTGAGAAAGAGGCGAGGGCAGGATCGTATACATAAAGAGCTCATCCATAAGATTATACTGCCATAACATCCAAACAAAAGGGCGCTGTTAGATGGTATCCGAGTCAACAGGAGCTATAAATAGGACACAGATTAAGTTTATAGGGCCAAATCACTGCAATATCAACATCACAGCTAAAAAAGGGTGAATGTGAGCTCATGACCTGGCAGCTGATCGGTGCAAATGTGCCAATTTTTTCACATTTCTTACGATCTTTCTTCAACGCCCAGGAGACATAATATCAGCCTCCAAGCAGGTCACGCTGGCGAGCAGGTCTCCACCATCTTTCTTCCTGCAAACTGTGGCTATCCTCCCCCTGACTCCCACTGAGAACAGAGCTACAGCAGACCAAATCTCTCTCTCTCTCTCTCTCTCTCTCTCTCTCTCTCTCTCTCTCTCTCTCTCTCTCTCTCTCTCTCTCTCTCTCTCTCTCTCTCTCTCTCTCTCTCTCTCTCTCTCTCTCTCTCTCTCCCCCCCCCCCTCTCACCTCCCTGAAAAACCTTAATGAGAGACTGTGAAGAGGTCTGTCAGTGTGACAATAATTACAGAAACTATACTATTCAGCAGCTGCAGAAAGAGCCCCCCCCCCTTCCCTTTGGCGTTTGGAAAGACACACATGCTACACCCCCCCTTAAATCATTCAGCTCTAACCAACCACATATCTCCAAATGAATATCTGTGAGATAAAATACCCAAGCCATATTAATCTACTGATTGTTTCACAGTGCCGCTGAACAAATTTTATATAACAAAAAAAAAAAGAAGGGCCACACAAATATACACCACGAGAGCTTGCCAACAATTATACAGCCTTATCGCCCATTGTGCTGCCGAAGCATGACATTTAGTCTGGCTTTGGTTGTGTAAGGTAGAAACAATGTTAGGCGATAAACAGAGGGCGCAATTACCCAAAACGTTGCCCAAAAACAGAAATGGTTTCACTTACACAGTAAATTTGCCTACCTATTAGTGGTCTCGCCATGTAGACCAGACATTTTCTTACTAACTCTTTGAGAGAGAAAGTGATTAGTCAACTGACAGAAAATTAATCTGATAATTGATTTAAGTCATTTATTGAGTAATAAAGCCTTCTCTGGTCTCATTAATATCACTGTAAACAGATTATTATTAGTTTGGGGGTTGTTGTTTAGCCAAAATTAGATATTTGAAGCCATCACTGTGGTCCCCTTGGATGTAAATAAAACAGTCCCAGGAAATGATTAGTCAACTGACAGAAAATGAATCTGATAATTGATTCAAGTCATTTATTGACTAATAAACCATTTTCTGGTCCAGTTTCTTGTGTTTTATATCATTGTAAATAGATTACTTTAGCCAAAATTAGATATCTGAAGCCATCAACTTGGACTCCTTGGATGTAAATGAATAAAGGGAACAGTCCTTACTTCCAAAGCATCAACACAAGGCCTTATTAGTAGGCAAACAAGGTGATATGCTGGCTACAATAACCATTTAAGTGTGTCTGACTGGCTGCTTAACACAAGGAAAGTCCAAGGAATCATAAGTTAATGTCAGGGAATGCCTCCATCGTGACCATGACCAAGCTGGGTTCAATCACAGCACAACACCCTGCAGTTAACATTTAGTTAGTTACTTACATGAATAAATAAATAAATACAAGCACAAGAAACAAAAAGACGACATGGCATTGTAAACGTAGCAACTTAGAAGATGCATTTTGCTTTGTCAACCAGTTACAGTGGCTGCCGTTCAGGCAGTCTTCTCCGTTTTCAATCTCAGAAATAAAAAAGCCTTAACGTGATGCAACGCACGAAAACGAAGTAACAGCCAACATTTATCGGCTGTGCAGCAGTTTTATCTCTTTTTTTATGTTAGCACTTCAGCTTGACAGCGTGTCACGCTATCTTAACTTGGCTAACCAGGCTAAAAAAAAAAAAAAAAAAAAAAAAAAAAAATTAATGGTTACAAAGCCAGAGCCAAAGTAGCCGTTAGCCAGCTGGGTTAACAGTATGTTGGCCATGTTGGCAAGGCGACAGTCTGGGGGTTAACAGTTAGCCGTTAGCCGACCTGAGTTATAACGTTACTCGGTGAATTCAAGGAGCTAGCCTGTAGCTCCCGTGAGAAACGTCGGTATCAGATAGCAGCAGCAGCAGCAGCAGCAGCGGCTCAGATTCACAGGCTTGCTCAGTCATACCACGTCTTACCCCGCTTGCTGATGTGATGGCCACCTCTTCTTATCTCCTTCAAGGAATAGTCAACGTGTGGACGCGTTACACTGATTTATAACTAGACGCACACAAAGTGATATCCAGAAATCCTCCCAGTTAGCTAGCTAGCAAAAAGCAAGCCAGTTAATTTTCCACTCCAACAACAGGCTAGCCTAGCTGATGAGACGCTGTGCCCCGTTGGAATAGCATTTCTATATCAAAGCATGTCATTGCTCAGCAGCACACACAGGCTAGCCTAGCAGCAGCTTCACAAGCTGTTCACACTACAGCTCCCGCCCACTCGTATCCAATTGGCTGCAGGGGAATAAGCGCTTTGCTGATTGGACAGTGGCGCCTTCAGTCAATCACACTGCAGCTGCTGATGTTTAGCGTTTGTACAAGCATCCATCATGTTTTTCACTTTGTGAGGCTAAAGAGTCAACCTATTCACAGCTATGAAAGAGACATTTGAATGAAGATTAATATAGACAGAGAAATCTTTATTATTTATACTTGTTTTTAATTTGTATTGGAATCAGCTGTCCAAAAGAAAAGTTGCATTTAAAGCCTTTAAAGTACTGAGTGGGGCTTATTTAGTAAAATTCATGCAACTTTATTATAAATGAACAACTAGATAAATAAAGTATAAACACAACAAGTGAATTACACCTTCTTATGTGAACTCTTGCACATTATCTGTCAAATACTTTGTATATTCCTGCACAAATTGTACATCTCTTGTACATACATTTATATTTTTTAATACTTAGATTTTTTTTTATCATCCTTATATTTTCTTCTTACTTAATGTTTGTTATGCACCAATAACACTAAGACAAATTCCTTGTATGTGAGAACCTACTTGGCAATAAACCTGATCCTGATGAATGTTGGCTGCAGTGCAACACTTAAAAAAGTGAGGCATGATGAATTTAATAGTTGGAAAGTCCGGTGTTTTTGAGCCTTTCATAAGAAAAAAAATGCTCAGTCACCCACACACTTACATACAATAACTCATCATTAAATTCCATTCAGGCCCCTCCTGGGAAATGATGGTACTTCTAATAAACATGTCTGTGGTAGAGGGTTGCAGAGTAATTTGGAAGGTTGTGCAGCTCGCTGCAGGATGCAGTCTGTTTCCTGCTCAAACAGATGGGCCTCCCCTACATGTATTCTGTTTTCTGCACCCAAAACCTCATCTCAAAACAAGACTATGATACAACACATGGAAATGGAGACTAAATCCACTTTATCTCAGTTTATTCACCTTTTTAGTTAAAAAAAAAAAAAACTTTAGCTACCGACCATGGTGTTTTGAAAGCAAACCTTACATGACAGACAGAATGTGTTTTCAAAGTAGAAGACATTTTCACTTTATAATGAGTTTTTGATGGCGGTGTTCAACCTTTGGTTGTAAATGAGTGGAGCTTGTAGTCTACTCACCATTTTATTCATCACTGATAGTAGATTGTCATCACAAAGAATGATTTCCTTTCAACAACACCTCTGCTGTGTGGTCATAACCACAAAGATGATTATTCCCAGATTCAATAGAAATGTGTTACCTCTGTTCCACAGACTGTCATAAATTCATAAAAATTAAGACTTTTATAGGTGATGTTGTGTGCACAAACAGCCATAAATTTGTCCAATAACCTTTCTTCTGCTTCTGCTCACTCAATGAAAATGGCTTGAATGAAGACGGTTATGTCATGTGTTTAAATTGTTTAAATTGGTGCAATAACAGTCCATAGCTAAATATTATTAACCACTGGATAAACCACTAATTACCATAATAATTTACAGTAATAAAGTCATATTTCAGCCCCCTTTGACTGTGTAATGAAGTGGATTGTGAATGCCACCTGCTGGGCTGTTAGTGCAACATCCATGCTGTGTCAGTTATGAACTGCAACATGCAACATGCCCTCTTTCATCCACTCTGCATCATCATTATGTCCTTATTTCATTCCATCACTGTTGCTTTGCCTCGGGGGAATCACAGAGGCCGACTGCCTCGGCTTGGTTTTATACGCAGAGAAAAGAAGCATCGCTGAATCGTCCACTACAGAAAAAAGGCAAATGGTCTCATGTTGTTAAAGGGGACTTTAATTCAATACAGCACACCTGCCTCTGGGCATTAGTTTGATATGCGTCTGAAAGTAAACAGAAGCAGCGTCCAGGGATGTAATCACTAGTGTTAAATATCAAGCAGCTGCTGGAGCTAGAACATACGTGAGAGGCAGTAAGAAAGTTTGTGCACAAGATATTAGTATATGGTGGATTGCTTGTTTTCCTGTGCACATATTAATTATTAAGATTAAGATTATTGTTTATGACGAGGGCCTCTACCCCAGCACATAATGACATTTTATTTGAATTAATTATACCATCTCTGTGATCAACAGGTTAAGGCTGAGAAAAGCAATACCAGTAATTTTATGAAACGTGGGTGGTATTTATTTTTATTCTTCCATTCCTTCTATGTATTATGAACGATTTCTGGGCTGACAGTTACACAGTGTGACAAGTGTGGTAGCGTGACAACAAAGGGGGTACACCACACCTTGTTGATGCTATCATAAAAGGTGCATTTCATTCAAATGATCTTCTTACACTGCCACTCACAAGACCAGATTCAATATGGTTTCAAATGTTGGAGCAAAATAAAGCACAAAAATGAAACTGACTCTTGTTTTTTTTTTTTTGTTTTTTCTGACATTTTGGTCTTTGACACAATTTGACATTGATGCAGTACTATCATGGGGGAAATGGTCACCATATTACATTTGTTTGTTTTTTTTATTTCACACACAAATATTAAGACATTAGTTACACAACTGGCACCCTTTCAACAACACAACAATACAAAAATCATCAGATGAAGATCCAGACATTCTTTAAATTGCACAACCAAGCAACATTGTAAACAAATAGTGATGTATCAAAACTCATTTGATGGGCGAGTCAAGGATCTCTTGATAATCCTGCCGAATGGCCCTGCTCACCCTGTACAGCTTGACTCCTGTCAGGGTGAACACACTGATCATGATGACCAGGCCTCCGATGACGTCGTAGACAGATGGGATCATCCTCAGAACAATGAGCTGGAGGAACATGGCAACCACGATCTCTAGGTGCTGCACGGTGCTAACTAAGGCTGGATGAAACTTGTTAAGAGCATAGTAGACTCCGAGGAACGCCACGGTGGAGCAGATACAGATCCCAATTAAATAGCCCCAGGTCTCCCCATCCAGAGGAATGATGGGCTCCTGCATGATAAACATGGTGGAGGCACCCCACACCGTGCCCGTCCAGCCGAAGGTGAAGAGTGCCGTCCACATGCTGACACGTTCCTTAATGGCTCTGTAGACGATCATGGAGAGGGCAGCAGTCAAGCCAGCCATCACTGTCATTGTGTAGCCAAAGGCCTCCTTCCAAAACCCCAGCCTAGACTTCTCCTCGTCTGCCACGTTTGGCACCATGACCAGGCAAAGACCAAACACGCTTCCCACCACGGTGACCACATCTGTGTAACCCAGCCTCTCATCTAGCAACAGGAAGGCCAATATTGCACTGAAGACTGTGGTGGAGGCACGCCACATGATGGTGCCATTACTGGGTGGTACTATGGCAAAAGAGGTGTAGGCGCAGGTGATTGAGATTACGTTGCACACACCGTAGAAGAAGAGACGCAACCGGTAGCCCTTAGGGCCAAAGGGGGCCTCGTGATAGTAGAAGACCACCAGGATGGACAGCACTTGGATCACGGAGCGGATGAAGAGCAGCTCGAGGGAGGGCACTTTAGAGCGGTCGGCTGCTAAACGTGTAATCAGCGCCACACAACCGTGAGCCACCGCTGCCCCAAACAAGGCCATCCAGGTCACCCTGGAGGCCAACACATTCGCTTCGCCGAAGCTGGCCAGCTGGCCCTCGACCCCCTTGTCTTTTTGCACACTTGGCTGCTTAGGCTGGGTCTCCATGGTTCCAAAGAAAGTCCTGCCACCTTTGCTGTCTGACACCAGTCTCTTTCCCACATTAGCCTCTGCGAAGGCGCCAAAGTCTTCAAAAGAGGGCGCGTCATCGTATCCTTCATCACCGGGCTGGGGGAAGTGTGTGGCATACTTCACTGTAACTGTGTCTGGGTGGATCTTAACCCGCTTTTTTGATCCGTACTGCAGGGAGGATGAAGGTACATCCATGTTTCTTTATACGTCAGAAGGTGTAATCTGCAAAAATGACATAATCGTTGCAGTGTTATTGTGCTAAAATAATATTCATATATTGTTTATCCTGTGATCTGATTTTGTGCCCTTAATGAGCTTCTCTAAAACAGAAAGAAATATCTGCATAATTTATCACTTCCTCTCCCAGTATCCACCCCTCACACATACACACATGTTGAAAAACTCACACACACATGCATACACACAGATAAAGCACACACTTAACACCCCTATCTCTCTTACCTTAGTACTCTGGCTAGCCTCACACTTGTGTTACTTCTATATATATATATCCCATGTGATCTCATATAAGCCAAGCAGCAAACATCCTGAGGTTGATGCAGTCTGATGGGGATGAAATTACATAACAGGAAACCACAGAGGGGACGATACATGAATGTGAGCCACTTATGAGATGAATGGATTTGCACATCATAAATAAGCAAATCCCGGAAAAAAAAAAGATTGCGTTAAAGGGTTAAATAGTGCTGGATAGTTTGAATGTTCCCAACAATAATGAAAGATTTCTAATGGTATACAGCAATATTTAGTTTAAGGGTGAGAATAGCAATTATAATATCAATAAATTATATAGAAAAAATTAAAAACATCAGTAATAAATAATATTATTAGTGCTAAATCTTTTTTAAAATTATTACTACTACATTCATTCAGTCAATTCCTTAAAACACAACATGAATCAAAACCACAAGGGGGCAGATAAATACTCTTCTTCGCTCCCTCTCCTCTTACATGCGGCTGCTCCTCCTTTTTGAAATATACATTAATCTAACTTGATCATTAATAATAAACCATAATAGTATGATGTTAGGTCGTGGGATGATCATGTAAAATGAAACATTTTTGTCTTTTTCAGACACCTGAAAGCAATGGTGTGTGCACAAAAACAGCCAAAAATGTTGTTATTGGATATTTGAGATAGAAAATCACGAACTAAAAACATAAATTATCCTTAAAGATGTGCATTTGGATTGATAATTGTAATATCTGATGATGCACATTAGTAAAAATCTAGTTTAGGTTAAAACTGGCACAAACAGCGTGAATTTGCAGTCGTCTTTCCAACACACCTTCTGTAAAATCGTTATTAATTGGCATTTTTCATGCTTCTTTTGGCATTTTATTATTAAACGAGTGCAGCAAGAAAAAACACAATATCAGCAACATCTTACCTTTTGTTCTTTGAATAGTTCCTATTGTTGCATAAACCCCGAGTTTGTATCATAAACGAAGATCTCGTTTGATTTCTTGATCCTTACATTCGGTCAACTGCCATTTCCCCATCTTCCCCTTCGAGTGGAGCGCCTCTTGAAGATGCGTGCTGCTTATTTGTTCTCCACGCTGTCGATGGCAGTGCTGCTGCTGCTGCTGCTGCTTCTGCTGCTGATGAAGCTGAAGCTGCTGTTGCTGAGGCTGATGATGATGATGATGATGTTGGCGATGAAGAAGCTGAAGCGGGAGGGAAAGGGAGAAGCAACTGTCACTGTCACAGCCAGTGGTTTCTCCTCCTCCTCCTCCTCCTCGTCTCCAAGACTGCTCCCCAGCTAGACCCGCTCATATTCGTCATCTCTCAGAAGGGAAAAAATGAATGTGCGTCGGCCAGTCATCATCATCATCATCATGTTCATAAGATTAAAACTCATCGACTTTATGCAGGAGATTTGATTTCCCTATCTGAATTAATTATGCTGTGGTGAAGGAAATAGCAGCAACATTTACCATCTTCAGCATGCATCACTTTTTTTTTATTGCACTTTATATGACACACACTCTCATTATCATGTTTAAAAAGTGGTGTTTACCCCCCTCCCCTGCTACATGCTGATTTGTGGGCAAATTTGTTTGGCCCAAAGATTCTGGATGATTTCTTTTGTTTGGAGTCAAGCTTGAAGTGATTGGGGTTCCCATAATCCTCTCTGGGAGTCTCTCATTAGCTCCAAGAAGTCTCTCATGAGACCGGTGGTTCTCTCTTGTGTGCAGCACTCATTTGACTACTTGTTCTAAGAACAATACAGCTCTGTCTTTCTTCACTTTAATGCAATGATCCATTTTGCAAAAAAGTAAAAAAAAATCACTGAATACTTATGTAAAACAACCTCAAATGGAAGAAAAGCAGGGTGGCATTTGTTGATGAAAGGCAGGCGTTGCATTTATAGTCACTTCAAGATGGGGGAAGTTGCGAGAGCTAAAATTAGATTGAGTTTAACCTCCCCCCGGGCAATGCAACAGGAGCCTCGGCTGGTAATATAGATCATACTGCTAGCTGCCGCTGCCCCACTACCATGACGGTGATTTTAATTCATACAGAGCGTCATGGAAGGTATGATACTGGTAATTAACACTGTGTCAACATTTACTTCATTAAGCTAAACCAGTCTGTTGGGAATATGAACTTTAAGGAATATAATTGACCTGTTATTGGTGCAATAATGGTGGTATATGAACAAATGAATAGCAAGCAAGTCAAGTTTGCACGAGATAAATAGATAATGGGTCTTTAGTATGAGCGAAATAATGGAGTTATGAGGACAGACAGAAATGACTGCTTGAGTATATTTGACCGATATTTGATCGAGGATGGATATAAATACCTGGGCTTGTCATATTTATGTGTTGTTCCGAATAATTAAAATGTCAATTAATATTGCTTGACTTTTCTTCAGAGCAATTCATATATCCATAAATTATACACATCCTCTAAAAGAAATAGTTTGACAAATACTAAAATACTAAAAATACTCTGACACTACAGCCAGTTATCTTAGCTTAGCATACATTTGGAAACAAGGTAACAGCTATCCTCGCGCTGTCCGTAGGTTAAAAAATCCACATAACAGCACCTTTAACGCTCACTACTTAACATGTTATTTTTCATTAACGTAGGTGGATGTTTCCCTGAACCTCCAGCCTTTATGCTAAGCTAAGATAACCTTGATAACAAATGCACATAAGAGAGGTATTAATCTACATACGCGACTCTTGGTAAGAAAGCGAGAGGACAGCGAGGTGTCCCAAAATGTGTAACTATTCCTTTAAAATCTTATGACTAGTTCATTGGTTGTGAGCTTCTGTAGTCCTTTCTTTAACCTCTGCTAGCTAAAGACAACTCAATCAGGAAACATCTCAATTTTCCACAACTAGTGAATATCAAACAGACTACTGTGGTGTGCATGAAGCTGTGACTGCTCACATATCCAGTGTCTGTGCCACAGGTATAAATGGAAGGATGCAAAAACACAATAAAACTCCAAAGTGCCTCACAGCTCATTGAACCACACTGAAAATGATAGCGCAAAAGCGCTGTGTCTCTTCATTTTACCATTCACGGTGCATAATCTCGCCATAGGAAACTCATGGAGATTATGATTTACACAAAGAAAAATTCAGACTGTTCAAGTGAGAGAGTTCACGTAAGTGAACTGCTGGAGTTTTTTTTTTTATTATCTCACTTAACAGGAGAATGAATCTGCTCTATTAAATATCTCTAGGGACATAGCAACGTATTAAGCTTCCCTAATCCTGACTACACTAATTTTATGTCAGGGAGCTTTAGCAGAGGCTCCACCAGCACCAGCAGATGCTCGCCTTAAAATAAATGTATACACAGTAGATTGAATTGTGCATCATTTAATATGGAGAGCACTAGTCTTTTGCAATCTTTTTACATATTCGCACCATGTATTGCCTGAGCTCATCAGCTAGATGTGTGGACAAGGACAATTTAAAACAGATGTAAGCACATAACGAAGACTAATTATCGCCGATAGCAGGTCAAATTTGTTATTATGCCCTGTAGTGCGGCGACTTTCAGTGCAACTTCTTTGCATCACAACAGATTTCCAGATGATTAAAAACCAGCAACTGATAATTTGAGACAAGGAACAACACTCCACTTGCACTACATGTGGTTAATGAGTGGGAAAATCTCAAGTCATGTGCAACACTTTGTGTTTTATCTGTGAGGAACGACACTCATGAGGTTGTGCACTGATTAGTACAAAGTAACACCGAGATTAACCGCATTTCTATTTGGAAATGAAAAGGCAGATGCCAGAAATGGAGCTCTAATTGATTTTTGCACAGAGCCTGTCATGTTTGAAAATAGAAATGAGAAAGGGCATCCGACTGTTTTCATGATCGCAGAGATTTTACACAGAATTTCATACCGTGCACTTTTGTTAGGTTGACATTTCAAACATTTTAATTTCCATATCTGCAAAATGTTTTCTTGCTTTCAGATCTTACCGGTGGCTAAACCTTTGCAGCTTTGTTACTCACAGGGGCAAAAGCATTAATTCTTCACCTCTCTCTGTGGCTATCACCTCATATTTCTCTTACTTTCTCAGTCAAAAAGCTGGAAATGGAATTTTGTGTTACCTTTACGGGCTTTTTGAAAAATATGTGAGCCTTAAGGTGTGTTTTGTATTGATCACCTGTGATTTTTTACCCTTCTAAAAGGTTTTCATGATGCACATGTGGCTGATTTATCTTCCGTCTGGGGCTTAGGCCACCTGTCATTGATTTAGCAGTTATAACTGGCTGGAGAGCAGAAAGCAACAAACTACCGTCCCTTCTATTGGTATATTGACTGGCAGACTTATATGGAATTTCAAGGATTTGGAGAATAGGGAAGGCGAGAGCGGGGCTGTCACTGACATGGAGCAAATAAAGTGGAATAAATGGAAAATGGTGGCTTAAGTAGCCAATTTGTGTGTGGGTGGTGAGAGAATAGATGTGGTTCTTATTCTGTTGCCCTCAGGACAGAGGAAACCAAGTACCATGGTAAATATGGTCAAACATGCCTGACCATTTCCTCATTAACCAACAAGACCAGCGCTAAATAGCTACTGCATATTTTAACACACAATATTTACCCATTTCTAAACACATGAGCAGTAATCTTAGCTTGTGTATCCGTTGCTAAGAGGTTTCTTCAGATAAAGCTGGAGGCTGTTAGACTATCACTTTGCCCGAAAAGAGCACAGTGTTCATGTTTGCCCAGCTGTCAAGAACCAAGCCAAACTTTTTCCAACATGATGCTACCTGCAAACATTGCTCCGAGAATAGCTCATTCCCGTTGGCAAGCTATCCACACGTTTCTTTTCGATTTGCTGAACCCAAAATCAAATATGACCTCATACTTCCATGAATCTTAAATGGGCCAACTTAGCAGTCTGTCCTAAATCGAGACTTTTTAATTATGTATGATCAGAGGAGGATTCCTACTTTTGTAGAGAGGAGCTTCCTGTCTGCTTCTGATATTCTCTTCCATCCTGAACAAAAAAGAAAAGGAGAAAACAAAATAAATGTTTCCCTGTATCAATTCATATGTGGTCACATCCATCATAATCCTTGTAGCTGTAATATAGACACAGATTTTTAACAAGACAACCATGCTAGTGACTCTGATGTGAAGCCGTACCACTGACAGTATATAGAATGGATGGCGCCAGCCATAGGTTTCTAAATCTCTGGCAGTCATGTTCGCAATCCTGCCTTTTTCACCTCCTGGCTAATCTAAAAATCGGTAAGGATGTGGATCATTGGCGGACCTGAGGTGGGCTGAATGATGCCTGGGTGCAAGCCATCTATAACAGCACCTATCTGTCAGTCAAAGTGGCCACGCTGTTAATTGTGCATAACTTTAAGCCTTAATAAGAAATATTAAGACCAAAACAGTTTTTTGTACCAGGCTGTAAACATGTTTATTTCTGCTGTGAAGTTTTAACATGGGGGCTTATGGAGACTGACTTGTTCTGTAGCCAGCCTCAAGTGGCCGTTTGAGGAACTGCAGTTTTTTTTGGCACTTTCATATTAGCTTCACTTCACAGCTACAGAGGTTGCCTCTTGGACTATACTGAGGTTTTAAGTTAAATGCTAATGTCAGCATGCTACAGCAACATCCCAACAAAGACAATGGTGAATCACTGATAGCATGGATAAGAAATCATTGAAGAGAAACAAACATGTATGATTTCAAGGTTCAAGGTTAATTTATGTATCGCTCTGCAACAGAGGAGCTGAAGTCTCTTTATGCACACAGAACCAAAAACTATTATTTATGGTGGAGTGCGGAGGAAGTGAAGTATCTAAAATTATCGGTGAACCATGCCCACCACAGTATGTACTCAGACATCCGAAAGTCTCCACCAGTTGCAATATCAGAGGCAGGTAACCAGCGATTATAATCCAAGTAACACTAAACTATGAGGAATATTTGAAGCAATGAAATGATCATTAGTCCTGACAATAATTACAGTATCACAAAGGCTAAAAGTATGGAGCAAAAATAAACTGTTATGTCACCTAAGTATCACCTCAATTAAAGCCCAAACATACACCAGAGGAAGTCAGCACATGGAGGAGTTAATTGACCATATGGTGCATCCATCTGAATCTGACAAGACAATGATGAGGGAGCACATGCTCCTTTCAAATCCTGACAATTCAATCAGCCTTTGTGCAAACAAAAGTACACCAAAATACAATGAAACGATCAAAATATGTGGTTTAAAATTAAAAAGGATCAACATGCTCAAATATCAGCGATAGTTATCCTACACCTATCCAAAAATATCAATCCAATTAGACTGTGGCAAGATTATTATCGACTCTCGATGTCCTCTTCACACTCCTGATCTAACTTGTACTCACTGTAGCAGATGATGAGTTTTAACACATTATTTTTTTCACTTACAGTGATATTATCAGCTCCTCAGCGCTGCAGAGGCTGAGCATAATTGGATCCTGAAGCTCCAGCAGATGTCTTTTTTCTTTTCTATCTTCTTTTCTTGTTTTAACCAGTTCGCTGTGAGACTTCACCGTGCCTGTGAGAACACCATAGTCAGTAAAGCTTATAATTTCTTTCTAAGGGAATTTTAAATCAGCATCGTTTGGGAGAAATGTGGTGTGGTCTGCCATTACAATCAGATGTCTTCCAGCTAGCTTGTGGCTGTACCTTGGGACTTTGATTAGCATGATTGGGTGTGAGCAGCAGATGGGTCACTTTACAATTTGTCTCATTGATTTTCTTTGGGTAATTGGCCTGAGGAAAGTTGTGCCATTTAAAGTGTGTTTGTTCAAGTGTGGAGGTTTAATGTCTTTGTGTTTAACTGCATAAAGACATCCTATGTGTATACTAGATATAAACATGTAATTTATGTTTTCTCCACCATAAATATGATGCTGACCCTGGCCATCTTTCATCATACTGGCAGACAAAGGTGGCTTAATATCAGGAAATGCACTTATGTGCTTGCTTGCTGAGAGTTTGAAGAGAAGCTTGTTACCTGTAGCTGTTTTCAGGAAATTCCTGTCCAATTCCTCAAGCAGGTATGGTATATTTGCATGTTTCATCTATACTGTGCATGTATTATTTAATATCTGGGAGAAATATAATAATAATAATAGTTTTATACTATACTATTTTACGTTAATAGGTGAGAAAGGCCTTTAATACAGTGTTTGTATTGTATGGGATAATGTCAGATTCTGGAATTACTTATATATACTAGCTGACAGAGTTTATATGTTAAAGGTAAGACTAGAATTATGCTGAAGGATCCAGTTGAAGATGCAGTCGAACAGTTAAATGTAGGACCCCCCGATCAGCAGGCACCCAAGGGAAGCAGATCTGACTTTGAAATGTGCGCATGGGATAAGGTAAGGTATTACATTCCCATCACTATGTGAGAAAATACATTTGACAGGTGACACTTTGTATGAGCAGGTGTAGCGCACTGCCTTCAACATATATTTGCATGTGATTCGAGTCGGAAAGGGTGTGCTGAAATGCAGAGTTGGGTGAGTTCAGTGAGTTTGTGTTGTGAGTGGGCTTTAAAAAAACCCCAACTCTACAGCTTAACAAGTATCATATGAGAGTATGCAAGTGGAGAAGTTGGGTACTGTATCTCTGTGCCTGATTATTCCTGCTTTGGTATACTGGACAGCCTTATTTAGCCTTTATAAAAGTACCACATCTGAAAGAAAACATGCCCTTACATATACTGTACAAGATGAGAAAAATCTGTCCTCCTCTATCTTAAAATAACATCGGAAAAACCATCTGGAACAGAAACATCCAGTTTAGCCCCAGGTGGTTTACCCTTACCAGAGTCTGTGATTAAGACATGGCCGTTTCTGGTTTGGATTAGCCTGTGCTTCAACCCCTTTAGACTTCTGCCACAGACCGGCCCCCTAGGCCTGATACAGCAGCCTTTGTGTGTGTCTTCGACTGTGTGTGTGTGTGTGTGCTGATCCATAATGCATGCGACACTTGACTACAGCCCTCCTCTCATGAGATTACCCTTTTATTTGCATCTGTCTGCCCATTAAAACGTTACATCCCCTCTGATCCTGACACACAAATAAATGTTCTGCTCAATTTATTAGATTTAAAATGGAGGGAATGTCTTAATGGATCATTATGCTGCCATGGATGCTGTTTTACTGAAAGTGCTATCTGTTCGCCAGAACAGTTTAAAGCTAGACAGAGAGCGATAAACACTGTTGACACTAGCAAGTGCAAGAGGTAGTGTTTTAGTGTTTATTGTCAGCACAGTGCAGCAGCTACAACAGCATGTTTTAAAGTCAGGATGCATCCATCATGCTGTTATGGAGAGCAAAAAAAAGATGTGTCAGTTAAATTATGAGGTGCAAAATAAAACCAAACTGTGACTGCATGAATCACACTCAGTGCAAGAGAGTGAGAGCACTGTAGTTGCTGTAGAAACACAGAACAATAACACGGATCAAAGTGCTTTATGACCAGTAGGTGCTGCAAAGGCTGTTGTCTGTTGGTGTACGTCAGCCACACGCACACCTGCAGTTCAAACCAGATGCATCTGCATCAATAGCAATAATCGTATTGATTAGTATTGATTACGAGGCCAGAAGCTGGACAAGAAAGTGTGTCACAAGTGTAAAAAATGAAATAAAAACATCAATTTTGAGGTGCAAAATTGAATTCTGTCTCAATATTCTTGACATTTAAATCAGTGTGTAGCTGCGCATGAAACTCAATTCATCAATTAGTTGATTGACAGGAAATTGATTAATAGTTTAAGTAATTTTAAACAGCAACACCAAATATCTTTGGGTTTTGGACTATGTTCTCAGATTGGGCTCTGGAGCATTTTTCACCATTTTCTGACATTTTATAGTCCAAGTGATTATTCAATTAATCAAGAGATTAATCTATAATAGAAAAAACGGTTAGTTGCACCCAAGAGCATATCAGATATTTGTAATATGATTAACTCTCAGTCCATTTTGCCATTGCGAACTGTCTTACTCTTAATGTTCTGTTAGAAAGTCGCACTCACATTGACTTGAGCTCTTGGCTTGAGGGGGAAAAAAAACAAACTGTGAAGTGGATGTGAATGATATGCAAACACATTCGATGAGAAGACTTCACACACGAGACAGCAGGCAGTTCTTTAGTCACAGACTTTATGATAATATTTCTGTCTGACTGATTTATCTAAAGGTGAGGGAGGGTTATATTTTTATTTCATGCTCATGTTAAACCATTTTGACCCAGGCCTGACATTTAGATCATCGTTAGAGGGTGCAGATATTACAAACGTTTCATTCAGATGTCATTAGTCAGTTACAAAGGTCACAGGCCCCTGAGGGATAATATTCCTAACGCCTATTGGAGTGAGAAAATATAGGAGTTTTGACTTTGCATGTATTCATACTGCATTTTTGTTTTCTGTTCTGTCCTTCCCTCCCCATTCTGTATTAGTTTTATGTGATATCACAGTGAAACAGCAGTTTCACTACACTGTAGTCCTTGTACAAAGCCATGAAAGAGAAAAATGGATCAATAACATATTGTGTCTTACACCTCGGATGTCAAACGGAAAGTCCACTGAAGCGTACACCACCGCCGCAGAGGGCCTGAATAAAATCAGTCAAACAACAGCAAATGGGAATCACATTGACGGCCGCACCTGCGAATAAATGTGTCCTTCAAAGTCCTTTGTGGAGTCACTAGTCTGCTAAGAAACAATCTGTCCAGTATCAGACGCATTTCTCATATCCAATACCTGCTGTGGTTTGTAATTGGACAGCAGAGTGAAGGGAGAAGAGATATGGGATGTTATGACATATGATGACTCCTTTCCCACACTGGCCAATCACTGCTGCGATACACACTGGTAATTACAGTCAAATCTGGGGCAGATTATCAAAAGAGCACAGCCCATTATTTTCTAGAGGATTCATCATCATCTGCATCACGACGGTGTCGTCTAAAGATGGAGTAGTGGGAGTGAGGAAGGTCATGTGGTGATTTATTGGGGGGGTGGATTATGGATTCACTTGTGGCCCGTATGAAAATAAATCTGAATCGTCCTATTCATCATTGTGTGCACTTTCACTTAGAGTATATTGACACTTCATGAAATGAGAATATATGTTGATGTGACTTAGACTTTAAAGGTAAGCAGTTTTATGGGGAAGGAAAAACCAGGCTTGGACTTTTAATTCCTTACAATTGCTTGATTTAAAGAATAGGCATTTTGATATTCTATGTTCCTCATATTGTCAAAAAAATCACATGAAAAGAAAATTGTAATGGATGCTGTAGGAGAGAGGAATAACGCCATGACAGGGACAAAAAGTGAGTAAAAAACACCTAAATATGTTAGATATGAACTACAAATGAACTTTCTTCTGTCAACATTACATATATACATCCCGTGGGATCGCATGTGGAATTAATTCGCAGTCTGGACGCGGAGGGGTGAACATCTCTGGCTCTGACTACAGCTGGGAGTGTCTGCTGCATGAGGACTGGGCCGCCTGTGAGTGCTTTGGGACGGGGACGGGGCCCATGGCAGCACCTGCTGCGCGTTGAGAAGACATGAGTCTCCAAAAGTCTCCAGTAACACCAGAAAAAGTCACTAGATTTTTTTGAAAAAGAGTCGCTAAAGGGGTCTGAATACTTGCTAAATATAGCGACAAAGTCGCTAAGTTGGCAACACTGGAACCTCATGGTGGTGAAAGAGTGAAACGTCAGGAGATCATTACCGTGAGTAGGCTTCCTCCTCTGGGAACAAAATCACCATCCCTAGAGTCATGCCTCTAGCATGGCTAAAAATACACCCTTGAGTCACACAATTGTAAAGAGTGACTTGTTCATTCCTTATCACAAACATGGGCACTGCAGTTTCACTGTAAACAATACCTATCATACAAAATGTGTATTAATCCACCGTTGTGTATTAGTCCCCCGTAGATGCACTCATGTTTGAGTAATGTTTGCTGAAAACTACAGTGCTCAGCTGTTTTATAAAATTGCTGAGCCTCTAAAAATATTAAACTATATGTATATTTGTGACAAGATTTAGTACAAATGAATGGGCTCAGTGCTGAGTACCACAGGTGGGCTAGGGAGAAGAAAAGGAGTCAGAAAGTTCTGACAAACTTCATTATTTCTTTTGGTCTTTTCATGTGATTTACCGACAATATGAAAAACATAAAGTAGTCCCAGACCTGTCCTTTAAATGCTTCACTCAGAGCAACTCTACCTCCTTCTCCATTAGCTCCCATTTCCTGGGCTATTTGTCTTTCAGGAAAAATACAAGGAGGACTGTAGTATGCCATTTCTTTATTACCCCGCACTACACATATTTTCGATTCAGCTAGACTGCCTGCTTTTTCCATTACGCCTTCAAGAGTGCCTCCTTGAAATGCCCATCAACATGTTCTCTCAGTGTATTAGACCATGGGACGGGGCGGTTTGTTTTGATTTTTGCTTGAAGGGAACACACTTTGTCGCCAGTCACCACAGAATATTGATTTCAGCAGTCAGTTCACCACATTACATTTATCTCTGCAAACACAGTTGCCATGACGTGAAACCCGTTGCTAAGCTAATTTTGCATTTGCGGTGAAAAGGTTGACAAGAATCAGATAATGAGTAGAGGGGGTAAAGGATGTGAGATAACGGAGGCAGTGTAAACAGCACTGTTTCAGTCAGGCACGGCAGGAACGTGTAACTTCTGTTTTGTCAGGGACGCTGATAGCACAACAAACTGTAATAAACTACAGCCTCAAATGTCATCACTATGTCAAGCTGAAAACATTATTATAGCCTTGTGCACTGATGCATTTAATCTGTGAATAATGTCACAACATGGACATAATTCATACTGAGTAAATTGGCTAATAAACAACGTCTTCATGTGGTTTGATAAAGTTTCAGTTATATATTTTGAATTTCAAGCAGTGTTTGAAATAAAGGTGTCACAGGAAATACTTTATCAATATCTGTACATTATGACTCTGAATAAATTGACCTTGGAGCCCTCCAGTAATGCATGTTTTTCCCAGTTGGCTGAGCCGAAAGGCCACCACAGCACACTCTAGTTTATCATTGTTCCCACGCCTGTGCCTCAGAGCCAGCAGAAAACCTCATCGACCCACAGGAACAAGCTATAGCCCTTATTGACTGGCTACCTCTCCCGGTGGCCATTATCTTTACTGCCTTGTTACCAGATGGAGCCGGTCAGCATTGGCACACAAAACAACCTCATACACCTCCATTGTGTGAACAGATGGACCGTGAGGAGATGGGTGATATCACATGGAGCGAGGACGCAAAACATTAAAGAGGAAGGCTTGCTGACTGTGTGCAACTAGGCAGTGCAGTGACAAAAAGGAGACAATAGGCACTGGAGATGATTACATGTTCAGAAGAAGAATAATATGATGAGGTCACATCCTGTGGAGGTGCACATCCAAAATAACAGGAAAAGCTGACCCCTTGGACTGTCATTAACCTGATTCCTGTGATGGAAACAGATGAAATAGCTACACCTTTGTGCTGCTGTCCTTTATTTCTGCTTCCTGAAACCAAACTAACAGAACATTTTGAGCATTTTGGACACCCACTAAAGCTGTCAACCCACCCTACACAACCCTACAGATAAATAAATAATACATATGATAATAATAAAAGATCAAACATGACCGTAAGGCCGTCTTATAAATGGGGATGTATTATATATGGGGAGTATGTTGTCCAGCCTTTTTGACAATACCTTACAAAGTATTCTACCATCCATCATTACCCAGCCATATTTTGTTGGGGTTCTTTCTCTGTTATATGATTTACAGTGATTAAATGTTTCCTCAAGCGTTCACAGGTTTAATGCATTTCTAATGCGTTATGAAATGTTATCCCGGGCTAATATATCACTGAATTCTGTGGTTGGTCAGTCGTTCAGTTGGCCGGTCAGTCCACCTCCATGGTCCAGACTGAAATGTCTTAACAACTGTTAGACAGATTGCCATGAAATTATATATACGCGGTATCCAGAGGATGAATCTTAAAGACGAGAGGATGGATTGCTATGAAATTTGATGACGTTAATGTTCTCCACAGGATGGACTGCAATAACTTTCATGATCTCATGACTTTTCATCTATAACCGTCATCAAGCCAACATCTGAATCTGTCCAGTACTTTGTTTTATGATCATACACATTTAAAACAACATCAGCATCAGGTGTACGTTGTGTTTAGTGCACGTTTTAACATGGATTAGCACTCTGCTTAAGCACATTTTATAGAGTTGCCAGCATGGCTGAAGAAATTCCAGTGGCTTAACCCAACCTAAGGACTTTTATTGCATTTTGACCACCTCTATTGACATATCCTGTTTGTATTTTCTTAGTTTATTTTAGTATTTTCTGTGGCACTTGCTCACAGGCTTTTGATTCCCTCCTACTCACTTGCATAAAATCTACCACTGATTGGAAACACTGACACTGTTATCACTGAGAAAGTGATTTTTAAAGATCCAGTGTGTAGGATTTAGTGGCATTTGGCGCTGAAGTTGCACATTGCAGCCAACTGAACAGCGCTCGGCTCACCCTCCCTTCCAAGTATTTGAGAAAAAGGCCCTGTCTAGAGCATGTGTTTGGGTTTGTCCATTCTGACCTACTATAGAAACATGGCGATTCAGTATGGCAGACTCCATAGACCAGGTTTCTTTGTAGATAAAAAAGGCTAATTTTAAGGTAAGAAAAACACAGCAATCTGTATTTCTAGGTGATTATACGCCAATGAAAACATAGTTATGCATATTAGATTCCATTTCTGCCATATTCTACCAATAAATTCCCCTAAATCTTGTAATGTAACGTTAAATATGCATATAAAAAAGAAAGTCTTTCACACTGATGAAGAAGGAACTGTTAAGTTATTGAAGACTCAATTTATTATTCGAGAAGTTTGTGAGAGCATTTCTTGATTTATCCGCCACCTCATCCCAAAATGGCCTCATTAGAGAGGCTTCTTCCTTGGCAGAGACATTTCTCTTCAGACTCACAACACAAAGACGTGTTATTCTTTACTCTAGAGGTTTCTGAAGTATTGGTTGCCCTTGTTTCTGGCACACCTCCTCTTGGTATCAAGAAGTGACCCAAGCACATGTTAAATTGAGACAGATCTACGCCCTACCAAATGTTATCATCTTGTTTCTCCGTCTTTTATTCTCTCACTTCTTTCTCCCTCCTCTGTGGATCTGGCCTGGGGGATCCTATTTATGTGACCAGGCAGCTGTCAACAGGGCGGCCTGGCAGACTGCAGAGGAGCCTGAAATGTGAAATGCTATTTCTACTCCACAGAATACAAAAATGAAGCTCTGGAGAGAATAAGTGATGCCACATACTGAACAGCAAAGACGTGCAATGGATGTGTAATCAGGTCATGCTGCTTTATTTTGCTTTACCCAACCATATCCCTCTGAAAATATCAGTCATCACATCTATCTATAATTTCGTGTTTTGCCTTAGCTTTCTGTTTAGCTTATTTCAAAAAATATATAAAAAAGAAATGGGAAGAGAGAAAGTGTGCGTGTGTGCTGATGTGTGCAGTAATGTGGTTACAAATGTGTGCGTGAGAGAGACGGCGAGGAGAGAAAGGGAGGGCGCGAGTGAGAATGGGAGCAAGAAGGGGAGCATGAGAGAGAGGGAGAATTGATAGTCACGACAAAATGAGGCATGAGTCATGTTGAGTGGTGACGTAGATGGATGGGTCAGGTAAGCAGCACCCATGTCATGTAATCACTGGCCCAGAGGCTGCAGGCAGACAGAAAACGTGCAACATTATCCGTGCAATAAAAAGGCAAAGAACCCTAGATCAATAACTGCCATAACTCTCGGTGTTATGACATTTTTATAGTACATTTTGGCGGGTGTTTGATGTAGCGTTATCTCCCCTAAACAGAATTTATGTGTCTCTTAGTCTCTAAAAGTATTCATCCGTTGCAGCCCTATTTTCTGCAGGAGAAAACGTTAGTGTATTGAGCTTTTAGAGAACAGTGCATTTTTGTCGCAACTCTACGTGGAAAGTTCATTTAAAATTTTATATATAATGAAGCACAGTCTGAAGTAAAGGGTTAAGTCACAAAAATGATATTAAGAGCCCATTAATCCCAATTATGCTATAATCAAAAAAATAGATCAAACGATTACATGTAGAAGTTCTTTGTAGTGACAAACCCACAGAGACCTTTCCATTAGCATTTTAGCATCTTTTAGCTCATTGTTTTTATTGTTGTACATCCTGCAGCTTTACTGTTTTGGTTCATTCTCACTGCTTTCAGCAGCAGCAAAAAGACACAAAAACGCTGTATGCTACCTGCCCAGCACCAGACAGCAGACAGACAAATATTAGCAATTAAAGTTAGCAACTAGCAGCTAAAAGGAACGCAAATATTTGTGGACAGAAACACAACTCCATTGGCTAACATGTTTACCATCAACTTTATGAGGTGATAGTATTCAATGTTGTGCTTACACACTGTTGTGCTGTCCTAAGACAGATAAAATATCAATGAATTCATACACACAAGTGCTACATAATCAGCCTACTTGTACTGGAAAGTTTCCTTTCATGCTACTTGCTATTTTCCAGAGGAAAACATTGTACTTTTTACTCCTCTACATTTATTCAACAGCATATTTCACAAGATTATAGATCACAAGAGCTTATAATATATGATATTATTTTATATTTTTGCTGGAGGTTGAGGGTTACCCTCTTTGAAGTGGAAGAACCTGACTGGCCTGCACAGAATCCCAAATCCAAACATAATCCAACATCTTTCGGATGAACTGGAAAACCGATTTAGAGCCCCCAGATCGGTGGCCGACCTCACTAATGCTCCAGTGGCTGAATGAATCTGCAGCCAGATTCCAAAATCTTGTGGAAAGCCTTCCCACAAGAGAGAAGGGCTGCTACGAAAGCACAAAAACCCCTGTGGTTTGGGAATGAGATGTACAACAAACTTAATTTTAACCATGTAGTCTATATTTATCATGAATGAATTTGTTTTCTAAGAAAATGGCAAGTGTTTTATCGCCTCCTCTCAGTCGTGATCACTCTTTAAATTTAAATACATTTTCATTAATCCTTCATCAAGCCCTCAGCTCTTCAAGGATTAAGCAAAAGGAAGTGAATGAGTACAAATAGAAAAATAAATGAGATTTTAAAAGCAGATGACTCATATATTGAGTTCAATGTACTGAATCCGTGACCGTGATTCAAAATGCCAGGTTTTGTGGAAACAGTGTGACCTTTCACAGGATTTCTAACATGAGTGTGCTCATATTGTTTGTCTCTTGTTGCATCAGATTAAAAAAAAAGCTGGTCCTATCTGCGAGGATGGGGGGTGGGGAATGTCATTAAATGAGAATAAATGATAGGAAATGTCAATAAAATATCAGAGTTTTATCTCTTTGATTTGATTTAGCTGTCATGCCACATTTTTAACTTTTGTGTTTCATAGATTTCGTCATTGTTTGTGCCACAGATATGAATTATCTACGCTCCATGTCTGTGTTTGTATGTGCATGGTGCTGAGCGAACATTACAGTCGTTTTTATTATTAAATCAACAGGCAAGATAAAAGGCTCCTTTTGCCCACAGTGAATGGCAGATATAGATAAAGAGCTCCTGACAGCAGCCTGAGAGCAACATTACCAGAGAAGACAAATCCAATCACAGGGTCAATTAACATGAGGGACGTATTTTATAGACCATAACCTCTAGACATTAGAATGTAATATCTCCATTTGGTGACTGTGGGTAAAGATGATATATCGAAAACAGACTAAATAGTTCTGTTGTGTTACAAATGTTTTTAATATTTTCTGTAATCCAGTTTTTAATGTCTGAAATTACTTGTATAAACAAGCACATTATCATATTTGTGTCATCAGGGAAATGAAGGTTTTGATTGTCTCAAAAGCCTTTCTGCATCTGGAAAATGATTGTGTCTCTTTGCATGTATAATATTTCAATAACTATCTTGTAATACTACTACTACTACTTGAATGCTAGTTTGAAAAGGAATAGTTCCACACATACTTTGTTTCCTTGCCAAGATGACGCCTCTTTACGTTTGATTAACATAAAGACTGGAAACTGCTCATCTGGCTCTGTTTCAAGCGCACAAAATCCACCTACCAGCATATCTAAGCAGCAGTTTATATCTCATTAGTTTAATCCGTACAAAGACAGAAGCGTAAAACCCAGAAGTTGTTGTATTCCAATGTAAACAAACAAGATATCACGTGTTAATTAGTGAGCTTTAGAGGTGCTGGTAGGCTGTACTGTCCTATTTTAGCCTATAGACACAACAATAATCTCATCTAACTCTTGTCAGGGAAACTATTTAGTAATATGCTAAACTATTAACATATATGTTAAGATACTTACTAAGGATAATGGATGAGGCACTTAAGCTGAGGTTTTGACTGTGAATATACACAAGCATTCAGGCGTCATACATACAGTGTTTCTAGCACACCATGGTGGAGACTTTCGAGCCCTCTTGAGTCTACATCCAGATGCTGATGCCCCATTATTAACCACACATGGTTTGATGCCACTTCAAGCATCCCATCACTGAGGAACAGAGGTAAGTCCACTGCAATCTGCCGGGAGCCATTAGATGGATGCAAATGGTTCCTTCTAAGCCTTTCGATCAATTGATTGTTTCTGACTGGAGCACAGGCAGTCCTTAGAGGTTATCAAGGGGTCAGTAGAAAAGGAAAGGAGAGGCAATTTCAGTGCAATGGCAAACATGGGATTGGGAACGTAATATATGTATTTTTATATATATGTACGGGTATTCTTGGCTTTTGAGAGGTTTAGTTTGAAAACATACAGCATTTTGAAGACACGCTGTGTTCTTTGTTAATACATTAACTGTTTCACAGAACCAAAGTAGTGTAATTTGAATGATTTAACTGCACTGTGTGTAGATTGAATTTACTACCATGATAACAATGAAAACAAAGGAAAACAAAATTCTTATTTAAGTCAGTTAAGTTGGCACTACAAGGGGTAGTTTAATTGGTCTTAATAAATACAGTTGAGTAATGGAGATCCAAAAGTTAGTAGTAATATTTACAGTTAAATCAACATAATAAAATATCTTTATGTTGTCATTAATCAACACGGTTAATTATGCAAAACAAACAGTATTGTGTTGACTTTATGTTGGTCAGTTTAGTTAGATGACCATTGACCTAGTAATTAAATCTTAAAGTTGTAATTAAAGTTGAGCAGATAATGTTAGAATTGCATAATACAGTCACGTTAGTTAAACATAAGTCAGTTATTGCCATGTCAATAATAATATTTAATTATATATAACACAACTCAGTTTCATGGGAAATTGTTGACATAACTGGATTTAGTAAATTCAACAAATTATTTTTTTGAGTGTGTCTTCTCATGGGGATAGTAGAACAGAAGTGTTAAAATTCTGAGGGAAGAGGAAATGGATCATCTGTTGTTCTGCCGGCCTCCAGACAGAGAAAAGCTGATTCTTGCTAATCCAGCTCTTTTGTTAGTGAAATTTGTTCCACAGCATTGTGGTGTGAATGTACCGCACTGTCTGAATGTATTCCCGCTACATCAAACCGAACAGATGGTGTCTGACAGCGGTATGAACATATCATACTGCTGTAAGTGCTGCAGGAGGTTACATGTTAAAAGCTGTAAACACAAGTGCAAATTTTCTTTTCACGTCTCGAACTGGAATTGCATGCTGCCTGAAATGTCACGATGGGAATCTAGGGCAGGGAAATAGCAATTGAAAGGAAAGGAAGAATCAGCAACTGCCAGCTGGCTAACTTGAGGGCACGCTGCTGAAGTCACGCCTACATGATGAGCTGTTATAGGGGGGGGAAAAAAGAATCGTAGCTCCCTGCACACCAGGAACACCTATAGGTTCTCCCAGTGTTGGCATTTAAGAACACTGTGCACTTGGCACAGTGTATAGCTTAGTATAGCTGGTCCCTCAAGAATCAATTGCTAAATCAATCGGAGTGTGACGTAAACAGGAAATAACAGGAGGAGGTGGTGGTGCATAAAAATGTTAAAAAAGAGACAATTCTATGAATTTTCAGACATCGTACAGCACCCTGTTATTATACCCTTCATTGTTATTTCCAGTTGCCATAGGGACAGAGACAATATATTCAATTAAACTGCACGTGTTGGTCTGCTGGAGACAAAAATGTTCAAATAATTATCCAACAGATCAAAGCCAGACAACATCATATTATAGTGTTTTTGTGCACTTTATGTAATATAATGGAAACACTAATTTCTTTTTTAAAGTTTTAAATAATTAAGTTGCACTTATGTAACTTTTCTGCTGCCTGTTTAATGCAGCACGATTAATTAACCTCTTCACCGTTATTACAACTGTAACGCCCTCCATATGATGAAGCCTTGTCCACAGAGGTGCATGCAGGGAACACAATGTACCGAGGAGAAATTAGCATCTAAATCAGTCAAGCGCTCCCTCCTTGTGTCTTCATCTACATGTGTGTGTCTGCAGGCAGAGCTGGAAAACAAGAGGAGACCACAGTCACATTGTCAGAGGACACTAGATGACCACAGTGGAAACTTGCCATCAGCGTGTTGAAAGCCCACCCACCCACACACACACACAGATGCAGACACACAGACACACGCACACACACAGATCCAGATGCATGGATAATGCTCCCTGCATCTCTTGCGTATGATGGGTCAGTGTTGACAGTAGGAGCCGCTGATGACTCACCACCAGATAAGTGATCAGCCAGCCGTCCCTGTCTGAATCACCTGAGTGTTCTGATCTCCATTTATCACAGTAATTGCAGTCACAGGTGGAGGCAGAGGCCTGAACCCACCTGCCATCCTCTGTTTGCCTCTGGCTAAGGTAAATAAAGTCTTCATTTCATGTGTTGGCTTTGCACTAAAACACAGACGCGTCCACCTCCACCTGTCCCCATGGACTCAAAAAACTGAATTACACTATCTGCCAATGCAAAGGCTGTCCATTCATACAATCCCTGTAATTATGATGGATTGTTAATGCCATCAACTGATAGCCATTCACGCAAACTCTAATAGCAATTTAATGACGTGCATAACAAATGGCCCCCTTGATTCGATGCAGCATTTAAGGGTGCATTAGCAATGTGGATGCAGGCTGAGTTGGGAAGCTCTTGACATAAGCCAGACCATTTAAAAGCAGGAGGAAGGGGAACGTAAAGCTTTCACACAGCAGGAGAAAAAGCACAGCACCCCCCCCTCCCAACCGTGTGCTGCAAAGTAATTACCAAAAAAAAGGGAATCTCAAGAGGGAGGGTGTGTGTGTGTGTGTGTGCAGCTCGGCTGTTGTTGGAGAATGTGGCACTGGCCTAACCTGATAACAAAATTCTCACTTTATTACACATGCAGTACATTTTCCACCCACACACACATAAAATTTTCCACCGGGTTATTCTCATTTTGGCTTTTGTTTGTGTTCCCCTTCAATTTTCACCCCCTACCCTGACTATGTTTGAGTATTATTGCACTGTCCATGTCTGGGGGCTCAGGTTTTTATCAAAATAATGTGTATACAGAGGCACAGTGCTGAGGCTCAGCAGCAAAAGCTAGCTCTATCCCCCTTTAGATGTTTACATAAGCATCACTTGCCTACAGCTACTCCAATATTAGTCATGTAGGACTCTGAAATTTGTTTTTTAAAGTGTATTCTTCTTCCTGATCCTGTGTATCTGACTGAACAGCCCTCCACACCCATCTGCACACCTCTACGTTTTTTATCTGTCCCCGTCACGGTTCCTTTTAATCCCTCTCCCGACGATGACGGTGCCTCCATTTTGCTCTGAAAAGCTGACACAGTTCATTTCCCTCCACCATACTGATAGTGCCACACTGCTCCAAACACACCTCTTCAGGCCATCAGGTAGATCAGTGCTATTTTCTGGCTGGACACAAGGACACAAGCTGAGTGATGCGCACCCTGTGTGTTGTCTAATTCGGCCTGTCATCTGTTTCCAAACACACACACACCAAGCAGAGCAGAGCAGAGCCAAAGCTGATTGAAGGAGCTACAATTGGAAATAAGTGCTGGAGCTGTTTGTGTGAGTGGATGATAAATCACATGACTAAGGACTTCAGAGGAAAATTGGTACACCCACATTCAGACTTTTCTCTGGACCTGAATGCATTGTGAACATGATACGGCAAAAATCTTTGGGTTGGATATGCTGTGGAGCACTGTCATCAAAACTAGGGAATTATGCAAATCAGAGAGCATAATAATACGTCTGTACCACTGCAGCTGTAATGTTTGGAAACTGCAGACCGCCTTCATGAACGCTGTGCTACAATTTCACAGCCTTATCTAACATTTTCTAGATAACAAAAACGTTACCCCAGTGTTTCCAGCATTCAGGTCTGTTAGTGAATAGCATGCTATATCGTGTGCATGTTTTTATATATTGACTTTGAAGGGCCAAAGGCAGGCATGCATTGCCCTGTGGGGTCGAAAGTTAACTGGTAAATGATGTTAACACAAAGAGACAGCTCCCCATCGGGTCAAAACCAAGCCTGGCCAGTGGTGGGGATGTCACAGCAAATATGTCAGAGACACAGGAAAACAGCAGGGAACGTGCTGAGTTGTGTTTCTCCATCCACTCATATTCACTGTGAGAGGCTGAGCTAAACCTTTATCCTTCTGTCATCCATGATCAGTCAGACAAAACAAAAAAAAAGTTAAAAAAAAAAAAAAATCGCTGCAGACTCTATGAAGACATTTTATGAGCAACGTGTATATCATAGAAAAGGCTGCCAGAGCAAATCTACTTCTCTTGTTGTTCTTCTTCCTGCCACGATCAAAGCAAAAGCCTTGCAGTAGCAATCTTTCTTTTTTAAATCTTTGCTTCCAAACTGTTTGGAAAAGAAATGTAATAATGAAGCATCTACCAAACAGCTCATGGCTAAATATCAAACTCACTGGCGGATGTTATGAAAGAATTAATGAAAGCACCTGATGGAAGAAAGGATATTGGACAATAATAACAGAAGCAATCTAATTTTAACAAACTGCATGCTGTAGATGTTTATAAAGCAGTGGCATACATGATAGTGAAGTCATTTCTCTCAGGTTAAGGGATTGGGAGCCACAGTGGCAGATGGATGCAGACTTGACATCAGCGGGGTCATCCTGACAGTAGACAATGTGTTCTGTTCTCTTCGCCCCTGCAGACTGGCAATTAGTAGTGGAAAAAAAGCAGGGTGCTGTATCTTAACCTCCTTATGGGCTGCTGCATCCTATTTGCCTTATCTCTTGCTCACAAGGAAACCAGCACACATTGTAGAAGATTAAAGATTTACTTTTAGCAATTTTGCTGCCTTTAATAATAGTAAGGGAAATTGTGTTAGAGAGTGAGAGATGGCAAAGATCCCAGACAAGAAGGAAGCTAAAAATTGCAAGGGATTGCAATGTTGGTTGTTCGGTCCACGTCTTTCCAGACTGAAATATCTCAACATCTACTGGGTGGATCACCATGAAATTTGATACAGACATTCATGGTCCCCAAAAGATAAATTCAATTGACTTTGGTGATCCTCTGACTTTTCATCTTGTGCGAACAACAGGTCAAACGTTTGACTTATCCAGTAAAATATCTCAACATCGACTAGATAGACTGGCACAACAGTTTTCACAGACATTCATGGTTCCCAGATGATGTATTCTCTTGTGCTGACTTTATCTCCAGCGCCACCATGAGGTTGATATTTGTGGTTTTGAGGGAAATATCTCAACAACTACTGAAGCGATTGCCATTAATTTGCATACAGGCATTCATGCCTCCCTCAGGATTTGTACAATGTTAACATGCTAACCTTTGTAAACTAAGATGTAGAGCATGGCACCTGCTAAATACTGGCATTGTCATTATGAGTATGTTAACATGCTGACATTAGCATTTGGCTGAAAGCTCCATTGTGCCTGTAAGTACACTGAGCTTGCCAGATAAACAACAGAATTGGCCATTTGCTCAAATGCTTTAAAAAAAATCTATTTTTATGCTTTCCTGACAAGCAACCTATTTTTATTCATGCAAATAATGATTGTCCTCTCTCACAAGTAAGGCGGAAGTAGCCTGATGGTGCCACAAAACCACCTAGGGAAGAGGTTGCAGTCAATGTTGGTTTCCTTTGACCATGACCACAATCTTCCCGTATTCACCAAATAGTGTTCGTGGCCTAAACTTAACCAAACCTTAACTGAAATAGCAGAACATGCTCTAATGGGAGCCTATGTTGCCTTTGCATCAACCGCAGTGTCCCAATTTGTTTTCGGTGAAGGACCATTGAAGCACATCTGTCATTTCCTGTCATCTCTCTACTGTCGAATGCCTAGCAAAGACATAAAATGCTCCAAAAAGTAGTGAAAAAATAAAATGCTAGTGCATTTTTTGTTGAAATGGTCACGAGTTGTTCCAAAAGACAATGACCAACAACCCATTTAGGTATCACTCCAGTACCAACAGCACTGTCTCCTCCCCCAGCTTTCTAACATCCAGTACACATGTGGGCTAATTTAGGGAGCAGCACAGTATTGTAGCTACAGCGTGTGTTGAACAATAGTTTCAGAGCTAATTGATGAAAAACAGAAGCAAACATTTAGCCAGCTGATAATAACAGCAGGAGATGAAAACAACTTCCTAATGAATTCAGACCCCTCAGAGTGATAGTCCTCTTGCATGAATGAATATAATCACTGCATGTACATTTGTGGTCTAACACAGACGTGCACTTATTGAGATTATTCCCAGGCTCTGTTGTGCATACTGTGAAGAACATTGCATGAACTGCAGGACACACCGGCTCCCAGCACTTCCAAACAGAGGCTACATCATGCCAAGATATCTGCGATGAAGGCGGGAAGGTGACAAAAAACTGAAAATAGAAACCTGCAACTGTGATGAGGATTTCTGCCCACACATATGAGCCAAGAAATGGCTGTTTATAGCGTGTTATCCCACTCATACATGCCAAAAACATGTCAGTGAAGTGCAGTTTATTGCACTTAGGTATCCACACATGCCAATCTAACCATTTTCTCCTGACATAGAGTCAACCCTGAATGTTCACATCAACCAGTGGATAAAAAGCAAGATTCAGTTTTATGTGGAGATGTGCGACCACTGTGGTTGAAGCAATTACTCGCTCATTACCCCCCTCACCCCCTCCTTCCCCTCTCCCTTTCTCTGTAGTTATTCTATTTCACAATTTGTCATGCTGCATTGACAGGCTGAGGCAACGGGCACTATGCTGGTGCCTGTGAGCCGAGCCTCTCGGAGGTTGAGATAAAGCTAAGCTGACAAGTGGGTTCGGCTGCGTCACAGTGTCCTTTGAAACGGTCTCAGAAAAAAAAAAAAAAAAAAAGGAGGAAATGAAGGCAGAGCATGCTCCTGCAGTGGTGGACCCCTTTACACTTCACCTCTTGGCTCCTCCTGGCATGCAGCCGCTAGCTTTTGCCTCGGCTCCCTCAAATAATACTATGTTCATGTTGCACAGATAATATGAGAGGAATAACACAGCATGTTCACCCTTAAGTGATGCGTAAAAAAAAAGAAAAATCACCCAGCTTTATACTGTGTTGATTTGAACCTGCTTCTGTTAAATTTCAGTGTGTAGGCAGAGGAGCGTTCTGATCTGCTTTATATTCATCTTAAAAAATTAATCCCCCGTTTAACACATGCACACAGGTGAGCAAGAGGAAGCTTCCTTAAGAGCACCACTCACTCTCTGGTGGATAAAGACAAATCCTTCTCCCTCTCATCTTTCTTCCCCCACACAGTCTTTTCTTTCCTGAATGCCCATCCCCCTCCTACAACAGAGGGCAGCCCTGGTAAATAATTGAGGCATATTCCCACTCTGCTACTGTAGCTTCCCAGATTAGCTTTTTGCATTTTCTGGGTCTCGCAAATAAAAAAAAAAAATTGGTTATACTGTTCGAGATTGAGAATTACAAAGTAGTTACTGAGAAAACATTGTGATGTATATTCTGATTAATAGTTGATAGTAGCCCATCTGTCAGTTCAAACGGCAAAAAGAAATGCAGTCATACGTCTATAGATCATCAGCTAGAAAAGCTCCATTTCCCATTTTTCTAATATCTGAATAAAATGAAATCAGAAGCAAGTTTGGGAACTTCTGATTTCATTTTAATGAGGGTTTTTCCAGCCCAGTGGGTTCTCCAACCCAGCATGTACCATACAGCCAAAGCTGAATATATTCAGCACTGGATGATACGAATAGTACAAATGATGCATCATGTCACTGGGTCTGAGGGGCATCATTTCTCTCACTAACGCAAGCTGCTACTGTTCTGCAAGATGGAACAAACAAATCTCACGATTGTGCTGAAGACTTCAGAGAGGAGATCTGATGTTTGTAATAACAAAACGGTACAGAAACATTTCATGTCTCCATCCATTATCGAAAATATGATAGAGCAGACCTAATTTGGCAGCAATTTTGAAGCTGCAATGGCAGAAAACTGAAGCTTCGCTAGTTGGGATCTATAATGAGGTGTTTGCTGACCCCTGCTGTCTCAAGAATGAAGTTACGCTTCCCCACTCATTCTACACACACACACACACACACACATATACATACTTAAAAGAGACATTAAATAGGCCACTGCAGGTTGAACTTGAGCATCTTCTTTTTATAAATATTTGAATATTTTCATCCATCCATAAAAATCTGAAACATAATTGAATTAAAATCTATATAAAGAGAAGAAACAGAAAACAGTCAGAGAGCTGCATCAAACGTGGCTTACTCATTTACACCAATCAAAAAGTCAAACCTACACATAAGAAAGGAGGGGGTTTAAAATGAGACATAAGGCAAAGAGGCTTACATGGTAAAGGCCTGAGATCAAAAAAATCATTTTTTTTCTACATGTGTACTTGTCACAAACTCAACCCATTAGGAAAATAAAAACACCAACCTCAAATCCCTAAATGTAAAAAAAAAAAAAAACAAAATCACATGATGGATCTGTGTGAACTCCAGCTCAGACTTTCTTTTTTCTAACAGTGTTTCAGACTACTTAGCAGGTAATGGTAAGAGCAACAAGACAAAATATTAGTCACCTTTGGCTTTTTAGTGCAAACTAGGGTGACGTTTAACAGCAACAAAAACTCAACAAAGGCTTCAGGCTTGATGTTGAGACATACAGTATACCTAAATCATAGAGTACATTCAGATTTGTATTACCCATCTGACCTAATATCGGTCAACATACTATCTTTCTTAAATGTGCAATTCAGCATGCAGCAATGGCACCAGTATATAAATAAAACTCTTTAGAAAGTAAATATTAATTCCAGTGATGCAACGTACAATCATAGGGAAGCTTCCTGCATCATAGTGTGCTCTAAATCTCCTCTAATGCAACTCAGTTATGAGTGATACAGGTTACTTATACTCTGGTGCAGCAGTTTTCTTAACTGTCTGGTGCAGCAGCCTCCGACGTCTCCTCCTCCATAGTTTTGGCCGAGCTCGAGGGCTCAGAACCGGTATCTTGCACCTCTGGGATACTCTGGTCGCCCAGGATTTCTGTGGTAACTTCAAGGCCTACAAGGTCATCCGCAAACTCAGCGCTCGGAGAAACGGGAGCGATCATGTCAATAACACGGCCCTGCTCAGTCTCCTGGGTGTCTGAGTCTTCTTCCCTCTCTGGAGATGAAGGTCTTTGGTCAACAGATGAGGTATCTGTAAAATTAAATAAATAAACAAGTGGATTTAAAGGAAAGTTCCAACTCAAGATACACCATCAGTCTGAAACGTTTAGTGTGGGCACGGAGCTAATTTATTTTATAATGATATATAATGATGTTACTGTTACACCAGATTTCTTTTAACTTGCCTCATGTCAACACAGCAGAAAAGTGTCGTATGACTTAATATGACTTACTATAATTTGGGAACAGTATTTTTGAACGCAGACATGCGAAGCGTACCAACAATAGCTGGTTTTCCTTTTCAAACAGGATGGCACTGAAAGCATGTAATTGCTCTATTCAGCTGCACAATTCAATCACTTGTAGAGTGAGGGTGTAGTGGTACTTACCCAAGCTACACTGATCACCAGAGTCATCTCCATAATTAGCAAACATGGAACTCTGGCCAATGTCATTGGTGGAAACCATGTCTGACAGGTCTGGCGTCATTGCTTCGGGTATGTTGAAAATATCTGCAATTCACGAAGGACGAAATGTCAATTTTAGTCTGCGTGAAAACACAGAGTGTGTCTGACACTGTGAAAAAAATCCATGCTTCTTCAAATTAGATCAGGTTACCCAAGTCTACAGCTTGCTGCTGTGTGGGTGAGGTTACACACAAGTCCTGCACACCTCCTTCGATTTGATTAAAATCTATTCCGCTGTCGCTGGAGGGGCTGCCGGCTGCTTCTGAAGGCACCTGAGAACAGAGAGAGAGTCAGACAAGGGAAAAAAACTCAACAAAAGGCTCTACCAAAGAACATTTAATAAAAGAAAAAAGATGTGATAAGCAGTACCTCAGTGTGCTCACTCGCAACCGGCTCTTCACTGCTGTCAATCACCGTGGATTGCAGAACATTTTTGTTCTGGGGGTTAGGCTGAGCCGGACGAGTTGGGATTCTGTGCAAGTAGCCATAGCCAATGCCACAGCCTAAGCTAAAGGTAGAGACAGTTAAGACGAGAGTATTACTCTATATGTTTATTATAGCAGAACATATACAGATTCCAGATATTACTAAAAAAATCAGTTTAAAGACATAGAGTAATACCTACCATCCCTCTCCTCCCCATGCTCCGTTTGGAGTCACAACCACCTCCCTGCATTGGTCGGTCTTTGTGTTGTACACCAGCAGTTTCAGAGGTTTCCCCTCATTGGCCTCAATCAAAGAAAAGAAATCCTCTGACTGCAAAGGTTACACAAAAAGAGAGGAATTTAAGATATTGCATTATATTTTGTTCATGGACGCCAGTGTCTTTTAATATACATTCATATAAATAAACATAAAAAAAAAAAACAAGAACGCTTACATCTTGCAACACCTGGTCAGCTCCCACGATGAAGTCATCGTGAGCAATAAGGCCGGCTATGGCTGCAGGAGAGCTGGCTTCCACATCCTTAAAAAGATGGATGAAAATATTTAATTTAAAAGTGCTGTCTGAATTAAATTAAGACTTAACAATGTCCTGTTATAGAGGAATTTATGTAAGATGATGGCACACAAACATTTGTCCATTTGGCACAACAAGTACATTTGTTTTTTCTACTCCTTTTTCTTCTTTACTTACAAAAAATACTGGTAGAAAATGCACTGGCTACTACCTCAAAGCTGCCAATAAGCTGTTTTATATCAGGCCAGCAAGAGTTTACAATAGGTTAAACAAAGAAAGTTAAAGAATAGCCCCTATTAAGGCTAGTCTTGACTTACCAACACATGCCAAACATTCTCATTGGCTCCTTCGAAGCTGCAGAAGCGGACACTAGCGCCCAGCAGACCCTGACCGCCCCACATGTTACTGGGTATCACCTCCAGTTCCCTCACCCGCTGGGTTTTCGAGTTGTACACTTCAAGTTTGACCGCTTTCTCCACATTGGCTTTTAGAAGATCTTTCAGCAAGTCGCTTTCTTTATTCTGGAGAAACACAGATATGTGGACTGTTCTGGCTGTGACACTGCAGTAATGGTAAATCAGTTTTCACGTGAAAGAACATGAAATTAGATTACAGCAGACTGTATGGGCAGCTTTTTCCCCTGAGGCTATAATTCAGGCTTAATAGAAATGAAGAAAAAATGGCTGTCAAATCGGGTAAAAACTAGGCACAGAACCAGAATAAAATAAAAATCATATTAAAGCTGAACAAAATCCATAGCAAGTTAAGACAATATATACTCAAACAGTCCAAAATTAGTGAACAGGACCAGACAAAACCAAAGAAGTTAATCTTTGTTGTCCCATAAAATAATATGCAAAAGTGCAACTTCCTATAAAACTTAAAGGAGCAGTGTGTAGAATTTAGTGGCATCTAGCAGTGTAGCTGCTGACTGCAACCCCTCACCCACTAAGAAACTACAGTAGCTGCGAAACACACAAAAATGTGAAAAGTCCTATCTTGAGTCAGTGTTTAGTTTCTTGACTACTATACCTATGCATATCATATTCCATTTCTGACATAATCTGAAAATAGAGCCCTCTAAATCTTACACATTGGACCTTTAATACAGTCCGGGATTAATCGCTACATGGTGGTATGTTTCAAAAGGATCATACCTTCTGCAGCTGTCATATAACTGGTTGATGACATTTTTATATTAATATTAACATCTACTGCTCAGATGTCCTCTGCTACCTGAGTGATCACTTTTATACCCATTAAAATGCAATATTTACACAATTGTGAAGCTGTAACCATTTCTTAAAGGTACAGTGTGTAAGATTTAGGGCCTCTATTTTCAGAATAAGGCAAACATGGAATATAATATCCATAACTATGTTTTGATGCATGTATATTCACCTGAAAATAAGAATCTTTTTATGTTTGTTACTTAAAAAATATCCTTTTATATCTACAGTGGGAGAGGGTCCCCTTTCATGGAGGCTGCCATGTTGAAACACCTTATTTATACAGTAGTCCAGAACAGACAAACTAAATACTGACTCTAAACAGGGTCCTTAAAGTGTTGTTTCTCCTTTACATTAGGAAGGTGAGGGTGATGTGAGGAGATTACAATGCAGTGATTGGACCACTAAATGCAACTAAATTCTACACACTGTACCTTTAATCAAATATTTCATTCTTATTGTTCTATATTTTAATGTTTAAGATTTATTACATTTCATGAGTGGGTATAACAAACCACCTCTGATCTACTCACAAGTCTGGCATTTCCTATCGAGAGAATGAAGTCAAAGAAAGGCTCCAGACCAGCCTTCAGAGCAGGTGAGTCCGCCTGAACCTGAAATATGAGAAACATTCAGGGTTAAAGCCGCCACCTGGTGTCAACTAAACACATTGCATTGGTCAGATTTTAAGGAGGGGAGGGGGCCTCATTGCGAGATATGACACAGCTCATGTTCCTCACATGAGTATGTTGATGTGGGATGTTACAGTTTGTCTCTCTTGTATCAGGTTGTGCAGTGAGGACTAAACAGCTGCAGCCTCAAAACTGACACAGCTTGGATGTGTGCCAAATGCCACCTCATCATGGGCGGACACCATTAAAGCCGACCATTGTTTTACGAGTTACTTCACTTACAAAATAATCTCACAGTTACAAACCAGCTGCTGTGTTCCTTCAGGCATGCAATGCAGCAGTAATATCTGTTCAGGGCTAGTATATTTAGCAAGCCGGTGAGCTAAAAAATGGTTAAACCAGTCAAACAGAGAGCTGCAGAGGCAAACTGAAGGTTGTCACAACGTACCCCGTGGACATGATATCCACTATTAGTTCCCCCGTCCGACAAAAACGAGCTCTGCGGTAGACCCATCGCCTTCAAAAGCTCCGTAACACTAACACTGACTAAATGTCACTGAGGTCGAGTAAAGTTAGAAGTCATTACTAAAGGGTGATCCAAGCTAAGCTAGCTATCGCCGACAGCTCATGTAGCTTTGACAGCAGCAAGCTCCAGGCTAGGCCAAGCTAATAAATAAAGATGCCAGAAGAGTCGAGCTCGTACTTGAGCTCCGATCGTATCGAGCGAACTGCGCTCGATTAGCCGTCCTTAGACGGAGCGTTCCACACGCGGTTGCCCGGCAACAGACAACGCTTTAATGTCATTCATGAAAAATGTACATACCCCGTGATTAATTTGGATATTTAATGCAGAATGCTGTTGTAAATATATATTTGACAGTTTACAGCTTTACTCACCACTGTTAATGTGTTATCTAGCTTATTGAAGTTTTACCTTGAGTTTAGTTAGCTTTCATTTATAGCTAACAGAAAGTTACAATGAAATAAAGAATCATTATCCTACAGATACAGACTCTTGTATTCTTATTCAGTAAATTACCAGAGTTACCTGTATGCATACACATGTAGAGATAGTTTTGGGTTACATAGTTATGTTCCAAGAGAACAGTAGCCTAAATTGTTGCAAATTATCTCCCATATTTCATCGATTTACAAGGATAGTAACCTATTGTATCAATCGGGGAAGTGAGAATTTTACATTAAGCTACAGTAAATAAGTCAGATACTTTTAACAGAAAGTAAAAAAAAAAAATGGTGTGTGCAGGCAGTAGTAGCAGTCTACTTCTACTACTATTTCTAATATTACTACTACTACTACTACTAATGCTGATGCTACTACTACTTCTACTACTATAACTACTTCTACTACTATTACATAACTATTACTACTACTACTACTACTTCCTCCAGCGCCTGGACTCCGCAGGAACCTACACCAGGATCCTGTTTGTGGATTTAAGCTCTGCCTTTAACACCATCATCCCAGGAGAAGCTCTCCCAGCTGAGTGTGCCTGACTCCACCTGCAGGTGGATCACTGACTTCCTGTCTGACAGGAAACAGCATGTGAAGCTGGGGAAACACGTCTCCGACTCACAGACCATCAGCACCGGATCCCCCCCTAAGGCTGCATACTTTCTCCTCTGCTCTTCTCCCTGTACACTGAGTCCGCCTACAGGTGGGAGGTTGACCATCTGGTGACCTGGTGCAATCAGAACAACCTAGAGGTCAACGCTCTAAAGACAGTGGAGATGGTTGTGGACTTCAGGAAGAACTCAGCCTCACCTGCCCCCATCACCCTCTGTGACTCCACAGTTGACACTGTGGAGTCTTTCCGCTTCCTGGGAACTATCATCTCCCAGAACCTCATCAAGAAAGCACAACAGAGGATGTACTTCCTGCGGCAGCTGAAGAAATTCAACCTGCCAAAGACAATGATGGTGCACTTCTACACAGCCATCATTGAGTCCATCCTCACCTCCTCCATCACCATCTGGTACACTGCTGCCACCGCCAAGGACAAGGGCAGACTGCAGGCAGCGTGTCATTCGGTCTGCAGAGAATGTGATTGGCTGCAATCTGCCATCGCTCCAGAACCTGTACGCCTCCAGGACTCTGAAGCGTGCAGGAAAGATTGTGGCAGATCCCTCCCACCCTGGTCACAAACTCTTTGAGACACTCCTCTCTGGCAGGAGGCTGAGGTCCATCAGGACCAAAACCTCATGTCACAAGAACAGTTTTTTCCCATCCGCTACTAGCCTTATCAACAAGGCCCGGAGCCCCCCCGACACTCTCCACACTCCACCTCTGCCTCTACATGTCACATTGACATTGCATTCACAGCTTTATGTGTTACATTAACGCTCAGCTCGGACTTCCCTGTTTTGTTATGTACTTGCATATTTAAAATACTCTGCATACTGTGAACATTTGCACATTGACTGTACTTACTCAGCTGTACTGCTCTTCTTATTTTTACTTTCAAAACATACTGTTTATATATATTTATATTGTTATATTTTTAATACTTGATTTTCTTATCTTTCTTATACTTAGAGAATGTTTGACATGCACCAACAACACCAAAACAAATTCCTTGTATGTGTAAAAAACGTACTTGGCAATAAAGCTTTTTCTGATTCTGATTTCTGATTCTGACTACTACTATGACTACTACTCCTGCTACTCCTACTACTTCTATTATTACTACTACTACTACTGCTACTACTACTACTACCACTACTGCTACTGCTACTACCACTACTACTATGACTACTACTCCTGCTACTCCTACTACTACTTCTATTACTACTACTACTACTACTGCTACTACCACTACTACTATGACTACTACTCCTGCTACTCCTACTCCTGCTTTTATTATTACTACTACTACTACTACTACTACTATGACTACTACTCCTGCTACTCCTACTCCTACTTCTATTACTACTACTACTACTACTGCTACTGCTACTACTACTACTACTATGACTACTACTACAACTACATGACTACTACTGCTGCTGCTACTACCACTACAACTACTTAAACTAGTACTATTATGACTACTACTACTACAACTATTACTACTACGACTACGACTTTAACTACTACTTCTACTACCACAACTACTTCTTCTACTACTACTATGACCAATAATAAGAATAAAAGCACATTTTATATAGAAATGCAGCAGTCAAAGTGTCACAAAAAGAGGATGAAAATCAATCACCTTGAATTAAAATGCATGTGGTATCCAGGTTGTATCTACATATGATTGTTGAGCAGAGAAGAGGAAAAGGTTTGCAGTTTAGTAGATTATATTTTTATATATTTATTGGTACAGATATTTCTACACATAATTTGACTTTTTAGTTATTGGCGTTTATATTACATAATTAAACATCTGTATCTTCCACTGAAATAAGAAAACTGTGAAGTTATGAGGTTGAATAAGGTCCTATTCTGTACACGTGCTGTGGAACATTTTCTTCTCATCACAGGCTGTGGATCAGTTCCATCAGTTATCTGTAGGAAAATGTGTGTTTGAGCCATGCTGGTTACAGATAGTCTGGTTAACTTTGCCTGCATGTGAATGCACCTGCTCTTTCCCACTATGATAACATATATGTGTTCTTGTTTTTTTTAAGTTTCTTAACTGAATAAAAAATATCCAAATAAAATGAATATATAAGTATATACTGTATATAGATTTTTTTAGAGATTTATATTGTTGCTGACTACCTATAAAGATATCTAACTAATTTTTCAATGGGTTTTTCCATTCCTCGGCTCAACATGGCACGGCGTACATTTAATCTGAACCTATCCACATGGATTGCTGATATTGGCACGTACCCTAATCATTGCCTAACACTTTCTGAAGGTCTTCCAGTCTCAAACCAATATAAATCAGTAAACTGCCACCGTTCCTCACTGCTCCAACATGATTTGGCTCGTGGCTTTTCTGTCCTGCATTGGTAAGTTTTTTTTAAAATAAATAAATCAATACATTTTACAACAGACTTTGTTGAAACAACATCACCACTGTACTCTCTGTTCTTGTTCATATTCATGCGTGCACCAAAGGGTTGATCTGTGCTGAAGCACCCATCAACCATTATGTGCACAATCAGAGGGTCATAGGAGGCAGCAATGCTCCACACGGCCAGTGGAAATGGCAGGTAAAACCTCTGAGCACCATATGTATGTATTTATTAACACAATTCCCTTTGTATGATTAAAATATATTCAACATTTGTTGTCATTTTTATTCCAAGATACCTTTGCCAGTGCTTTCATTTAAATGTTGAAGCTAGTGTATTTCCTTTTTGTTTTCTCCTAGATTTCTCTCCAGCAGGATGCTTACAATGATGGTTCATACTATCACATCTGTGGAGGCACCGTCATTGATGGCTTCAACGTTATGACTGCAGCTCACTGTATCCTCAGGTTGGGTCCCTCACTGGTTCTTGCTACCATTAATATACACTTACTGTCTGTGCTTGTGAACATGTCTTATTCCATGTCTGCTGGATAAATGACTGTCAGTAAGAATATTGTGTTTTGTTTCTTCTTCTTTGGTTCCTGTCAGCATGGATGCCAGTACTTACCGTGTGGTGGTAGGTGAGTATAACCTGTACGAGTATGATGGCAGTGAGCAGTTCCTCCGTGTGGACAGGATTACCGTCCATCCTAGGTGGACTGGTGAGCTTGGCAAAGGGTAAAGTGACAACACACCAGACTCCTTCTCTTAATTTAGTCACAATTTAAAAAAGCAAGCTACTCAAAAAAGTTTATTTTTGCATTTTATTAACCATGTTTTGTTTGGTGTCTATTAGAAATGATATTGCTATACTGAGGCTGGCTGATCCGGTGTATGGCAGCAGCTATGTGGATATCGCCAGCCTTCCTAGCCCTGGTCAGACACTGCCTAATGGCTACCAATGTTACATCACCGGCTGGGGTCTTATGGACTGTGAGAAAATACTCACGCACACATACATTATATGTCCAATGCACAATATTTATGTATGTCTAATAAAAAACAACAACTTCTGCACTACTTCTCCTCTTTTTACAGACACCGGGAGCGTCCCTGACATCCTGCAGGAAGCTGTCATCCCTGTGGTGGCGCATTCAATCTGCTCCCAGCCTAACTGGTGGGGCAGCATTGCTCTGGAAACCATGGTGTGTGCTGGAGGGGATGGAGTCATATCAGGTTGCCAGGTACAGCAAACATATGTGTGCATCGGCCTAATGCAGGGCAGTTTTTCCCTAAAACCTCAACCCAGACTAGTAATTATATATTTTTTGGATTTCTCTTTAAATGTAGAGAGTCTTGTTTTACTCTAATAAACGGTAGGTTTTGTTACTGGTGATAAAAAATACTTATAATATATTAGGAATCATCCCTGCCCCTCTGCAGATCTCTGTAGAAGCTGCATAAATAAGTGTGAAGAGGTAATGACCCACTTGTCATTACCCGGTCTTCAAACTGGACTCTCTCTTCTTGTGTCTGCTCTTATTCCTACCTGTCCCAGGGCGATTCTGGAGGTCCCCTGAACTGTTACACCGACGGAGCTTGGAGAGTCCATGGTGTTGTCAGTTATGGTCCAGCTGGCATGTGCAACCAAGTGACTAAGCCCACTGTCTTCACCAGAGTCTCTTCCTTTATTGACTGGATCAATACAGTAAGCCTTCATGATGTGATTCTGAAAATGTCACCATATTTTTTGTGCTATTTCAGTCGCCTGACTTTTATTTCTTCGTTTATTTTTTCAGGTTCGGTAAAATCTACATATAGAAAAGTGTTAATCCACATGGAACCAGTGAAATAAAAGACATATGCATTAAATAATGTTTGCATTAAATATAGTAGTTTGTTTGCTTGTAGTCCTTAATTTGGCCAAAAGGTGGCAATAGTGGTTCGTGTTTAGACTAGATACCACTCTGCTTCCTCTCAGGCTTCATGTGTTTCTTGGCCTCTTGTACTTTCTCACAGTCTCACAAATGTAATGCCTATTAGCCTATTAGATGCATTTTCTGTTGATGCTTACAATCAGTCTTCAAATATGACAGTTAAAAGTAGGAATGGTCACAATCCTGATCCTCTGACCATCCAAGGTGCAACCCCAGTGGATGAAAAAGGATGTTTTAAACCAAAGACCAGTCTGACTGGATTTCTTTAAGGCTAAAATTGTGGCAATGTGGCATGGAGGTACATGCTTTTAATGTCAGAACCAAAGAAACCAAAAAGAACAAGGAGTTGCAACATCTACCTTTAGACTTAACAAGAACCAAATTTTCTCAATGGTGGCCAAATGTGATCTATATGCAGGCAGTGGCCCGTCTGGGAATTCTGGCCATATGTTTTGTGGTGGTAGTCAGGAGACTACAGCATGACATCACATGAAGTGTTTTTAATCTTAACCATAGAGACCAGAAGCCACAGATGAATTCCAGTGGTTTACACAAAAAACCAAAAAGTATGTTAATGCATCTAATGTGAGCACGTCTACTACACTATAGAAAATGTGGCTTTACTAGGTTAAAATATGAAACTAAAAAATACTTTTAGTTAGGACTAGCAAAGCAAGGACTATATCAAATAAGCATGGAATAAATCAAAGAAAGTTGAACTGTGTGGGTTTATCCACTGCCTCTGAATCTAAACTTCACTGAAGGATTATTATGTAGCATAGAATTCACTTATAGTATATGATAAACAACAGAGTCAAGCATTAGAAAATGTTTTTTTTATTATTATTTGGAGGGACAGGCTGTCAAAATGGCTTAGATGAAAGAAACTGTTTTTGAACAGCAGGTTAAAGTGTGAATATGTAAAAAATAAAGCAGCTTTGTTTGCTCTGCAGGACCATTCAAGCAGAAATATGTACAACACAAAAGGCAAAAAGTAAGACACGTTCTTTGAAAATAAAATTAAAAAAGCTGTACTGTAATACATTACATTGATAAACACTCACTGTTGCCATTTCTTCATGAGAATTGATGTTTTATACAAGAGAAACAATGTTTGCTTGCAAAAATCAGTGCCCTCTTCATGGCATAAGAACAAATATCAGATGGATTTCAAAGTAATCAAAAAGGCAAAAAGCGAATAATACATTTCCGATGTGCACTCAGCACTTTTCAAAGTATACAATTAATCAGAACAAGTTTTAACAAACAGGACCTGCATGCATAATTTCTAAAGGGTCCAGAAAGGCTGTTGAAACAGCTGTAGAAAGGGTGAGATATGTACATCAGCTCTCTAGTGTCCTCAACTGTTCACACAAGTGACAGCAGAATCACCTTTGAAAGGTCTTGTTCTATAATTAATGAGGCAACTCTTCAATTTTCAGGGTTAGTGTGTGCGATAAAAATTGTATAATATATGCAGTTTTTATCCACAAAAACCCTTTTACATGTGTAATTTATAACATATTGTAACCCAAGTCACAGACTTCCAAAAAATTCAGAATACAATCAAATTGATCTTTGCAATTTACTTAGTTTTTTTTTTTAGTGGCATTTTGTTATCAAACCATAAGACTGCCTATGAAAAATACTTCAGAATGCTAGAGAGCGATAACCTTCATAAGTATACATTTCTCTATAATTCATATATTACAAAGGTTGTCCCAGATTGAAAATTACTCATTTCGCTTTCTTAATAAAATATTCAATTTGTCAGTGATTAGAATTCTTTTGTCAACCTACATAAATTAGTTACAAAATATTAGTGTAATTTTCTATGGTTACATTATAGGCAGCGATACAATAGACCCATAATTTAGTTTCAGTGATTAGGGAGATTCCACAGTTTTCAGTCCCAAAGCTTAAATGGAAGCACTGTGCACACACCATCGGCAGGCATGGCTCCCCTGATAAGCAGGCACATCCAGTAAACTTCACAACACCCCATTTTATTGCCAAAATGTCTTAAATTAAATAACTAATGAAATGATGACATAATAAGTTACCAAAACAAAATGTTAAATGTATAAGAGAATAGATATTAAATACTTTCTGATGGACTTGTGGTCCCATTTCCCATAACTAAATGTGATATGGAAAAAAGGAAGGAAGATTGCACTTTCAGGTGAAAATATCAAACCACAGTGCTTCTTGAGTGAAAGTAGGCTTTATCTGAAATAAATAAAATAAAATCATAAAGGAAATAATTTAAAACAAAGGTAATAAAGACAATACAGCTACAGCTTTTAATGGTATGAGCATTATTTCTAGTTACCCGGCTCATAAATAAGGAACTCCATAATTTAGCGTTGAACTGTTGAATCGACCCCATACAACCAAAACAATGCCTATTCATACATAACTATTTTCACAGATAAAGTGCTGATCGAGGAGCTTTTAGAGGGATTTTTTTGTACCATATAAGACCCTTGGGAGAGATCTTGAGGAGAAAGAGTCCACTAGCTTCAGGATTCAACACAGGAAGGACCCTACCTACTCAAGTCCAAAGGGAGGACATGAACAGGACTATGTTGTGATTTAACTCGGGTTTCATATGAAGGCCATCACAGCAATGGTCACCATACATTGCCTCCAAAAGCTAGAAAGCTAGAAAAAATCCCTGAGGTGCACATTCAGCTGTGTTGAGATTCCCAACCTCGCCCCGGTTAAGGTCGATTCCTGTTTAGCATATGGTTGGTGATCTTAGTTTGGTTAAAAGAGCTTTCTTAGGAATTGAGAGCCATCATTGGTTTCTATGGGCCTGGTCAAATTGATCTCTATTTTGTATCTTTTCACTTTTAACACTAGCTGCCATCTCACACAGCAATAATCCCAAACTGCTTTGCTAACGTTTTGAAGGCAAGTCTGGAATTTGAACATTTATTAGGCAAGAGGGAAATCACAGCTTCCTCCCAAAAATCACGCTGACATTGACGTCTTATGTGCATGTTCAGTCCCCTCCAAAACCCCTCTTTTTTTCCTTGCACTGTCCACGCATTTTCACGTTTTGTCAAACTTTCACAGACTCCATCACAGACAATTTCATGGCTTCCTCCAACAGCTGATTGTCTGTAAATGTGGCAGGGGGTTCTGGGACGGATTCTGAAAGGCCAATCAGTGACTCCAGGAGGCAGGTCCCTGGGTCACTTGCCGGAGGGAGGCTTGGGTAACTAGGCAACTGAAACTGAAAAAAGTTGTCCATGTGTTCGTACTCCTTGAGGGAGTTGTAGAGCGAGCTGGGTCCCAAGCAGGGGAACCCATCAAAAAACTCCAGGTCTGACTCCGAGGAGAGGCTCAGGTCCATGTTATAGCTTGCAGAATGATCGACAGAAGGGGATGGCGTACGTGGCACACTACTGCTATGGAATAGGGCGTTTCCCTGGTTGGCGTTCTCGTCCAAAAGTTCTGAAATGGCTGTTGCTCGATTGTCTGTGTGATCATCCAACAGTGCAGCGTCTATATTGTCATTCTCGTCAGCGAAGTCCACCATGCTAAAGCTACTAAAAGCCTCCGTAGACGGCTGCAGCTGCTGTTGTTCTTGCCGCTGATCATGGCAGCACATGTCTTTGCGGTCCCCACCGTCCCGGCTACTTCTTGAGCAATTCTCTGTGTCGGTGAAACTGAGAATGCGGCTCAGGCCTTTCTCGTCGACATCCAGCTGGGTGTGATGCTCACACGGGCTCTCACCTGCCTCGGAGTCCTCGCTCTGACCTGAAGAGTCGGAGTCCGTCATATCGCTGCTGCAACTGTTCTCTCCAGTTGCCACCAGTTCTGAGCTGAAGGGGAAGGAGGGCACTGCTGGTAAGGTGTTGGCCCCTGTTGTGTTCTCCTCTTCCTCCTCCTCTGTGCTCGACTGCTCCTCCAGCCTCTTTTCCAGCTCCAGCTTCATGATAGTGTGGATGTAATGTGTCTGTACCCTGGTGGAGTTAAACTCAATGCGACCCTCTGTGTTTCCACAGCCGTCCTTAGTGCAGCCACATGGGAAAGAGGAATGATCCATCTATGAGAAGCAGAAGGAAGTTGGTTAAATTACTTGTGAAATACGGATAAGAAGAGTCCCAGTTGTATTGTGATTTGAATCCCTTATTGTTGAACCTCTTTTCAGCTCTTACCTGACATTTGATGCCGGCGAGGCTGCAGCTACACGTCTCAGGCTCACAGAAACCCTGGCAGTCGCAACCGCAGTTCTCCCTGGAGATCCTTAGTTCGTGCAGCTGCCTCTTCTCCTCCTTGTCGATCTTCTTCACACCGGCTGCTTTGAGCAGTGTGTAGCGACGTTTAGGCGGGTAAGGCTGGAGGAAAGAGCCCTCCTCCAAGTTGGTTCCACTGATGTCGATGTCCTGCTCGGGGATGTCGTCCACCGTTAGCTGCTCCGCCTCCTCGCTCTCTTGAGTTCCGTTTTTAGTCAGCTGTGGAGATCAAAAAGCATAAAATGTTTAATTGTTGCATTGAATTTGTGTATCAGAACAAATTATCTAACACATTTTAGGGAAAGTTTGCTTACCTTTAATTTGAGAGCCTCCAGCTTCTCCTCCCTGAGTCTGTTGAGGAGTTTTTCCCGGCGTAGGAGCCGCTGCTCCACAGCAAACTCAGCAAGCGTATACGTGCGGAGGACGCTGTGGCGCTGCATCATACCCAGAGTGCATCCTCCTCGACTAGGAACACTGGTGAATCCCTGGCACCGAGGGAAGAAGAACACTGTCACCTGGTCAAACGTCACATTGCCCCGCCGTGCTCGCTTGGATTTCTTCAGGATGGATGTTGCTGTGGATGAAGAAAAAGTAGATTTAGAATACATTTCATCCAAGGAGGTGTTTTACATTTCCTTTTGAACAGTTGCTTTTACATGCCACTAGATGGCATAATGTACGAATGAATGAAGTCTTGAGATGTGTGCTGAACACACTGTAAAAGGACACCCCTCTGATTCATTGCCCTAGTCCTCAACCAAGCCTTATCATGTACCCAATTAAAAGACACTGCTAACAAGAGTTCAACACACTTGCATCCTGTAAACTGAAACCTAAACTACCAAGAATCCATTGAGCCTTGTTTCTTGTCCTACTATGCGACAGAAAACCTCCCTGCCCAGGAATTTCCCCTTGGTGGCCAACACAGAGGAGGAAGCAGAACTGCCCGGATCACAAACTGGTGTGTATATGTTCGGGGCTCCCAGAAGAGGTGGAGGGTGGAAGTGTAGCTCTCATGACAGAAATAAAATCTGCCCACCCTGGTCTCCCTGCTAGCTGACAATCCCCACAAATGGCCCAGTAACTGGCAAGAGTCAAAGGTCCTTTCTCTGTTAAAACATTCAAGACCCACTGCAACCAGCCATCTTTTAATATCCAGACAAATACAATAAAAACCATATAGGAATCAAAGCGGAACCACATGTGGGAACATGTCCAATAATTATTCAAGCTTTATTATAAATTCCACTTCCTCTGCCCAGCGACTTTTGAGCCTTGCTTAAAGACAAGCAACTTTTTCCTCTGCTTAAGCTGCCAGAGCCAATGTTTTTTTTGTTTTTTTTTGTGCACGTGTGAACAGAAAAGGATGCTAATACTCCACATGTGTTGAGCATTTCCTTTATTGTGCGGTGGGGAATTTCTTGTAGATTCCCATTTTCTCAACCATGGAAGCTTTCTCGGGACACACCCTGAACAACTGCCCGCAAAAGTCACAGAAGTCGAACAGGAAAATCTGTCTACTTGGTGCGATAACTGAAGCTCAGAGGAAGAGAAGCAACCTTTTAACCTAACGCAGATACAGACAATAGTCTTTCTTTGTGGTCTAATCTGCTGCTAGGGGTAATACAGATGAAACAAACTGCCAGTTTCAACATCCATCAAATCCAGTCAGGCTTATGACACCCGCAGGAGACAAATGACATCTTCTCGGCTGCCTCTAAATGGGATAGCTTTGCTGGCTGTTTTTCCCTCCTTCACTTCACAATGGCAGGCAACTTTCTGTCCAACACAAACACTGGATTTATAATGGTCTGCACAATCTGCTCTTCTAGATGTGTCTGCTTGCCTTCTTTTCTTGATTGGCCAATCCCCCTTTTTTGTATCCCTTCACCCAGCCTCTTTCAGCACCTGTGCTGGGTGCATGCCCGGGCTTCAGACAAGGCTCTGTGTGTTCCCAGCCTTGGCAACCTGCCACACTTCTCTTCCTGGCTCTCTGCCCCACCATCCTGGAAACCTCACAACTGTTTGCCCTTCTCCCCTACAATCCCTCTCCAACCTGACCAGTCCCCTAAAGGCCAGCAGACGCACCCAGGTCCAGACAGAAACACCCCGAAGCCACTCAACCCACCTCTCTCAAGAAAAGGTGAGGCACTGTCTGTCTGCAAGGCTCTGGGATGGGGGTGGATACAGAGCCAAGGTGAGCTGCCACTGCATAATGCGATTAGCCATTTTGCAGCTTCAGGGCATGAAATCAAAAGGGGTATTCATTGCAGAAGTCTGAAATCATTTCTGTGAAGTGTTTCATGGACTGCCAACTGCCTAAATTCCTTAACTCTCCCTCATTTTATGGGTTTGTTATCAGAGAACTCCATGGAGCAGTAAAGACAAGACGAGAGAACGCATTAAAAAGCATGTACCATCAGCTCTTTCTATGATTTGTTGTTGCTGGAAGAGGACACTCACTGTTGAAAATTGTTGCTGGGGAGCTGGGGTTGCTGGGAGTGGAATCCAGGGTGTCCGAGTAGCAGCTCTCCCCCTCCGAGTCCCAGCCTGAGCAGGCAGAGGAGAGGGAGGAGGGTGAGGAGTAGCATGGGTCCTCATCCACCTCCTCAAACTTCCTCTTGAGAAGCCCACTCATGGCGTTAGTGCGAACAATCTGCAGGAAAGATCAGAGGGAGGGGTTGTTAGCAAATCAGTCATACTTATTTTAACAGCTTTAACATCACGTGGATTCAAGTTTTGTCTCATGCATGTAAAGTATCTGATAATACATCATAGAACCAATGAATAAACATTATCTGTATGTCGCATGGAAGCTATTATACACACAGGCTTTTCATGCCATTATTGGTACAAGCGAGTCCTGTGCTCAGCCATGTGAGACCGTGTGCATCCCAATCTCGTGCTGCACTCAGCTGAGAGTGGGAATAAGCCATGGCACAGGAAGCAATCAATCAGGCCTATTCGCATAAGTCAACAATTACTGGACCCTTCACCCTCTTCCAAAACCCATCAGCTCAGCAAATGCATTGATTAGAAAGAAAGACCGAGCACAGAGGTGACCATATCATCAAGCCATACACATTTAATTTCAAACAATCCCTTTAGGCAGCCCTCACTATCAAATATGCAGGCCAAAGCCAGGGCAATTTGCCACATGTCCTGTTTAATGTGCTCACATGGCCCTCGTGGTAAATATGCGCAGCTATGCATAGTCAAGATGTTTTGTTATGCAACTCCTGCATGTATTCTTTCAGAGCTCCCGTGAGAGGGCCTGCTGGTTCAGCGATAAAAACAATCAATCCTTTGAGTGAGACAGACGGGCAGACAGACAGAGACAGGAGTAAAAAGATGATAACCAGTTCATGAGAAGAGGGAATGCCATTTATCTTCTGATCTTCAAGAAACATTGCCTGATATCTGTGCAGACTCTTCCATATACAAGCCAATATATTTAAATCTTATTTTAGTCAATGAATAACACACTCATAGCTCAACCAAATCAAACTCCTGTCTCCTCACTTAGTTCCAGGAAAAAACAGAACAGAAACCACATGACATGAAAAATGAACATGTTGGATGAGAAGGAAGGTTTACTGCTGGTGTGTTTTATGGTTATGGGGCGTAAATGTGTCACATAGCTCTGACAAACAACAGACAATCTTCTTCACAACTTCTGGGAAGTGCGAGGCGATGGCAACTGCTAGACAAGACAGGTCATCGTCACACTCCGTGGGCCGTGCTCCTGCTAACTTAAACAAGGAGGGACGGAGAGGTGGAGGGAGGAAGGAAGTGTGGAGAGAGGGGGGAGACATGACTGGGCTCAACTCCAGCGCAGACACTCCCTTCGATGATGTGGAATGGGAAAGGAGGCTTTTACTTTACGCATAAAGAGATCATTTCACCATCACACTGTTTACTGTCTTCGGTATCGCAGCCAAATCACTTACAGCTGCTGCAGCTTGAGCGTGTTGTGGATGCGCTTCAATCTTTGGTTATTTTTAGCAGTGTTTGTGCAAATATATGCTTGGTGATACTTATAATTCTGTAAAAATGTTTATAGGGAACTGTCAAAAGGTCATCTTTGCACTTTCTTTATATAGCTTGTTAGATCTTTTTGGATAATTGCAGAGTAGGGACCTTTAAATTAGTTACATTTATGTCCCAAACATGTCACTTATTAGACAGAACATGGCTTAGACACAGACACCAAGCTGTCCTGCCAACAGGCTAATTTGACGCCACTACTCCTTAGAGGGCAGCTAAATGTGTCAAAGGCAGGATACGTCATGCCCAGAGATCGTCCAATGGCTTTGGAGGAATTTTAACTCAATGTGTGATCTGCATGCCTGGTTTGCAAGTGTCAGCACTCGAAGAACAGAAAAAAAAAGCATGACCAGGTATGCAAGGAGGAGGTCATTTTCAGCATGCAGCGGGGAGCAATTATGCAAAACCAGCCCTCCTTTTGACAAGGATAAAAGAGGAGTCAAGGGCAAGAGGCTGACACCTTTGTGCAGGCAGTGGGGGCAGCTTTGCAGCTGTATACAGGGTATTATTGTTATTGCTGCAGTCAGATATTGTTGTCCCCAGTGCACATATGATGAATGAATCACCTTGCAATAGGTCAAGCTGGTTCGTAGTGTCTCTGCAACGAACAAAAAGGCTTCCTTTAAACTGTGACCACCTTTGTGCTTGAGCGTGTTTTACCTTTATCGAACCGGTGAGAAGAGAAGCCACTCATTTCCCATCCATCAACCTACTCGAACAGGAAATAATCTCCAGATTCCATTCACAGCTACTAATATTATCACATCATGGGATTTGCCTTGAGACAATTTAGAAACACCTGGGTGCAGCATCTGTTGCTGGCGTGTTCGCTGATTAGACAACAAGTGTGTTCTGAAACGCCACGGCATCCACGTTTCAGCGCGAGAGAAGAGGAGCACACATGGGTTCACCTTACATTTTGCCATCGCTCCCACCTACCCCCCCCCTTTCCCCTGTAAAAAAAAAATAAAAAGGGAAACAAAGCTGTGAGGCATCCTCACGGGAGTGCATAGCGCCAGCTAAGCAAAGTCTTTTTAATTAAAAGCTGCAGTGAGGCAGAAGGGGGAGGAGTGGGAGAGAGGTGGAGAAGAGGGGGGGGGGGGGCATTGGTGTCAGAACTGGGTCATTGTCTCTTGACTGCAGTCTACCTGACACATTGATTTGTTAATCCTGTTCAACGGGCAGAAACAATGGCGAGAGGTTAATCCTGGCAAGGGGACGGCTTGTAGTCAATCTGGAGCTTCTCAGCCCGCTCAGCCACTGCACCCAGAGAACAAGGCCAAGAGAGCAGGGAGAGCGGATGGAACAAGGGACCGGGGGGGGGGGGGGGGGGTAAAAAGACAACAATCGTGCAATGACTCATTTGCAAAAGGGTGGAGGGAGTCGGGGGGAAAGAACAAAGATAAAAGAGGAGATTTCTGAGCCAGCTCCTCAAGAAAGCAATGCCTGTGAATGTCTGCTCTAAATGGAGAATGGATGTGATCGGACAGCCGAGCCAGAGAGGGAGCACAGCATGTTTTCACCGCGCACTAAATTATGCATCACTGTCATTCCATCAACCGCACACAGGCAGGCAGATAAAGGACGCATCCGCTGAGGTGCTCCCCAGCCAGTTGTCACAGAGTTGGGAAGATAAATCTCAGGCGAGGAGATTTGTCACCAGAAGCACTACACAGCTCAAGTCAGATGCATAACTATGTCAGTCGAATAAGATTATCTTGATACATGCAGCTACAGGCTGTTAATATGACTTCAGAATCCCAATTCATTTCTATTTTATCTGCAGACAGCTACTCAAGTTCTTATTAAGGAATTCTAAATTATTAAAAACAGGAGAGGATGTTAAAAAGTTTCGGTTTCATCAATCAGTCAGTGAGAACATTCATCAGAAAATATGCTAATAACACTGCATTACCTTTTCACTTTAGAAAATAGTTACTGTGGAACAATCCCTACCTTTATATCTAGTTTCCCCAGTGCAGACAGAGATGACAGTTATTTTAAGAAATTCTAGGCATCCGTGCATATGTAGAGAAATCACCCAGCAGCCTGTTTAAACTGCCCCCGTCTGCCCTGCAGCCCAACAACAGGACAAGTCACAGTTGACTTTGCCCCTTTGCAGCTGATAACAGTGTGGGTGGGAGTGACAAGTCACACTAAACTTAGCCAGCTGAGAGAATTTGCATGGCACACTGACAGCCCTGTGCAGTGTCTGAATGACTGAGTTGAGTGCTCATAAAATGTGATAATGATGAGCCTGGGAGTCTTCCTGCATGTGTGCAAGCGTGTCTAGGCAGGCAGTCCCCCGCACCACCCCCCTCCAGGCTTCAAGGTATTGCACCTCTCACTTCCAGCTCTGTCACTGAGAAGACGGAGGTAATTGATCAGAGCCATCAGGGTGACGGCGGGGCCGGATTCCAGCTCCTGTACAGCTGGGGAAACACTGGCTCATTTCTTCAACTCAGCTGTTACTCAGAAGCGCTCCACCTGCTGGAACAATGCAGGGAGAGTTCCCGTTTTCTCCTCTATGAGCCTGTTGTTCTCACTGAAGCCCAAAGCTCGCTGTGACTGTGCCACAGAAACATTCTGTTCCTCTGCCTCGACCCGTGCACACACTGATTCCAAAAAGGAGAGGTAGTGGGAAGAAAGAGGGAGGATTGTACAAAACAAATAAATAATGTCATGTCTCCAAGCCACAGGAATTCCATTCTGGCAGCGCCACTCTTGCTGTAATAGTGGGAGAAGAACACAGGCTCTATCTAACCCAGATGTGTTTTCTACTGCTAACCACTGGAAAGTCCTACTCCCATAAGGCGGCAGAGTGAGCTACCTTTCCTAGCCACACCTGACAGGGTATTAGCTTGCACGTGGACCTCTGTCATTAATCTGTTATGCAGAGCAAACTTGAATGACCAGGTGATGCCTGCAGGAGCCAGACTGTGTGCTCTTACAGAAGTTACTCAAATTATAAACCAAAAAAGAGCGCTAATTTTTTTATTTTAAGCACACGAATTTTGGAGGAACAATAAAAAGAAGCATAAATATGTAGCTGTGATTTTTTTCCCCCCCCTGTCTTTGCATGTTTTTTAAAAAAGTGTGCAGTGTTGAGAAACTCAAGTAACAAATTCCTTTGCACAACTGTCTACTAGTGTGTGTGTGTGTGTGTGTGTGTGTGTGTGTGTGTGTGTGTGTGTTGAGGAAGGGAGGAGGTGGTTGTGGGTTCAGGGGTCGTGCTCCAGTCTGGGACACTTGCAGTATGGAATGCTGGAAGAGGACAAAGCAGATGGGAGCTCTCCACTGCTGTGTGGGAGACCGTCAGTCTCTCTCTCTCTCTCTCTCTCTCTCTCTCTCTCCAAGCACAAAAGCGTGGGGGCCATCCTGCGTGACCAAAATGAAGCAGGCACAGACAACCTTGTCTGAACCCAACACTACTGCTGCCGCCGCCTCTCCCAGCTGGGGAGACAGATACTAAAAGTGTGTGTGTGTGTGTGTGTGTGTGTGTGAGAGAGAGAGCTTCCTGAGGTTGTGAAACATACACTGCAGTGCACAGGAAGTGGCCATCCAGTTTATCTATGCTGTGTCTGACAGCTGCAGGCAACACAAGGTTAGTTGAGAACAGGATCATATGATGGAGATGAGGGAGTCAGGAGGTATGGATGGTATTTATCAGGGTTGAAATGCCTCCAAATGTTGCACAGAGCTTTTGCTGCCTTTATTTACATTAGTGCCATTATTGTTATTTACAAAAAGGCTATGAGCTAAAATATATATTAAATTTGATTATATAAGTGGAGATAAAGGGTTATTCAACAATACTGCACATTCCTGGAAAATTAATACCACACGAAATGCACAGCATCAAGTGCTATATTCCCTCTCTGTAAACAAAGGATCATTCAGCTCTCTGTAGCCCAATTCCAGAAAACATGATTCCAAAACTGATCCGGGTGAGGTCGCGCTAGAGACGATTAAATTCATTCAGTCGCTTTATCAAACACAGATAGAGTCTGAGGCTTTGTAAAATAAGAGCCTCAGACTGTAGTGTCATTTATCATTTAATAGGAAATAATCTTGCAAATATACAAACAGCAAGCGCACACATGCGCCCTCTCTTTGTTTTTGTTTTTTTTTTTAGAAATGAAAATTTATGCGTCATAATTACTGGTTATGATAAGGAAATACCCATGTGGTGTTCTGAGGATGGAAATGTTCAAACAATGAAAGAGCTGCAAAATTCCGTATCCACACATGGCTTCGCTGTTTTCTCTGCACACGAGGTGAAAAAAAATTAATCATCAATCAAATCAAATCATTAAAAATGACCGAAACGTTCACGTCGTGAAGTCGGGGTAGTAGTGCTTTCTCACCCAGTTGACCCGACCATTCCTCATGATTAATGCTAATTCTAATGACAGCAGCCCTGTCAGCTGTGTGTGTGTGTGTATGTGTATGTGTGTGCTCACATGTAGTGCCTTCAGGAGTCGCTCGAGTTACAAGAGGCGCACCAGCACCGCTGAGGTGAACAAGAACAACTCCGCACGGGCTGAATACACAAAGCCGACCTCATCAACAGTTCACATAAATGAATCCACAGACATAAAAACACACTGTAATGTGGAGTACAACACTCCCCGAGCTGAGCTGTGAAGTTTCTAATGATAAAAAAACCAACTAGAACAATCAGTGATCGATACAGATATCAATAAGTGAATGAAGCGGATTGTTGGAATCTCGCCTAAATCAATAAATTATATCATTTCTTTGCAATTATCGGATTTGGATCACCTGTGTGAGCAAACCATGAGTTCAAACTCACTTTATAAAAGCAGCCAAAACATGCCAATATTTACAATAAAGCGTCAAGTCAAACGACTACACGTAAAGTGTGTTTTTTTTTTAAACAAAAAGAAATCCAGCCAACAAACCGCAAAGATTCACCTGTAACAGCGTTTTCTGCTCAAACAGCCGCACAAACAGCGCATTTGAATGACTCCGACACATGAGAAAGAACATTCAAACTATTCGGCTTCACACATAACACATATTTTAAAAAAATGCGGTGTTCAATAACCCCCACAAACAACCAAGCGAACTCTCCGTTTCTGTGTCTACTCACCACCAAATCCAGTATCCGATCACCATTAGGGACACAATAAGCGTCGGGTAAACAGCCGATGGGATAAACAGTGTAAGTAATCCAAATGGCACAAATTAAAAATACAGCGCTTTATCCCCGCATATAGACAGCTCCTCCTCGGGTGCTATTGTCTGTGTCTGTCCGCCGCACGGGGCTCCGTACCAGCTGAAGCGCTTCCCTTGTCTGTAGCAGACTGCCGAGAAGCGCAGCCTTTTTCGTCAGTGGAAAACTCCCTCCTGGCGTCTGGTCTGACGCAGGCGGTGACACAGGGAGGCTGCCCACGCCGCTTCCTGCCCGTCCTCCTATTTGACTCTACCCATACTACCTGCACGAGAAACACATATGGTCATCTATTGTGTTAATACAGTAATCACATGATTGATAAGCTATCGTAAAAAAAAAAAAAAAAAAAAAAAGGCGCTCCTGAGCACTTAAAGAGCCTCTGGTGGTGAGCTTGTGAACATATGTTGTTATTTCTAGGTATCAAGTCAAATTAGATAGATAAACAGGGTTTAAAACAAACAATATAACCGGTGCATAATAATATGTGCCACATAAGGTCACATCAGTACTAAATATAGGACGGAAGTCACACATGAATCACTAAACAAACAACATTATGGAAGTCAAAGAGGTGGATTTCAGAATAAAAGTCTAAAAAATGACTTGGAAACTGAACTAAAACTAAACACTTCAAAATTTTACATTGTAAATTGTTCTTTTATGGGTTGAATAATACCTAATAACTCATAGATAGATAGATAGATAGATAGATAGATAGATAGATAGATAGATAGACATAAAAACTGAACTAAATCTACAAACTAGCAGTCTAAATATACAATGATAGTATGTGGTTATATTCTACAGATGATTAGTTCAAGTGTAGTATAAGGACTGAGTGTTTTTAATAGGTGGAGAGATTATTTATCTAGCTAAATAAACTATTAAATGCCTCGTAACAAAGCTGTAAACAGTGCTGGTGTTTTGGAGATATGTGGATAGCAACACTATATTGTTTTGTAATGCTGATGTTGACTGAGTCTCCACAAACAGAAATAAACCCTCAGAGGATCCCCTGATTCTTCTCTCTATGAGCTAACTGGCTTACACTGAGAAGTATTATTATCAGATAACATCATCTCTAATAGTGACGTGGGACGTGCTGTAATGCTGTGTGCTGTAGCTTATTTCCAGTCAAAGGAAAACACTGACTAAGCTCAATGAAATTATGACTCAGTTTCTTTTTCGTGGAACAAAAAAACGAAGTATAGTTTCAAAGGAAACGACTGCGTTTACTATAAGAACTGATCAGGACTACATTCCTAAAGTGACTCACAGCATGTCGCAGTAAACTCAGACTCTGTTGACATAAAGTCTGTTAGCTTTGATAGTTTTTGCAGCGTAACAACAGCACAGTTTATCGGTGCTTTGACAAAATAATCTTAACTCCATTCACTAACTTGGGGTTTGCAAACTCCAACAGCTCAGGGTTTCCCTGAGACACAGTTGAAACCTTCAGAAAAAGCTTTTTAGTGAACACTGAGTCAAGATTTCTTTCCACTGAGGAGGCTGAGGTCATGTCCTCTGCATTCTTTTACTGGGAATTCGGGCGTTTTAGCAAATTTGAGGAAGTTTATCTTCTACATTTAAAATGTACACATGGATGTGAGTTTTAAGTCTAATCGGGGTATTTTTCAGACTTTTTCAGACAGTTTGTCCTTTTGGGAAGTAGCTTTTGCTTTCTTGCTGAGAGTTAGGATGAGAAGATTGACATCACTTATGAACATGTCTGTGAAATATGAGGCTAACTTATCTTAGCTTAGCATAAAGACTGAAAACAGTGGGACACAGCTAGCTTGGCTCAGTAACAAAATCCATCTTTGAGGCTATTTCATGGGAGAGTTGCCAGGCAACAGGAAACTACTGCTCCAAAATGTAATTTGACTACTTTTAGGCCAAAAACAAATAAATAAATCATTCCTGACAGCATGGAGAGAACTTTAAAACAGCATTTAGACCTGTACTTTGAAAATAAAAGTGTTAGCGATTTCCTTATAACTTCCTAATAAATTTCCTGGAACAAACTTTGTAATTTGGGGAAAATAGAAAATGTTCGGTAATGGCTTTTGTAGTTAAACTTTAGTTAGTTTGCAGTTGTTGATCATAAAAAACTCAATAAATAAGATGAAAAATTCAAGTAATTACCTTTATCTGGTGTTACTCATGATGTCTACACTGGCTAAGACCCCAGAAGTGCTGTTTACAAAGTCAAAAATTAATTTTCACACTGAATTAATGATTTCCCATCAGCATAGCATTTGAAATTCCACAGTGTCGCAGTCCCTGATTGAATCAGGCCTTTCTCTAGAAGCACCAGTGTCACACGCCCTTCCCCTCCTTCCTTGGAACTCCTCTCAGGTATTTACAAGTCTCACCGCCCATGGCGAGCACGCTGACATGCTCTGCTTTCATTCTCAGCTGGACCTGAACACTGAAGCAAAGTGTTCTGCCAATGTCAATACAGGTGCTTGAATCAGATATGTGGGGAGAGGTCTCCTAAAGTGTGTACATAGGGCTATGCTAATTGTCTCTTGTTAATAGAGGGCCCTTTTCTCACTAGACTGTTGAGCCTGAGGGCCCCATTTAGGGCCTCAGAGGCAAAACAAGCACATCAAGCCGAATGACAGCAGAAATAGTCCCGTTACTGCTCCTCTCGGGCCAAAAGTACATGACGAAAATAACACTAGATACAGTGAGGATTTGCTTTGGAGGTAGTAGTTTCACTGGAGACATAAATTAACATTTAAACAAGAGCAAGTGGCTTTGTGATAATGAACATGTTAGATAACAGAGATTATGGCTGGCCACGCTGGCAACGTATTTGTGAACCTAAAGGAGTCGTTTGAAGCTGTAGTGAAAATGTGAGAAAAGCTGCTGATTAACAACACAAAGAGGATGTATTATACGTTACTGTGTCCAAGAATATACTTATTAAAACAATCCGTCTTAGAGATTTTACACATAAGCAAGTTAGTGTTGGAATAAAGCCAGATTGTGATTTATAAGTGACAAAATCCAGCGAGTAAATTTAGTAAAACACAGGGTAAAGTAAAAAACATGTTTTTCTTGAGTTTTTCTGTGATTCAAACACACAACATTTCCTTAGTAAATAGTCAAGATCAAGGTATCCATTTCATCACATACAGTTACAGCCTAATTACACTGTGATTAAGATGAGGAGCGAAGGGGCCATTTAAAGTGTTATTGCAGCCTTTCGCATTGTTGTTATTGCGACTAAAAGAAGTGGAAGAAGGTGTAGAGAGTGGCGTTAAACCTAAGCATCAATCTGAGGCTGTCGCAAGATGATTAAAGGGAGACGGGAAGGAAAAAAGAGATTGTTTTCTAGGTTATTTTTTTACATATTTTCTCCAGTTTCTGCGCATTAATTGTGAAATATTGGACAGCTTTACTCACTTTAACTCAGGGTAAAGTGCTACCTGCTAATCATTTTGCTTTAAGGTGTGGCAAGACAATATGCTTAAGTAAATAAGCAATCAAGTAAATAAACTTTTAATAGTGCTATCTGTATAGAGAATCTTTATTGTTATCTGCATCGAAATAATAATACGGTCTATGGTTTTGCTTTTGTTTTCATGCATCCAAGTTGTGTAACAGCATAGGTGAGGGTGTGTGTGTGTGACGTGCTAATGCTCCAGTGCAACTCAGGGAGCCTGTATGTCCAGACAGGCTCCACCCAATTAGCTTCCCTGTCGCCCTGCAACTCTTAAAGACACAACAATGATCCATCCACGGCTCCGAGGGAGAAACTGACGGTCACATGAGCGTCTGCACCAGCCATTACTGAAGAATTCTGCTCTCGTCACTGAAAAAAAAAAAAAAAAAAAAACAACTCTAATAATCAGCATTAACAATTAGCCCTCTGTTTGAGTCCAAGAGAGAGAGAGAGCCTGGAGAGATTCTCACTCACTCTGACACTTGTGTGGTTTGGTTCAGAGTAACGCCTAATTATAGTCGAAGCTTTGGCAAACATCAGATCACTGACACATCTTTGACAATGTTGTTTTGACGGACAAACATTATGCAAGAAGCGAATCTGGGTAGCATAAAGTCTTGTTGTGAGTTCCTACGTTGGTTTTTTTGCTCTTTGATGAAGTGTCCTTCATGAAGTTCTCTTGAGATAAACAGGAAATGTCTTGGCGGTGGAACTCGTGCTTTTTATGTTGCCCTTTGAAGTCCCCTGTCAGGCCCATCAATTCCCTTTTTGATAAACAAGGCAAAAGTTCCAGGGAACAGTGCGACTCACACATGTTTACCCTCTCTTCTAAGAAAAAGAGCTGCATGTGCGTGTGTGTGCGTGTGTGTGTGTGTGTGTGTGTGTGAGGAGGACGGGGGGATGGTAGCCCTAGTGCCAAAGCCACTGAATCAGGCCTGAATACATTAAGGCCACTCTCTTTAAAAGTGTGCCAGAGAGTTCATGGTGGAAGACGCCCCTCCAAGAGCACAATAATGGGCTTCAATGCTTTCCATCTGCGGAGGGAGAAAGGCCTGTGACTGCACGTGCTGCGTGGAGTGGGCTCAACAATGTATCAATTTATGGCCATCAGAGGCATCATAAAACTGCTCCCAAGGTGAAGACTGAAGCCATGGAGTGAAATGCCAAAGCCATCAATAAATAGGCATGATTATAAAAAAAAATGTAGCATGAGAATGTCAGCTGAGATTTGGAAAGCATGTCCGCCAAGCCTGGAAATAAGCAAAATATAAATTCACAACAATATTCGTGTCCATAGAAGTTGAGAAATGTCCCCCTGGAGGAGCGACAGACCAGATGAGACACTCTGATGTTGTTGTGGTGGTGGTCAGATCGGGGCAGACGGACGCAGCGGGGCTCGGGGTGGGAGGGAGCTGATTGATGGCTCCAGCTGTCCCAGAGGAGAGGAACACAGGCAGACAGCTGGTCACCTGTAGCCCCAGACATGACTGTGATAGAGGCGCATGGCATTGTGTTTCACTGCAGAGGGCAACCAGTGCGATGCAGGGTTCAAGCCACTGTTCATCACAGCCAAGAAAACAAGCGGCAGAGCTACAGGGGATGAGACTTGACGAATAAAAGGGCACTCGAGGAAATAGATTTAGCCAAAGAAAGCATGCATAAGGCTAATTTATTGGATTTTGAGCAGCGACTCAACACTTGAGCATTCTGTTAATACGATTACTTTAAACCTGCGCAGAAAAACACACACCTCATCATTGTCTAATGACAATGCAGTCCTCTAAATCATCCAGTTCTGTGTGACATTGCTGGGACATGACTCCAATGAGAATGATTGTTGTTTTGACACAAGTTACATGAGAGAGAGAAGAAATGAGCTCACTGGGCACAGGGATTAATCCAGAAGCATGAGGCAAAAGAGAAGAAGAAGAAGAAGAAGAAGAAGAAAATACACCCTCCCCCTCTTACAGCTGGCCAGCCAATCAGCACACAGAGTTGCTGGTTTACTTGGAGACCAAAGAATCTGTGTGTAGTGATATGACATCATCAGCTGCCCATTAAAGGAGAGGTCACTTTTTCTTTTCTTCCCCTTTTTCCTCCCATCTTCGAGGATAAGTGAGGGAATATGATGCAGACGCCTCTCAAGCATCTACATTTCCTGTTTTGTCCTTTTATAGCTTGTTGACATAAAACGGATTGTTGTAGTAGTCTATTCTCATTTTAGACCTTCCGGGGATGTCTGGTCTGGACTACTTGAGCAATATTCATGAGTTTCAGCTGTTCGGCTCTGAGACAGGCACGATTCATAAATTCAACAACTTGCCTCTGCTGTTTTCCTTTGTCGCCGCTACACTGAGACAAGAAATGTTCAGTTTTCAATGCTTCCATTCATCCACTAACAAACAAGCACTATGTTTGGGTTGCCCTCACTGCATACAGTATGTGCGGTTGCTCTTACTGGTTCTCTGTATGTGTCTTTCGCTTTAGGGGAAGGAAAGCTGCCAACTTGTGTTTTGTTTACTTGGCAACGTCACAGGGCTGTCTGACTAATGCATTCTGGATTGTCTCTCCCAAGACGTTTGTTCTATGTTTTATTCATCGGTGTGATGTGCTATAGACTTCCCTCTGACATAATATTATTGATTGTCTAATAGACTATCAAAAGAATGGCCTCACTCAAGGCAGCATCAAGAGTTTAGGATACCTTTATTTTTTATAAATAATTTGATAAAAAGGCAGCTAGTTGTTTCATTACTGATTAAACTGCTGATTTTTTTCCCCTCAAGTAACAAATTAATGGTTTGATCTATAAAATGTCAGAAAGCCTCTGAAGGCAGCTAACCAACACTTGAGAGATTAAATTCACTACCACACAAGACAACAGTAACTGATGCTCAAACGATCATTTGATTAATCGATTAGGCAAATGATTGATTAATTAATTAAAAATGTAATGCATCTCTCTGAATTTGCTCTTTTTCTCATTTTTTTTACGAGATTATGTCAAATTTCTGACATTTAATGCACGTAATGATTCATTCATTTAACAAGATTGATAGATTAATCAACAGCGTTAAGTTGTAGCTCTAATAAATGCAGCAAATCCTCTCACGCGACAAGCCGGAACTAAGTCATGTTTGGGCTTTTTTGCTTGAAAAATTAAGAGTAGTTGGGATTAATTTTCCATTGATTGACTAACTGATTAATCAATTAATTGTTTCAGCTCACTCTATAGAAGCACTGAGCTCTTTTTTTTAAAACTTTGTATATTTTGTGAATCCAGGTAATCCTCCAGTATCACGAGACCAAACAGCATCTCTTGCTGTGCAGAAACCCTTTTCACAGGAAGCCGTTACACAAAACAGAAAGTGAGAAAAGAGCTGTGCAAATCTGGTACTGTACAAGGGTTAATGATGAGTGACACGGGTATTAGTGATGGGGTCCCATGCTTGGAGCGTAGTGCTCGTCCAATCACATCCCTCAGCAATAAGGCCCATTTTTCACATGACTGAGCTAAACCTCACTTCCACACCGGACCCTACAATTGGCCTTCATCTCTGTGACTTCATCACACGCTGTGATCATTGTAGACTCCTGAGCTGCCATCACACTCTCCTCAATTGCTGTGAAACTACTCTCAGCTCTCAGGCAGCAGTGTTGTTAGGACACATGTCTTCTAGAATTTACAGCTCCTGACAGCTCCCTGCATTGCCCAGAAATCAATACATGGCAACCTGTGCTTTATGGCTACATAACAGTACTAAAAGATGTAGTGCGGGAGTGCATACAGAGATATTAGCTCGGTGGAAGTGCCAGACAACAAAAGTGAAACTCCTCATTTGCTTATTTTCATTTTACTGCAGCACTTCCTCATTGAAATGTTTACATGCAGCACACGTGCTTTCAAAGAAAAGGCAGAGGTGTCTGAAGCACAGGAAACGCTCTGCTGCACACGCAATGATTCAATATGTTCACATGCAGCAGCCAAGATTGATTCAACATCATATAAAACTGCGAAACTTTACCACTTTACCACAAGTTTTTTACTAGATTTAAAGCACCATGACGCAAACAAGTTATTATCTAACCAGTAATAACTTCCTCTCATACATTTACAGTTACTGTGATACTTATCAGTGTTATTAGTGACATGATTTACAAAAAGAGATCGGCTTTCACTAGAAATTGATTGTTTCTCTGCAACAAGGAAATTGAGAATCCGACTGAATGTGATGGAAGTCCCTCGTCGCGTCACGCTCTCACTGACACAAGGAGAAGGAAACCACACACCGTCGTGTTTCCCGTCACAAACTGAGCACTTCCTCCTTTTTCTTCTGTTCTCATTGTCTGCGCGACAATTTCAAAGCGTACAGTATATCACAATGTCAAAATAAGTGCTGCTGGGAAAAAAAAAAACGGGCTGGTCCGTTGAAATTTCCAGCAACAGCAAAAAAAATGATCACGTTGTCTCTGGGATTCAGAAGAAATATTTGTGAGTCAAGTGTCAACAGCTTGCTTACAGTCTTACTTAGTAATTCTAACTCAGCAAATAAAGCTTATCAGTGTTTCAGTTATTCTGTCAGTGTGTGGTTTACCATAGAGGTTGTAAACCAGTAAGCTGCAACAGAGCTTTTTGAGACTATTTGTGATAGAAAATAAGTGTTGGGGTGACAGCAAGTCAAGCTTTCTAATTACAGCTGAATTAACATTAAGTTGCTCTGAAAATTTATCAGTGCATCAACAAAAAGCTGTTGAAAGATTTTTGGAAATAAGTTTATTCACGTACTTGTTGATAGTTAGATGAGAAGATTGGTATCAGTCCTAAAATACAATCAGTCATCTTAGCTTGGCATAAAACACGTTTTATCATATTTAACCAAACAGTGGACAGAAGTGAGACTCCAGAAAGTCACTGCACCCGGCCAAAAAATAGTCCAGCAAATAACCCTCTGTAAAACCTCAACATATTCTTTTTTACCCGTTTCTGTGCAGATTAAACAAAAATGTGTTAAATGGTGACCTTTAGAAGTGCTGGTAGACATATTTTGTTACCTTTGGACGACCCAGGCTAGCTGTTTCCCCCTGTTTCCAATCATTATGCTAAGCTAAGCTAACAGGCTGCTAGCTGTAGCTTCATATTTGCTGTACAAACATGAGAGTGGTGTCAATCTTTTCATCTAACTTTTGAAAAGAAAGTGAAATAAAAGAATTAACCACAACAAAGTCTTCCCACTTTCATTACACATTAACACAGCTATTGATATAATAACTTCTTTAAAGTAGCTCAAAGGTAGACAGGTAACTCATAAATGTAATAATTTAACTTGATTATATAATTCCGTGATTTGTGTTTATGTAAACTGAGTCAGGGTGCACGACCCCTTCCATTAAAACGGTTCTGTAGTAGTTAACTAAATCTCAGCTTTCGGCTCTGCAGTAGTTGGTTGTCGTCAAACAAAATCACCCTGAAACGTCTAATGAGTGACATTTTTTCACTTGGGGGGATGGAGGACAATACAACGCTGGTAATGGGGGAACGGCAGGGGAGGAGCGGGGGGGGGGGGGGGGGGGGGGCGTGCAGTCGCTGAGGCTCGGAGAATCAGCATCACAGCATGCTGCTGTTACCACGGCTACAGTGACATGCGGGCCAACTGCAGGTGCCAGGCCGACAACAGTGAGGCCCAATTAGAGACCCTGGGAGAGGGGAGATAATGAAATCCAGCCTGGACTGACGTGGGTTAACTAAATAAGTCCACAGTCGTTTAGCGTTAACAAAAAAGACGACTGGGTGGATGTCATGGCAAGAAAAGTGGTGACAGACCCCCGGACAGTCGTTCAGATTTATTGACTGACAGACTGAGAAGTCTATTAGACTTGGTATGATTGTTTATAAGAGTTTAAGATAAAATTTCATCAGTTATATGTCCTTGATTAGCTTGCGTTACCTCACTTTCCCCTCCTCTAACAAACTGTTACTTCCTTCTCTCTTTCTCTACCACTTCATTTCAGCTGTACCTCTTACTCTGACACACACACTTCCCCCAAATACACACACACACACACACACACACAAACACATGACCACTACGGCGTCAACCTCCGGGCTAGCCTCTACAGAATAGCCTCAGAATGTGAGAAAGGGACAAGTAGCAGTGTTTACCGAGCACTACTGTCCACACATCCGTTCCCACAATGGCCCCATTGAGGGTGGGCCCAGGTTAAAGCCTATTTAAAAGGCTTGTTTAACACTGAGAAGAGGGGCCGCATACCCGAACCACAGGGAAGGGGAGGTTGGGGGAGGGAGAAGGGATTCACAGCAGGCTCCTCACCCTCCACTCCAGCTTTTTCTTCAAAGCACAGCCCGTGTTGTGCTGACAATTCACTTTATCTTTTTCTCTCACTGCACTTCTGCTTTTTTTTTTTTTGCTTTTTCCTGTGTGTTTTCTGAAATTTGTTTTTCACATCGTGTCTGCGTGCACGTGCGAGCGAGGGTACATACACATAGACGTGCCACAGTTTGAGTTGAACAGAGGACAGGGGCCAACGGAAAAGGGAGAAGAGAGAGAAAAGGGTGGGAGTAGTTGTAAAAGTAGATAGTTTTAAGAGGGAAAAGCAGGATGGATGGGCAGAGGGGAGGAAAGAGAGAGTAAAGGACAGCGAGGGAATATTTTCCCCTCCACCCTCCCTCCTTCCCGCCTTTCTCTTCTCCTCATGTGAAGGACAAGCCTGGCGGGGCTGCGGTCTGGCCCAGTGATTGTGTACGGCGCCTTGCGGTGCCTCACACAGGAACCCCATTAATCACTGGAGCAGGTCTCTCACTCCTGGACACAAAGACCCCACACACTGACTCTGCTGCATACACTTGCACATGCAAACACACAAACATAATGAATACTTGCATATCTGCTTGAGCATGTGAGGGAAAGAAGAAAGAGAGAGAGGATGGAGATTCCTAAGCGTTTTCACAGAAGTACACGTAATTATTTCTAAAATGTTTTGGCAGCGCTCAGTAGAGAGAACTGAGAAAGGAATGCCAAATAGTTTGGAGTCACACCAAGAGAGCAGTCTTGAATTGGTTTAGCATTTAGTCATGGAGTGAATTTGTTCCTACAACACAGCACAGTCCTGATATTTAAGACATTAAAGTGCCCTGATCTAGTGGTGTCAAGACAGCTTATTTCACATTCTGCCTTATGGTGCAAAGAAACAAAACAAAACAGCATCTGATTTAATTACGAAAGCAAGCAAATAGCTAAAGATGACTCTGGTGTCCTGAGAAATTAGATATCAGTACAGAGACGTGCAGGAGAAACACATATTATCCCACAAGTCAAGCAGGCAATGTTTTCCAGGTCATTTGGTGGAGAAATCCCCGCAGCAATTCTATTTCCATCGGCTGCCTTGAGCGTGAGTCCATGTGTGCACAGTCCGTCTATAGTAGGAGCCGAGGAAAGGACACCAGTGAGGTCATCCCCTATATTAAGACTACAGGCTCCTCTTACCCCCAACATGCACTGCAAAAAAAAAAAAAAAAGATATCGACCTTAACAAGTCATTTACTCCCACATGCGGTATTAAAATGAAAAATTGTGTCATTAGGTGAGGCGGTTAGACTTGTTTCCAAAATTTGCATGAGGGAAAGAGTGACAACTATTTACTAATTACACAAAATCCATGAAGAAAACAAGTCACTTCTCACTGGAAACAAATGTAAATATTGCATCTACAGGCAGAATTTTTCACTTTTTTAAGGAAAATTTACATTTTTACCTCTTCCAAAGTTTGAACGTTCTCCTGCTACGCCAAAACACATTCCCCACATTCATTTCTTAATTGCATCGTTGTTTGTTGTTGTCTGAACAGTTGCAGAAATTGTCCGCTTCATCCCTAAAATGTGTTTGCTTCACGCGCATCTGCAAACATAAAAAGTAAAAAAAAAGGCAAACAGGAAATTGGATTGATTGATAGCGCAATCTGCAGGTGGAGGAGGGGGAGGAGCACTAAAATGTAGAGTTGTCTGGCACACGAAGAGACAATCATCTGTGTGGGTATGTGTGTATTTGTGTGTGTGTATGCGTTCCTCCACCACTCTCAGACATCCCCCTCTCATACCTAATCCCAGCCCAGCAACTATAATTTACAGCCCCATTGGTAAGTAGCCATCGACAGGGAGGAGATGAGGAAGAGAGAGGGAAAGGCAGGAGCCAGAGGCAGGCTGAGGGTCAATGGCTATATCGAGCACATAAACCCCCATGTAATGAGCAATATTTGTGTACTAGGAGGAAGGTCGTCAGGGTGAAATGGAGAGGGAGTTGCGCGTCACATGCAGACCCAGGACTCCATTAGTCAAAGAGCTATAGTGCACATGTATAATGCGTTTTTGTGTATGCATGTGCAAGCAAATAAACTGAAACCGAAGAGACGTGAGTAAACATTCTTCTGTTTTTTCTTACTTTTTTATGATGTATCATTTATTGTTTTTATTGTTTTCTGTCTGACGCCAAATGCGCTGCTGCTGTGTTGCTTATAAAAGAGATTTCTGACTTAATGAGATTAATGTAGATAAGCAAAGATGAAACTGGAAAACAAAAGCCGTGCACTAAGGGGGCCATTTGTTTCTTTTTGAACGCAGGCGTTAACTGTCATGTGCGGCAGACTGAATCACTATCTTCATTATGTGTTATTGCGTAATCAATGTGTTTATCGTGATGAGGCAGATTAGTTTTTGTCTAAAATCCTGCGTGCGGTGAGGTAGAAATTCAAATGAGGGCTGACACTTTGGAGCTAAATGTCCATCAATGCTGTAAATACGTCTGTCTAGTGATTAAAGACACACAACAAAGTGAATCCAATCAGCGCCGAGCAGCTGATCTCAGGCTGTGTAAACACATTTTATGTTTTTCCGAAAGAGTCTGAGTGTTTTTTTTTTTTTTGCCTTTGTGGAAAGATTAAGGCAGTATACCCTCTGTGTTTGAGATTTGATGCGCATTGTGGCTACTTTAATCATCTCGGTCCTAACATGACCTCACACTGTACCAGTGTACTCTACAGATGTATCCAGAGCCTTCAGGCCTGTTTCACCCAACGCTCATCCCTGGCGGTGAAAGCTCCGCTGGGATTGGCCCAGCGTAAGCCCCTTTCTAACTGATGGGGCTCAGGGACGTGGAGTGACAGCATGTGTTTCATAATGATTAAACGCTGAGTGAGGAGCCCATCAGTGACCAGGCATCAGGCTCTCACACACCTCCGGGTGCTGTTAATCATCTAAACAATACACTACCTCCATCGCACACACAATGGATCCATATGCACGGGCAATCAGCCATGAACCTATCAGCCCTTGTATCAGCAGTCGTTATGGTAACGACTGTGATACCACTGATGACAGTGACGTGGTGAGAATAGGTGTCATGGCAGGCAAATTGAGATCTGACTGATCTACATCAATGTGCTAATGGCTGCCTGATACTCTTAATTAATTAAACAAGTAAAAGCAAACAGTGTCTATTTATTTGTAGCTTCCTGGAGTTAATTCTCCAGTAGATTGGGTCTGTGTTTGCAGGTGTGATTAGAAAGCAACACAAGATGTTGATGGAATCTCACACCTCCGCACTGTTAAACCCTCATGAGCAAATATGTAACATAAGCAAATAACCAGCGTCTAGAAGTAGCAGCATGGCAGATTTAGTGTGTATTTAATAAAGGACACATGCATTAAATATGCAGCCTGTAAATCTTTTATAATCTAATTACCAGCACTTTGGAAATCCTTTACAAACCATTTATACGTGTACTCTTAATTCACAGTGTTGTTGTCACCACAATCAGATGAATACTCTGAGTTTGCCTAATCTATGAAAATCCAGCTAGACGAGGTAAAACTGGTTCACAAGGCTTTTTTTTTTTTTTTTTTGGTTGTTTCTAGGGGAAACAGACTTGTGACCCACGTCCAGTCTGTAAAATTCAACAACAGTGGCTTTAGATAAGAGGAGGTATTACAGAATAACATGTTTCCTTTCTGTCTGATTAATGCATCAGTGACAGATGCTGAGGGGATTAGGTCTAGATTAGTATCCTTTCCATCGACTCTGTTTTGCTCTGTTTGCCACATTGCCTCTCCAATGGTCCTTTTTAAGAAACAAACAGGATCAGCTTTCCCTGTTTTTATTCTCACTCAGCCATTGTTTTTTTTCATGTTGTTTTTGTCAAATATGTCTTGTAGACTAAATATTTTTTCCCCCACTTTCACAAATTGACTGCTGGACCTCGGGTTGTACATATTGAAATGTCAAACTGCTCAGCCAGGTACTGTCAAACAAAAGACTTTCCTGTGTGGTGTGTTCGGTTTCACTTCACTGCTCTGGCACTCTCTGTACTCCTCTTTTCAAGCGTGACTCATTATTTCACCTTTATTAACCTGACTCATCAGTCTTGCTGACCATATCACCGCAGGATACAGGAAGTTGTGTTTTTTTTCTTTCTGCTGGAGCTGGCAATGGGATGGACCGCTTCTGGGCGGATTCTGGCGCCTGTTTAGCAACCCAGAGATAAAGCTATCAGCAGCAGGGCCTGTTCTTCATTGTTGAGAAGAACACCCAGACCCTAATGAAGTGCATGTAAGCTGCATAAAGGGACCAGGGTGTGTCTCTTCCTCTCTAACCTAAGTAACGCCGGTTTTCTCAGTGTTCCCTCAAACTGCATTCACAAGCAGATGTCTGCTGGCAGGGCCTGCCAGATAATGACAAAGGATTAAATCGCCTGATTCCCACACCACCAGCCCACTGTGTTTGTCTACCCTCTTTAGCCACAATTTATGGGCTCTGCAGAGCTGAGATAGATTGACTATAGGAGTATAAGCCTCAGAGGAATAAAGAGGGGCGCTAATCGGTGAGGAATTATTCTAATTCAGGGCAGTGATTTGGGATTAATAAAAATGCAAATTTACAGAGATGTGATGGAATGATTTCTTGTGTTGATGACATGTTGGGGCAAAGACATGACATGTTCAGTTGATATACATATATAAGATGTTTTATCACTGATTATCACAGCGTTATAATTTGTTAGAAAAAAAAACCTTTAATGACAATTTTGGTAAATTTGGTTATTTGCTTTCTTGCAGAGAGTTACATGAGAAGACTGATACCACTCTGAATATGTAGCGACAGCACACAGTCCGTTAGCTTTGCATAGCATAAAGAGCAGGCAAAGAAGAATAAAGAAAGTGAATAAACATATTTCTGCAAACGTACTGTTCCTTTAAGACTTCTTCTTGTACTCTCCTATTTTTTAATTTTCAACAACATGCTCGTATTTCTACCTAAATAAATCAAATGTTTGCAAATTGGAAATGTGAAACTGGTATAAAATTTGCCTAAATCCCACAACAAAAACCTAATTTATGCCATGTGTTTTTTTGCACCTGAGTTGAGCTGTCTTTTGGCATGTGTCCAACAGTTGTAACCCACCACTGAGGTCACAAAAGCAAGAGTAAAATGAACAAAGAGTAAGCATTGATCAAATCTTTTCCTGTTCCTTAAAAAATGAGAAAAATTCAGTTTGTCAGATAAAAAAAAATATTGTGAATGACCTCACTTTCAGGCTATCTCAGTTAAAACTGAAAAGGGTATACCTTTGGGTGTTTTTGGATTCACTGGCTCATATAAGTGAGCCTGAAAACTAAAATACCATTTGATCAGAGTTGAAGAATGATGCTTAAAATCGAGTCAGATTAAAATCAGCTCAGTGAATCGGCTATCTTTCAAAAACAAACATAAAAGAGACTAAAATAAACAGAACAGAACCTTCCACACATGATAACCTGCAATTTTAAATCAAAACATAGATTTTTTGGTTTTATTTGTAAAATACAGAGGCAATTTCGTCTGAACACAAAGACGCTTTGGATACACACTGCTTATTTCTAGTGGATGATTTGTGTACCAAACCTGGCAGACTATCATTTGCGTGTGTTTTAATGCGGAGTCCTACTGACTCCTGCAGTTTTGCGGATCACCCGAAATAACACCGTGTGTTTGTCATTTAGGGATAATGTAGCTGGCTGGCAGGGGAGAGCAGCAAAGCAACAATTAGAGAACTGTTCTCTCTGGCTCGCGAACTGGAGACGAGAGGAGGTCGCTGTTTTCATTTGGTCGGGTTTGCTTGGCCGCAGCGTAATAATCAACTGGCAAACTGTCTTACTGTAAAAAGACCACTTGGCACGGAGTTGAAAGCAGGACACGCATTCCCACTTCACTTCAGCCTCTTTGTTCGGCGCTGGGAAATGTAGTGTGAAATGAAAGATTCACATTTTCTCAGCTGTTTACAGTCTCGACTTTGTTGATGTACATTTTTATTCATAACCTCCCAATGCATGAATTTTCCCTCGGGCTTACACATACACAAGAGACAACACTTTCCACCACTGCGTATGTGACGAGGAAAGTATCCTGACAATCCCTGCCTTTGTTTGCAGTAAACTACAGCGCTCACCTGTGACTGCAGTGGCATTGGCAGCTATCCAGAGGTGTGTGTATATGTGTGTGTGTGTGTGCTTGTGCGACTAAGTGTACAAAAGACAAAGAGAGGGCCAGTCAGGCGCCTGTGCGTTGGTTTGCCTGTTTCCACACAGTCTGGGCCCCAGAGGAGGATTTGCAGGCCAGATAGGATTAGACTCCCTCTCTTTACACAACAGTGATGGGGATAAGGAGTCCGCAGAGCTCAGGAGCACTCCAAATCCCCATTAATACACAGCAGCAGAAACCAAACAGATGAGTACCTTAAACAGCTGAGTCCACTCTGTCCATATCGTGGACACTGGTCAATTATTGCCCCAGCAATGCCCTGCATGTGCCAATTATCAGGGACATCTTCCCGTTAGTGAGCTGCAGCCACTTTTGATCAGCTGGAAGCCGAACAAAATCCTTCTGTAACTGTAATTCCTGGTTGTCACATCATGATGGCACTTAATAAAAGTAGGAAGGGCACTCAATATTTGGTACATTTGGTTTATTTAATCAGTGGCAAGCTGCAAAACACTCGCACTAAAATGCCCGACAGTGTCACCTGTAATTATATTTCTCGGTTAGTCTCCCATTCAGGATTATTAAAGGCAGTTTTCACAAAAATACACAACGAGCGCCTCCGTGATTATCTAACAAAAACTGACAGCTACCAGTGGGTGGAATGTGACCAGTCCAAAGTGCATGCTCCATGCTGGAGACGGTTACGTAAGTGTAGGGTCCTTCCTGCCCTGTGAGGGTTCAAAGAGCCATAATCACATTAAGACAAGCTACTTGCAGCTGAGCTCAATCTAACCGCAAACTCTCCCTGAGCTCAGATAAGACCTCCCGAGCCATTCAGACAAGACAGCAAGCAGCAGTCTGTTTGCTTCACTTTGATCCCCTTGTATCACTTCGATCAAGTCTTTATGGTGGGAAGCATAGAGCGCATCGCTCATTTCGCCATTAGTTCTACACATACTGATTCATAAGTGGGTTGTCATCAAGGCGGGCGCTAAGCACAAATTTCTTCCCACTTCCTCTCATCCCTGTCTTCAGAGCTTCGACATCATCTTTCCCATCTCATCCTCAAGTCTCTTCCTCTTATCTCCTTCATTTGCTACCTCCTGCGGAGCGTATTGATCTCTCCACAATCTGCCAGCTTGCATGTCCCACAGAGGCTGCTGGGCCTCGTGTACAGTACTGCAAGTTAAAGGAGGACAAAGTGCTCTACCAGTCATATACTGTCTGCAACAGCAGTCCATTTTCTCAGAGACTGAAAATGATTATTATGACGTGGATGGTGTAAATATGAATTAAGATCACTCTCTTTGGGGCATATTCATTTCTGCGCTTAACATTTCCTATAAAGTGTCATTAAAGAGTAACAACAGCCTCAAATGCTGCTAAAAAACCCCCTCCAAACATATTTTAAAAAGCAAAATGAAGTCAAAACAATTATAAAACATGTTTTGCGACTAGTCGTCTTTTAAATTCTCTCTATCTACAACATTTGTGCATGGCAATTATGGTATGGTTAAAGGTGCTACAATCAATATTTAACAATGGATCAAAAATACTAAATGCTAACACAACTCTTTTGTTCCCTGCATTTCAGCTGTTTTAGTTCAGTCTCACTGCCCTCATCAGTGTTGTTTCCAGACACAGCAGGCAGCAACAGAAAAAGCTCAAAATCCCTCTGTATGCTAACTGCCCATCACCAAATAAACAAAAAACACAACGTTAGCAAGTAGCTTGGGGACATTATTGGACTTCAGTTCATCAGATGGCTCTGTTGCTCCGTATCTGCTGGATGTGTAAATGAGGCACTTTTAGCCACTGGCGGACAAATTACCACATCAAATTAAAAGGCGAAAAGGTTGATGATAAGTGGAACATTAATTTAGGTTTCTAACTCGAATGTGAACTCCAATGTTCTGCATGAAAATCTAATGTGCTATATGTCACCCCAACCTTTACACTGTTCCTCTCTACTTAGCTATATAAAGGATACACTACTTCCCGCACTGGCATATCGGTCAGGACGTAAATCATATATGAATGTAATTCCTAGGTTGGGATTAATCATTCTACGATGTATTTTTGGAGTAAATGACTTGAATGATCTGTAATTATTGCTAACAGGTCTGGAATCAGCCCAACAAAGTTCCACACAAATCCCAAATTTCATGCCACCAAATTTCTTGGTGGTTGCAGAGTGCTGATGCGCAGTATTCTCATTGATTCGAAGGCGAGGAGATTGACATGCAGCCAGTCAGACGGCACACTGCTGAGATTACTTCAACCCTTCGAGTCTGTTCTGGTGTTTAAGATTAGAAAAATAACCAGCTCTGGATAGTGAGGACATTACTAACCAAGGTGTTGGTACAGAGATGTGCGCAGAGCTTAATTTTGGTCTCTATCTGTGTGTTAAAAGCTGATTAGCATTAGCCTCGCTCGGGAGCTAAACAGGCAAAGAAATGGGTGTAACAGCGATGGCAACCCATGAAAGAAGGAGGTCATAAAGAAGCCTGTTTCCGACACCGCAGACCATTTCTCGCTTTTTACAGGGTCTCTGCCACAGAGGGTCAGGGGGTCTGGAGCGAAGCTGTGTGTCTGTGTGATTATTAAGCAGCGAGCGGCGAGGTCAGATCACGGTCACGGACGTTTACAGATAGAAATATATGATCTTAAAACAACGAGTTCCAACAAAGCCTAAAACTGAGAGCTCATTAAAACTCGCAGCTGTGGAGGGATGGAGGGGTTGTGCATCAGCAGAAGGGAGGAAAGGGAGGCTACTTTCACTGTCTGCTCTCTGTTCAGCTCACAGAGTGCAGACCTGTAGATGGAGGAGGGGAGGAGAGGGGAGGGAGGGAGAGATGGGGGGTGGGGGGTCAGCTGTATTTAGCAGGAGAAGCTTCCTGTGCGTGGGCCTCATGGCGCCGAGCGGGGGACGGGTTCCACAATCCAACTTGCTGTCTCCACAAAACACCCTTTGCTACAAAACACACACACCCTCTGGCACCGATTCTGCTCTCAATTTCCTGCCTGTAATTCTGGCTGCTGGTCAGACAAAAAGCAACTTCCTAACAGTGAAAGAGACGAGGACAATCATTCGCTGCTTAGATCACGTGTAAATAATCACGCTTCATGGTACAAGAGAGATGTTGTGTAAGAGCAGAGGAAAGGGGATGGCGAGGAAATCTGATTGAAACAATTAGTGACACTGACTGATGAAAATGTGAAGTATCCAGGAACTAATTATGACTTGCAAAATGTAGACAAATAAATTAAAGCTTCACCCACCCACTGTTGCATCTTTATTTTCAGTGTAGACAGATAAACAGCTCAAAATATAAAAGACATTTTACTTTATAGTGTTGTTTCTGTGTGTAGCCATTATTATTGATTTCCTCTGAATTATATGATCCATATGCGGTCAATACAAAGAATTCCCTTTAGGTGCACAAATCATTTGACTTGCAGAGCCTGTGCGTTTGACTATCAGGTCTGTGAGTTTTTGCAAATTAGGTGAAGCAGAAGTCACTTTTAGGTACAACGTAAAAACATTTGAACAGCCACTCAGTTATATTTCAATTTGCCGTAGCAGGAAAAAAGACTACACCCTGCATCATCATACAATAATAGACATTAAATAGTTTATAGAAATAAATAAATCTTGATATTTAACAACAGTTATCCATTATTGTCAGTTTGTGTCATCACTGACAGGTTTAGAGTTGCACAATGGTAATTTTTGCATAATAAAACGTGACGCATTGCACTGTGAGATTGTTAGCACAAAGCATAGATGCCACAAACACTCACACGCTCCATTTAAAATGGCAGAAGTTAGTGCACTATATGGTATAAAGGTGGTTTGTAGCTGCTAGCGACTCTGTGAGGCTACACTGCTACAGTGGTCAAGTCAAGAGCCAGATACGTCACAATGGCAATGCTAACATGCTAACATTGTCACATTACCTTTGGCATAATGTGACAATGTTCACCTTCTTAGTTTAGTGTTAGCATGCTAATGTTTGCTAATTAGAACTAAACACAAAGTGCAGCTGAGGCTGATAGTGGAAAAGTCAAGGGATCACCAAAGTCAGTAAGATTCATCCTCTGTGGATAATGAATGCATGCACAAAATGTCACAACGTTTAATCGTATAGTTGTTGAGATATTTCAGTCCGACAGCAGACCGACAAACCTAAACCAAAACTATGTTGCCATTCATTTAGCAAGGCTGCTAGCATCACCAAAAAAAAAAACCCAACAAAAACTAACAATTCCGAAAAGGGACCAAAACAAAAATAGATTTATGTCACTGACTTTTATAGTTGCTTTTTGCTTCATTGAGCGAGTTGTTACCACTGACACAGACCTGTAAAGTGATACTTTAATGCTCTTAAGAAGTGGAACAACAGTGCTTCTTACATTGTGTTTACATCAGCAATGTATAGTCAAATCTAATAGCACACGTAGAACCAAACATTACTTAAAGACAGCCGCAAGGTGCCAAACCTCTAATTAGCCTGACCTTTAGTTCTCACCCATGATAAACAATCTTAGCAAGGACAGCCTTGTAATTAAAACCCTGCGTCCACATGCTGTAAAACAAACATTTATTCCAACAGTATCTCTGACTTTATACACCCGTGCTGGCCATCTCCTCACAAACAATTCCTAATTCATGGACATTACACGACCCAGAGGATGTTCCTAATTACAGAGCGTGTGTAAACCAAACCAAGCCTGGTTACCCCTGGAGGGGTAAGAACACAGGAACATCAGGCCGGAGCCAGTTTTATTGTTGTTGCCAAGGCTGAGAAGAAGAGCATAGAGGAAGTCCTAAATCAATCCCACTCACTGAGGGGCTCACAGTAGGAAAGAGGCTGTCATCAACAGGAGGTGGATCTGTCACGATCAATTACAAATCCACAGGGAGCAGCCCTAATGAATTTTGATACCAGCCTTTGTCTCTCTTTGTTTTAATTTTAGGACTTGTCTGTGCTGATAAACTCTGAACAGTTCATTTAAAACAGAGATAACAGACTTCTTTTTCCAAAATAAAGCATATTTAGGACATTTTGTGAACATGCTATTTAAGGCTCTATGCCTGCCTGATTATACAGATTTATGGAAATCCTTAAGCGTAAAAGATTAGCCTCTCAGTCATTGTGCGAATTTGTTAGTAAAGTTTATTTTACTTATTTTTACTTATTCAATTTAACTCTTATTGTAAAAAGTGCAACAGCCATTTTGTTTCACGTCCATTATTAAAGCTAAAAACTACTTGAAAATCACTGCACATCTGCTGTTTAGATGCAGCTGCGCCATTAGCCACTATATCACCATTTCTGTTGTCAGTCATTGATGCTATCTGCAGGCACATTAGATACTACCTCTGACTTTCTGCGAGATGCAATCTGTGCAGAGTCATCTTTATTCTCCTCCATGCACGGCTTAAAAGAAGGGCAGGGCAACAGACGTGTTGTTAAAACCACAGAAGTCTGGGACACACATCGACTACAGTGGCACGACTGAAACACGTATTGCGGGAGACTAAATAGGTCAAAAGTAAACTTGAGCGGTTTGTTGTAACCTTTCTGAAACACACCGTTTCTTTGAGTGGTACCTGACACAGCCACAAAAAAAGAGGACAGACTGAGAGCAGAGTCGTAAACCTAAACAACACCTGAAAATCAAGAAACGTTCATTTTTAAAGCCAAAGAAATTGCATAAAAATGTGAAAAATTTGCAACTTTGCAGCAAGCCAACAGGTTGATAAGAAACCGTAGACAGCCTGTGCACAGTTACAGACTGAATTCAAATTACTGGCTTCCCACGACAATGACAACAAAATTTATTCCATTCAAAAGGACAGCCCTGATTCCACGTGCAAGGACACTGTTGTGTATCGATACCCACAAAGCTTTACCAATGTTCTCCTCATATGTAGGTCAATGAGGCTGCAGACTCGCTCAAGTGCAGCTTCAGTCAGATATTTAGGTCACACCCCAATTACAGCGAGGCAGAGAGATGAGCTCTGCAGGGGAAATATCTTTATGGAATACAGCCATTTCTTTGAATATTATTTTGTAGTTATTTTGAGACTCAGCCCTGGCAGGGGCTCCGAGCAACAAGCAGCGGTAGCAGAAAGATGACAGCTCGGGTGATTGGGTTTGAAAGTGGACCTGTCTAGCCTCTATGCTAATGCTCTGGCTCCTAGACAGTCTTCTGTTGGCGACGCTCTCAGTCGAGCTCCAACCCTTTTCTTTTAGATGACATCACCATTCATACAGGCACGTTGACATCACCGAGAGAGTATGTTTGGGGAACCACAACAGCAGATCTGGTGATTTTATAGCTCGTGTGCACTTTTGTTCTCTTAAACTGGACAATCTCTCTGTCACATCTGCATCTTGTCACCGCTGATAAAACCGGATTCACATCCCAAAACAAATCCATAAATCCGGCCAGCGTGCTGAAACTCAATGTGAGGTTTTTACGAGAGGCAAACGAATGTTGCCAACCCCATTTTATCTCTCCAAGGGAAGCCCTGGGAGAGTAAGCAAAGTAAAGTCAATAACATCATACACAAGCTCTGCATGTGGTCTGCATCAGATCAGCCCTGGGAGCGACTTTCAGCGAGGGGGGATGGATGGGAGGGCTCATTTGAAATCTTTTGAATACACAAAAGAATTGAAGCAGATATGGTGAAGTCTTTGGTGAAAATGACTACTGCAGGTGCTGCGAATAAAACAGAGAACAAATGCTAAAGACAGACAGTTGTCAAGAGGAAGGAGGCAGGAGAACAAGTGTTCCTAATTCACAAGATTGTGATTAGCATGACAGATTTAGTGCATAGTGACAGGGGGGCCTTGCACTCTAATTGGAGGTTTTCAGCTCTGTATGTTATTTTAAACTAGCTTATGATGATTATGGCAAAGTGACACTAACTCAACTCCCACATAGACTGGCAAGATTATGGTGGATGAAGAAATAGTTTGTTTAAAATAAAATCAAGCTTGCATCATGTGCTATGAATAACAAAACGCAATTTCATGCAATCTTTTTTTTTTTTAGCTAAAAAAACGTACCTCATCCAAAAAAAAAAAAAAAAAAGTTCTGTTTTAAAAAACATGATATTATGTGTTAAGCACCTCGTAAAGAGTAAATCTAACGTGTTTCATGAGCACAAATGTAACATAAAACTACTTACACAAAGAACTTCCCCCCCATCCACCAATGAGCGTTAGTGGGTTAACTGTGGGTTTTCCAGTTGCTTCCTTGCCACCTGGCACTCTGTATCACATAAACTTGTTCAGCTGCAGGGTCAGGCCCTTCAACAGAAATCCCCTGTGTGGTGTTGTGCATAAATACTGCTTAATAAAACAAATAACATCCTACAACAAGGAGACGCTAGAATGGGACAACACAAGTTTCACAGACTGGCGAGTTGAAGCATCAAAAATTTTCATAGGAAGTTCATGCTTCATTTACATGTCTCAAAAACAATGTTGAGGAAAGTCCCTGCGATTTGATAACACCACAGAGGAGACTGAAATATCTACACAACTATTGGATGGATATATTGTCATGATTTTTTGTAGACATTCATGATCCCCAGACAATGAAAGATGTAGTCTTCAACTTTCCCTTTAGCGCCACCATGAGGTTGACGTTTATCGTACAAACATCTTATTTGATGGATTGCGTTAAAATTCTAATAATTTTGGTAACCTCCTTTTAACCCTTTTCCTCTATCACAAAATGCAACAGGCTAAACCAGGATATTGAATATGGTAAAGATTATAGACTATCTGCTTAGCTTGTGTGTATATGTGCTTATGCACTCAATATAGATTTTTTTATTTAGGACAGAGGACTATTTTAACCCTATAGATGCCATATGTTGCTGGGTACTTAATGAAGGAAGGTGTGAGACTCCTGGAGCTGAGATCAACTTACTCTTTGGCATGACGGCTAAGCATTAGCATCGTAACTAGTAGAAAAGAGCTACAATTTACAGATATTTGTCGGGGCTTAGGAGACTGGACATGTCAGTGTCATGTCAGAATGCTGGACAAACTAACATCTTGCCACTGCATGCTAGCATTGTTAATGTGAGCATGTTAGCATTTAGCTAAAAACACAACTGTGCCAACGAGCGACTTTAAAGAGCTGCTAGCATTAGTCTTGTTCAAACATTTTAAATGTCTTATAACGATTATGCAGAAGGCATTTCACTTTTGTTTTTCAGTTGTCGCTTTCACAAGCACTTCCATTTTAAACAATCAATCTGTCCACACAGGCCACACAACAGGCCCAGAGTCTACTTGCGCTATGTGCATGTTAATGCAACCAGTGTCAAATCTTTCAAATATTTTCTTTTCTTCACATGTGTGCAGTGATTTCATGTTGAGCCCTCAGACAATTTGGACTTTTTCGCAGCAGACATTTCAACTTATAGAAGAAAAGTACAGGTATAATACAGAACATTAATTAATGATGGCTCTGTTCCATTTGGTGTCTCAGTAAGCCATAACAGTGAGCCTCAAACGCCTTAATACAGCATTCATTAAAGTTGCTGCTCTGACATGAAATCCCAGTTCTGCTTTCATTGTGCTCTTCTATACGGTACTTTCCCTGTTTTTGTCCCTGTGCAAGAAAAAAGAAAGATCATCTTACAATTTGGAAATGCTGTACTGTCACTCGGCTTTTCTCTAAAGCTCTTCCCTGTTCCTCATCACCATCAGCCACATTGAATATTTTGACTTATTTCCCGCTGAAAAATTCCTGTGAGCTGTACTAACAGTGAGCGAAAGCAGAAAATATTTCCTCCTTAATCTTAAGCCTGTTATTCTAAGGCTCTTTCCCTCTGGCAGAAAAGACACACAAGATGGCTTTCCCAGTGTTATCCCTTAAATCTTCCCCAAGTTATTGCTGGCATTAGTCTGGCTATTTCAGCTGTGATATCAAAGCAACACAATGGATGCATCAGAACACAGTGTCCTATGAAAATGCATGAAGGAAAACCAGAAAGTCTGTAAAAGATACATAATCAATTCCTTCAGCAGAGGCTGGCTTACATCATGTGGATCTAATGAGTGATGAGTCTCTGGATTTCTAACAGCCAGACCTGTGTCTCGTACACAGTGAAGCATGTGTCGATAGCAGATAATTACATGGTTTACACTACATCACACACAAGCAAGTGTGTCTGCTTCAGGAGGTGATTTTCACAAATGGAATGTATGATGTCAGTGTGTAAACGGAGGGTAAAACCATAGACTGGAAAATACGAGACCAAGCCCTTAAAATTTGTGAGAAGTCAACAACGCGACAAGGGGGAGGGTGGGGTTTCCCGACGAACACTCCCATGGTTTTTTTTTTTCCTCAATTATGCTGATGCCGTGGAAACTTCAAAGAAGTAAAAAAAACACACAGAGAGGGAAAAGAGATCTGTTTTGTTTTCCCTCAGTCTGCTACTAGGTGATTTGGAGGATGGCCAGGGAAAGAAAGCCAGCAGTCTACAGCACTACAAGACGCAGCACCTCCTCGACATCGACTGATGTCCCGATCTTATCTTCTGACACCTGGTCAGTCAGCAGCAGTGGTACGGCTGTAGGCAATCAGTGTTGCATATCAGATGTCTGAGCAGTGTTACCAGGCTGCCATACAAATAGCATTAGTCATGTGTCTGTAATGTATGCTAAAGGAAATTAGAACAATATGTGGTTACTGCACAAGCCGCTATTCCACCTTTTTCTCCACAATTTATGAACATTAAATTCACGTGACTCCAAAGTCACCCAGCAGCTAGACGTTTTTGTCGTACCACTAACCAAACTCCGTAAGATAAGTATTTTAAAAGAAAACACACAATGTCACATTTTATGTATTTACTGAGGTTAGTACTGTCGCCTCGCAGCAGCAATGTTCTTGGTTCAAACCTGCCGACCAGCTGCAGCCTTTCTGTGTTCTTCTCATGCCTGCATGGGTTTCTTAACACACCACAGCCCAGTGTCATGCAGGTGAGCTTAAGTAGTAAAGTTAATTGTCTGTTGGTGTGAATGCAAGTGTGAGCTGTCCAGTGTGTACCCCACCTCTCTGGGATCGGCTCCAGCCCCCTAAGACACTTAAAAAGATAAGCAGTTTGGATGGGTGGATATTTAACTGTTCAGTTATGCCCCCCAAAAACCCCAAATATGTTACAGAGAAGAACATCTCTACATCTCTACAGCAGTAGCTACAGCCTTGGTATCTATAATGTGAATTTAAACACATATACAATGTGGAATTCTGCACATGTAATGTATTACATTTCATACATCAGTCGTCCTAAAACCACACATGTGACATTAGGTTTATCATGTGAATTCTGAGAAAACCACAAAAACCTATTCCTGACATTAGAACATGAAACTTAGAATGTGTAGTTCTCTACGTAAGAAACAAATAACTTTACAAAGTAACAGAAAAAAAAAGAGTTTCTCTCATACAGGACACGAGGGAGGATTAAGAGGTTTGATGCATGAATCATACACTACAGCCTCTCGGTCACCAGATCACAACCTAATTGATCGCCTGCGGGAGATTTTGGTGTTCTTTCATCACCATCATTGAAACACAAATTGAGCGAATCTCTTGGTGTTTATCTTTCCAGCAGAGATCCAAAAACTTTAAAGTTGTTCTAAAGTTGTTTGTATTTTTTCCCCCTCATTTCTAACTCATGTATGTTCTTCTTCCATGACACGACTATTGGCAGTAACTATTAGCATCTCGCCAACCCAAAAGTGAGTCACTAGTGTTCGTTTAATGACATGATCCCTCACTGGCTTCCCACCCGACAACACACCAATTGTATACACGGAAAACCTCACTGTCTCCGCAATACTGTGCCTCTGTGTTCCCCCTGTGTGCTCAGAGGGTTTAACATGAGCCAAATCAATGTACTATAATATTTTCAAGACACTGTAAATTAGATTTTCTGTAGGTCTATGAAGTGAACACTACCTATTATTATAGATGTAAATATGACATGTCCAGCACTCTCAATTACAGAGAGGGAAATGGGAATGTCTCAGCTCCGACGGTCACATTCATGTTGTGCAGAGAAAACACTGGAGGCTTTGCTCAATCATGTCTTATTTCAACACCTTGCAAACGCGGCATTAAAATAGTGTGACATTCGAGAGAAGTCGTAATGACTACCTTAATGTTGGTAACTGGTGATTATTGAAATGTTAGTGCGGCAATTCATGCAGAGGGTAGCAGATCCACCAGGCAGCAGAAATGCTGTATGTTAAAATAATTTCCTTACGATGAGATTCATCACGCAAACGCAGCCAGAGAGCAGACTCTGCTTCATTTGATGTTTCTCTATTCACGCAGATCAAAGGGAGAAGGACTGATCATCCATACATTAGGACAAAACAAGCTCCTCCACAGACTCCATGAATGCATTACCAGGTTAGTTATTTTAATTAACTGCTCAGCGTCGTCACCTTTCACCTGCTCTCATAAATTCCATTCAATCAAAAGAGGTTATGATTTACAGAGCTCTGCACTCGATAACTCGAGTTATTGTGATTTCATCCAGCTAGCTCTCAATACTCAAGACAAATGGCTCGCAATTCTGAGGTTTTGGCTGAGAAACTAGACACGCAACCAGCAAAACAAAAAAAAAGTCTGTTTTTTCTGCACGCTATCTTATCTTCCTGTCAGTCATGACAGCTGATTGCTCCTGCAGAGGAACAGCAGTGTGTAAAAGACCACAGGGAAAGTATGGTGAGTCAGCAGCTTGTAGCCAGGTGCTCCGGGTGTCCAAAGGACACAGTCGGCCAAAGGTCACTGGAGTGCAGAGCTTAAATTACATAATCAAAGTTTGTTTTAGGCTTTAAATACATTTTGCTGTTGACTTAAAGCCAATACGTGTAGAAATTTGATGTGACTGCAGCATCTTTTAAATTATTCTGATGGCATAAGTTTGTGTTTGTAGAAAAATGAGACAATCCCAGAGAAAAGTGGTGCAGTTGTGTTGCTATCAGCCCATTCATCTCACTGTCCCCATGTCAGCTCCATATGGGGATGGGGGAGAGAATCAGCAAATATTGATGTCTGCGACAGTGTTTTTTTTTGGTACTATCACTGCCACTACTGCTGCTAGTACTACTGCTATAACAAAGCTGGAAGATGTACCTCTAGGTAGTTGGCTTTAAAAAACAAATATGTCATCAATGCAAAAACATATATCACAAAAAATAAAATACTGAGTTGTATGTTGTCTCTGTGACAATCTCAGTTGGTCATTCATCCATCATCTTCTTCTATCTATTCCTACTAGTTAGGATTGGGGGGGTTGGAGCCTGTTCGAGCATGCTTTCGACAAAAAGTCAAGTCTAGGAAGCACACTCTGGACAGGTGTGTGTTGTGTTGATGCAGCTGGGGCTTCAGCAAAAATTCATGCAGGCAAAAAACCTGGCTCGGCTTTTGCCGCAATGCAATGCTGTATCGGCAGAACACATCCTGTCTTTTTGGTATCTGATAAGGCTTCAGACACATTAATCTGTCACTTAAACTGGACAACACGCCCTGAATGCTGCAGCTCCATTTATTTATTTTAAAGCAGGGCTGTTAGACAAACATTTTCACTCTTAAAGCCAAAGAATCCATCAACTGTGAGTCGAAGCTGGAGCACCTGAAGGACTCATGGTCGAACTCAAACAGACGAGAGAACCAAGGACCTTATTACAGTGAAGCAACAGTGCAACTGTCTGAGCTAATCGGTTTCAAATATAGAAATTTGGATGGTGTGCTGTCTTGTCGAGAACAACAAGCCATTAGAACCAAACCGGTAAAACGTTTGCATTGCAAAGTAAGACTGTTATTGGCAATGTTACAGACTCACACTATCCCAGGTTCCACATATGTTTAAATATAGCCACAAGCACAGAAACTTCCCTTCCCTCAGCTGAGGACAGCAGAGGACGGCTGGTATCTTTGGGTGGTCCCGTTCTCCCGCCATCTCTCCGCACAGTTTCTAACACTCGTGTGACATTCCTCACAGGGGTTACCACAGGGTCTGTCCTTTCTCATTGATGTTTGGGAAATTTTAAGAATTTTTATTGTGCTTTGTTGGTCTTCCTGCTCTTTGGACAATAGGGAGGCATGGAAAGGAATGCATGGATCATTAAAGGGTCACCCAAATTAAAAGAAAACATATTTTCGCACTTACTGCTGGGGTAGCTGGCGGTGTCTAGCCACAGAGACAGTTTTAGGTTTTATTTACTCAGGTTTAGAGATATCCTTTTGTGAGACTACTGACACTGCCCGATACAATGGATCTGAGTGGCTTAAAGTGCTGACTACTACTTCTTTGGTGAAAAATATGTACAAGCCACTATGAGAAGTGAAATAAAAATACTTCAGCTCAATCACACTTTGCTCTTTAGAGGTTTTTTATTTATGACCTCGAAAGACAGGAACCTCTGCACACAATTAATGTCCACTGGTGTTTATGGAAACTTCCTGACTTCTACTGATGTTTTATAGTTTTCAAATTCTTACCAGAGCAGATGCAGCCGTTTGACTGCCTGGCAAAGACGTTCGTGCACGACTTCTCATCTGATGCCAGTGACTGCAAACACCTCAAGGAGAACAAAAAGCATTCTTCCAAAAATGAATATAGTTAGACCCCAGACTCCTTAAACACATTATGCTTCTAATATCAGATGGGAGCAATTTTTATTTTCCTTAAAAGACAGACACTCATTGGCACTCCCGACCATCCTCCCTTTGTCTTTCTGCCTCCGCGGGCTTTTGGCGCTTAGTGCGAGGCGCGAGGGCAGGAGGAGCCCCACTTGGCACGAGGGGAGGATGATTCCCGAGCAGCCTGTCGACTTCACTCCCTAATGCTCTTTCGCCTGCCCCACTGACTGAGTTTTTAATAAATGATGAGATGTGGTATAAATAAACCACAAGGCAGTGGAACTGCCAAAAGGCAGAGAGAGATACCAGGGTAACACACAAGAGGTGATAAATAAGTCAACAAGGACTCATTTGCACAACTTGGTTTCTATCACTGTCATGAGCAGCACTACGTTAGATTGGATTTGAGAGGTAGCGAGTATGTCCTTGTACATGCATGAATAATTTTTGTAACGGAAACAGCCAAGTTGTGCACCATTTCTGTATGATTTCTAAATATAACTCAAGTGGAAAGAGCTTTGGCTTGTGCCTTTCACTACTCCCCCCACTGACAAGTTAAGCCATTTACATTGGCTTTATTAATATCCCTAAGACATCTTTATATGAATGAATTTGAAAAGCTTCTGAACATGATGTAGGATAACATCAGACTGCGAGATATCAATCATACAGGCTTAATATAAAACACAAAATAAAGGTTATAATAACTGATCCATTGCACGATACTTCGCGTACACTTTGTATTACTACGTATTGGCAAAATGTAACATTTGATAAAGTTACTTTATTACAAACATGAAGAACCAAAAAGAAAGTTGCTCATTTTAAGTTGTACAAAGCAACAATGTCTGACAAACAATATTGACTTGATATACACATAAGAGCTTGAACTATATACAGATAAACCAGCATCACCAATCGCAGACAGAGTTATTGCCTTAAATCTAAAAATGGAGACTATTACTAATAGTTGACAAGCCTGGTTTCATCAACAGCAGCTCATTGATTCACATGTCAAGCTGTGGGGAAATCTTAACAACAGTGTCGACTTCTTTATCTTTAGCCAACCATTGGGGAAACAGTGGTATTTTGCAACAGAATATCAGCCTATATTCCAACTCTGTCACTGCCACTTTTGCTCCAGTTATGGTCTGCAGATAAAGACAAACCTTGTCCTAGATTCCTGCAGGAGCTCAAGCTGGTACAGAGCAAACTTTTAAACTAGGTGAATTCATACTTGGTTGACTCTTGTTGTCCACTAGACAATAGATAATGTCAAAAATGTTTAGATCAATTTTAAATAAACTAATTTACATGAAGTGATTCTTCAATAATGTAGGACAGGAAGGCTCCAAAACAAACACAACCCTGAAAAATAATCATCTTATCAAGTGTTTATGGCTGATGTGTGAACAAACATCCAGCAGACACAGAGCAACATGAGCATCCCACTGGAGTTTGTTAAATGCAAATCAATTATTCATTCATGTTTGATGAATTGCTATTAACAAGGACTAGCTCTAAAAAACACACCGAAAAACAAACATTAAGTTAAAATTTACCAGATTGGTCACTTTGATTGGCGAAAGGTAGACAAAGCCAAAGGCAGAGATGAATCGAGATGGAGTTAGGAAAGGCTGAAAGGTTGTAAATTACATGGTATATCAGGATCCTGCATTTGTCAATGGAGCTGGAATGATGAAAAGAATGATGAAAGGCAGGGGTGAAAAGCTGAAATGAGGTGGGGGGGCTGTTTAAAACGTCCTCCATTTCATCAAAGTGATTATTGGGGGTACTTAGCAGCTTTCATATTAAAATGATTAAGGTCTCTTTGAAAAACCAAGAGCTGGTGTGGCTGTAGTCGGTGGGAGGCCTGGAATAAAAGGTTCTTGTGGTAAAAGAAGAATGAGGCTTAAATACCTTACAGGGGGACGGACGACGTGGCAGATTTTGGTCTTTTTGTGCTGTTTCTGCTTATTTACAGGTTCTATCATGAGGAGAATCACATGGTTTAAAACCAACAAACTCCTTTCTTTTTTGTTTATTCCTTTTTAGTCTGTAATCACCCGTTATTATTGATGTTTTTCTTCTTTCTTTCCAGATGGCTATTTTGAAAGAGTATAATTTAGATCCAAATGTATTTATTACAGAAGGAAGAAGAGCTACATGATTAAAATCATTTAGTGGAGTGACAGGGGAGAATACTGTTGTAACCATTTCACCTTTGTTAATTTGTGTTGCAGTCTCAAAAAGTACGAGTGACCCAAGATCGTTACTGAACCACAATCGTCTAACTGAGCTCTAAATATTTTAGGGAACCTGTTTTTTTACTCTGTGGTTAGATTGACTATGTCGTGTACTATATACATACTGAGAAACGTGTGATTTCTCAGTATGTTCAGCTTTGACCCAGTTCCAATAGTGCTAACCTTCTATTTCATTTTCAGTTTCAAGAATAGCTTTGCTAAAGCAACATGCCTGTTAATTCTTCAGCTTGTATTAGACATTATTGTGCACTCAACCTTTGAACCCATCAGCCATCGTCTAATTTAACCTCTATGTCAAATGTTTCGGGCAAGTGGCAACCTCCATGTCTGTGAAGTGAAGCCAATGCATAAGTGCCATTACCTGCAGTTCCTCAAGTGGCCACTTGAGGCTGGCTACAGAACGAGTCAGTCTCCATAAGCCCCCATATTAAAATGTCCAACTTCACAGCAGAAATAAACATGTTTACAGCCTGGGACAAAAAACAGCTTTGGTCTCTATAGCTAATTTCCCCATTATGCATAAAAACCAGTGTGGCCACTTTGATTGACAGGTAAGTGTTATTACAGATGGCTTATTTGAGCACCCAGGCGTCCTTCAGCCAGCCTCAGGTCCGCCGATGATCCACATCTTTGCCGGTTTTGCGTAACAGGCAGGCCTACCAGCAGATTTTGAGCTTCAAACAACTCTTCAGAAACCTGTGGGTAACGTCACGCATCCGCCGTCCATTCTTTATACTGTCAGTGGTTTCAGGGCTTCTAGTGTAGCCGGATATCCAGGGCAAGACATCGTCTGAAAGCCTATTAGCAATTTGGTAGAAAGACTTCTACTAATGTATATAAACAGATATCTGCATATGAATGCCGATACGTTTTTTTTAAAAAAAAGCTAATTTGCCATCAGACAATGACTGATGGGTTCAGAGATTGTGTTCACCCTCTTTTCCTGTCCACACAGACAATTTACCTGCATGAAACCAAAGCCTGCTCAAACATGACACTACTCAGACTACAAACGGAAACCAGTCCGATGCCAAAATGCTGGTCCCTTGCCTACAGATTCTGCATTCATATGTGGATATCTGTTTATCAAGTTTATTGTCCACTTGACGCTGAAAAAAGGAACCTGTTCCTGTTTAAATCTGCACAGAGTTTGATGCTGAGCTTCCAATTTCTTTTACCAATGACTGCTGATATTCTTATTTAACTGTTGCTCAGATGTATCTTTGTTTCTTTTTGCCCTTTCAGTTGTCAGTCTGGTTGAAACACTGTTTTTTTCAAACCCTTCATACAAAATAATATCTATAATATAATAATAGAGTCTGACTATACTGAATCAAGCTTTTGTTGCAGGCATTACCAAAGTTTCAAACTGTAGTGTATATAAGGATATCTGAACAGATTCACAATACACAATCCCGCTTTCACAAGCAAGTATTGTAAAGCTGGTTCATCTAACAGATGGTCAACACAAAGCAAACAGGTGAGGACTGTCTGTTCTGGCCTGTTCTCTTGACATCCTCAGGGGCACACATAGCTCAAACAATCTCCTACTGGAACATACAGTAAGAAACCAGTTCTGCATCTCACTGAGCTGCAACCTAACACCGCCATCAAATAAAAGAGAGACATTACTCATTTCTGCGTCACTGTGGGACCTTTGAGGACAAACTGTGCATATTAGCAAACACAGCAGTCAGCTACATTATAAATTGTTAGACTCACTTTGCAGTAAATGCAACAGAGGAGCAAATATTGATCAATTGATTAGCGTCCGAATGTGACTTTGCTCGGTTGAATGTTAATGGTAGTGAACAGATGCCTGGAGAGGCGCTGGCTACAAAAAAAAAAACAAAAAAAAATAACAGCTCTCCATTTTGTCTGGATTAAGGGCTTGTGTCACAAAATCACTGACTTAAGTGAACAGGAGAGGGGTCGTGACCTCTGCGGGGGCAAATCCAGTTTGGACTTGAGATAGCAACTGGACACATTATTATTTTTTTGTAAGCTTTTAAAAAAAAAAAAAGGTCAGCCTGTCTTAAAATGCAAATCAAATGCAGCGCTCGCTCCACAAAACATGACAGAGTGTTCTCACTGCAAAAGGATTAGAGAGACAACTAGAAATAGGGAGTAGGTTAATATTTAGATACAGCCTGGTGGAAAGTAAAAGCACTGCGGTTGAGGTGTTAGGTAGGCGTACACAAAATAGTCTATAATTCAACACCCTGAAGCCAACTGCCAACTCATGCTGAGAGGCGGCCGAAAGGTTTAAAACTTTTCACTTTGCCACTGCCTTTTATTCAATTAAATTTGGGACCATTTATTTCAGGCATCACACTGTAACTGTAATTTTTACTCTTATGGTTATTCTGTTTTGTTTGATTTTACACTATTAAAATCTTTATTATCTTTATTTATGCTGTTTTATGCTGATGGAAAATACTTTAAATCGCCTTGCTGTTAAAAGATGCAACTGTATACAAATAGTTTTGTCTGGCTTTCATGTTTGATTTTCCTTGTGAATGAAGTTGCGTTAATTTCATTTTAAGTAACCTTTCTGACGACAGCATGCCCAACTTGAGAAATTGTTGCAAAATCTAATTTGCGATGCAGAAAACCAGCGTTTACATTATGTATGTTTACAGCATCTCATCAGAGTGATGATTTGATGACTTCATTACATTTTAATGGAAATGTGTGATCACTGCTGACCAAAGTTCAGGGAAGGCGAATTTACTTTATTATGGCTGCTACACAAATACCAATTATTTTATTGTTTTCATGCAGGGACTTGCACTGAAATCAAAATGAAAACATCTTGTGATAATGCCGTCATCAAACATTCCCATGAACATTCCCAACCGATCTCGGCAGCCACCCACATACACATATTTGGGGGGATATGATGTTGCTAACAGGGAGGCTACAAATTTGCCACCCAGTCGCCAGATCACTGGAAGCTGGACACTGGCTGCTGCAGCTCGAGGGGCAATACGCAGCGTGTCATAAAACTCTGGGAACCAGAGAGCTGCACGTTGTCCTTACTTCACACACACACACACACACACACACATACACTCTCCCAGGGGAGACAGAGACAGTCAATCAATCCTAGCAACTAGGGCATCTTATCCTCAGCTCACCCTGTCTGGTTGGACATTAGCTCATCTGGCATTGTTGGGGAGGGGTCCTGTCCTCAAACCACACTGACTGAAGGCAACACCGGGGCAGAGGAAATATCATCTCTATTTGATTTCTGGATTTAATAATACATTTTGAAAACAAAGTTGTCTGCCATTGCTGCTGCTTCACCAGAAACTTATAATTCTCTTATAGTTGATGACAATACAACGTAATCCTTAATTTAACCACATAACCCCTTTCATCTCGATGTGACCCATGATACACTGCTCCCCGGGCTCATCAATAAATCAGACTTTCGCTTCAGAATTTCAAGATGGGTCTGAGACAGAAATTTCCAACTAAAATGGAACCATTTGTGCCTCCACCAGAAATCAATTCATTTTCAGCTTTCAGTGGAAAAGCAGAAAAAGAAATAAGAGGGAGAGAAAAAAAAAAGTCTCTTAACATCTCATCTCTGCTGCTTTTCCACAGAGAGCCGCGGCATTGTCTAGAGACGGTGCAGAGATCTTCTACCGAGGCTTATTAATTCACTACTCTCATCTCCCCGAGCTGGCTATCATTACAGCCCTATATATAGAGCCGCGCAGGGAATAGTGAGGGATGCACACACACATTAACATTAATGACTTTAGGCTCTGCTCCGTGTGCTCACAGACGCACTCACACATGCAACTGTGAAAAAAAAAAAAATTAAGCAACTGTGCGCGCACCCCATGAAATAAACACCCCTTTGTTTACAAACAAAAGAAAGACTGGCTTCCTTTTCACTACTATATCTCAGCATCAAGTTGATGTTGACGTCTCTGGTTTCACTACTGAACTTGCGTCAGGTTTGGCTGCAGGCGAGTGTCTAATCCGGGATCTTCAGTAGGTTGGTCGAGCGCAAGCTCCAACTGAGTTTGCTAATGAACAATCATCAGTGCCTCCCCCAGTGGCTGTTGTAAAGGACCAGTGCACGGCGGTATTGTGAAAGCAGGATTACATTGTGTTGGCCCTTCCTTAGTAATTCTATCCCGATCTCAGCAGGAGTCTACACAGCCCATTACATTTTCCACATTGTGTTAATCAGGATCTAATGTCCAATATTGCGACCGCACGCTTTGGGTTTTGTGCACAGGTCTGAGCACATCTTCTTGTACAGAATCCTGCAGGATGCATTTGAAGGACGGAGCCAGCGTTGAGGCTACTTTTTAAGTCCTTCCTCCCCTGCAGCACCCCCAGCTGCCCCTCCTCAGGCCCCGTCCTGGGTGGCTCGGTAGTGGGGTAGCAGATGGTGCTTAAGGGGGGGGTGGGAGCATGCACACATACTCCTGTCCCCCTGCATGAGCCTTGGGGGTGTTTGCAGCTCGGCAGGGGCAATCCAGTGGGCTTCCACCCAGAAGCAGCAGAATGTGACCCCACTCTCTCTCCCTTGCACTGCCCTTAGGCCTGAACACGGTCAGCCACGCATAAACCAAAGACAAGGCCAATGCCGTCCTCCTTGGTAAGCACTCTCTCTCTCTCTCTCACACACACACACACACACACACACACATGCATGCAAACACCCCATCCTCCCTACACACACACACACACACACACACACACACACACACAAGGGCTACTATGGTTGGGTCGATTCCCAGCTATTTCCCCCCATCGAGGATCCATTAAGTGTCTTGTGCATGCATGTTGTTCGCACGTTACATTAACTGACAGCAAGATGAATGATTTATTCAGGGGGGCTTTACAATTGTCAGAGATGGATGGCATCAATAGGGGTTTTGTCCTTGCTGATGAATCAGGCGATTTGCCACTTTAAACAAATCTATCCTCATGCTGTTGTACAAGCACACAGTCAAGAGAGGACTCCGGGGAGCCCCTCTGTCTGTTTAGAAACTGGACTAAAAATGAAGGAGAAACAGGTGAGAAGAGGAAAAGTCTTAAGCAGAGACATGGAGCATATTGCAGCATATATACTCTAAGCCCCACGCTGCTCCTCTTCAGTCTCTTTGATATCTTTATGCAAATATGAGCTGGCTGATTTGGGAGTATGGAGAGGATTAATGGCTCTCTCTCTCTCTCCGTGGACCCGGTGTAACACAGTAGCAGAGGATTGTGGGTCAGAGTGCTGAGACCCCTGGGCACAGCGGGCATCAGCTGCCATTCTCCAGGTATGAAGGCTTGGGGAAAGCTGTGTGTGGTCTCACACGTGGATGCAAACAACTCTGTCTCTATATTTATGAATATGTAGCGAGAAATGTGTTTTTATTTAACCATTAATAATCAATTAATTATTTATTCTCCTATCTTACAGCCTAATATCAGTTGTGAATATGTGTCCCCCTATGGAATTAGCTGATAAATTAGCCTGGAAGCATTATATGCATTTGAATAAGCACCCATTTAGATTATTTAGCCATGGGAATACCAAAGAAACACACAATGGTAAACAATTAATGAAGAGATAAACCTCCAATTAATCAAAATGAATGAAGGAGGATGAAAATGGCATCACTTGAGGAGTAATAAGATTTGAGCATGCAGGTTTTGATTAAATCTGCATTATTCTACAGTGAGCCCGCCGCATATTAGACAGTGTGATATTGCAGTGAGGAACGAGTGCTGTGAAATAGGCACAATAGGCTGAGCTTGTGTTTTCCTGGAGGCATACTGCATACTGCTCTCGTGTCAGCCTCACTCACTGCCGGCAATGACCAAATCCATCATGACATGTGGACAACAAAGAGCTACAAGAATGCTTGCCTTGGTGTGCACACACGCACACCACACTGCGTCGTAGACGGCAGCGCACGGTGCACTATCTCCCCAGAACACAAGCCTATCCCCATGCACGGGAAGCATTACATGTCACAGAACACAGTGAAATCTTTAAGCACCGTATCCAAATGAAAAAGCCCTGTCAAATAGCTCTACTCGACATGAAATACAGTAGAGCGGTTGATGGTGCCAGGGTGGAACTAGTCAGTGCAGGGAATTTTCCAGATAAAGCTTTCTGGTAGAAAATTGGGAGAGTCCAGTCATCAGTATGTTCCAGGCAATTCTTTAAATTAGCACGAGATTAGGGAGTGCATGGTGATTAAGCTCATTTGAAGTATTGAGGATCCGTCTGGGCATTGGCAACAGCCACACTTTAATTAATCTGGTAATGGATGAGAAAAATAAGCACTCTTACGCACATATCAGCATTTTGCTGAACAGGAGGAAGTAGAGGAGATGGAGGGGAGGAGAAGGAGGAGGAGGAGGAGGAGGAGGGTGAGTGTTGTGTGGTTGGAAGTGGAGGGGGGGTGGCTTTTTAAAAGGCAGACAGAGAGTGAAATGGAGCACGTTGCCTACAGAGAAATTAGCACTGAGTGTAGCCTGATGAATGCACCATTGTATCTATGTTATAATGGGGAAAAAGGAGATTGTATGAAGTTTTTTTATGCTTTTTAATCACTCCCTTGCCCTTGTCCGGGAGTTTTCCTTGGAAACAAGGGATGTGACAGGATTTTAGATCATGCAAAGAAAGGCTGCGGCGCCACATTAACAGTAAATGTGTGACACAGCAGTGAGGGAAGAAGTCTTTTTACTCTTTGTTCTCTTCCTTATTAATGACCTGAGTCAGACACCGTGACTGACCCACACATGACAGACACAGACTCATTTAACTCCTTCCGCCAATTTGAAGCAGTGACGCTGTGGTGTCTGTACTCGCTTAGTTGAGTCATTTATTTCATAGGGACTGAGAAAATAGCTGTGTTTGTGTGTGTGCATGCACACAGAGCAGGCAGCGACAAAAGTAACATTTAGTCACACGGTCCCTCGTCCAAGCTGGTGCTTCTTAAATAATTGAACCCTGGGAAAGGAGCCCTGGAAGAGGTTAAGAGGGGCTGAGTTGCACAGGCGTTCGTGCTTGGTGGTCGCGAATCTGCCAGCAGGAAGGCTTCTCACCCAGGACTGTCCCAGGAGTGGACTTCTTCGCCTAATTAGGCTTACGCCCCTTTAACATTTAATAACGGCCGGCTGGATCTTCAGTTGAATACTTAATCCAAGTCAATGCTTAGGGATTTCATAAAGATTATCAGGATTATGAGACAAAAGACTGTCCCTTCCTGTTTGAAATTCCCCTCAATATTTCACTATTATCTATTTGACTGACAAGTTTGGTTTCACTACGCCCACGACACGGTCAGCTGATACACAAATAAAGTGCATCTTTTTCAGTTCTCCTTCGTTATGCTCATATAGGAGCTTGTTTCTGTCAGACATAAGATAAAGAACAGATGCATGCAGCAAGATAAATCTGTGCCACTGCCTATCACTCTAATACACTGAGCCGTGGGTAGTATAATAAGCAGTAAATGAGAGATCTTCTGAAAGCCTCTACTAAAAAGCCTAATCACATATGGGGAGGTCAGGGGACCATCTGTTGGCTGATTGTTATCTTGGACAGCTCGCACCGTACCTGAACATCAGCATACTGAAGGCATTCCCCGGCTGCACTAATTCAAAATAAGCTCGTGAAGAGGAAATGCTTGTCAGAATTTCAAATCACACAGAAAAATATAGACCTCAAAAGATCAATATATATGTATGAATAACACCTTTTTGTGTTAAATATGGAAGATCTGAGCAGCACTCAAATGCGGCACTAGTTGTGGATGCAGGATTCTTTAAATACAGACTGTCATATCTCAGCTCAGTATACATTAAGATGTGTCACTGTCTATTTACCACCTCTGACATCTCCCCCACCGGACATGGAGCCCTTGTCGGCTTTGCTCCAAACCGACTTCACGGCATGAAAAGCAGATAATGCTAGCGTGGCCTACTTATTTTTCCCCCCTGCCTTTCCCCGTGTGTGTAATAAGTAGTGATGGCATGTCCTCTTAAGGAAATGTAACTCTGAATGTGAGGAGGCCCTGTAGAGGAAGGGTCAGTGTGAGGGGGGAGATGAGGACTATCATCAGAAAAGGAAGCTAAAAATCATGCTCCTAAACAGATTCAGAGTGATAATTAGAGGTAGGTGATAAGACAAACTTGCTATACTGTTTATACCAAGATACTTCAGCCTTTAATACATCTAGTTGTATTAGGCCAGTGCTGCAAATCTATAATCAGGACTGTATATATGGCTATATTGATTTTTTTTATGTGAATAAATCACTGGATTAGCTAAAACTCATATACAAATCATAAAAATGAGCCATACATCACACCCCATGGGCTTATAAGTCAATTGGTAAAACACGAACAAGAGCTTCGTTTAGTTTATAGGATTCTCAGGCGAGAGACAGCACAGATTAAATTGACACCATGTAACATATGAAAGAAGAAAAAACATGTTATTTTTATTAAAAAAGGAAAAGTTGAATTCACAAGCTTTAAAACGCACCCTTGTTTGGTTCAATACACTGAGAGGTTTTGCTGCTACAGCCTCACTTGGCCTGGTATGACCAGTAGTTTATGGTGGCTAATATTAGCCAACGTTAGCAAAGTTTACACAAATATTTGTTTTACTGACATTACTGAGCCAGATTGATTTTTATGGTGACTTTATGAGTCTTAATATCACTGTAAAAGTGAGCTAACATTAGCTATCATGAGCTAGCTGCCACACCAGACAAAGTGAGGCTATTGCAGCAAAACATTTGAGTTTATTGAATTGGGCAATGGTGCGTTTCATAACCTATAAGTTCAACTTTTTATTTCTAAGAGGAATAATGTGTTATTTTTTACTTTCAAATGTGACACAGTCTTTGTTTAAAGGGACAGTGAAAAGGAGCAGTTATTATAGCTAAAGCTGTATGTAAGCTCATAAAATAGAAAGTAAGTCAGGTCTGAGCTACTTCTCAGTAAATGACCTGTGTTAAGTCAATCAAATGGCTCTGGATAGGACAGCCACTTTCAGCACACAGGATTAGGTCTGCTGACCCACACTGCCTGCACCACTTAGACAGACAGACCATAACACACGTTTTTGTGTCCAACACATACACTTCCTATAACCTAGCTGCTCTGAATTATGTTTCTGGTACAGCGTGCTAACGTATGACCCTGAATTGTAAGCAGGATTTTGATCTTGCTAAGGAGACACATGTCTTAACGGTTGCATTTAGCAGCTCTGGATGCCGTCCCCCTCCTGCTGGGACCGAGGCATCTTAATTCAGGATGTGGATCTCAGTCAGCAGGTGAATGTTGGTCTAATCAGCCAACCATATGTCCTCCTATCCCCTGGCTGATTAAGGTTTCCTCTCTCCCCCTCACTGATTGCTGTATGGTTTGATAAATCATATCCCTTGTGAAAAATGCTAATTATATGGTAATGCAGGTTCCAAACTGCTGTCCGGCCAGATAAAGGCTTCCAGCTCGTATGACCCTCATACTAAATTCCTGCCCACGTTAGGGAAAAGAAAACAGGAACTACTGTCAATTCAGAGCAAAGCCAATCTCTCTTTCTCTTTTTATTTTCCAGAAATCTGTTGCCCTTGTCCTCCCACATGGCCCATCTGTGTAGCCGGGTTAGTCACAGGAACTCCATGCAGCTCCCTCAATCCCCCCCCCATCTCTTTGTGGGTCACAGAAACACCTCTACCCTGCTAGTCGAGAGCAAGAGGAGAATCAGTTACCAGATCTCGATCAAATCACAGACACATTAAAAACAGGAGCCATGTACTAATACCCTTCACGCACACATATACTGTTTTAGAATTTGTTTCACATGTTACAAACCGATCTCTCCTGCTGCGGAACCAGGCATTGAATTCGGGTCATGACCGTTTACCTTGTTATCTTGTGATTTTATACTGCAGCAAGCGAATAAACGGCAGTGACGCCTTAATGCAGCTAAAGCCCCAATGAAACCAGCCACCGTGCAGGAAGAGTTCATCCCATTTCAGCAGCTGATGAACATCTGTTCAGCATTAGTGGTTACTGCTTTGTGGTCTGTGGTCCTGTGGGTGCAGAGCAGGGCTCAACTGATAATGTTGAATCCTCAGGTGCAGCGTGCTTCTGTTCAGAGGTAAAAACAGACAGGAAAAAGAAATAAGAGCAAATTTCCTGTTTGTCTTATATGCAATCCTAAACCAACGTATGCAGCCTGTCACAGGTTTTAAACATAAATGCAGACATTTGATGTTTGTGTGTTTAAAAACGGGAGCATATTGCTTTCTAGTTAATGTACATTCTGCCTGTTAACCTTACTATTAAAGTGTTTTAAATTTTAGCAAAATAAAATGTGAGTCAGTGCATTTTGATGAACTTATTGCAAACATAGTCAATACAGCATGACAAGATTACATAATTTTAATGAATCACCTCAGATAAAGTACATCGTGACATGTAATTGACGCTTCCTACGTAAAATAGACCAAAATAAAGCCCTAAGGTCACATTTATATGAGCTCATTAGCATTGGCTGTTTCATTCATGCTTTAGAGCTGACTGGAAACATCCAATCATATTCATGCAGGTGTACAGCGTGGCGATATAACCTGACACTTGTCATTATTACTCTGCTGATACGCTCAGGCTAACGCTGTTTTTGGTTTTGTTGATTCATGACGAAGAAGGGGAATAGAATTCCTGAGATTTCCCTCAAAGAGCAGAACCCTTTCCATCAAATCAAACTGTATAAAGATGTGTTCTTTTATGAATTAGTTTATCTCATCCGCCTTGTGGTGTTTTTTTTCTGAGACCCTCATCTGGACTCCAACCTGGGGCGCTGCAGATAAGAACACCCCCAACGCTTACTAACACCTACATTTTCATTTTTATTCTTCATTTTTTTGGGGGGCTTTCTGGTGGACTGGAGACTTTTAACAGGGAGTGCCTACAAGATATAAATTCTTTGTCTACAATAGAAGAAGCAGAAGCCGGTACCAGAACATATACTGTATTTTTTTCCCCCTACCTTAGCGAAAGCCCTCAGCAAAAAAAATGTTTGAATTTATTTCTATGATTTGAGATATTAATATTTCTCATGTTTCCCCCATAGACAGTACATAACATGGAGTATCCATGACGTCACCCACAGGTTTCTGAAGAGCTGTTGTGAAGCTCAGTGTGGTGGCTCTGGTTGTCGCCACCTTGGCCGCCTAATCTAAAAATGACATTGAGCAAGGGTGAAGCTGAGGTGGGCTGAATGAATCCTAGTGGCTCAAATAGCTGTGACGGCGCCCACCAAAGTCGCCACACTGTTAATTCTGCATAACTTTGAGCTTTAATATAATTTGAACAAGTGAGTTATATAAAAATTCAGACTCAGTACAGTTGTCATGAACGGGGAAATTAGCTACAGAGACCAAAATCGTTTTTTGTACCAGGCTGTAAACATGTTTATTTCTGCTGTGAAGTTCAAGATTTTAACATGGGGACTTATGGAGACAGACTTGTTCTGTAACCAGTCTCAAGTGGCCATTTAAGGAAGTGCAGTTTTTGGCACTTCTGCATTGGCTTCATTTCACAGCCATGAAGGTTGCCACTTGTTTTCTCAGTTTTTTTTTTTTTATTATAAATTAAAAATGCACATATAAACAGGTGAGTGGGAATTGTGTTTAATCGCTGCAACACATCAAGCACATGTCAAACACACAAACATAATACTGAGGCGAGATTGTTTCTGTCAACAACTTTGTTGTCACCAAACAGAGAATTTTTCTTGCGTGCGCATATGTGCATCCAGGGGTGTAGGTGCACATTCCTGTGAGTGTTTGTGTGATTCACACATTCCACAGGCTTAAGGAGAGGTCTCCAATCGTATGGCACCTCTTTGTTTACATACCAGACATGCTCCAGGGAGACAGAGTGACTGACACAATAAGCTTGCCAGGGCTGTCTGTACATCACAGCATGCATTCAGTACATCGCAATTTATCAACAAGTTCCCAAATGGACAAAGGAGCCAACTCGTGCTACCACGGTGAATTCAATAACCTGGGATTTTTGACAATATCGTGATAGATATTTCCACCATTTATGACATTTTATATCATCAACATCAACATAGCTGGCAGGTTACAAAGCTTTGATCTTTACATGTTGTTTTTTCTCAGTAAATCTAATAAAAGCCAGTTGTCCCTCATCAAATAATCAAGTTAAGAAAACCATAGCCTGTTTCCCACATGAGGGGGGTTATTGAAAAGGTGGAATGGCCCTCGGTGGAGACGGGATGACCTTTCCCCTGGAGCCTGACCCCTGACCCGCCTCTCTGTGATCAGCTAATTGGGAGAGAGCAGCGTAAAAGCTCTCTGCTAGGAGCCGAGCGGCTGGGACCAGGACGAGCCCGCTGGGGAATGAGCTGGTCTACTTGAGGAGAAGGGATTGAATAATGCCTTTGTGCAGAGGCCAGTCTGTCTGTGTATGTGTGTGTGTGTGTGTGTGTGTGTGTGTACGAGAATAACAAGTCATAGGAACACCAGTCATTACACACACAAACTGAAGTTACAGACATGAGAATACCCCAGGCAGGTGTGGTGCCACAGACGGCACATGATGAGTCAATAAATCACGCTGCCGATAGAGTTTTAAACAGGGCAGTCATCAGCATTCAGACAGTCAGTGCAGATTTATGAACCACAAGATTGCAATACCTTTCACAAGCAGTTATCTTATGAATAATACACGTAGACCATATTTGATGAGCCAATCTACAGGCGACCATAAACTTATTTTATTTGCGGCACTGGGGTTAGTCTGTAGTGCCTCTCTCTTCATAAAAATGGGATCTTCTCTTCTCCTGCTTCATTGAGGTAACTGCACCATTTGGGTAATGGCACACTAATATTTTACATCAGCTCAGGGAGACCTGATTTACTGCAGCGATGCTGGAAGAAATCTTATGCAATCAAAGCATTGTTTCACCTCCCACGGTGTTACTTGAAAGACGATTATGAAATCATCAACCTTAGCTCTTGATATAGAGACAACTTTTAAGTACTGTATAAAAGGAGGATATCAAAAATGTCTCTAAATCAGTTTTATTGCTCATTTTATTTCTGTGATTCTATGATTAGTGCCTTGGCTCAGTTTGCACTACAGTTTTTGCTTTTTGCTCACTATATACAAGTCAAGGCTGTGCACGTTTACCATAAAACACATTTTAATGAAGTGTATAGGATGATTTAACCATTAAATGTAAAAGTAATGTTACTGGTTACTTTGTGAAATTACATATCGGTTGTAGGATTTGGTGGTATCTATCAGTGTAGTTGTGGATTGCAACTGCCTCACCTCACCGTGCAAAAAAAAAGTGAAAGCCTGGAGCCAGTGTTTACTTTCTCCGTTCTGGGCTACTGTAGAAACATGGCGGTGCAACATGACAGACTCTATAGAAGAGAACCTGCGGCATCTGTAGATATAAAGGACTCAAAGAAATAAAGTAACAAAAGCAATTCTTATTTTCAGAGTATTATGCACTAATGAAAACATAGTTATGCACTTTATATTTCACTTCTGCCATATTCTGTAACTAGAGCCCCCTAAATCTGACACACAGGACCTTTAAAAGTTATTACTCTTTTAGTCCTCACAACCCAAAGTTTATGACTTGGGACAAAACATGGGTTTGATCCTAAATTGACTTACTTTATGACCTTTAAATAAATGTCACGTCTAGGTGCTGTAGACTCATTGTCAGGGACACATACACCTAAAAAAAAAAAACACCTAAATGTAAAAAGAAAAGTAAATCAGTGATTAAACCAGAATGTTTTGGCTGCAAGTGATATTTTCAAATATTATATAAAATTACATATTTAGGTTATGTTTTTTTTACCATCAGATTTCAATCAATTTTTTAAAAAATATTTTAAATAAACACCACCAAAACCCTGTTTTAAAAATAAAAGTGTCTTTGGGACAGCCTGACAAAGAGGAGCATTGGTTCAAATATAGTTTGTGGTCACTCTGATAGTAACTATTTATACAGTACCCCGTCTAATTCTTTAGTTTGCAATAGTAATTTACGTCTGGCCATTGAATGACAAATATATTTGATGTGTGTGAGAGTGAAAGTCTGTTTTCAGTGGAAAAACAATCTGTCTTCTCTTCTGTTGCGTCATATTCAGCAACATGCAAATGTGCCAGATCTGTCCTTTTTGCTTTCATCAGCAAACACAGCAATCTGAGCGAAGTGGGGCCTTGACAACATGCACACACACACAAAAACACACGCATACACACAGCCGATGATTGACTGTGTGTGTGTTTAAGATAATACTGACCAAAAAGGCTCCGAATCCCTTGCAAGTAAGAAAGCGAGCAAGCTATTAGAGGGCTGGTTTTGACATTCATTAACTCGACAACTCTGATCTTAGTGTACATAGTGTAGTACAGTGTGTGAGTGTGTAGATGCAGGCTAAAGTGTGTGTGTGTGTTTTTATGTCACACTCAGCTGCAGCCTGTTACCAGTGGCCTCCCAAGCTCTGACCTCTGAGCTTGAAGCCACGTAACAATTTCCCTGACCTGCCATGAGCATGGAGCATAGGCCTTCCTCAGGGTCGCACACACACACACACACACACACACACAGACACCTAATCATATAAACACACACAGTATATCGGTCACTGCAGGTCTCAGGGTCTGCATTCATATTTGTTTATGCTGTTTGATTCTAAAGAGTTGTGACTGCTTGTTTGTGGCAAGGCTGAGTTGAGGTGAATCATGAATGCCTTTGTCTCATTTCTGTGAAATACAAATGGTATAATAATCTATTCATCTACTCATAAAATAGAGCTCTCTTAGTTCTCTGTACAAAATCTAATGTGTTATGTTAGTTGCTGAGCAGTTCCTATAAATACATTACGTCTGAAGTCGGTCTGAGGAACGTCTGACTCAACTATGAAACACCCACAAGGAGAAAGATGAGAGCTGATTGGTTGAACAATTGGTCAAAAACTTTCCATCTCTATTCACACAAATAGAGACACTTAGATACAAAACACAACTGTACACACAAACACACATTAACATACTCATATACACACACATGCACAACACAGGTAGAAATACGATGTACATAAATCATCATCAATGTGTGTAGATGAATATCTGTGTATTTTATATAGTTGTCCATGTTAAAATGAATTTCATACATTGCACTTCCATATTATACTGAAAGTGACACGATTTACTTACATAATGGCAGTGTGGCTCTGGGGGCAATGCTAACAGGTAAAAACTTTGGAGATTAGAAAAAAATATGATTTATAATCATTTGGATGACCCCCTGACTTTTCATCTAGCAGGTTTTGATATGTTCAATGCTGTTTAAATCATCCGTCTTGGCTGCTCTTTGTGTTTTGTGGTAAAGATGGCATGTTAGGCTGTTGTGCTAAACATAACCGCCATGAAACAATCAGAAAATAACTTTATTTTGCTAATTAACCAGCTTTCTCAATGCCGGTGCTCCCTCACTTTCATTTACTGTCTATGTCGCTAAACCCTATTCGCTTTCTCTCTCTAAAACCATCGGCCACAAGCCCAAGGAGACTTGGGTCAGTGTCAGTATTTTGCAGCATAGACTGCGAGCCAGACACAGATGGAGAAGCTGGGTTCATGAAATAAGCAAAGCCGGAACACAACAGGTAGAGTATCAGAGTTTAGTCCATGAATCCACCTGGATCACGCTCAGTTTCAGAGACATTTCAGGCTGACTGTGATTAGAGCAAGATAAAGTAAGAGAACACAGTAAACATTACAGTATACCTGCTAAACATCAGCTAACATTTTTGGCGGCCAATAGTTAACATTGTCATTGTGAGCATATTAGCATGTGTACATTACATTACATTTAGCTAAAACACTGCTGTGCCAAAGCACAGACCTGCTAGCTTGGCTGCAGACTTGTTAAATCTTGTCTTAAAACACATTATGTAATATAAGAACGTTTGTATTCACAACTAATAAACTGTTGCTATATCATGTATTTTCTTGTCTACTCTCACTGTTTTCAGGCTCATCTTAACCTCCCCTTTAACCAAAACTAGATAAGTGCCCATAATCATATCAGACAAAAACACACTGTTCCAATATTAAGTTTAAAAACTTTACAAAACACACAAGACACTTGTTTTTTTCAATTGAGTCTGCAGAACAGTACATTCAAGCACAAGCACACACAGAACTGATGACAAAAGCAGGGAGGTGGCCAGCACTTGCTGAGCCCACACCACTACGGAGGAGGCATGTGCTGAGGCTGACTCACGGCGTAGCCAGAAATCATCAAGTCATGAATCCGTCTGTGTTTGGGCGTACAGAGGCACATATGAGTCATGACAGAGGGAGAGAGAGTGGGACAAGGAGAGAGACGGGAAGCTGCAGAGACAAAGACAGAGGACAAGTAGTCTCAGGTCAGACATACATATTCACACATAGTCAATCGTGGTGACAGTCGGATTGTCAGCAGCTCTGAACGCAGCCTGAACTTGAAATAAACCCAGAGCTGAGCGACAGCAGCAGCACCAGGGTGACACAGTTTTACTGTCTTTGTAGTGAAACACACAGATTCCTCCCACCCTCATACACTCCTACACTCTATTTCTCATCTAAAATATATGCTTAAGATCCCATGGATGATTTCAAACTAGGCAGAAATACTCGCTCTACTCGGCAGCCAGTTTGGTTGACTTTTGATCTACAAAAAAAAAAAAAAAAAAAAATCCATGATCTGTGTCCTATATTTGGAAAGTCTCGGAGGCTCTCTGGTCAATCTGTGTCAAGGCTTTACCCTAGACTAAGCCACTTCCAGTGTGCAAAAACCTTGTACAATCCCCCCAACAATATTTGTCAGTGCATATTCTATCACCATGGTGACTGACACTCTAGCCAGGCGCTGTTGTGCAACTCTCTGCTGATAGGGTGAAGGGGGAGGCTACTGTAGGTGAGGTGAGGGGGGGGGGGGAGGTTGCAACAATCGGTCAGGAGCAGCTGAGCCTTTTGTGTGTTATTATAGGTTAAAGCCCTCCACCTTATGGCCCCACCTGGTGTCTTTCAAAATAAAAGCTGACTTTTTCTTATCTCTTTCAGGAAACTTGTGAAATGCATATTTGCTTAAATGTGATATTTCCAGTTGAAGTGAGTCAATTTTCACCGGTGCTCTTTATGCAACGAGCTATTGAGGAATTGTTTTGCGAGTTAAAGAGATGTTTTGGTTACAGGAGTTTTCCCCATGCTGTCATGGCAACCTGCAGAGAGGGCAGTTGGCAGGATGGTAGTAAGACAGCAAGGGCGACATGCTGTTTGTTCTGCAGATGCAGCCCTCTGTTCCCGAGAAGTCCCCAGGTGGTGCAGACTGAGTGGTGTATCCCAAGGGGCTATCACGTTTCAGAGCGAAAACAAGCAGTCCGGGCTCTGGCAAACAGAATCACTCATTGCAAAACCTTTCATTTGCAAAGGGCTCTGTAGCTGCAGGCTTGATTCTTTTTCTGAGAAGTCAAAGAACACTGAACTTAATTCTGAAGAATAGTTTTGGGAAATATGATCCTTGCTTCTTGCTTCTGGTATTTAGGGAAAAAAAGATCAAAGCCCACCTGTTTGACACACTAAAAAAAAAAAACACAAAATGGCATGCAAAATTGATATTTGCTCTACAATCATGACAATAAAGTCAATACCCAGTGGCTGAAAAGGTTTGTTCAAATCTATTTTGGGGTTTTTTTGGTCATCCATGTGAGTCATTAAACCACAGCCACATCAACAACAAGCGACAACTAATGCTCTGCTGTCTGAGGAGGATAAAAGGCCACTGTTGCTGGCGTTGATATAAAAGGCAACACTTCCTATAAATAGGCTTACCCGAGGCTGTAGGCATGACATAAGTACCTCAGTCTACCACAGTGGCGGTGCTTGTTTCCTATTTTAACTTCTCTCTATTTACCCTTTACCACATATGGGGAACAGCACGTGCAATCATGTGTCATTTTTATCCCAATATAAATAGCCTAGTTCTTGATATTGTGACTCAAGGTGATGAGTAACTTATCTAAGGTGTCATATTAGTGTGAGCAGCATGACGTCAGGAAGAATGGATGATGCACGTTAGATGTAACAACCTTGGGATTTCATCATTTTTCACGAACACTCCAGCTCATACTGATGCACCTGTTTGCGTCACTACTTTCTTCTCATCTACCCAGAGTTCACTGGGTGTCTCTTGATTGCTATAAATAACACTTTCATCATCACAAGCATCACAGACTTTGTGAATGTGTGCACGATTCCCCTTTCTCTAATTAGGTTGATAATAGTGAGGGTTTCTGACGGGGCTTCATTCATAATCGCACACATTTCTTGTCGGGTATGACTCATGTACTCTAACAGAGGAAGAGGGAGAGAGAAGAGCACCGTATCATCCATCATGGATTGTGAGGGTGATCTCATCCTGAGTCATAATATTAGTGCCTTAGTGGATGTTCAAGCTCATCCACAGGTCATAAATCCTACTCTCTCTCTGCGTCGTCGCTCTGTGTTACAGGTGTCATGAGTCTCAAGTCAAGATCGACAAGTCCCCAGTCGAGTCCAGAGTTCAGGACTCGGTAATGTGACAAGTCTTTATGGGTTCTTTACCAAATGTAATGCCTTGGAAGCAGGTACATTCAGCTGTAGATGTTTTGAATGTTTGGTATCTTGTAATTCTGCAATTTGTTCTTTGTTTTAAATTGTTTTATGTTTGTCTTATGCTCACAACTTTGCCGTTGCCTGTCTTGGTCTGGGCAGTTGTCCATGTCTCAGTTTCTACCATCGTTTCTTTTGGTTATGAAATATAAAGTTGTGTGTCGATACCTCTAAAGAAGGAAGTGAGTCAGACGGGGAAAAACAATTCAAACTTATTTGGAAATGAAAATGACAGTGAATGCTAAAAATATTACACAGTCAGTTTAGTTTTGCAATATTTTACTGCATACATAGTTTTCCTGTAAAATGATGGATTATTAGCATCATTTCTGCTGCACACAGGCTGATTTTTATCTCAATATAAAGCAGTTTAGATAATCTGGCTAAACTTTTTGCTTGTTTGCACCCTATCCAATCATCTGACTGCTGATACTTTTGTTCTCATCAGGCTTTGCTGTACATTGCCCCCTCAAATTGATGAGTATAATGTTATCTTGGTCACCTGGTAGTGCCCCATGTACAAAGGCTCAGGGCTTGCTGTACCAGCCCAGAACTGTTTCTGACCTGTGGCCCTTTGCTGCATGCCTACCTTCTTTTTCCTACCTTCTTGTCATTCTTTAGCAGTCACTATCAAAATAAAGGTTCAAAAGGCCAAAAAAGAGGAAAATAGGTAATGAAACAGATTGCATAATACACACTGACAACTGGAACACCACAGTGTTACAAACGTAAGAAAAGGGAAGTGAGAGAGAAATTAGAAGATTCACAGAAATTACACAGAATTCCAGTAACATCCAATCTGATGATGTATTGAGTTTACTGTAAATATTTTGTTCTTTTTGTAACCCAAAATGTCAGAAAAGTTCTTGCACCCATGTTTGATATTTGTTCTGCATGTGTTGGTTCTTAGAAATAGTGTTTTGTTGAACAGAATGGAGTGTTTGTATCAAAATAGTTTCTGGGATTATTTTTTGTTTGTATTCAGGAAGCTGAAGAGCTAACTCAGGTCTCACTAATCCACCTCACACACTCACACAGCAACATTTTTAACCTTTTGGAATGGGTGTTATGTCAGTGCAGGGCCTGAGATCATGTGACGTGAATTTTACTCAAAGTCATGTGACCCAAGTCTTCCCCTCTTGTGCTTATGTCTTTGTCACTATCTTGTTTTTGTCTGTGCGCTGTAAGATGTCACCTGACTTTTAACTCATTAACTGGGAGTTGAATCACGTAATCATCATTACCTTTTATTACAATATATTGTGAGATGCCTTGATCGATTGATTTATTCACATTTATTCAAGTGTTTACTTGTTTTACTTGTTGAAATTCATCGACAAACGCTGTAGGCGGACAACGTGTGCTACTGTTTTCCAGCTCCAGTATGAGCGTTATGTGGGGGTTGAAAATAAGAAAGAAATGACACGTAGGTCAAATAGCAGCTTTAAAACATGCGCATGATAACGCCAATCCAGACTCAGTGGATATATTTAATAAATGGAAATGAATTATAGTGAAATTATAGGTCAGATAGTGTCTGTTGTGCACCAAAAATGAAATAATTATCCTAAAATAACATTGTCAGAAGCTGTTACAGTCTCGGGTCATGTACATTACTGACATTAAGTGGATGATGGTCAGATTATATGCATGATCAAAACAGGAGTGCACCACATTCAGTTCGTAAAAGGAAATAATCCGTTTCCTCCATTGAGCCCCGTGTTCGCAAGACTTTTGGCCATCTGCCCCATGACTTCCCCGAGTTCAGGTCGCCAAGCAACCGGTCCCCTGCTATTACAGTTTTCATGCATCACTATCTCTGCTTTGATGTCATGGTTGCCGGGGCAACTATATGGCCAAGACACCATGACTCTTTGCCGCTATTAACGATCTATAAGCCTGTCTTTTTCCTCTCACAAGCAGCAGCAGCAGTGATGGTATGCAGTGTCACTTCGCAGCCTCCTCCCAAAAACAAAAGCATCAATCTGAGCAATAAAAAAAAAATTTAAAAAAAAAGGGATAAAAAATGGGTCAGACTGGCAGTGATAATAAGGATGCATGCCTGTAATTTCTTTAAAATAGGGTTTGCCTCTCAGCAGCCACAATGCAGCTCCTACAGTAAATGGATTTTCAATGGCAACAATCCAAAGATAATCCACCGCTGAAAAAGCAAATGATTAATACCCGTGACATAAATCTACTGTAGATTGCAACTGCCAAAACCCAAGAACTGTGGTAATCTCGGGCGGTTTTTGCCTCTAGCGAATCAGCCGCAAAGCCGTGGGGTAGTGCTTTATTTAGATTAGGTCAGAGTCGATGCTGCAGGACTCAGCTCCAAGGGGTGTCATTCATTTAAAGCATACAGCATCAGACTGTAGTCCCATGTTTTCTTTTATCATGAATGTGAAGGGGAGACAAAAAAAAAAGCGTAATTGTGATCACGAGACGAGCGTTAACCCTCGCACCTCCCGTCACCACTCTCCACTCACACTGAGCCCAAAAGGGGTCGTGACCTCTCAACTTAAACTACCCCCAGGCGGTAGCTGCCCTTCTTCTCAAGAGCAAACACATGCCAATAATCACAGCCACAATGGGAGTGTGTTTTCCCCCTGAGATAGATGTGACAATACGCAGCACAAAAAAAAAAAAAAAAAAAAATGCTGACAGTGTTCGAGATCTACAACAAACACCGTTGAGGTCAGAGAGTCTGCACATGTACAGATTGTTTTCTGAGTCGCGGAGAATGTTAATGCTTTAATTTACACTCTCTCATTAACTATTCATAGTTTTGTCCCGTTCCAGCAATTTGTCTGACAACCAGAAATTAGATTATCAGTGTGATATGTCTCAAATTTGTCAGAGACAAATCAGTGGCTGATCTTTGGCGTACAAGAGTGCGCCTGAGATAAAACCCTTTTGTTGAAGCTCTTTCCTAAGAGCATCCAAATGAGCTAACCACCAAATTCTGCTGATAATAATCTGTATAAGTGTTATTGGGTTCCCTGGAAGGAGTGAAATACTGATGGTGAGGACTGTTATGTGATGATCTGTCTTGATCTCTTCCCTCGACAAAGATAATCCGTCTAGTTCACTGTGTACTGTGACTGTTTGCCCGGGAGCCTCAGTCTGCAGGCTGGCGGCAGCACACTGGAGCAGAGCTGCAGGGAAGTAGGTAAAGGACGGGAAGGAATCTGCGCTCACTACGCCTGCCGGTGCCAAGGGCGATCTGCCGACTGGGAAGCACGCCCAGAATATGTGTACAGATAGGAAAACAATCTGAGAGATCCTTTCCCCCCACACAGTAAGCAAGAAATGAGGGTGATTGTGTGGTGTCTCTACAGGTGAGAGGAGGCAATGCATCTGCTTTTTTCAGAGAAGGGAGGATTAATTCAGTCTGGATGTGCTATTAATGGAAGTTCATCCTAAAGACAGCAACACTGGACTGCCAGTGTCCTGCCAAGAGTTGCATGTGTACAGTGTGTACACTGTTGAAATAATCAGTTGGGTAATCAATTAGTCGCTTAACAAATTAAATTATTAATTGATTATCAGGCGGTGCATTAGCATGGGAATGAACTTTAATATCATAAAATATCATATCAGTCTGAAGTTTAATATCATAAAATATGAAATTATTTACGAAGGAACAATAAACACATCAAAACTATGACAAAGCCTGTCTTGATTAATGTCAAAATAACAGGAATTCTTTGTGTTGTAACTCATGAAAGACACTCATGTTCCTGTTTCTTCTTTATTTTTGCTCAATAAAAATTGAATCTTATGCGAGCTTGAGGGAATTTTTTTTATTTTTTTTAAGCTGGGTTCTTGATCAGGTTCTTGTTTACTTACTCATTGATCATCTCTTTCCTGGAGCAATTTCTAAATAATAACTTAGCTCATTTTAATTTGTATTTAATTTTATTTGGACGAGGATCTTTTTACAGGTGCTCAATAAACACTGTTGTGATGAGAAGTTTGCCATATTTCATAAATATTTCATGTAACACCAATATAATCACATCGAGACACTTGAAATGATTGCACTGTCGATTCATCTGCCAGATATTTTTTAAGTGGAAGTGTTTTGCAGAACAAAATGTTTTTATATATAAGGATTTGATGACGTATGAAGTATGACTTTTAGCATTAGTACACTACAATCTATATCAAGCCCCTGCAAAATGGACTGTTTTCTGACATTATAGAGTACAAGATTAATGAACTAATCAAAGAAATCCACTCATAAATAGATAATACCCTATGACACTATCCTAAATATGTTGAATAACAGTGTAAGAGTCTCAGAGTCACAGTAACTAATAATGTGATTTTTTACTATTGTTTATAATCCTTAAAAAATCCCTTTTTTCAAACTACTATGAGTACTACATACAGCTTTGTGTTACGTCCCAAACAGGGCTGGCTTCCAGGCAGTCATTTAGTTGTGAATGTTTATCTGAGGCTGTGCTGCTTACACCACAGAGGCAGCATGGGAGTCTGGCACAGATACAATGCTGTGAGCTGAAACTGTGACCGTGACGTCATGTGGGTGGCCGTTCCTATGCAGTCAGCACTTTTCACCCCTCCTCCTCGTCCTCCTCCTCTTCTTATTCGCCCTACAGCTGCACATCACACGTTGACCTCTGGCCATCCTCCATGAGGCCCAGGGGGAGGGGGATCGACCAGGAGCCCTGCACACAGGTCAGGGGAGACAGACACAAAAGCACTGAAGGGGAATAGGAGCCAAAGTTTTAGGGGGGAGGGTGGCGAGGTCAGTTAACCTCTCTCCTCTGCAGACTGACTGATCAGAGAGAATCAAGAGCACCATGGCAAATGCTTGGTGTCGGCGTCGGTGCCGTCCAGATAAAGTGAGAGACAAAGGGGCAGGAAAGAGCAAAAGCGGCGGCAGCAACAGAGAGTGCCTGTCTCACATGCTCCCCCATGTGAGAGTGAACCAAGTAAGAACGGGAGCTGCTTTATGTAAGTGTCTCCCAGCAGCCTGTGGGACTGCTGGAGCGCCTCACATGTTTGTGTTGTGGTCATCCCACACTGGTAGACTGGGGACGGCTCGACTGGACCGGACCACAGAGTCTCCTGTCTCAAGCCACTTATCATCCGTCTGTCTCCGTCTGAGTGTTGTGCTGGTTTGTTTGTGTGTCCATGTCGCTGTCTGTCTCTCTGTTGTCTGTCTACCCCTCCCATCATCATCATCATCCTCATCATCTTTCCATTCCTGCTGCTGCTGCTGCTGCTCCCTGGTTCACCCCTGGGTTGCAAGGGCTCGCAGCTGGGACAGGGAGGAGGAGACAGGCGGGGTGAGGAAAGGCGGGAAGAGGAGGAGGACAGATCAGAGGTGCCGGCACTGTTTCCCTGCAGACGCAGCAGAGCTGAGAACCGAGCCCAAAACATAAACACTGGCTGAAATCTACTCCATCACACAAGACTTTCAGATTTCTACCACAAGAGACACCCCTCACAGTACTGTGTGTACCACACAACACTTTAAAAACAGCTCATCAATTTAGATACTATAAATAACATAGTACATAACATAAACCGCATTTACACGCACACATTCAGCCTCGTAGCTACCCCTCTCCCCTCGCCCACCACCTCCACCCCTCCTTCTCTCAGGGCAGCTGGATAAATACAAAGGAGAGAAGTGTGCAACTGGTGCGATAAAGCTGGGAACATCTTGCTATTCAAGCGTCAGCATAATAAACTGGAGGCACAATTAAGAAAAAAAAAAAAAAAAAATCCCCTAAACCACAAGAACAAGTGCTCAGTGCTGCAGCAGCGTTCAGCGCCTCAGTCCAGCTGCGGGTTGTCTTTAGGACACGAGGAAAAAAAAGGACAACAGAGCTTTTCTGTCCCCCCTCCTCTCTCTCTGGGGAATGCAAATGATCAGACAGTGACATACTGAGACTACAAAGCATGTGTGCTTTAACCTCAGATGTGCTTGATACTATTCCGGAGGTCTGATATATTAGTGTCTGCAAACATTACACCCTTTGTCTGAAATTCCAAAAAAGCTTCAATTCCTCAGCAGTTACAACACACAGTGGGATTTTCATATAAAGTTAATTGTTTAAAGGTGTTTTAAAACTTTACAGCTTAACAAAATAGAACAAAGAGACCTCATTAAAACCTTAGATTTTTTTTTTTTTTTTTTTAAGTTGCTGAAATCTTCAAAAATAAAACACCTCCTGTAGAATTAACAGCCATTAAAAGCGTAAAGTTTGGAGGTTATTCCCCTAAAGCTTTAAAGAAAGAAAAAAAAACCCAGAGAGATCCTCCTCTCTGTTCTCACAATACCCTGAGGAGGCTGGTGCAAAGTCTGCCGCTGTCTGGCTGTTCCCATGGCAACCACCAGGTGAGCAGACAGGCTTGGAAAGCACGGCGAGGAACATGTGACTCTCTCCACATGCTCAGACAGAGCACACACACACACACACACACACACACACGCTCAGATAACATAACAGGAGGCGAACTCCCTCCTTTTATTCAAACTTGCGAGTACACAGTGTAGTCACTAAAAAAAAAGAAAAAAAGCAATGTTTGGGGGAGTCTGAAAGCAGACAAGCAGATGACCAGTCTGCCAGTCCGTCTGTTTACCACTCTATGTGTCTGTCTCTCTCTGTGACACATGCACAAACACACACAAACACACAAACACACACACACACACACACACACACACACACACACACAAGCAAGCTCATGCTGCATTGTGGAGTGCAGAAGAAGAGGAGGAGGCTGCCCTAGAGGGGGGCAACTGAGATGTGTCATAACCGCTGAACGTCAAACCCAGTTCTGCTACAGCAGCAAAAGGAGAAGGAGATGGTGGAGCAGCAGGGGGAGTTCGGCATGAAAAAAGTCACACGGATGACTACGAGAGGAGAGATCTTTAAAGAAAAGAAATTGTGAAGTAAAAAAAAAAAACTTTAAAAACAAAGTGAAGACAAAGAGTCTACAGCCATGCTAGCAGCTCTGTACTTAGAGTTCAATGTCAGCTCACAGTGACAATGCTAACATGCTATCATCAGCAGATATGTTTCTGTATGTTCAGCATACTAGTTTAGCTTGTTAGCATGTTATGATTTTCTAATAAGCAGCTGACTCTAATGGGAATTTCATTAAAGTTTTGCTGGTGATAATTGTGCCACACGAGAACACACAACTTACTTCCTCTTGTCGTTTATATTGCTTTTGTGTATTTGCACTTTAGTCATAATCATATAATGTTTATGAAGTATTTACAATTACTTTATTACGCTTTTTTGTTATCTGCAGCTGTCTAATCGTATTTTATTGCTGTGTTATGTCTACTTTGCTTCCTCGTACACACGTTGTTGAGTATAGTTCTTAATTCTGATGAAAATAGGGCATTTAACGAATATTATTTGAGTTCATTTGCATATATTTCAATCAATAACAAGAAAAAAAACGTGTGTTGCTTAGTAGCATGTACGCAAAGCTGTGTGTAGTTACTGGAAGGAACTATTATGATGTTACTATTTATTACTGACAGTTTATCACTTAGATATTGCCCGTGAGTAATTCGTGCTGTCTGTTTGTACAGTCTGTTGTATTTCCTCCTTTTGCACGTGTCACATGGTGATGGACTGCACGTATACAGTGACAAGGATTCAGCCTCTGGTTTCACATCCAGGTGATAAAGCTGCAGGCTGCCAAAACACAATAAAATGCATGTACTGTCCAGCAGCCACGTGCGATTAGGATGGTTTTGGACTGGAACGATTCCTAATTAGCCAAATCAAATTGTTTTGTTGGGATGCAGTAACTAGTCCCGTGTTTGTCACAAGCCTCTTTTATTAAAATGTCACAGGTGATGAATGAGGCTAAATCATTCCTGCACAGGAGACCTGAGGAGGGCTTGGAGATCCTGTACTGTATCCTCTCTTCTTAGCTGTCAGGGATTTGCATAGTCAGTAACAGAGATCAACATGCAGCCATGTTGCTTTTCATTATTAATCCCTGCCTCACTGTTTGTGTTTTAAGTCTCAGGATGCCTATAAGACAAAACGAAGGTCAATCCAGCCACCTGACCCACCTCTGATGGGCTACTATTATCCTCATGTGCTGCTTTTATTCAAATCTAAATGTGGACTTGATTAAAAGCATTACCGCACAACATGAGCAGGAACACACGCACACATTCCTTAGAGGTTTCATCACTGTTTTAACATGTGCGCACAACCCTCAGCAAGCAAGGTTGTGTGTCAGTGTGACTACAAAAGGTGCAGGAGACTGACAGTGAGGCAGGGAAAAGTGCACACCTGCATGAATATTACATTACATGTGTTTTTGCTTTAACAGCCACATGTGTCTCTTTCATTTGTAAGCATTCCCCACCCATAACTGCCACCGGCATTCTATAAAAAAAAACTCTTGGCCAAGATGTGCTCCCACCCCCTGGGCTTTGCAGCTCCTTTCCGCCGAGGCGATTTCTGTGGAACACGACTCCAGAATAGGCTGGATCGTGTTGCTGTGGATTCCGCCTGTCCGCCTGCAGGGTCTATAAATAGTGCCTGTCAGATATTTTCACTCCTGTGCTGAGCGCACTCAGTGGCAGAGCAGTGTATTAATATCCACGGTGACCAGAGTCGTGCCTCAGGGAGGGAGTGTATGGTGCGGAGGTGTGTGTGTGTGTGGAGCGAGGGGAGGTGGAGGGACAAACAGCCAGAGCTCAGCAGGACTACTCACAACCAGCAGGCTGTCATCTACCCTCCAACATCCCTCTGCAGACTGAAGCTCCCAAAAAAGACCTCTCTATATCTCATTCTCTGACGTCCCTCCGCAATGTGTACGCACAGCTGACTTTAGCTTAAGGAGATTTGAGTCACATTACCTTTTCACCCTGATCACCTTATGTTGTAACTGTCTCCTAGAGACACTAAACAATGTCTCTATTACACAATCAGACGCGATAAACCACACAAGGCCTATCATCTTAACCATAAGAGTAAACAACAGGTCATAGATTGTATTTGGATTCTGCAGCGCATGAATTACATTACAGAAGGCTAATATCCCCGGTGCACGTTGCTAATCAGCCTTGAGAAAGTGCAGATCTGCAGATAACCCCTGAGAGCTTCAGCTGTGTGAGATTTAAACATGAAAAATAAATCGGAGGGGAAACAGCCACAAGGTCTGAGCAGAGACGACTGGGTAAACGAGGCATATTGAGTATGAATGCATGAATAAAAAAAAAGAGGCTTGTGCAGTACACACATATATGTTCGAAATACTGTAAAGCTACGGCAGTTTATCATTTCTGAGCTCATGTGCAAACTCCCCAGCTCACATGCACATACTGTATCTAGTGACTGCCTTGTGTAACAGGGTAGGACTCTGCATGTGCAGTCTCAAAGCATCACATGTGCAACAACCTGAGGTCAGATACGACATCCACACCGACACACAGTGTGGCTCGACTGTAAAGCTCTCCACATGTTTGTGGCAATTAAGAAATTATGTTAATTTGGTCAATTCACATGCATTTAAATCCCACTGTTCCTTCTTTGTGTAAGAAACAAGCACTCTCCTCTCCTTACACTCGGGCATTATCACGCCCTTGATCATTAAAAAACATGCACAACACATGCACATCAAAGGAGAATTAATGTTGCAATAGTGTGACGATATTCAACATGATTGCATCATGTGTCTACAGTAGCATCCTGCCCTCCACCAACGGGGACTGTGTGCAGAGAGCCTGCAGAACACTGCCTCCAGAGGAGAGGGTCGGTATAACCAAAACAGGCCCTGCTGACAGTGCTGTGAACCAGCCACAGAGTGTGGACAAAATAACATGAACACCCTTGACTGCGTTATAAGCAACACGTATTGTTTTTGATTGTTCAGTTTTCATTGTATTCAATTACATGACACTGCAAGGTAGTCCTCTTATATAAACCACTCCTGTATGTGATATGAGCGTGAACATTGTAATGAGTTTCTATTCATTGAACACGGCTCTGAGGGGATGAATTGTATTATGAATTTCCCCTTTCAAAGGGGGAATCCAAGTTTGCACAACTTTGTACTTCAACACAATTGGAGAACTTATAAAAAGTTAAAGGAAAAAATCTGCGCAGATATCAGACGTTCAATCTTTAAAAACACTGGTGCCTCCACTCGTCAAAGTGCAACCCAGTGACGTCTTTTTGTTAGATTCTTCCTGTCTCGTAAATGACCACGTCTTTCAAACTCCACACCCATGTAACTCAAGGTTTCTGTTTTTGAATGTGTAGTTTCCAACCCGAGATAACACCTGATGACATCAGTAGGGGTTTATTTTCTTTAAAACTTCCCTCAGAGTCACGGAAACACACACAGCTGATCTGGTTTATGAAAATCAGCACAGTTCCTCTTTGAATCACTTTGTTTTTCCAGAGAAAAAAGAAGAGATGCGGATAAAGTCGCTGTATATTCTTTTGAATGTGGACTGTAGGTGTAAGTGGATTGCAAGTTCCCTGCAGCTATGAAACGTCGATATTGTGGCTTCTCTCAGATAATCGCTGCAGATATCTGCCTATTTGACGGTATTGCAGTACAAAGTGTCACAGCCAGAGATAAGAGATTACAGTTGGCCTCTGTTTGAGTTTGTTCTGTTTGTACGCAGGACATTCCAGGAGCTGCGCTGTGTGACGTCTCACATACGGGATCACATTTCACAAGGCACGGCTCCAGTGGCCCACAGTCAAAACCACAGACCTCTTTGCTGGTGCAGCTGATTACTTGCAAGCATTAAATAACTTCAGGACTGGCTTATTAGATAAAGGCGAGCGTACACACAGGAGCAATTCATTCCTCAGAAAACTAGCAGGAAACTGTGCAGATACACCCTCTTTTTTCCTCTCGTGTGTTGCATGGGACTATGCTGCAGTATTATATGCTTGTCGTCTTTTTTCTCCTGCTTCATAAATTTACTCTTGTGTCCTCATATGCTTCATTTTGCTCCCTGTATGCCCTCCTCCCCCCTTTCCTCCTCCTCTTCCTCCTTCACAGTGCCTGGCCTCTACTGGCGCCACAGCAGGGTCATCTGGGGTTCCACAGCAGAGGGGGAATGCGTAGAAACAACAATTGTACATTTTCACAGAACGAAACCATGAATGAGCCACACACAAAGCACAAAATACTCTGGCCGGGGCCAAGAAAATCTCATTAAAACCCTTTTAGGATTCTGTGTTGCTCCTATGCTACCACTTATCCAAAATGCATACAGAGGCCGTTTTTAACTCCCTGTGATAATTATCTCCTGGCAACCTTAAATCCACTGACAGAGTTTGCAAGTGGTTTGGTTGGTATATCCTTGGAGAGCAGCAGCAGACAGTGCCCTGATGCAGTGCTGCTGTGTGCTGACAGAGGAGGAACAAAGGTGAAGCTGTGAGTACAAACTCTGCACAAAGACAGGAAACCTGATATTCCAGCTCTCGACATGGACTGAATCTAGAGGGAGGGAGAGTGTGTGTGCGCTTGTGTGTGATATCAACAGCAGTGAACATTAAGTCCTGCAGGACACACTCTGCACAGGCGGGTATAGTGTACGTGTCTGCGCGCGCGCACTTCCTTTTTTTTTTTTTTTTTTTTTTGCACAGTACATCTGCACCACAATTAATCATTCTCGACTAAAGTAAGTTGAGTAACTGTGTCAGAGTTTAACCTGCTTTCCCATGCACTCACGCTTTAGGTCTTTGAGATCTGAGCAAGAAACGCAAACAAAGAATATTTAAATATATGTAAATCACTAAAATTCATCAAATTTATTGCACACACTTACAAAGACAATCGTCATTGATAAAAAAGCAGCTCTTTCTTCTTTAATTAAGCAAGGAAAGATAAATACTTTCATTGACAGATTAGTGCTGTCACTTTCTTTGACTGTTGAACAAGAGCTGTGTTTGTGACCATGTACAGTTCAGTGCAGTGCCTCCGTGGGCTGCCCCTGACCCAGCATTGTTATGTGAAACCCTGGGCACCATGCTCCAGTGCTCAGCTATGCCGTCACCCCCTCTAGGCATGTAGCAAACACAGCCCTTTGAGTAGCCAGCGAGCGGCTGCCCTCCTAAGCTTCCCAAAGCAGCTTAGAGCTCGGGCTGCCTCCACGGTGGTCACACGTGTGAAACGTGCACTCTCACTGACACACAAACACATGCAGGAAGGCACGCCACGGCCTTGTGTGAGGACACAGTGTGACGGGCGGCGCTTGCTCGGCTTCGTATGGGCAAAAAGGGGACGGGTTAGGTCATAGCCACTCCCACTCAGCTGTACCAAAGCACGTTCCCCCTCAGGCACAACACACTGCGCACACACACCTGCAGAGAGTACAGGCACACACACTCACACCCACACACACACACACACACACAATGTACTGCTGTTGCCACTGCTCATGTTCTTCCTAGGAAAGAGGGAGTGTTTTAACAAATCATAGCCATGTGTTGGGAGAAGGCTGGAAAGAATATGCTTTCCCAATGACACATAGATTCCCACTTAGATCCTTCCATCAGGCACTGAGAACAAATGAACTGAGAAATACTTTGGTTAAACTCAGCATTAGTTTTGTTCTGTTTCCCCTCAATGTTCTCCAAAACATGATGTAGCCCGGGTGAACTGCTACACCTAATTAGAGTCAATTACAGCCAAACAATCTTGTTTCTCAGACAACAGAACAAAAGCGTGTTTATCTTGTATCATCTCTCTGTGGACATGGGAATATTAGCAGGGTTTGCGTTGACTCCTTCTATTGGTTGCTTGTGATTTTAGTGAGAATTTAATCCTCAATAAAAGTCAATTCAATCAGTACAATCTTTAATGCAAAAGTGTGCTGTAAGCTCAGCTTAGCGTCGGGGTTTCTTCTTGCATAAAGAAAGCTCAGTGATTCCTTTCAAGCCTCGGCTTTTCTCCACTTGTTTCTTTGATTTGTGACTCAGCTAAAGGATAAATATATACACCTTTATTCCTTTCATTCCTCCTCGTCCTCCTCCTCCTTCACTTTTCTCTACTAGGGGAAGAATGAAGAACTAGCCACCAGCAGCAGAGGGATTCACAAACATTGTCAAAATCTAGATTACAAACATTAGAAACTGAGTTTTATATTCATAATGCTTCAAGTAATTTGCACTAATGCCCATTTGTCTTTCTAATTGCATTAATAGCGTGAGGGCATCTGAATAAAGTGCAGCAAACAAGAAAGGAAATCCTGTTTTTGTAGATTATCTGAGCTCATCTTCCTGTCTTCTCTGTTGACGCAGATATTAATATCACAAAGTTCTTGTCATAATGGTCTATTCATTCAACATTATAATCATAATCACTGTAATTATCATTGCCACCACTATTGCGTCAGGAATTTAATAGTCTTTTCTTGCTTTTGGCACGATCGTTTATGCAGCTATATATAAGGCTCCAAACGCACTGGTCCAACTTCATTTCTCTTTCCACTCAGTTTCAGTGAGATTTTGAATTCTGCACATTCACCAGTTGTTCAGAATAATTGTAACACATTTGCGAGCCTGGAACCTCACTGTGAGGTTCTACAATCTCATCCTTCACCATGAGGCAACTGTGAATCTATTAAAATATGAACATGTGTTCAGTAACAAAAAGGAAAAAAAAGTTTTCTTTTTTAGGCAAATCATCATCCAACGCATCCACCATCTTTTTCCCAGTTGGCAGCACGCATACTGTAGGGAACCGTCATCTGTTCCCTGTATGCTTCTGTTTTGGATTCGCACACTGAACATTTGCTCTTACGTCAAACACGTCGCGCAGAACAGATGACCGCGCATGAACGCATATTGAGACGGAGCTGGTGCGCTCGCTAATAACTGATGATGACGTCAAGGATGCTGATCATCTGCAGCTCATCAAAACTTTTTGGATTTCTGTTTAAAGCGTTGAAATATACTGTATTATTTATGTAATGCATATGTATGATAAGCAGGCAGCTGCGCATGCTGTACCGTCAACTGAGGGACATTGTACATACTGTTGGCCTGACACCTCTTTTCCAAAATGTAAAAGTTGCAAATTAATAGTTGGGGCAAAAATAAAAGAAAGTATGCTTCCTCTGTTGCTTGTTATGTTGTGTGCGTCCCCCCTCTTCTGATTCTAGACTACAGATGGGACATTTCTGACTAATTGGGTTTCATCTTGGCATCACAGTAATCTGGCCAAGACTGATGAATAAATAAGATATCCCTACCAGTGCCAAAAAATTATTTGAAGAATTACTTTTTCAGTGTGATTAGAGAAAATCGTCTAAGCTACGGCTATTATTAACATTATCTAATAGTTAAAAAAATTAAATTAACATTCTGAGCTTTAAAAAAATAAATATTTTCTCCCACATTCACGGATGACAAGCATTTGTTTTTCTCGAAACTTCCCTGAATGAAAACCAACTGGGTTACCTCAATTACATGTTGGGCAGCATCACTAGTAGCAGCAGCAGCATGAATCACATGCACGCACATGCACATGCACACACACACACACACACACACTGCTGAGTCACACACACTGTCCCCGTCCTCTGTGTCATGATGCTTACATATTACCCATCTCGGGTAAACTCATGACTGCTGGCCGTGTGAGATGCGTGGTGCATGATGATGTGGGCTTTTGCGTACGTGTGTGTGTGTGTGTGATGTGTCACTCACATCCAACAGGCCATCCAAACAGTATCACACGCTCTGTAAAGCACTGCAGACCTCAGACTGGCATTTCTGTAATGCAGACATGATCCTGTAGAAATGAGAAATGTGACTGCAGCAGGGTTAAACAAGGTAACTTAACACGACAGAACATTTCTCTGGTACACGATGAGACAGATTAGTCTTGCATATAAACTGATTTCACTGTCTGTGATAAAATATGCTTATGTATGCATCACTGGCGAAACATTTTTAAGCAGGTCTGACCTTATCCTCCGCAACTATCTGCTCTCTGTTCTCACTGCTGTACATTCTGGGTTATTTTGGTGCACTGAAATAACCTAGTTTGGCCTTGAATAGCCCCACTGTAATGTTCCCACATAACCCAAATGTGGGTAAGACAATACAGAGAGCTGTGTTTTAGTGGTCTTTACCGCCCCCTGCTGGACTAGTTCATACTGATATGCATATGCAATATGAAAGGCCAGTTCCTTTCTCGTGGCTGTTTTTACACATTCACAACACAGGAAGTCACACAGATGTGTCTATGAGTGTGTTCATGCTTTCCTCGTCACTGCAGCTCTTCACTAGTCACACAGTGCAATCCGCAGGTATTTAAGCTACTTCAAACCAGCCGTGAATCCTCCCTCTAAAACAGCTGGCTGGTGTTAAGCAAGTGTGTTTAAAACGCAGACAAGGCCAGTAAACTTCCCCCTAATAACACTGCACAGTTCACAGTCAAAGGCGGCGCATTGCATATTCCCTTTCATCTCACCAGTGCCTCTGAGACAGAGACAGGAGTGGGTTTTGAAGGGAGGGATGAGGGTTGTAGTCAGAGGAGGGGCAGAGGAGGGGGAGACAGCCAGGCTGAATCTCTCATTTTTTGCCCCAGGGGTGTGTGCTGCTGCTGTTGCTCTCTCTTTGTCTGAAGACTGATTAACAGAAAGCAAGACTAAAGCGAGCGAATATGAATTCTGCACACTGACAAAAGCTTCTATTGTCTCAAACCTCCACAGCATTTTACAAGCGTGTGAAACATAGGGAAACCCCAGATAAAGGATACTACAACGCTGTGTTCAGATTGAGAAAAAATAGAATGTCTGCGGGAGAATGAACTTGAGCATCAAGCATCATCAGGCACCTTTAAATGTTGCATTGCCTTGTTGTATTCAGTATTTTATGGGTTGATCTCATGCTTCAAAGTAAAATGTTCTTCAAATCTTAACTAACTGCTAACTATTAACCACGACACCATGATTTCTAGAACATCTCTGGTAGTATTATATTTCACAGAGAGGAAAGTACCTCAAATGTGTAACATCAAAAACTGTATGTATACGTGACAATACTGCATGTCAGTGTTGTGTTTTCAGCTTGTTTCGCTGCCCTCAAGTGGCCAAAATCAATGAATGCAGTCTTAAGATCAGTTTTTCAGTGAATGCATGAAGTTACAGTGCTTTCCAAAACTGCTTGAAAAGCTTTAAGGTTATAGTTTTATGGGGTGTTCAATTGATTTTGTGACAGCTTGTTAAATCTTTATTAAAACTCAAATTTTCTTTTAGTTTTTAGCCTTCGTGACAATGCAATGAACCTTTTCCAGGCCTCTATGATACTGTAGTAAAAATATTTCACCACAGCATTATCATCAAAACCGCCCATCATTTCATGTAAGAAACTGTGATTATACTATACAGTGCCAACTAGACACAAACTAATAATTACAGCACTGGTATGTGGCTCATAAAGCGCTATGATGTGTATTCAAGTTGTTTTAACAAACTGCATTTTATAATTAACTCCCTGTACACATTTTTTAGCTGATGCAGGTTTGCTGCAGCATGTGTCAGGGGGTGTCTGGTTGGGGTCGGTGTAGTCAGCGAGGTCACAGGAGAGCAGAGCTTCCTGCTGCTTTTACTTGATCCCTGAGGGTCAGCAGGTCTTGGAATTCCTGGGTGGAGACGAACTTCCACAACACTTGTTTCCTCACTTGCTGTCTAGGAGTTCTGAACCTCAGCCAGCTCTAATCTAATTTAAGAACATTTAAAAGAAGCAGTAAAAAATAATTGTTTAATTGCAGTGGTGTATCCATGCTATTTTAAATGGGGCGTTCAAAGTGGGGCACAGACTTAAAAAGAGGGTTGCACTAACCATGACATTTTGGATCTTCAAATTTTGCGGTCAAGCAATTTCAAACATTTCCAACAGAGTGTGCCAGATTTACTCTTTGTTTCAGGTCATTAGTTTGTTTCTGGTAGAGATGATTTATTATTAAGTGTTCAAATATAAAAATCGATCCCTACCAAGAGCACAAAACTGAGACTGTAGTGACTGTCCAAACTCCAGTCACTTCTGTAGGTGGTGTGGTGTTCCTGTTCTGATTTGTAGTCAGTATACACAAAGAAACAACACTCCCCTAGTGGTAAAATTAGGAATTACACACAAGTGCTCCTACAAAAACTGATGATGTTGTTCACCCTCCTGGAGTATTCTTGAGCAACACACTCAATCACTAGAGCCCCTATAGAGGTGCTGCTTGGTGCCTAAGCTAGCAACATTTATCATACAAACCTACTCCAGTGTTATTTCCTCAAAATTTGAAATGCACCCAAATGTAGACATTATTCTGTCTTCAACAAGCACAATGCTTGACGGTTAAGGTATAAACACTATTTGGGAATTTTGGAAGACTGCAAACACTACAAGCCAACACATAATGCATCTTTTCTATTAACTCTGTTTGTATGGTTGAGTGATTTCTTAAAGTCCGTGTAAAGTTAATTCTGAGATTTCTTTCAAAATACATTAAATATGTTTGAAAATAGTCGCTGAAAACATGTGGAAACACTTTGAATATGTGAAGATAGAGTTAAAACAGCTTTTAACCAGTTTTCAGTCCAGGATTTCGTGGGCGGTCCTAAAGGGTGGCTCGATGACACGCTGAGGCCACCCTTAGCATACCCCTGCGCCCCTAGCAGAGGGAGAGAGATTAATCAATCTCACTCAGAGTGTTTCAGAGTTAGTTATGTCATTTTCTGAACTCATCTGACACGTTTTTGAGTTGCTTCAAAATTTCAGCGGACATGCCCACAGTCCTGGAGCTGAGAATACTGCTCATTTTTTTAACCAGATTTTGACAAATAATTTCATAAACTAAATGTTTAGGAGAATTCTCCTAACAAAATATGACAAAGCACTTTGAACACAACACACTGTCGAGTGTGGGTAGGTAGTATTGTACATTAACAGTGCTCACATGCTCTTATATTGCATTGGAGATTTGTAAATCTGTAACCCAAGAGTCTCTGTTAATCAGTACCTCACAAAACTCAACCCTTACAAAATGCTCTCAAAGCAACAGAGCTGCATATTATCATAATTCTCTCATTTTTAAATCTCTTCTATTTGTTCTTTGTCTCTGTCCTGCTCTTTGCTGCTCTAATGGGTTTCCCTCAGGATCAATACAGTTAATCTCATTTTACCTTAATGGATGCCGTGTTGCTTAAAGATCAAGTCGTTACATCCGAGCTTTGGAAGTCTGACCTGACGTCAAACCTTGAGGATTCTCCTGAAATAACGCACAATAATGACAAGAGAGTAAGAGTTGAAGAAATGATTTCTGAATTAACATCAGTTTCTGTGTTTCAGGTGAATGCTGCAGATGCATTTATATCATCATATCATTTTACACAGTCTGTGGTAATGAGGAAGTAAAAGGTAATGAGGAAGAAAAGGGACTTTGCTCACAAACGCTGCACATCCTGTGCAAGTCATGTGATGCTGGAGAAGTGTTTCTGGTTGTCACAGGGAAAAGACGCTGTCTGACATCTGTCAGGTAACAATTCTACTCAAAATTTCTTTTCTATTGTCCAACATCTTGTTTTCAGGAAACAGTACTTTTTATCTCTAAATTGAGTAATCGGTGCACTCTTTTGTATTGCTGTTAAATTGCATTACTTCCTCAAAATTCTTGCAACATCTCATTCATTAAGAGCTATGCATTATTGATGTTATAATCTTGAATTACAATTCTACAAGTTAGTGGAAATACATTTAGCTTCATGAGGAGATAAAATGCTCACTGTCAGTGTTATGATGATGGTTAAAACTATATTTATCGCTGGGTTTAAAGAATGAACAGATTGTGACATTCAGGGTCTGTTGATCCTCTACGGAGAAAATGTACTACATTACTGAGTGTTGATTATCTGTCATGTATTAGGTGATATAGTTATTTGCAAATTGTGTGCTGCTGTGACGTGATTGGCCATGGAGTGGAAGAGCAGCCTGAGGCGTGCCCAGTCACTGAGAAGCGTCCCCTCGTCATGTGACCAGCCCACCTGGACAGAGGCAGGGCTGCGGGACAAGACAACATCCGTGTCCCAACTAGTTGCCAGGTAAAAGAAACATAATCTTCCTCACTCTTTGTACAATCTAACTAACTAACTAACCAACTAACTAAACACAGTCCAACCCTCTATTACCGTATAAAACCAGCAGAAGGAACAAACTATAGATGTCTATAGATGGCAGAGGGTACTTTAAAATATCTTTATTTTAGTTTAAAGATTAATATTGTGGAACACCTTGATACCTTGAATGTTAGTGGATTAATACGGCTTGTTGTTTATGTAACAGGTATCAAACTACAGTGGAGGTGAACACATCTATTCAAGAAATGTCTGGAAATAACAGTGAAGCAAAGCAAAATCGGGTCTTAAAAGAGGTAACCTCTGTCTTCACATGACATTTTTGTGCTGCTCGCAAACATCTTCAACGTGGGAAACATAATCAATAAAGCTGCATGTTGCTTATTTCTGTGTGTATCACTGTTAGATAACTCCATCTCTACTGGAGAGTAAAGAGACTCATCTGGAAGATCTGTTGTGGAGAAACAACGAGAGGGAACGGTCTCGAGCAAAGACCAGTTTGACCCGCAGTAAGTCAATGGGAAACCTCCAAAACAGCGCCAGGTCCATCGAGTCACTGAAGGCTCTGTTTGAGACAAAGGGAGCCACACAAATGAAGGCGAGGAGCAGTTTCAGAGATGTACGTTTCCCGTCAACGTACAAGGCAGCAGACATCAAGCCGGAGATGAATGGAGAGTTCAAAGAGGTAAAGAAGCCTGCAGAGAAACCGAAGACCCAGATTCCTCCAGATGCTCTAGTTAATGATGCAAAAGATGACCATGGGACTCGAAAGGTAAAAACAATCACTGTTATTTGTGTGTTTAATATGTCATAACAAGAATTTTGTGTTTCTCGACTGACCCTTACGTGTACTTGTGTTTTTACAAATATTACCGATGTAAACAAGCATCAGTGACTCATATTCAACTTACATTTAATTGTCATTTAGTGTTGTTGCTGTTGACTGTTTTGGGACTGATGGAAGACTTGACACATATTTAACTTGAAACCATCATGTTTTTATCAAATCCATCATGTAGGTCTACTTAGTAGCAGTGACAGCTCATCATTTCTTTCTCTAGGTGGTGAATCAGACCCAGATAGTGAGGAGAAAAACAATAGGGGGTATTGATTTTGAAAAACTTGCAGCCTCTCAAGCTGGTGAGTACCAGAAAGCATTCATCAAAGTGTGCTCTGTGATGAACTGCCAACCTTGACAGCTATGTATTCCTATTTATCTATACCTACTGCCCAATAAAGCTGGGAAATGTTTCTATTAAGTAGTACCAGTTCGGTGAGAGAAATTTGACTGGCAAACATAATAAATAATAATAAAGACACAATAAAATCATAGGAAGCCATAAACTACCCATGGCAATCATGGCGACCAGTTGATAAGACAAAGTTCAGATACTGAACTGTAGACTACAGATCCTGATCAAGGTTGGGCCTTTGAGTTGCTCCAGACCTTGATTTGCAATAAAAATTCAGATACTACGGTGCTAAGTCATTGTTTAAAGCGCTGTGCATGGGTTAACAAAGACAAGACTGACCAAGAGTGGCACAAATATAACAGAATAAAAAGCTCCACAATAAACTCCTAATTTTCTAACAGTTTCCCAGGAAATTGGAATTATGAATTAAACAGAACACAGAGACAGTGTTCAATTAGTATTAATTCATTCAAATTCATTGCTAGAGTAGAGAGTCTTTTAGCCAGTGCACAGCAGGCAAAAACGTGAAATTTCTCTCCAGGCATGAATTCAATTCAACACATAATAAAATTAAAGTTTCTAAAAGTAGGGTTAATTATTAATAAATGAACACTTATTTGCATATAAATGGAGTATAAATCAGTACCAAAATGCATAAATCTCTCTAAAAAAAAAACATCCAAGGAAATTATCAGGGAATTTTACCAAGCTATAAAATAAAGTATTCCCATGTTTAGCTTCCCACATAAGCTCAGTCCAGTGTCTAAATTCTCATGCAACTGAAATTTCTGGTAAACATTGCCTGGAAATCCCTCTGTGAGTCTATGACTCAGGTCAAAGCAGTGGACGGTATGAATGAAAGGGAAGAGGTGAAATGGAGATGAATAACAGCACAGTGACTGTGCAAGAAACCGTGATTGACTCAACCTGGTGTGGGGCATAGTAGGCCACTCCAGAACAGGACGGAAATAGCCGACATGCTACAAGTCCTGAATAAGTGCAGGAGGGTGAAGGGGTCAGCTGTCAGAAGGGCAGGAATGAGACAGAGAGAGGAGGCGACGGAGAGTGGCAGAGGCACCATTACCAGGCAGAAACCGAGAAGAGATCAGACCTAAACACATTCATAACGATTTAAAGAAAATAAGAAGACAGGCAAGTCAGAAGGAACTGGGAGCTGTTCATTCTCTGTGAGTACAGATTTGTATTTTGATCAAATGAGGCTGGTTGCCTTAGATGATTTGAGACTAATCTCAGTGAGTCTTAACGACTATATATATTATATGGCACATGCTCTTGAAAACTTGCCTAATTCTTTAAACCCATAAAGCTTAATATATACAGTAAATTAGTGGAACTAAAAATACCTTTGACTGATAAAATATGAGGGTGTTGAGACTTTAATATCACTAGAGGTTGACCTAAATGTTGCAGCCAAAATTCTTTGCCAGAGTTCTTACTTATACTAACATTAGAGAGTGTTTGTTTTTCCATATGCTCCAGCTGCAAGTGGACTATTGATTTTCCATCTAACATTTTTAAAACATATGCGTGTTTACTTTTGTCCTTCTGTGCTTAGTCAACTGTAGCTGCACTGTCCTTTTAACTCTCAGTATCTGTGTCAGTGGAGTCAGGTATCTGTCCCTCTCCACCATAAGTGGTACATTTATAACTCCACCACATAGCAGCTGTTACCCAAAATTCCTAACTATTAACACGCACTTTAGTGACATGGATGTGAACATAGAAGTCACCTGCATGTTCGTCAAATGAGTCGCTTGTTTTATTCTGTTTAAATTTTTGCTCAGTCACATGATGGTGTTTTGACACCAGCTGCCTTTATGACAGCTAAAAATAACCAGTAAACAAAGAGAAACAAAACTACGACTATTTTTGTCTTCACACCAAATCCCATGTAAAGAATTTAATGGTGCATTTGTATCACAGCAAATATTAGTTACCATTTCAACATGAGTCTCAGAGAGCTCTGATTAGACCACATAAACTTATGTCATAAAGAAATTCGATAAATTAAAGCTGCCGTGTCTGATGTCTCTGCAGATGAAAAGAGGAGGTCATTTGCGGATTTCAGAGACAACTCCTTCATCCAAACCAGGGAGAAACTGGGTGGCTCAGTCAAAGCTATGTCTGCTCTCTATCTATCAAAGGTGGCACCTCAGGAATCAACACACAGCCATTTAAAACCGGTAAACATCAATCTACTCATATTATTCTCTTCAGTCTCTTCTTTTCAGTCCTGGATTTGTTCAGTTCTATCTCGTAAGTATGATCGTAAAGATGTTGTGCTTTTTTGCAAGATAAATGTTTAAGAGCATGGTGAAGAGAGTTAACTATAGATGCATTTGAGCGGTTACATCTTATAATTTAAATACAACGCTATCTCAGGAAATGTTTTTGCTTTGGTTTGTTTTACTGTTTTACGAGTTTACATATCCAGGCAACCAATGTCACAACTAGGGTGGCAGCAACGTACTTGAAATATGACCTGAAATAATTACTCTTTCCATCCAGGCACAAGATCAGTCATCTGAATCTGGGAAAAGAGCCAAGCTAACCAAGGTAAGGTAGAATTTTACCAAGCATTTGCTGAATGGTGGTATGCATTAAATTTACATTGTCACAATAACATAGATATTTTCCACATCATCATATATTTTAAGAACGCAATACTTGCTTTTCGTGAGAGTTGCAGTTTCCTTCAAAAGAAAGAAACAGATGCTGGATGGCATCAATTCTACATTTTATTTTATTTATTACTATGGATTTGCATTTGCTGGATTTGGTTGCTTTGGAACTCAGCTAACCCACTGACCCCTGGCATGCAGAAAGAAAATCAGCTGGCATGATAAAGGTACCCCCTCATTGCTTTAAGCATGTCTGCACAGTCGGGAGCATGATTTTCACTGAATAGCTCATTTCTGTTACAAAGGACTCAGTGATGAGAACATAACTTTGTTGTTCTAAGATGGCCGAAGACTCCCAACAGAGGAAAGATGACCTCCAACCACCTCCCTCAACCAGACATCAGCCAGAGCCAGAAGATATCTCTGGGGCACATTTGCAACAGTCCATGCTATTCCAACTCTCCAAAGAAAAGTTATACCAACAGCGGCAGAAATGTGAGCTGAAAAGGCTCCTGAAGCACACTCACCCAGAGCTGAAGATGTTGGATGATGTTGTGGATGAGGAGCTTGCTGAGGTTTTGAGCTCAGAGACTGAGGTGACAACTGGTGAAACTGGATACGAGGGAGAGGTCCTTTCAAGACGCTTGATATTTGAGAACTGTGCCTTGAGTGATAAAGTTTCTTCATACACTCCCAAGAGACACATGGCAGAGGGAACAGCAGAAATAGGCGATGTCAGTAAAACATCAGCTGTATTTGAGGAGCATGAAGGGAGGCCAAGTAGTGTTAAAGGAATCTTAGAGGATGACAAAATGCTTAGTTCCAGTCCAGATCCTAACAGAGAGTGTGAGGAGGAGATGACAAGAATAGATGTTCAGGCTACCAGAAGGATGTTTGAGAGTCAGTCTGTGAACACATCCAGACTAAATCCAGATAATAAGTTCCAGGGCAAAGTTTCTATTTCTGGGGATGAGAAAGGGGCAGTCCAAAAACGAAAACAGGAGAGTGGAAAAGAAAATCCACACAGCGAAAACAAAAGCAATGCTTATACCAAAAGTCTTGATTTGATAGATCAGACCCAAAAACAAGGGTCTTGTGTTCTTGTCATTGGTCAAAGCACTGACCATGAGTTTTCTGATTGGGAAGAGGTTTCTACTGGTGAAACAGTCTTTGAGGACAAGCCTACAAGCCTTCCTGATCCAGAAGAAATGGGGAAAAAAATCAAAACAAGTGCATCTCTCTCCAAAAACAATCCCTTCATCCCAACAAACATAGAAAGAGAGCATTCCTTTGTGCAGACATCAAAATCCCAAAGCCCAGCAGGAGACATCGGGGAAGCTCAGGACTATCCAATAGCTAATGTGAAAAACAGAACCCATTTGTTTGAATCAATGCCCTTTGACAAAATTAGGCATCAAAACAAGGACGAGGTTGAGATGATGGTGGAGAACATCAAGGACACGCTGAATTCCCTTCATCACGTCAATGCCATCCGTTCAGGTGGCTCAATTATTGAGGTGAATGAGACAATGATAGCTAAAAAGGCTCAATTCACACTATCAGAGGATGGGCCTGAGATAAAATATGATGAGGTGGCTGAAGGTGGCGCGCAAAACTTCATAGTCCAGTTGCTACCACGGGCAAACCTAAAGCCTCAGCTCATTTACCTAAAGGAGGATAGTAAAGGAGGAATGGAGGCCATGGTCGTGAATGTACCTGTGCACCAGCATCATTTCACCACCAACCAAGACACAGAGTTTAAAACTGCCAATGTGGTTCAGGTTGTTGAGGATATTCTCAATCAAGATAACTCTCTGAGGAAGGGAGTAATAATCCAGGAGGATGTGGATAGATGTGCTGAAGTCATTGTTTACTCCCTCTATAATTATTTTGATGAGGAAGATGTGAAAAGTTACTGTCCTCCACAAGGTACAGAGTATGATGAACCACAGCCAGAAAGATGTGATGTGAGTAAGACATCCAATCAAGAACTAAGAAAAGGCGCTATTGAATCAACCATAAGCTGCCTTCGAGAAACTTCTAAAGACCAAATCTGCCAAGGATCAATAAGGCCTGAAATCACAGAAATGGGGAACGTAAAACTGTTCAAGAGTTGTATTGAAAAGGGAGATTTGAAGTATTTGAAAACTCTTCAGGCTGAGTCAACAGCGCAAGAACAAGAACTCTCTCCTAACCAAAACATGGCTGGACAAGGTGTAGAGCTTCATCATGATCAGACAGAGGAGAGTACTTCTGAATGGATCCCAGTGGATGTTAAGAAACTGAAAAACATGTTCTCTGGAGATCAAAGGCCAATCAAACCAAAGCAAAACGTATGGGAAAATCTTGCCCCATCTACCACCATTTCTTCTACTTTCACAGATCAAAATGTGCCAAAGAGCCAATCGTCCACAGAATGCAATGTTGGTATATACTCCCATGGGCAAATAAAGGATACCCTTAGGGAGTGTGGTGCCCAAACACATGAAGAAGCTTCTAACTCTACAGTTGCACCACAAGGATTAAAACTACATCTTGAGACACAGGACGGTGGTGAAATCACAGAAAAAGGGAATGTAAAACTGTTCAAGAGTTGTATTGAGAAAGGAGATTTGGAGTATTTAAAAACTCTTCAGGCTGAGCCAACAGTGCAAGAACAAGAACTCCCTCCTAACCAAAAGGTGACTGGTCAAGGCAAAGAGTTTCATCATGATCAGACAGAGGATAGTACTTCAGAATGGATCCCAGTGGATGTTAAGAAACTGAAAAACATGTTCTCTGGAGATCAAAGGCCAATCCAACCAAAGCAAAACGTGTGGGAAAATCTTATCCCATCTACCACCATTTCTTGTACATCCACAGATCAAAATGTGCCAAAGAGCCAGTCGTCCACAGAATGCAATGTTGGTATATACTCCCATGGGCAAATAAAGAATACCCTTAGGGAGTGTGGTGCCCAAACACACGAAGAAGCTTCTAACTCTGCAGTTGCAGCACAAGGATTAAACCTATTTCTTGAGACACAGGACGATGGTAAAATCACAGAAAAGGGGAATGTAAAACTGTTCAAAAGTTGTATTGAGAAGGGAGATTTGGAGTATTTGAAAACTCTTCAGGCTGAGGCAACAGTGCAAGAACAAGAACTCTCTCCTAACCAAAATGTGGCTGGACAAGGGAAAGAGTTTCATCATGATCAGACAGAGGATAGTACTTCAGAATGGATCCCAGTGGATGTTAAGAAACTGAAAAACATGTTCTCTGGAGATCAAAGACCAATCCAACCAAAGCAAAATGTATGGGAAAATCTTGCCCCATCTACCACCATTTATTGTACATCTTCAGATCAAAATGTGCCAAAGAGCCAGTCGTCCACAGAATGCAATGTTGGGGTATTCTCCCATGGGCAAATAAAGAATACTTTTAGGGAGTGTGGTGCCCAAACGCAAGAAGAAGCTTCTAACTCTACAGTTGCACCACAGGGATTAAACCTACTTCTCAAGACACAAGACGATGGCAGGGTCCACCAGGCTGAATTAATTGAGGTGGTAGATGACAGTGATGAGATCTCTCACCTCCAAACTGCAATACATAGCCTCCAACAGGCCACAATCGAAGCCAAATCTTTGCATCAATCATCACACGAAAAATTCCTTGTTCAGCAATATTCCAAGGAGCCTGCTTTCTCAGTGACAGCAGATAATGTCAAACACTCACAAAGAAATGAGGACCAAACAGAGCCATGGGGAATTGAACTTTTAGCCTCCGAGATCAGTTCAGAACATAAAACAGACTGCCAACATGAGAATACAGAGACATGCCACAAAGAAACTGAGACATGTAGCAAAATGGGTCAAAAAGACACAGAAGTGGTCCAGAAATCTGCATTGGTGTCTGTACATAATTCAGAAATAACAGCTACACAGCAAGAGGATGAGGAGGTTGTTTTTCAGGGTAAACTTCAAACAGCTTTGAATTCCCTAGAGAGATCCAATATTAATGTCAGTAGAGGAGATTTTAGAGCAGCTATGATATACAGAAACTCTTCGAAACCTCACAAAGAAACATTACAAAATGTGGATGCAGAACCTGTTCAAAAGCCTACTAAGGAGGGGTTTTGCCTTGTGACTAAACCTAAATCAACTCAAGCACCACTGAAAGAAGAGGTCTCCAAAGAACAAGTGGCTACAGCTAATGTAGAGCTCTCAAGCCAAAGCGAAATCTTACATAAACCAGCTACAAGCGCTGTTTCTGAGAAAAGCCAAAAGCCTGCTGGTCCAAAACCAGCCACCCAGCCTAAACCTGAGCATTTGAAAGTTAAAGAAAGAGACCTTCAATCAACCAATGCAAAAAATCCTGAGCAAACCCAATCTAATACTGTCAGACCCGAAGTAACACTTCCTCAGCCATGTAAGGATGAACATAAGCAAGACCTTTTCATAATTAACAGTGGTGCATTCTCAGGACCGAATTCAGTGGATCTTCAAGGAAATGAGCTTTTGGATAAAGCTATACCGATGACTCGGGAAGTTGAAGTAAGACATCAAGTCCAAGGTTCAGTTGTCACCTTGGAAAGTGATAATACAAATAGGAACATTACTGATAAACAACATGAGATAAATGTCACTGTGGATGAGAAAACGCTGGAGAATTTCCCAGACAAAGAGAACATGAATGAAACAGATGAAAGCCATGTAGATTTTAAAGAAGCGTTTGCAAAATTTGGAGGTAAAAAGACGTTTCCAGTGAGGAATGCACCTGTGAAGCCAAAAAGAGTAAAAATTTCCCAGCCTGACAACAAAAACACAAAACAGATGTGTAATAATTCTTCAAATTTCCCACAAGTGGTTGAGGAAACACAACAAAGTCGAACTGGTCCATCGTGCAATAACCCAAACACCTGTGGACAAACTGCTGACAGCAAAGACAAGCTCAAGAAAGAGATGAAACAAGAAAGCAAGGTTGAGTTGAGGGAAAAGAAAGGACGAACTGAGACAGAGGATGAACGCCGGCAGCGTCTGTCAGTTCACATGGATGAGATCATGAGAGGGAACATAACAGCAGCCATGGAGATTTTTGACAACTTGCGAAAGCAGGAAGAACTGAAGAGCATTCTCAGTCGAGTTGAAGAAATTGAACAGGACACGAGCGAGGTTGACGTAAGGTCTCTGAGGGGAGCATTTGAGAACGTCCCAGACTGGGTTGTCAGCTCAGACAAAAAGAAACAAAAAAAGGTAAAAGTAGAAAACAAAGAAGAGAGGATGCCGAGAGACAGCACTGAAAGCAAGGCCTCAATGGCACATGTTTTTGGAGATCTTGAGCGAGCCAGTGAGGAAATCATCAATCTAAAAGAACAGACTTTAGCCAGACTCATGGACATAGAGGGAGCCATAAAGAAGGCTCTTTATTCTGTGTCTACTTTAAAATCTGAGTCAGATATTGCTGGTTTATCATGCCTATTCAAAGAGTCATTAGGGACAGTGCAAGGATACCCATCCCCAGGTAATATAAGCAAAATTAGCATTGGCTCAAGCAAAACGAAGTCTTTGCAGACACAGGAAGGTGCTACAGCACAGGGAAATCCAGCTCTGCCGGTGAATGCAAGCATTGAAGTAAGCTCTGCAAAACGAGTAAGTCCTCCATCTTCACCTGCCTTCATCTCCATCCAGTCAGCGGCTAGAAAGACAGACAAAACAGAGGTGCTTCCACCAGAGACCGCAATCTGTCCAACATGTCAGCACAGCCCAAAGACAGAGGAGAAATTCCGGACAACAAAAACCCTGACATGCAACAGCCCTGCTCAAAACAGAAAAGGGGACCCCAGAAAAGGAGGTCAAAAACAACCCTCTTACAACGTGCTTAACCCTAAACGAGAGCTCAGTGTACTCGAGGTGCAGACGGACCGTGAGGGAAACAGTATTATGGGCCCCAAAACAGTCACAGAGAACTATGAGAGGACTGATGATTTAGGAAACCGGTTTTACTCTTCCAAAACTTCCACTGTTCTCACTGCTCAGCCAGAAACAACAACATCCACAGGCCAGGCAGCTGTCAGTCCAGCTAAATATCAGGTCACCAAGTACCCAGAAGTTCGGCTGCCGATCAATCAGAAACCTTAAATATTTCACAGAGAGATACAATTTGTTACCTATTAGTGTTGGCAGTGTTTTTCATATACTGAATGACAAAGTTGTTTTGTACATAATTTCAAATATGAGTTAAGTTGGTTATTACTGCTTGTTTGTTTATTTATAAGAAGTTTTATTAGTTCAAGATTTTCCTATTGAAGTTTGAGGATTTATTTTTAGCTTGTATTCTTTAAAACTGCTTTTGATTTGCATTTGGAATTAAATAAGCATTATTGGTTTTCATTTGTGCTTGTGATTGTTTTTTTTATGCATATTAGTGTCAAGCAGTCTCGTTTTAATAAAGCTTAGTCTTATTTTTCTCATCAGTTTCAACCAGCTTGTCAGGAGACGTGTTCAGCCTGTTTGAAGACGGTTTATCCGATGGAAAAAATTACTGCAGACAAATACATTTTTCACAAAAATTGCTTCTGTTGTAAACAGTGCAAGAAAAAGTTAAGGTGAGATATTAAAATATTCTGATCACCTGAAATCACCGGAAACTGATCACTGATTCCCAATATTAATTTCTTGGTTGATCACTGTGATTCGTATTGATCTAAATATAATCATAATTGTAAGCTGATCCACTCTTCTTTACAGCAACTCTTTTTATAAAAACAAATACTCCATATTTAACTACAATATTTTAAACGTAATATCATGTAAAAATAATTTAAAATTAATATACATGCAAACAACCAACAAATGTAATCAAAATTTTTACATTACCACCATAAAACATTACTTTTAACTCTTGTATTGATTTCCTATCATGGGAAATGAAAAATGTCTTTGCTCATTTTGTATGACATAAGAACTATAACACTTAATTGTGTATGAAAATATAACATAATAGAATGTCACATTCACAAATATAAATAATAATAAGCCATTTTAATATTGGTTCGCATCATACAAATTGAGCAAGAATTGTCATTTGAATGAATGAGCCTTTTAATGAGCCTTTATATCTACAGATGTCGCGGGTGCCTCCTTCACGGAGTCGCCATTTTAAACTGCCATGTCACCACAGTAGCCCAGAATGGACAAAGTAAACACTGACTCAAGACTTAACGTTTTTCTCATGTTTTATAGCCACCATAGTATAGTTTCTCCTTCAAGGAAAGAAAGAGTGAAACAAAGTAGTTGCATTCTGCAACTAAACCGCTAGATGTCACTAAATCATACACACTGGTCCGTTAAAGGGCCTTCTGGGGACACGTCACTTCAATTAACTGTAGCAGTACTTAGGTTAGTTTTGTGTCCCGTAATTTTTCCTTGTGAAAAACAAGTTTGAGGATATTTCAGATAAAGGATGAATCTGACCTGTTTTTGTGATGAAGCTAGTTAAAACTTTCCGAGGACACTTTCTAGTTGTTTCCAGTTAGTTTATGAATGAATGTACGGTATTTCCTCCATGGAAGCCTTACAGAGCTGGAAACTTACTGTAGTTTATTATAGTTCATAATTAATCAACATTAAGGTTACAAACAACACATGATGCAACATTCTTTTAAAGTAACAGGCTCACTGTGCGTTCTACAGCTTATTTATACTACTGGTTCCCAAACCTAAAGTAGACCTTTTACACAGCAGAGATTTTGATCTGTAAGTAGTTGTAAATTAGTTTCACATGTGCTTTTCCTGCCATTTTAAAGTTTTATATTAATTTTATATTATATTTATATAATTTTAAAGAATGATTTACAAAATGCAGAATGAAACAAAATTAAATATACATGATTCATTGTAAAATTTGTAAACTATAATATGCCACATAACAACTGTAAATGGCAACAAAAATACCTTTACTACCTCAAATGTGACTAACTAATTGTACTTATTTGTAGCATGTACAATTATGCACCTCTATATGGGGAATTCTACTGCATATTTCACTACCAACAACTGTTCAGAAGAAAGGGGAATTATGACGAAGGCTTCGGACATGCGCAACACAAGAACCGATGGCTTCTTAGGAATACTGCTGACATGGAGTCCAATGAGTCTGAGGCATAAATAATCAGTGACAGTGAGTATCAGCAAGCAACTCTTATCTTATCTCATCTTATCTTAATTCTTGTTATGTATTCTTTCTTATCGTAATCATGATAACTCATTAACTTTCTCTCTGTTAAAACTGTGTTCTGTTTTTCGTCCTCAGCTTCATGAAGACGGTTTGAGGCTCCAAATAATTGCCAATTGTCCAAATTGTGTTCATGTACTGATTGAGAACGATGATCATAAATCATAACTCGGGACCAACTGTATTGGTTTGATCATTGTAAGAAAGAAAAGTGTAACAGTTGCTGACACATTCAATTATCTTGTTTAATTAAATTACAGTAAATGTGTTTTATAAACCTAATTTGTCGACTCAAATTAATTTTAACTGTGATAAAAAAGAGAAAATACTTTTTTTTGCAATTATTCTGGATACCAGTGTACATTTTTTTATTTTTATTAAAAATAAATCTATTTACATAATGCTAAAATGCAAAGATAGAATGCATTATGAAAATTATGTCCAGATAGATGAAAATAAAGAGACTCCTACTGTGTAGTACTGCTGAACCTAGTGAAAAATCATTGCTGAAAATCAGTGATACTTCTCATCTTAGTTTGTGTCCTACCTGAATGCAACTTTTCTAACTGAGGATTTGACACATTACTGTAGTGAGTGAATTTTCATGGACTGTACAGATAAAGGCAAGCTTTGACATGTAATTTGATTTGCTATTTATATGGTATTTTTTTCTCTGAAAACGTGTCTTTTAATTTTGATGAAATATTCTTGTTTTTGAATTATACTGTGCATGATATTACGCGTTCTCATTTGGCACATATGTCCAAATCCAAGCCTAGCTGACATTGCAAGTGATAATTAAATATACGAGCACTGGTATTGAGTTTCTAATTCCATTATCAGGATGGCAGAAAAAACAAGTAACTGACCTTGACTGAATGAATTAATTGCTAAAATGTGAGGCCAGACCAAAGGTAGCCTACATCAATTGCAAAACCAGTGTAAGATAATAATGTACATTTGACTGTATCAGACATTTTTTATTTTATTACTAAATGCTTGTCTAATCGTAATATTAATTGAAATACATGTTGGTGTATGAACATTTAAATTCTTTTGACTTTAAACAGCAAACTCCCTGTTATACAATACATTGCAATAAAATTAATCTTTTAGATTTCTTTGATTTGTTTTGTTTTATTGGGTTAATTTATTCATTATAACTTGCAACAAAGGGACACAGAACATGGTCAGCTACTTAGGTGAGTTCCCTGTATGCCCATTTTCTGGTTTTCGGAAAGTAAAAACAGAAGATTATTGTATTGTTACATTACTTACCCGTAAATAATACAGCAAGTGTCTTCATCCTTAAAAACACTGATGCTGCATGAGGAAGCATACCAAGCTTGACAGGGTTTTTTTTTCTGATACTATTGGAGTTTACCTCTTTGCATTTTCCATTTTCCCTTTGTATCACATTTAAGTATATCAGTGTTTTGCATTACTACTACTACTACTCAGAAAATGGAGTTCACACAATTCCTACCTAATAACAAAGGAAAACTGTGTGTGCCATCTTCCTTGTTATAGGATCCCTTCTCATCTTAAAACTCAGTTCATTAATTCAATCCATATTCTGTGTTGAAAGGCTTTATCAACTCACTTCAGTTCAGTGTGATCTTGAAGTTGATCATTTCGTGTTTCAGGCAGTAATAAACAGAAACCTCCAGCAACAAGGGGGACGATGCCATATATCAGCATAGGGATGGTGTAATGGTAGACCTCCAGGAGCCTGATCAGTGGAGCGAGGATGCCTGCCACACGAGCACACATTAAGTTTAGACCGACACCGTTTTGCCTGCAAGAATGGAAAATTAATATATCAAAAATCTCTCATGCTGATTGTTAATCCTTAAAATGGCTTGTTTTTCCACTTGCAATAGCAGAATGAGTGTATATATCATCATTCATCATGGGTATAAAATAAACATTACCTTAAAACGGTAGGGTATAATTCTGCAGTATAAATGTAGGCTGTGGTGAAAGAGGAAGTGGCAGAAAATTTCCCAAATACAGCTATGACTGTGACCACCACAGGAAGATCTGATGAGTAAATTATATGTCAGATATATAATGGTATGTTAAAACCTCTAGAACAAATGTTAAAAGCATATTCAACATACAGTACCTTCCGGGACTGCAAGGACCACGAGACAAGCAGTACCCCCAAAAAGCAGGAAGGCTACTTGGCTTATTCTCCTCCCAAAATGTTGAATTACAGCCAAACTGCTGACGAGACCAAAGACAAACTGTGTGAGGTAGATATTCAGGCCAAAGCTACCAACATTCAGGCTCAGTCCATAGTATAGAAGACTTGTTGAAAACCTGGAATCAGAGTTGGAAAGATAGTAGTGTCAGTTTAACATTGACTGTAAGCTACACTGACCAATCAGGTGAAAGTGTCTTTGTCGTTCTCACTCTGCGTCCTGTACGTCCTTGTTCTTGAGCTATGTAACTTTGTGTTCCGGATACGATTTCTGTGAGCACACACTGTGTAACACACCCTGAACGATTTCACTGATTTTAGTGAAACTGGATCATATTTTATGAAGAAAATATTTTTTTGGATTTACCACTGCTGTAAGCAAAGTTCAACTCACCCCTAACCACAACCATGAGTATACAATGTCACAATGTACTGACACACCCTGGAGTGCATGTCTACATCAATGCAGTAAAGCGAGAACTACTGGAGGTCAGAAAAAACAAGAATTTTAGCTGGTATCGGTTGCTTTTGACAAATGTTTAACGGATGTTCACAAAAAGAGAAAGTTCACAGAAAAGTTAATAAAGTTTCATGAAATATTTATCTTTTAAAATTAAAAAAGAAAACAAATACACACCAGTTATATCCCATTATGAGAGTGCGTTTTCTCAAATACGATATTTTCCTTGTCTCTCATCTGTCAAGTTGGGCCCATGCTCCAAGATCCAGTCAGTGTTGCAGTGATGTGGGAAGCTCATACCTGTAAACACCTGTCCCAACATGGCAAAAGCAGAAAAGATGCAACCAATAGCCATTGCTGATACAAACCAAACTCCCCAACTTCCTTCACTATCTACCCGAAGCTGTTCATATTGATGTGGCTGAAGAAATGGACGAGGTGGGCCCAGCTCTTTGTGCCATTTGTCTGGCACTATATTTGAATATTTATAATCTCTTGCTAATGAATCATTAACTCATTACAACTCAAGAGTGTGATATGACACACACTATGGCTAATTTGGCTTGTACCAGTTTTAAAACTTTCAACAAAACAATAAAATAAGCAGTAATACAGCGACAATGACGCAGGCCTTCAAAGTTCACCTTTATTATTATATGGCTGGTATTAAAAACACAAAATCATTCATAAATGAGCTTCATAGTGTAGAAACAAGAAACATTAAACAATCAACAACATATTCAACAGTAAGTACATGCAGCCAACTAACACCTACAGACATGCAGCTTCAAACAAACAGCAATAAACATGAAGTCAGTGATGTCCTTTTGAACTCTGATCTGATCAAGGACCTAGTAAATTTTGCTTTTACTTCAGCTGCTCTGTCTGTCTTTGTGATAGATGTACATAAATGGGCTATATGATATGTTGGGAATAGAACTTAATGAACAGAATGATTTGTGTGAATAAACCAATTTCTAATAAACTTGAAGTTATAAACCCTTAATAGATCCTTAATCATTTCCAACCAGTTTGATCTCAGCATCCTAAACTGTAGTTAAATCTCCAAAAACTGTCGCTGACAGCTTTCATAGCTGATATTAATTAAGGAAAAAGTGAATCTGTGAACCTCTGATTATGGTTTCAGTACAAATTACAGTTTGTTCTCTTCATCAATTTGTTAATCACTTCCTTTGTTCCCTGCCGGTCCATTCACTGGTTTTCTAAAATCAAAAACAGAAAAAAATATTAGAATATAGAATTACTTAGCTTATTTGAACATTTCTTCAAAGATCACATTTATACTCAGCTCACTTCAGTTCAATTTGGTCTTGAAGTTCAACATTGAGGGTTTCAGGAAGTAGCAAACAGAAACCCAGTGCAGCAATAGGGACGATGCCATATATCACCATTGGGATGGTGTAATGGTAGACCTCCAGGAGCCTGATCAGTGGAGCAAGGATGCCCGCCACACGAGCACACATGGAGTTTAGACCGACACCATTCTGCCTGCAAGAACATTCAATGGACTCATCAGGAATCGCACATTGATTTAGATGACTACAACAATAAATGCCATTAATCAGATAACAAAAATAGTTAAAGTAATATTTTGAACAGATCAGTGATAATCATCATGATGAGCAGCAAAAAGAGTTACACTACCTTAAAATGGTTGGGTATAATTCTGGAGTGTAAACATAGGCTGCATTGAAAGAGGCAGTAGCAGCAAATTTCCCCAGTACAGCTATGGTTGTTACCACCGCTGGAAGATCTGAAGGAGAAAAACACATACTGTAATATCCTGTACTGTATTATACAAAAAAATACAACTCTAAAACAAATGTTTTAAGATAATAACAACATGTCAAAGGTTTTGAAAATACCATTTGGGACTGCAAGGACCAGGAGGCAAGCAACACCTCCAAAGAACAGGAAGCATGCTTGACATATTCTCCTTCCAAAGTGCTGAATTAGAGCCAAACTGCTCAGGTTTGCAGGAATTTCAACAATACCAAAGATGAACTGTGTGAGGTAGAGATTCAGGCCAAAGCTGCCAACATTCAGGCTCAGTCCATAGTATAGCAGACTTGTTGCAAACCTTGTATCAGAGTTAGAGAGATACATTCACTTTTCCTAATACTTAAAACATAATTATTGGTGCAATTGTAGAATGTTAACGCTGTAGCTATTACATATCATTGTTAAACAAGATTGATGTATCTCATCTGTATTGATTCACTGACTGAGAAAAACAGTGTCTTGAACAATTATATCAATTAAATAAAACACACCAGTTATAGCCCATTAAGAGGGTACGTTTCCTCAAATACGATGTTCGGAAGATGTCCAACATGTTCCTTCTTTCAGGTGTACCCTCCATCTCTAGCTAAGAAAGTAAAAAGTGGGTTTTAGAAAATGTACACGTCACAGAGAAATGTATTAGAGATTTTTAGATTTCTGACCTTGTCCAGCTGATCTTCTGGGACTGTCCCCCCATTCACCCTGGCTGCCCTCCAAAGCTCCTTTTGTGCCTCCTCCTTCCTGCCCTGGGTCATGAGCCAGCGAGCTGACTCTGGGAGGAACCTATTTGACCATATGTTCAAAATTACAAAGGACCACAGGATCAACAATTATAGCAAGAAGCACTTGATGGACTTTTAGGTTTAGAGTCTGATAGACTGCTGACCAGTAAAACATTCCAAGAACAAGGACAACAGGGCTGAAGAGCACCAACTTCAGGGTTCTCCAGTTGTGGATTAAATATGCAATGCCAGACAACACCACCAGTCCAACAGCAAAGAATATCAGGATGAGTCCTGTGCAAAGAGCGCCCCTAGACGGATCAGTCCACTCCATCCCTGTATGACACATGAGGATTGTTTAGTTTGTGTATTGTATAATAGATTTACTGCTACCTTTTACTACTATTACTTACAGCCACTTCTAAGGGATTATATCAACCGCTAATAATAACAATGATAATAAAACTATGGAAAAGTAGATCCTACCCATCACAGATGTTTGTACCACAATGGCAGCTGGAAAACCAAGGATGAATTTGATAACCATATAAACATAGACGTTGGGTGAGAAAGCATCACCCACACCAAATACCAGCAGTAGAAGAAGTGAAAGCAGGATCGCAATACGTCGACCGAACCTACAAAGAAAGAAATCTGTTATATCCCTCTGTGTATTTCTCATAGCTGACAGTATTAGATACCAATAATAACAATAAGAATAATGATGAGAAAAAAAGCTCTTTACTATAAATACAAAATCACAGAAATCTGTGGTAAGGGAGTGGATGTTTTATTGGCTCATACCTATCGGAAATTGCCCCAGACACCAATGCTCCAACCAGAATCCCTGCCATGTAGATGGACTGCGATATCTCAATCAAACCACTGTTGTCACAGACAAGATCAAACTGAAAAGAGAAAATGAAGGTGAAAAGGAAAAAAAAATAAAATCATACATTTTTAATGAAACAAAGAGCTGAGAGCAAGGGGAACACAAAGTATTATGTAACATATGCTGGACTTAGGGACTCTCTCAGGTCTAAAAGCTGTAGACAATTTAATAATCAATCTATTTATTTACCTCTGTTACAAAGCTGGAAGCACCTATGGGTGCCTCATAGTCCCATCCATGTAAACATCCAGTTGTACTGTTTATCCCATATGTTTCAATGGTTTCCAAATCCAAATCCACAGGTGTGAACATTTTACAGCTGTCATACTTTCCATCCTTGTTCACTGGAATGGTGAGATTTCTTTGTCTTTCTTCTGTCAGGTTGGGCCCAAGCTCCAAGATCCAGTCAGTGTTGCAGTGATGTGGGAAGCTAATCCCTGTAAACACCTGTTCCATCAGGTTAAAAGCTACAAACAAGCTGGGGATGCATAATGCAGCCAGTAAACGTTTCTGAAACAAACCAAACTCCCCAACTTCTTTCAGGATCTGCCCGAAGCTGCTCATATTGATATGTGGCTGAAGGAATGGACGAGGTGGGCCCAGCTCTTTGTGCCATTTGTCTGGCACTATATTTAAATATTTATAAACTCTTGCTAATGAATCATTAACTCATTACAACTCAAGAGTTGTATGACTAATTTGGCTTGTACCAGTTGTAAAACTTTCAACAAAACAATAAAATAAGCAGTAATACAGCGACAATGACGCAGGCCTTCAAAGTTAATCTTTATTATTATATGGCTGGTATTAAAAACACAAAATCATTAATAAATGAGCTTCATAGTGTAGAAACAAGAAACATTAAACAATCAACATGTTCAACAGTAAGTACATGCAGCCAACTAACACCTACAGACATGCAGCTTCAAACAAACAGCAATAAACATGAAGTCAGTGATGCCCTTTTGAACTCTGATCTGATCAAGGACCTAGTAAATTTTGCTTTTACTTAAGCTGCTCTGTCTGTCTTTGTGATAGATGTACATAAATGGGCTATATGATATGTTGGGAATAGAACTTAATGAACAGAATGATTTGTGTGAAAAAAACAATTTCTAATAAACTTGAAGGTATAAACCCTTAATAGATCCTTAATCATTTCCAACCAGTTTGATCTCAGCATCCTAAACTGTAGTTAAATCTCCAAAAAACTGTAGCTGGCAGCTTTCATAGCTGATATTAATTAAAGGTACAGTGTGTAAGATTTGGGGCCTCCATTGTCAGAATAAGGCAAACATGGAATATAACATTCATAACTATGTTTTGATGCATGTATAATCACCTGAAAATAAGAATCTTTTTATGTTTGTTACTTAAAAAATATCCTTTTATATCTACAGTGGGAGAGGGTCCCCTTTCATGGAGGCTGCCATGTTGAAACACCTTATTTATACAGTAGTCCAGAACAGACAAACTAAATACTGACTCTAAACAGGGTCCTTAAAGTGTTGTTTCTCCTTTACATTAGGAAGGTGAGGGTGATGTGAGGAGATTACAATGCAGTGATTGGACCACTAAATGCAACTAAATTCTACACACTGTACCTTTAAGGAAAAAGTGAACCTATGAACCTCTGATTATGATTTCAGTACAAATTACAGTTTGTTCTCTTTATCAATTTGTTCATCAGTGTGTATGTCCCTCGTTGGTCCATTCACTGGTTTTCTAAAATCAAAAACAGAAAAAAATATTAGAATATAGAATTACTTAGCTTATTTGAACATTTCTTCAAAGATCACATTTATGCTCAGCTCACTTCAGTTCAATTTGGTCTTGAAGTTCAACATTGAGGGTTTCAGGCAGTAGCAAACAGAAACCCACTGCAGCAATAGGGACGATGCCATATATCACCATTGGGATGGTGTAATGGTAGACCTCCAGGAGCCTGATCAGTGGAGCAAGGATGCCTGCCACACGAGCACACATGGAGTTTAGACCGATACCACTCTGCCTGCAAGAACATTCAATAGACTCATCAGGAATCGCACATTGATTTAGATGACTACAACAATAAATGCCATTAATCAGATAACAAAAATAGTTAAAGTGCTATTTTGAACAGATCAGTGTTAATCATGATGAGCAGCAAAAAGAGTTAGATTACCTTAAAATGGTTGGGTATAATTCTGGGGTGTAAACATAGGCTGTATTGAAAGAGACAGTAGAAGCAAATTTCCCCAGTACAGCTATGGTTGTTACCACCACTGGAAGATCTGAAGAGGAAAAACACATACTGTAATATCCTGTACCGTATTATACAAAAAAATTGCAGCTCTAAAACAAATGTCTTAAGATAACAACAACATGTCAAAGGTTTTGGATATACCATTTGGGACTGCAAGGACCAGGAGGCAAGCAACACCTCCAAAGAACATGGAGCATGCTTGACATATTCTCCTTCCAAAGTGCTGAACTAGAGCCAAATTGCTCAGGTTTGCAGGAATTTCAACAATGCCAAAGATGAACTGTGTGAGGTAGATATTCAGGCCAAAGCTGCCAACTTTCAGGCTCAGTCCATAGTATAGCAGACTTGTTGCAAACCTTGTATCAGAATCAGAGAAATACATTCAGTTTTCCTAATACTTAAAACATAATTATTGGTACAATTGTAGAATGTTAACGCTGTAGATATTACATATCATTGTTAAACATTATTAATGTATCTCATCTGTAGTGATTCACTGACTGAGAAAAACAGTGTCTTGAACAATTATATCAATTAAATAAAACACACCAGTTATAGCCCATTAAGAGGGTACGTTTCCTCAAATACGATATTCGGAAGACTTCCAACATGTTTCCTTTACTGCAGGTGACCTCCATTTCAAACTAAAAAAATAATAATAATAAGCAGATTCAGACTTTTAATTTACTGTGGTTGAAATTGAAGTGTATTTGGTGCAACTCACGTTGTCTAGTAGATCTTCTGGGACCGTCCTTCCATTCACCCTGGCTGCCCTCCAAAGCTCCTTTTGTGCCTCCTCCTTTCTGCCATGGGTCATGAGCCAGCGAGCTGACTCTGGGAGGAACCTGATTCGAATATAGTTTTAAAATCACCTGCTTTAGATGTATCACACATAACATTTATGGCAATGGTTTCAGAGACTTGTCTAGGCCTAATGTCTCACCAGTAGAATATTCCCACAATTAGAAGAAGAGGGCTGAAGAGCACCAGCTGCTGGATCCTCCAGTCACGGATCAAATAGGCAACACCAGGCAACACCATCAGTCCAATAGGGGTGGAAAGCAGGATCATCGATGTATGAAGAGCAGATTTGGAGGGATCAGTCCACTCCACCCCTGTATGACAGATTACACTTATTACTGTATACAGTATAGCGATGCCTATTCCTATGGATTATGTGTTTATTATGTTTATGCCACCATTGATGTACTGACAAAATTTGAGATGTTTGGGTTGATCACAGAAAGAAATCGCTTTACCTCAGTAACTCTGGCATAGACATAGCCCAACACAGCCTCTCAATATTCCTATTTCTACTACTTCATAAAATCTGAGTGTCTTTAGTCATAGATGAACTTACCCATCACAGATGTGTTCATCATAATGACACCTCCTGAACACCCACAGAAAAATTGTAAGACCATGTAAACATATATGTTTGGTGAGAAAGCAGCACCCACACCAGGCAACAGTAAGAGAAGGAGTGAAAGCAGTATTGCAAAGCGTCGTCCAAACCTACAAACAGAGGAGAAAAGGCATTTGTTTTGTGTTAAAGAAAGCAAAGTGTACTACACTTATTGTTTATCATTCACTGTTTGCTCGTCATAGGAGGACATACATTTTACAGTAGATTTCCCTTTCAAGGTTTGTCCAGAGATGTCATCATTGTTGCATCTAACTGTTTTAGGTGACAAGATGCTACCATTGTTACTATGATTGCTGGATCCATCTGTATGTTCTTCCTGGCCCGTATATCAGTCTTGCACTGACTTTCTTTTTGTTAAATGTAAAAGTTGAAGGTCTTTATTTGTGATTTTGAAACCTCTCCACCTTTCTGTCATTGTTGATACTCCCAAGTCATGTACATGACACAAATAGTAATTAGCATGATAATGGCTACTGTGAAATCAAAGTCTTACAGACAATAAGTCCTATCACTGCATGCGTTATTGGTACTAACCTGTCAGAAATTGCCCCGAACACCAGAGCTCCAACTAGAAAACCTGCCATGTAGATGGACTGTGAGGCCTCAATCAAACCACTTTTGTCACAAACAAGATCAAACTGAAAGTAGAAAAGGAAAATAAAAAGAAAGAAATTATAAAACGCAGACAAGAAGGACTGTGTGAGTGACAGTCTTGAACCTGAGGGTCCAGAATTAGTAAGGACCTTGACGTGTTTGCTTGCATACCTCTGTCAATGTGCTGGAAGCACCTATGGGTGCCTCATAGTCCCATCCATGTATACATCCAGTTGTACTGTTAATCCCATATGTTTCAATAGTTTCCAAATCCAAATCCACAGGTGTGAACATTTTACAGCTGTCATACTTTCCATCCTTGTTTACTGGAATGGTGAGATTTCTTTGTCTTTCTTCTGTCAGGTTGGGCCCACGCTCCAAGATCCAGTCAGTGTTGCAGTGATGTGGGAAGCTCAACCCTGTAAACACCTGGCTTAACGTCGCAAAAGGAGTAAACATGCTGGCAATGCATAATGCAGCCAATAACTGTTTCTGAAACAAACCAAACTCCCCAACTTCTTTCAGGATCTGCCCGAAGCTGCTCATATTGATATGTGGCTGAAGGAATGGACGAGGTGGGCCCAGCTCTTTGTGCCATTTGTCTGGCACTATATTTAAATATTTATAAACTCTTGCTAATGAATCATTAACTTATTACAACTCAAGAGTTGTATGACTAATTTGGCTTGTACCAGTTGTAAAACTTTCAACAAAACAATAAAATAAGCAGTAATACAGCGACAATAACACAGGCCTTCAAAGTTAATCTTTATTATTATATGGCTGGTATTAAAAACACAAAATCATTCATAAATGAGCTTCATAGTGTAGAAACAAGAAACATTAAACAATCAACATGTTCAACAGTAAGTACATGCAGCCAACTAACACCTACAGACATGCAGCTTCAAACAAACAGCAATAAACATGAAGTCAGTGATGCCCTTTTGAAATCTGATCTGATCAAGGACCTAGTAAATTTTGCTTTTACTTGAGCTGCTCTGTCTGTCTTTGTGATAGATGTACATAAATGGGCTATATGATATGTTGGGAATAGAACTTAATGAACAGAACGATTTGTGTGAATAAACCAATTTCTAATAAACTTGAAGGTATGAACCCTTAATAGATCCTTAATCATTTCCAACCAGTTTGATCTCAGCATCCTAAACTGTAGTTAAAGCTCCAAAAAACTGTAGCTGGCAGCTTTCATAGCTGATGTTAATTAAGGAAAAAGTGAACCTGTGAACCTCTGATTATGGTTTCAGTACAAATTACAGTTTGTTCTCTTCATCAATTTGTTAATCACTTCCTTTGTTCCCTGCCGGTCCATTCACTGGTTTTCTAAAATCAAGAATCAAAAAAGTATTATAATATAGAATGATTTACAGTTATTTTGAACATACATGTTTCTTTAAATCCAGCATTCATACTTGGAATATAGAATTACTTATTATTATTACTCATTTGAACATTTCTTCAAATATCACATTTATACACAGCTCACTTCAGTTCAATTTGGTCTTGAAGTTCAACATTGAGGGTTTCAGGCAGTAGCAAACAGAAACCCACTGCAGGAATAGGGACGATGCCATATATCACCATTGGGATGGTGTAATGGTAGACTGCCAGGAGCCTGATCAGTGGAGCAAGGATGCCCGCCACACGAGCACACATGGAGTTTAGACCGACACCACTCTGCCTGCAAGAACATTCAATAGACTCATCAGGAATCACACATTGATTTAGATGACTACAACAATAAATGAACAGATCAGTGTTAATCATCGTGATGAGCAGCAAAAAGAGTTACATTACCTTAAAATGGTTGGGTATAATTCTGGAGTGTAAACATAGGCTGCATTGAAAGAGGCAGTAGAAGCAAATTTCCCCAGTACAGCTATGGTTGTTAACACTACTGGAAGATCTGAAGGGGAAAAACACATACTGTGCCTGTCTTATCAACACTGAAAAATTATAACTCTATAACAAATGTTTTAAGATAATAACAACATGTCAAAGGTTTTGAAAATACCATTTGGGACTGCAAGGACCAGGAGGCAAGCAACACCTCCAAAGAACAGGAAGCATGCTTGACATATTCTCCTTCCAAAGTGCTGAATTAGAGCCAAACTGCTCAGGTTTGCAGGAATTTCAACAATGCCAAAGATGAACTGTGTGAGGTAGATATTCAGGCCAAAGCTGCCAACTTTCAGGCTCAGTCCGTAGTATAGCAGACTTGTTGCAAACCTTGTATCAGAGTTAGAGAAATACATTCAGTTTTCCTAATACTTAAAACATAATTATTGGTACAATTGTAGAATGTTAATGCTGTAGCTATTACATATCACTGTTAAACATTGTTGATGTATCTCATCTGTAGTGATTCACTGACTGAGAAAAACAATTATATCAATTAAAGAAAACACACCAGTTATAGCCCATTAAGAGGGTACATTTCCTCAAATATGATATTCGGAAGATGTCCAACATGTTCCTTCTTTCAGACGTACTCTCCATCTCTAGCTAAGAAAGTAAAAATTAAGTTTTAGAAAATGTACACTTCAGATTTTTAGTCAATGCATTTGATGCAGCTGACCATGTCCAGCTGATCTTCTGGGACTGTCCCCCCATTCACCCTGGCTGCCCTCCAAAGCTCCTTTTGTGCCTCCTCCTTCCTGCCCTGGGTCATGAGCCAGCGAGCTGACTCTGGGAGGAACCTATTTGACCATATGTTCAAAATTACAAAGGACCACAGGATCAACAATTATAGCAAGAAGCACTTGATGGACTTTTAGGTTTAGAGTCTGATAGACTGCTGACCAGTAAAACATTCCAAGAACAAGGACAACAGGGCTGAAGAGCACCAACTTCAGGGTTCTCCAGTTGTGGATTAAATATGCAATGCCAGACAACACCACCAGTCCAACAGCAAAGAATATCAGGATGAGTCCTGTGCAAAGAGCGCCCCTAGACGGATCAGTCCACTCCATCCCTGTATGACAGATGAGGATTGTTTAGTTTGTGTATTGTATAATAGATTTACTGCTACCTTTTACTACTATTACTTACAGCCACTTATAAGGGATTATATCAACCATTAATAATTACAATGATAATAAAACTATGGAAAAAGTAGATCCTACCCATCACAGATGTTTGTGTCAAAATGACAGCTGGAAAACCAAGGATGAATCTGATAACCATATAAACATAGACGTTGGGTGAGAAAGCATCACCCACACCAAATACCAGCAGTAGAAGAAGTGAAAGCAGGATCGCAATACGTCGACCGAACCTACAAAGAAAGAAATCTGTTATATCCCTCTGTGTATTTCTCATAGCTGACAGTATTAGATACCAATAATACCAATAAGAATAATGATGAGAAAAAAAGCTCTTTACTATAAAAACAAAATCACAGAAATCTGTGGTAAGGGAGTGGATGTTTTATTGGCTCATACCTATCGGAAATTGGCCCAGACACCAATGCTCCAACCAGAATCCCTGCCATGTAGATGGACTGCGATATCTCAATCAAACCACTGTTGTCACAGACAAGATCAAACTAAAAAGAGAAAATGAAGGTGAAATAGGAAAAAAAAATAAAATCATACATTTTTAATGAAACAAAGAGCTGAGAGCAAGGGGAACACAAAGTATTTTGTAACATATGCTGGACTTAGGGACTCTCTCAGGTCTAAAAGCTGTAGACAATTTAATAATCAATCTATTCATTTACCTCTGTTACAATGCTGGAAGCACCTATAGGTGCCTCATAGTCCCATCCATGTATACATCCAGTTGTACTGTTAATCCCATATGTTTCAATGGTTTCCAAATCCAAATCCACAGGTGTAAACATTTTACAGCTGTCATACTTTCCATCCTTGTTCACTGGAATGGTGAGATTTCTTTGTCTTTCTTCTGTCAGGTTGGGCCAACGCTCCAAGATCCAGTCAGTGTTGCAGTGATGTGGGAAGCTCATCCCTGTAAACACCTGTTCCATCAGGTTAAAAGCTACAAACATGCTGGGGATGCATAATGCAGCCAATAACCGTTTCTGAAACAAACCAAACTCCCCGATCTCCTTCAGGATCTGTCCAAAGCTGCTCATATTGGTGTGTGGCTGAGCAAGTAGTGCTTCCCCCTCAAAGTACAGTGTGAGAGAAAATAATATAATTCATCTTGGTAATTATGAGCTGGTACTGACTGCCAGGTTGTCAAATACGATACTTTGTCACATCTCCAGCAAACATTTACTCAATCTGCATCAAGGCCAAAAAGTCTAATAGATGCTGAGTCACAACTTTATTTTGATCATTTGCAGACATGGTAATGTAACCTTAGTGGAAACCTACTGCGAACTGGATCATCTGTGCAGGCTAGGAGGCCCGTCAGGAGGACGTTATATAACAACTAGTCATAAAACATTACGGATGTGACTTCTAATGAATTATGATTTCAAATACCTTATGGATGCTTTAAAATAATTATAAACTAGAGGAATACTGATGGGGCTGATATAACTCTGCCTATCTATCACCACCCATACACACATCTATCACCACCTATACACACATCTCAACAATCAGCTGTAGTAGTATGCTGTAACAGTCAGTGCAGTCAAGTTGTCATTGTATGTGTTAAGTGAAGTAAAGTACATTTTGATGCATTTAAATTCATTTAAGCTTCATTATAATGTTTCATTGTCGGTGCTAAGTGTTATTTATTTTGGTGCTTTTAAAAGAATTTATGCTCATGGTTATTATAAGAAGCCAAAATGCAGAATTAAAAATAAAATTTGTCTGCTTTAGGAATGAAACCTTAGGTAGGTATAAAACCTACATGATATATTCAAAGTAAGAAGAAGAAGCTTTATTTTCACTGTGGGATAAAAGCCACTGTTACACTCATTATAAACCCATAGTTGTACCTGGAGTCCTGCAGGAACTGTGCTCTACAAGACATGCAAGTTCTCTTTTGCTGTTTTTTAATCCAGGTTTTAGGAAAGTTGTAACTATTAGAGATAACTCTGCTGGGTGAACTGAAGGTTAGCCAGACACAAAACTAGTTAAGTTAACACCTGGCTGAAGAGTTACTGTAATCTGCAGAAAGTATACGTGTATGTATTTTTAATACAATACCAGTAAACCCAGTAAACATGCTGGGGTTGCACCAATAGCCATTTCTCAAACGAATCAAACTCCCCAAACTCGTTACGGATCTGTCCAAAGCTGCTTATATTGGCATGTGGCTGAATTGGCAGTGCTTCCTCATCAAAGTGTGGGAGAGAACAATACAATTTAACTTGGTAATAATCAACCATAGCACTGTGTCATAGCACTTGCCTCTTGGTAGGGAACAAGTGTTGTCAACATTCCACCAATTGTAAATTCTGGGTTAGAAAAAACAATAAAATAAGCACCAACACAAATAATGACCATGAATACATTACTCTGATGCATGCTTGAGAGACTCCAAATGAATAATGATCCAATACCTGCAATGTATCTACACACCACAGGTTCTTTTACTTTCATGAACAGACCATAAGCTTGATCGACTGATCTGCCAATAACCTTTTAGCTTACCCATGCAGACACATGGAGAACATGCAAACTCTACATAGAAAAGTCTAAGCCACAAAGTCCCCAGCCCTGTGTCATCAGAAACTAGCCTGCCCTTAGGACCTCAAATGGGTTGCTATGTTACAGTTTTATCATAGTCAATAAAAAGTAATGAGCAGTAATGATCACAGTGACTGATTACATTTTCAAATAAAAGATGCAAGTTGAAAGAAACATTACACACACATAAGCACTGCTGCCATTGTTTTATTACACATGTAATATATAAATCCAATGCACCAGCTAGTTGCTAACTATATCTGTGTCAATGTGAATTACAACTGTGCAAATTTGCAGCTCAAAGATGAACAAAAGTGCCTTAACCCTTTATCAGGTGAGGAACCATATATGGTAACTTCCACGGGCTTTAAAAATGGTGCCCTACGTCTCTCAGTGAAGGAGCAGAATCAGGTAACTTTCTCCAGCCAATCAGCGAATCTAAGGCTACGTCATAGGTAGCGTTGCTCTACTGGATCCAACTCTAACCCTAACCCTAATATTTTTTGCAATGCAAGTACTGTAAGACATATGTCTGATTGTTAATTTGGAAATAAATGCTCCACATATTTTTTGGATTTTATTTTACCCTAGGGGGGCGAGGGACCGTATATGGTAACTTCTTTGACTTTTTTAAAAAAAGTCAAAAAAGAAAAAATGTCTTCTTATATCCACCAATAACACTCCAGGGTTGAAATTTTAAATTTCCAAGTATTTCAATGAGTGCCCTATAAAGGGTAAATGTAATTAGTTACATGGTGACACATATTATTCATTATTCAGTTAAAATGAGGTGAAAAACAAACAAGTACATAGCAAATATACATACATACATACATACATATATGATTAAACATACACAAATTCTAATTTCAGACAGTCTATAACTTCTGTAGGAGTAAAACATTTAGAAGTTTAACATGATTCAGTTTTTCTGATATCCATGTAAGTTACATTTTTGTGCTCTTTTCTGATTTACTGATGGATCCCGTGTCTGCAGTCTCGTCCATAGGTTTCCTGAAATTAAAAACAAGAAGATTATCGTATTAAATCTAGCAGTAAGGGAAGTAAGCCTGGATACCCTGTGTGGAAGGGTTTATCAACTCACATGAGTTGAGCGTGGTCCTGGAGTTCAACATTGCGGGTTTCAGGCAGGAATATACAGAAACCCCCAGCAGCAATGGGGACAATGCCATATATCAGCATAGGGATGGTGTAATGGTAGACCTCCAGGAGCCTGATCAGTGGAGCGAGGATGCCGGCCACACGAGCACACATGGAGTTAAGACCGACACCATTCTGCCTACCAGCAGAGACAATGGACTTATAAACAATTACAGAGCACATAATAATAACAAACATGAAATTTTGTGTCAATATTTAGTCTCATAACATTTTATGTTTTACATCTGGGGCATTACCTACCTTACCTTAGAGTGGTAGGGTATAATTCTGCAGTATAAACATAGACTGTAGAGAAACTGGCAGTGGCAGCAAATTTTCCCACGACAGCTATGACTGTTACCACGACAGGAAGGTCTGATGGACAAATAATAAACGCATTTGTGAACTAAATGTATCGGATACTGTTACTACTAATTATACTAATTATATTAAACAACAAAGTACCTTTTGGAATCGCAAGTATAGCAAGACAAGCACAACCTCCAAATATCAGGACCCCTGCTTGACATATTTTCCTCCCAAAGTGCTGGATAAGCGGCAAAGTGCCCAGACGTGCGGGAATTTCTACAACACCAAAGATGAACTGCGTGAGGTAGATATCCAGACCAAAACTGCCAACATTCAGGCTGAGTCCGTAATACATCAAACTTGTCCCAAACCTGTTAACAAAGTGGAAAAATTATCTTTAGTCCTGCCACAAAGATATGGCTGAAGATGTGGTTGTGGTTGAAATAACTACTCACCAGACGTAGCTCATTACGAGAGCACGTTTTCTCAGATATGATATCCTGAAGATGTCCAACATGCTTCCTCCTTTAGATGTTCCCTCATCCTCCAGCTAAACAAAGTGTCATTTTATAGTTGGAGTATATTTATTTCAGAGCTTTATTGCTTTTGATTTTGGTGTTTTCGATGTAGTTTACCTTGTCTAGCAGATATTCTGGGACCGTCCTACGGTTCACTTTTGCTGCCCTCCGGATCTCCTTTATGGCCCTCTCCTTCTTGCCCTGGGTGATCAGCCAGCGAGCGGACTCGGGGAGAATCCTAATAGAGACATAAATCCATAATCACAAACTCTTCATTTTATTTTGTGTACGGCTAAAATTAAGTTTAACATCTAAAATATTAAATCCAAGCGGCCTGAGAGGCTCTTTACCAGTAAAAGATAACCAGAACAAGGACAAGAGGGCTGAAGAGCACCAGCTGCAGGATCCTCCAGTTGCGGATCAAATAGGCAACGCCAGATAACACCATCAAACCAAGAGGGAAAAAAGAGTGGCAGATAATGGTGCACAGAGCAAACTTGGAGGAATTACTCCACTCTCCACCTTCGAAGAAATAATACAGACAGGAATGGCATTATTTTTAAAATTTGGGTGTGTAACTTACTACTCTAATCATCACTATTTTTAAATGTATGCAAGACATTTGCATTGCAATGTTGCAAATATCACCACTGTACGTGCAAGTCAAAGCATCAACCATCAGAGGCTTTCATTTGAATTTTACAAATAACCTCCTTGGCATGCACCATGTGAAACTATAAGTCACTTGGTGTTGTTGATTATAAAGGTGTTTTTCTATGTAGGGCTGCAACAATAATTAATTTTATTATATCACCATGTGGTCTGCATTAGAGAACAGTGTGGCCTTGCAATTCAAGTGTCTATTAACAATGCAACAAATAATATAAGCTAAATCTATGTTTGGAGTGTAGCCATAACAATAATGTTCTTGGCATGGCAATAATAGCTAAAGAAGAGATGTCGACTTACCTATCACAAACACATTAGCAAGAATGCCTGAAACGGAGATCCCGCTTAAAAATCTGAAAACTATATAAACGTAAATGTTGGGTGAGAAAGCAGCACTGACACCAAACAACAGTAAGAGTAGGTGTGAAAGCAGGACCACAAAGCGTCGACCAAACCTACAAAAAAAAAGAAAAGAGTCGTTACATTGGTACATGAGACGTGACTCTTTCCACCGGAAGCAGCTGCTACCCCCCAGTTTAGAATCACAACTGTCAAATACACGGAGTAAAGGTGGGTACCTGTCAGCCATCTGTCCCAACACCAGTGCTCCAACCAGAAGACCGGCCATGTAGATGGATTGCGATGCCTCAATCAAACTGCTCCTGTCGCACACCAAGTTGAACTGATAACAGGGAGGATGGTGAACAGAGGAGAGAAAAACCAAAGAAAACATCAAGCAAAGTTTTGTTTTTCTCTGCAGCTACAAAACTGAAAAGTTAAAAAGAAAAAGAGGATAGGGTGAACCTTTCTGCTGCTAAGGTTGTTATAAGGTCATCCCATTATTATATTTGGTTTGACTGTAGCATCGGTTACCTGTTTGAACTGTGTTGTCTCCAGTTGTATGTGTATTTTTTAGGTTTTAAAATGCATGCATTTTGTAATCTATGTATGATTTATTATTTATATGTCGAACAAACCAACCTATCACTGACCAGCAGCATGTACCACAACCAAGTAAGTCAGATGACATGTTATAAAAAGTGACACAGTGTCTGTAGGGAGCAGGTTGTGGTGATGAAAAAGTGAAACACAGGACTTTCATCCAAGAGACTGGAGCTTGTGTCTCTTATGAAACAATTTTTTAATTTTTTTTTTTTTTACAGTTTTCAGTTGCAGATTAGTTTAGGCAATGAAACTAGTTGGTTATAGTTTTAGGGAAAGATCATACTTAAAATGAAATTAGACCCTTTCACAAAATTAACCATGTTTTCTGGCAGAAAGGCAAATTTCTCCCATGTGCCTTTGCTAAATGCTGTCAAACAGTGTAGTGACTCATAAGAGACAACAAAACAAACAGAACAGCTGCTACACTATTTAAAATTGAGTCTATATTAACATTCATACACAAACATTAGCTGTTTCTCATTAAAAGAAAGAAATGTCATCTTTTCAAGCTTACATAAATCACAAGAAGTAAGAAATATATTAATAGGAAGAGTTAAGTATTACTTACCTCTGTCACAAGGCTGGAGGCACCATTGGGTGCATTAAAATCTGTACCATTTATACATCCAGTTGTAGCATTAATCCCATATGCTTCAATGGTTTCCAAATCTAAATCCACAGGTGTGAACATTTTGCAGCTTTCAAACCGTCCAGCCTTGTTCGCTGGAATGGTGAGATTTCTTTGCCTCTCATCTGTCAGGTTGGGCCCGCGCTCCAAGATCCAGTCAGTGTTGCAGTGATGTGGGAAGCTCATGCCTGTGAACACCTGGCCTATCACGTCAAAAGCTACAAACAAGCTGGGGATGCATAACGCAGCCACTAGACGTTTCTGAAACAAACCGAACTCCCCGATCTCCTTCAGGATCTCCCCAAAATTGCTCATGTTGGTGTGTGAATGTGCTCAGAGCGGGGCAGAGAAACATGGGGCTTTAAGTAACATCCAGCCACACAGTGTCAACTGGACTCTAATTCTGCGAGTTAATGTTTAAACTGACAGTCATCGTACTTTTATGACTGCTGCCAAGTTGCTAACAAACAGACAACCAAAGTATTAAAATGTGACATGTCAGGATCCCTCAGGCTGAAGTCCAGCTGTTGTGCATCTGCCCAGATCCATGTCCTATACTTAGACCTAAACATTCAGACTTTAACATTATCTGTGTACTTCAGTAGAAGTGTGAGAACAATGAAGGACTCTGTGGGCGCTCTTACGGCATATGCAGTCTAATAAAACAGGTATTTTTTAAATTAGAATACCAGACTTTCTCCATACACCATTAGAGCTTTTTGATCACTATGATGAGTCATTTTTTTAAATGCAAAATCTGCACTTAAAAGGGGTTTTAAAAAAAGTCTTATCACGAATGCCCTCCTGAGTCTGAGTTAAGTGGACTTTAGGCCTTGATTTCCAAACCAGCAGCTCCTATCGGATTGGTCACAAATATGAGCAGACTGAAATCTTTCATATATAGTGTCCCTGAAGTGCAAACACTGAAACCAGTCACATATGTACACACACACATAGATACATTATGTTATAAAAATTAGGTTTATACTGTGTTTAATCCTACAATGTGTACGTGAGTCCTGTTATAAAAAATGAGGATAATACTGTGGTCCAGATGTGTTTTGACATTATAATCATACAATGTATTTCTATTTTCTGTTTGTTGGGGAGTCATTTCCTTTTCCCTAGTATTGTTGCTTAAACGGACAGGGGGAGTTAGAGTTCTGCTTAGCGTGCAAAAGCAGGACGTCTAGCTCAGGTGTGAGCGTCAGAGACAGGTCAAGAGGTGATAGATGAGGGGACTTTCTGCTGACAGTTGAAAAGAGAATACTGCAACATGTAACAGTGCTGTTTAGGGAAAGTGTTAACAATAAGGAGGTGTCTGGGACAGCCCATTAAAAAGCGTATAAAAACCAACTGTTGAAGCTCCAACTGGGAGCCTTTTCTCTGTAACCCCTTCTGTGTGTTGCACTGTTAAACGCTCCTTCTTGTACAAGAATATTAAATTCAACTTAAACTTTGATACTTCGAATCCAATCTTCTTTATTGAAGGGTCCCTCTAAAAAATTCTTATAACACATTACATAGCAATATTTTCTGTCTTGCCTCCCCACAGGCTGCAACAGGTACACAAATGCTGCTGCAAGTAGTCCATGTCTCATATGTACACAGTAAAATATTTTAGATGAGAATAAATACCTGACGGGAGCAAAGGCGGAAACTGTTGGGTTGGGTTGCGAAGAATGAAAATGAGCTCACCCTAGCTTACCTTTCAAGTGAGGTCATCTGAGAGTTTCAACATCCAAATTCATCATTAAGAATTAGGAATGAGAAATACAGCCAGCCACCTACCATGTCGTTTTTGGTTTGAATTTCATTTCTGATCTGTTCCAGTGTCAAACCAAGCCCACACAGTCCTGATGAAGAAACATACACCGAGTTTGTGGGCTCCCACATCGACCATCTTCCTCCCCAGTCTTCAGTCTCACCGTTATGCCCGCCAAGTGTGAGTTACCTTGTGTGCTTATGATATATTTATAGTAATGTTAACTTGTGCACAGCAGCTCTTCTACATCTACTGTGTGATTTTACATCAGGATATGTGTCCCTCTGCTGCACTGATTTTGCCCATTTTAAAGTCCTCCAACTTTTAAAAAAATCTATATTAAATGATTGAAGTTCCCTTTTAATATTTAGGAAACAGACAATAACACAACTTTCTCTGGATGAAAGGGTCGTAAAGAAAAGTTGCACAGTAATCATACCTAAAGCCCATAAGGACAATACACCTGAAGGCGAGAGCAGAGGATCAAATCCTCAAGTTTGAAACAGTTACAGCTATAAAATAAAGATTACCATTGGAGAAATATAACTTTACAAGGAGAGAGTGATGACCATAGACCATGTATAAAGTTATATAAAAAGTATATAAGTAGTCATATGAAGTCTAAATGACGATACACCTAAATTTGCTTAGTCACTAGGGGGCCACCAAGGCTTCACAGGGGTCACAAGGCCTTCATGATTTTAAGCTGTAAGAAAACTTTTAAAAATATATAGAGAGTGTTGGCCTATATTATTAATTTCTGTGAAGAAAACTAATTAATTTAAAGTTTATATTATTATACAAGATATAAACTTTAAAAAAAAATCTCACAGGATAAGGGCACAGTGAAAATCTGGACACAAGCTACATTCACAGAGCCTTTGCTCTCCGTTTAACAGCATCGCCCTGCTTTAGAAAACAGCAGTTAAACAACCAAAGAGCTAACAGAACCACTGACACGCGCCAGGCAGAATAAAAATACCAAATTTGTCAAAATATGTTAAATGTGTGTCATGGTTAAAAACTTAGAAAATACATAATACAGACATAATTGTATAAAAGTTCATAAACTTACCAGGAAAACTGAATATTATGTCAATATTTCAGGGTGATAATGTATTTAGAATTCATACAAATTGCTAGTTTGCACATTCTTCATGCAGTTATTGCGTTCATGGATTAATCAGTTGTTCTGTTATTATACATTAAACATAATACCACTTAGTCAGGGGTTGTCAGTTTATTCAATAACTATGGAGGCATTTAAACATTTATCTACTTACCTGTGCTCAAAACGACGAGTAATGATGTACATAAAAAAAAAACAGAAAATGTCAAGGAGGTGGCTGATATGCTCATTCTTTATTGATTAAAAATAATCAAGAGAAACATGCTTTGAACTCCAAAAACGATCAAAAATGGAGCAAATGAAAGAATGAAAAAAAATAAAAATAAAATAAAAACAGGTGGAAAATTCAAATATATTACAGCCTTGATGAGTTATTGCCTAGACAAAAGTGTTTTTGCAGGTCATCTGTTCAGTTTGCTACAGCTTGGTTAGACTACATGTAAGCAGGACAGAAGAGACGGAGAAAGGATGAGAACAAAGCCATTAGATCTTCAACTCCGTTAGAAGCAGGGCTCAATCTACACAACACGCACGCACACACACACACACACATACATACACACACTCTCAGGGCTCATACACACCTATCCTGTCCTCGTCTGCCGTCAGCTACAGACTAAACCAGGAAAATGGCACCAAATACTGCAGTTTAGAAACTTAAGAGTAACATTGGGTTGCTGACTTTGTCGCTCCCCCTTGAGGAGAACACAGGGTCGACACACCTGTATATCTTTATTTCAGATATCTTCACGTGTAACAAGAACTACATTTTCAAAGACACTGAAAATCTGAATCAAAACTTTGACATTGTGTCAAAAAAAAAAAAAAAAAGAAGACAAAAAATACACTTGGTCATTTTCAATTTAAGGCTAGCGTAAAATTTAACATGTTTAAAGTCAAAATACAAAGATTTCCTCTGAACATTTTATCTGCAAGCAAAAGAATTCATTCATTTTCATTCAATATGGCATCTGGAAGATTATGACATTATCACATCACCAAATTAAACAGTAAAACTTTGCTGGCATTTCAGATCTACACATTTGAGCAGAATGTTAAATGAACCTGCCGCTGTCGTCGGCGCCTATAACTGCGAGATGCGCGTTCATTATGAAACATCCAGAGCATGTTTGAAAGGATGCGACGTCTGGGCTGATAACAGCCTTTTTCAACCGAACCCAAAACACATTTCTGATCGTCGTCTACAATCATAGCCTAGCTTTTTCCAAAATGAAAGATGTAAAATCTTCATTTTAGCCGTTTAAAAAGAAGTGATAAAGCAGCTGTATGACTTCAGATGTGGGTTAAAGTAAGGACTGTAAACAGCCTCCACTTGGTATTAAGAGTTGGAGACAAATTTGTTGTTACTCTGCTATATTTTGCGGGGAATTTAAGGTGGACAGGCATTAAGCAGTGCATCAGGACAGCTGTGGCTCCATGGTGAAACATATTCAAACTTTTCAAAGGCAGAAGAACAAAACAAAAAAAAAAAAGAAAAGCGTCATGAGCAAAGGTAAATCATACATGACATACAGTAAGTGGCAGTATGTCCTGCAAAATGAGAGAATTCAAAGCTAATTTTGCAGTGTTGTCGTCTTCCTTCACGCAGTGCTACAACCCACAATCGTGTCATAGGACAGAAAAAAGGCCAAGAGTGAAACACCCAGTATAAAAACAAATCAAAGCCAAATGTCATTATTTACATACTAGAGGTTAAATCAAGTACTTATGTTTCATCCACATAAACAAAAAATGCACTTAAGTCGTCTTTTTTTTTTTTTTTCTTTTAAGAATTTGAGAAACTGATTCCAAACAGACACAAACTAATACCAACAGACAGACACATCTGCTCATACGACACTTGTGGTTTCAGCCGCAACTGAAAACTTTTTACTTCACCACGATTTCAACCGATACTCAGATCTACAAAAAGACCTCAGGCTGGCGTTGTGTGTAAAATGAGTGGAGGCAAATTTGGTTTCTAATTTAACGCTACATCAATTTTGAGTTTTGACTAACCCCAAAACACAAGTTAGCATAACACAAGAACTGAAAACTGAAGAAAAAAGAAGAATATCATCTTGCACTCCTTTACTCTAAACACTTAAGTTCATGTAAGTAGTTAAGGTTTATATATTTATACATGTATAATCATTTGAAACTAGCTCTTTCATCAGGAGACGTTCCTTTCTCATAATGCTGGTTGTATCAGTACTTACAGGATGAGACTGATGACATTCGTTAGTTTTCTTACAGTCAACAAATCCCATGAAAAGACGAAAATCAACATTTGTCCGTGTATCCGATATTCCTCGCCCCATTCTTGCTCCTTAAAAACACATCAATGAGCCACATAGCTGTACTGGGTGACGTGTTTCTTAAATATGATGAATGAGGGAACCGTAGTTTATTTTGAGTCAATCCGACGTACACCCTCCCGCTGCTGTAAATACTCACTAGAGCACCAAATGTGTATTAATCTGCATCTTAAAATAGTACACAGAGAATGCAGCATTTACTGTTTGAGTAACGTTTGATAAAAGTGCTCTGCTGTTTCAAGAAATTGAAAAATTAAATTCTATATTTGATCTCAGAGAAATGAATGGGCCTGAGGCTAAGTGCGCAGAAAGAAGAGACTGACTTGTTGGTCTTTTTATGGCATTCATTGACAATAAGAAACATAAATAAATCTTTAAAGATTGCTACTGCTGTTCACATCTTTTTGTTATTTCACATTACATTTGCTGTGCGACGTCACGCCGGCACTCGTTGGTGAGAAAATGTTTTAGGCCGAGGGCAGAAGTGTGCCTAAAATTGTAACTAGTTGGATTAGAGCGCTGCTTCCTACCTCCTCTGAATATGAAGTAAAAAGTTTGACACGAGCAACTGAAACCACATTTGTACAGACAACATAATGCTCCATATGGTAAGTGGGGACTTCCCCAAAAACGTGCATTCAGTAGTTCTGATGAATATAAGGCATTGTTACACTTATCAGGATTCAAGGGCGTTAGTTCAGATTGTGCAAATGCATCACATATTAGAGAAGAAAGAAAAATAACAGAATGAGGGAGACCAGAATGGTAAATGAAAACTGTTTGTTGATACTTGCATCCTTCTACATATACGCTGTAAACTTTTTTTTTGAGTGATTCTTATACTGTACGCTCTGATACTTCAGCTGACCGCTCAATTCAACGAGGCGGCATTGTATAATCCTATGGGTGACAAAACGGTACTGTTTTCTTTGGCAGTAGTGGTTTCTTTACAGCCATAGAAAGAAAAAAAAAATGCATTAAACTATTTTTTTTTTTTTTTTTTTAAATTTTCACATTTTTTAGGCAAGTCACGGTCCCAGGTAGAACAACAGTTTAACTAATGCTGAGCTGAGCAAAGCCCATCAATTTCACGTCATCTGGTATTTCAGATCCCTCAATTCCAGAAGCCTGTGAACGTGAGAGGGGAGAATAAAAAGTGTGTGAGCAGTGACAATAAAGTGTCAAGTGGAATAATATCCATGTTTCCATCCAAATGTAGCACAAATAACAGAATTCTCATACATAAGGCAGACAAAAATGAAAATTTCTGCACATTTCCATCTACTGCTGTTATTCCAATCTTTTTGGTATGTCCGGTTAAGCAGTAGGTGGTGCCAAGTCTCCACTCAGGATCAGCCATTATATATATTGCAGAGGAAGTGCAACCAGATGACATAATGTCATCAAAATATGTAGAAAACCCGATCGAATTATGGTATTTATGATTGTTCCATGTATTAAATCGAGGAAGGTTACAGCCTCCTCATCTCCACTGCTTTGTTAAATTAGAAATAAAATGTACGTATCTTATACAGAAATGTTTGCCAGAAACATTAGTGCAGTCTTTCCTCACAACAACTTACACAGTCTCTCTACCTTAAGGCGCTCCAGTACTTCACTCAACTAACGACTCGGTTAGATTTAACAAAACTCTAACCCGCAGAAATGTATAACACGTGTATATGATTTCTTCAAAACAGATACAGACGAAGGTGTAGCACTCACCAGTTTGAAAGTGACATTTTTATTGGCTTGAGGCTCATCGACTATTTTCTGCAAATTTGCAGCAACTGAAAAGAAAGACAAGGTTTTGAGTCCAATGGAAAGCAAACAAAATCAGTGTGCGTGCTGTGTGCGTGCAGAAAGAGAGGAAAACATGAACGTGAGCTTTTTTTGGTTTTTGCATGTGATCCACGGAGAATTTTTAACTTTCAGGTGACTCTGTGAGCAGAGCAATGTTTGTAAAAGAAGCACTGACCTATTACTAAGTCCCTTCCGTCCACCAGGCCTGCTGACACTAGCTCCTGGGACACTCCGTCTGCTGTGTCTGAAAAGTCAAAGCATAAGAGACAAACTGTGACAGGTGGACAAACTGTGTATTTAAAATATATATTTAACACCCAACTGTAGCTTATTAATAAAAACTCTAATAGTCCTCAGCTACTGAAATGTGCTGGTTTTGAGTACAGGCCTCTGTGTTGTTGGTTGTGCAGTATACCAAAACAAGTTTTAAAAAACACGAGACATATTGTAATAATTGTCAGTTTCTCTTACTGATTACCCCAAATGGGACAGCTAAAGCCATGAGGTCTTAACCTCGGGACATTTTTTAAACTACTTGTTGACACCAGCAAACTGAGGTTGGGTTTTTTTGATCAACACAGTCCTAAAAAAAAAAAAAAGCAAACTTCACTTACCTCTCCCTGGCATAAATTCAAAGCGGATGTCATTCAGCTCCTTCTTTGAATTTCTGAAGAGATGAAAGAAAGAGAGACCAGATCAGAAAAGTTAAGGTCACCTTTTGTTATCAGTATTAGACTGTGGTTTACTAATTTTTATGTGGTAATGGGGAAACATACCTTAACCTTAATACCAAACTAATGGGAGCCTTGACATCCCCTGAGACAGCTGGAGCCTGTCAACACACAGAGAGACAATTAGTTTGAGCTTTAAAAGTAATTAGCATGAAGTTATCTTTTATAAAAAAAAAAAAATAGATGAGAGACACATCTGAAGAGAGAATATGATGAAAAAACATTACTGACCTGTGTGGGAACAGCAGCAGCAGCAGCAGCAGCAGTGGGTACAGCTGGTGTGGGAGATGCAGCCTGGGCAGTGGATTGAGTGTTGACTGGTGTGGGCTGCAGTGGAACCTGGCCTGCAGCCTGAGGTAGTTCTGCCTGACCTGCGGCCACCGGCTGGAGTGGACTGCTTGAAGGCTCAGGAGTCTGGAAAACCTGAAGGAGGAGAGAAACGTCGACAAATCCTGCTCACTCTTTCATGTCGGTGTTCAAATGGAACAAATCACTGAAGAGGGAGTGTTTAATTTACCACATTCAGGCTTGACATGCATTATTAGACTTTTACCTGCTACACTACAAAGATGAACAATTAATACACATCAAATCTAAATGGGCTGCATTTCCTACTCCAACATATTGGTATGTAGCACTAGCATTTGATCGTTTTAATACCTATGACAGTCTCCAGTGTTGCAGAAATTCATTACAAACACCAACTAAAGTAGTTTGATAAAAAGTCATGGTCCACTTCCTAAACAAAGACTAGTGAGAAACTAGGTTAAAACTTTTGATATTTATTTTGACCCAGGTCTGAAAAATGTATCAATTTGTGCTATCAATGCATAAAAGTAGATTGAAGTGTGAAAGCAAGACGTTTGGACACTCACCTCTGAATTCTGTGATCCCTCCTTCACTCTTGGTGACTGTTCAAAGACAGACAATGGAAGATTACACTCAGAGAAGGATATCACTGCGCTGGCATTAGCGAAGCAAAAACAGCACGCATGGATGCAAAGAACACAAAGAAAAAGCGAGAAGGGTAAACAGATTAAATCGGCTCACTCGTTTACTTTCCTCATTTATCGCTCCGCTTAGTTTATCGTCAGCTCTTTTAAAGCGAATACAGTCGTATCATTAGAGTGGGAACAAGCATATTAAACGCTAATAAATTTACTTAAATTCACTTTAAATACTCCTGACTAACTGGTGCTGATGTTGTTCGGTGTAATGACACCCTATAGTGAGATAAGACAGTAGAACGAGGGCTATCTCTGGTTGTATGAGGCTATTTCAAGCAGTATTGAAAATCAATAAGCAGGCCTAAATTATGTGAATGTTGAATTTACAGGATGTTTGCATCAATGTGATGAAACACTGTGATTTGTCAAGTATTTAATTCAATGGATTAGAAAAAAAAACAGCCATTCCCATCTGATAAATGCATCTGTAGAAAAATAGTTTAATTTCAAGAAAATTTGCTACGTCACTAAATATATCATAACATAAAATTACAGTCGCAGTGATCTTATACATGTGGTCTACATCTAGCTGCTGGTAATTGAGCTGTAAACGAGTGCAGATAAATATTCTACAATTACAGTTTTGTTTTTAGTTTTAGAGTTTAAAAGCAGAGAAGCGGCATAAGAGAATATGAAATCAGGAGGAAGTCACACTGTTACGTGGTCAAACTGTTTATCTGCAAAAAATAAAATAAAATAAATAAAAAACAAAAAGTTGAAACCAAATCCAAAGAATGTAGAGTCAGACAGAAGCCCTGCAGGCCCGAATGAAGACAAACTGACTTGACTGAGAGGATGTGATGTGGCGTCTGGCTGATAGTCAGAAATCACATCAGCTCACCAATCTGAGGTCTGATTCAGACAAAGCGACGGCGGATTCAAGCTGAGGAGACTGTTTTAATCTTTAAAGCACACAGACGCTACACAGGTATTCAGCCAGGCTCCAGAAAAATATCATTTTTCTTTTTAAAAAAGATGCATCATCTCATGAGAGTTTTAAGAAAACATCCAATTAAGCTAATGGAAGAATTTCAAGTTCAGTTTGCCAACAAGTAGCCAGTAAAGCAGCATCAAAGCAGCAGAAACGTTGTAAAATTTAAATTCCTCGATGGTCATTAGTGCTCTAATTGAGGATCAATTACAAGGTTGATCATTAATTTTACTTATATCGATTACATGTGATTTGGTCAGTATAAATAAAAAGTGATTCAAAAAAGAGAAAATGGAAATACAGATGGCTTCCAGGAAAGTTAACTCTCACTTCTTTGATTAAATAAAGCTCTCTCAAAGCAAACCTATTTATCTATTATACTAAAATGCTTAAAATCCCCTACATTCATCATAACTTATAAACCTTTAAATGGTTATTAAAAGGTGGTCTGTAATGCTCATATCTATTGAGTTCAGTAAAAAACACATATTTGCCTCTTGTCCCACGAGACACAACATATCTCACGGTTTAAAAGACTCTCACTGGACTGACTAATTGGGCCTGACAAGGTTAATTTTCAGGTCAAATCCCACTCGCATGTGATCTACAGCATGCACAGACTTGTGCTTAGAAACTGTGATATGTACCTTTCCTGTCAACAAACTAATAACTTGCATGATTTGTCTGGTAATTACTAGCTGTCTTCTGACAGGGTGAGTAAAAAGTTACAAAATGTTTGAACAAAGTCACTTCTATCTGGAGGATAAGCACTTATCTGTGTGCAGATTTACTCTGAGAAGACCTCTAAAGTTAATGCATGTTTAACCAAAACTCAATATGAACTGTACACGGGCTTTGTCTGCATCACTCTGACAACAGTAGTTATCTTTCTTTCCTGTCTTTTCTAGCGGTCACATGTTTCCTAGCTAACACGTGCAGAGAGAGTCCTTCCATGTTAGGGGAATGCCATCTGTATTGTGGGGGCATGTGAACAACCCTGGACGCAGGCAGCTCGAGTGGGTAGGAGAAGCGCACTTGTCGCCTGGTGGCGCCAACAGGCTTCACCTGCTGCTCCTTGGCCGTCAGACAGAACATACACACATACGGGAAACTCAGTGGAGAGACAATGGACAAACATGCTACTGCACAGACATGAGAATGACAGTTTAAACATTGTACAGCGATTGAAAGACAAAAAGACGTGGAATATATGTGAAGGGGGGGAAAGAAAAGGAGTTGTAGGTTCAGCTCACCCTTAAGGCAGCAACGGCTGCTTTGCCCTCTTCACTTTCTTCATCCAGCTCGTCGTCACTCCATTCCCATTCACCATCCTCCGTTTTATGCAGCCGCCCGCTGGACCCTGGCACTCGACGTACCTGCGAAGACATATGCTCACAGCTGAGCTCGCCTTCTTAGCGATGAAGCACAAAGCGTAGACTTAAATCTTTGGTGTCTTACCCTTTTCGACCTCTCTGTTATTGTGGGCGCCCTCTGCAGTAACTTCTCGTGTAAATACTCGTGGGTCTGTCATGAGAGGAAAGAAATGAAGGCTCACTGTTACAAAATATGTTTATTCAGCTATCTGATTAAATTTTGCATTATTTAGAAATTCAACAAGCAACGCATAATGTGCTTTACAAGCTAAGACTCCTGTCTAGACTGGCTTCCTGTCAAATTTAGAATTTAATTTAAAATCCATCGACTTACTTTTAAATAATTCTTGCACAACTTGCTGCTGACCTCACACAGGTCCACTCAAAACAAGGATTATTAGTTGTTCTACGCCCAAAGTGTAAGACTTGTGACCAAATTATTGCTGGCTCCCAGTTTAAGTCAGTTTAAATCTCAAGATTAATTTATTCTGAGAGGAATTTTATAAACGCTTCCCTACTTTTAAGAATTCCTGCTTATCTTTGCTGCTGGCATCTGTTTTTATTTTGTAACTCTGCTTTGATAAAATGCTATAAAAATAAAAGTTTTGCACTTTAAATCAAACATTTCTGTTTTTTCAAATAGTGAAGATTTCATACGGGAATAGCTGTAAGCTCATTGGTGACAATGAGCAGACTTCACCGACAAAATAGCAAATCAATAATCATATGCTTGCTTGATGGCCATTTAAATCCCTCCTGCCAGCTGACAGTTTGCTCATTAGTGTCTCTGCTCTAAAACAGTGACAAAGCCTGCCCTCTGCTGTACGTACAGAGTACTGCAACTCCTGCTGCTGACCAGGGTCGTGTGCAGCAAACCCACCAGGTTGTATTTGGGTGGTGTGACATGCTGAACCAGCACTTTTGTTGTTCCAGTTGCTGGGGGTATTGGGCAGCCGGAGGCTGGAGTTAGACTGCCTATCCCCGCTTTTGTTAGCTGCAGCTCTTCATGCTCAATAATGAGAGGAATGCTACAATGGCCTCCGTTTGTGCCAAGTGAGAAGTATCCTGACTCACACAAACACCTCAAGGAGAGAGACTTTATTGGTTTATTTTCATGTCTTGATGCATTATAGTTCACCTTAAACCTACATGAAACCCTCCTTCAATCATTTCAAAACTTCTGGAGCTACAAAAACAACCAACGTGCAGTCATAAGAAGCAGCTTCATTTTAAACAGAGGCCAAACAGAGGCCATTCAGATCCGATCACCTCTGCAGGCTCAGACCTTTACTCATCGACCAGCTCAACTGGTGCCTGACGCACGGATGATGCTGACTCACTGCGTAAGTGCTTCAATCTCAGACAGCTCAAGCACCTACCTTTGCTTTCTGAAAGAATTTATGCTTCAACAACTCCGAGGATGTTGGCCTGAAAAACAGCAAAATGGCACTTGAACTTTTATGCTTCCAACAACAGAGAAACTCGGGGATGTTGTACAACACACTGTTTGTTTGATAGAATTAGCGAAGCATATTAAAGGCATAACAAACACCTTTTCTCTGGGTCCTTCTGTAGACACATGGAGATCATCTTCCTGAAGGATTTGCCATATTTCTTAACCATCTCCTTGTCTGTGATGCCGGTCTCCAGGGCTGGGGGGTCGTTCTGCAGTGTCAGCATCAAGACCTGAAGACACCAAGAACGCATTTAATTAGTAAAGTTGATTTGTTGTGTGTCATCAACCGCACGTTTCTAGGTAAGTGTTCTCACCTTCATTGGTGGGTATTTGTGATAAGGTGCAGCCCCTGTGGCGAGCTCGATGGCCGTGATCCCAAAACTCCAAATGTCGGCTTTGAAATCGTAACCCCTCACCTGTGGAAGGAGAATCATATTCAACCTTCATCACAACCGTGTTTGCTCTTGGCATCACAGCAATCAAATTAGCTTATTTCCAGCGTTTAAAGTCATATCGAAGATCAAGTTGTGTCTAATTGTGAGCTTCCTGCTGTCATGGTTATTTCTAGGCTCCCTGCTCGAGACAACCGACCTGCTCCATGACCTCTGGCGCCATCCAACATGGCGTTCCCACAAACGTCTTGCGCACTTTATTTCGAGTGATGTCACCACCTGTGGCTAGAAAGGCACTGACGCCGAAGTCTGAAGGGAGGAAAGAGAGAGGAGAGGGAAAATAATTCGACAAGCGCAGACGGAACAGAAATGCACTGACATATTGGAACAGACTTGGCAGTCTATCACGGGTAAATGAGGTTACAACACAGCACAACTACTTCTTCACACCTAATCTGGGTTACTAGTGACAGGTGCTGAAGGGCGGTGTTGCCTCGTAGCTAAGTACCTGCAATTTGCACTGAGCCATCATCCCCGAGGAGAATGTTTCCAGCCTTAAGATCTCTGCGAAAGACAAGAATTTGTACTCAATTACTTCTCACACAGAGCTGTCGGAGATAGTGAACGAAGTGATTGAAGTAGCTCAGATAGATCAAACAGTGAACATAAACAAAGATATTTAAAGTCAGAATGAAGAAAAAGAGATTATTTATGAATATAAACAGACTACTACTGATAACTTGTCAAAGAGAGCTTGATTTTATACATCTCTGTACAACAAATAGGGTTTCAAAGCTTTCATCTTTCTACTGCTCTGGGTTCCTTTTTCATATTTTATTGGCAACAGAGACACAGACACACACACACACACACACACGCAGTCTGTAGTTAATTTGTTCATCCCTATTCAGCCTCCCCTGGTGGTGATGAGAGGATTCAACAGGGACAGCTGTCTGGCTGGCTGTCTACCTCCGTGCGCACTCACACACACAATCACACTGACTGCCACACATACTGAACGCCGCCACCTCACCAGCCAGACAGAGTTGTCATAGCAACAGACTTTCAGAGATAAAGTCGAGGGGTCAAGTGAAAGGCGAGGAAATAAAAAGTAAGGGTGGCGGCAGTGTCACTGAGGGCGACAGTCAGCCCTGTCTGCTCGTCAGGAAGTGAATGCCCGTCTCGATGAGAATAACACGAGAAAGGAACGAAAGACGGCAAAGTGGTACAACCCCGGAGCATCGTAAGCCATTACAGCACCGTGGCGACTTCTAACAGATTTGCACAAATTACCCAGAGACAGATTATTAAACTGCACTGACAGGCTGACAAATGAGTCAAAAGAGATGTAGTCTCAACAGCTGAGCAGTTCACCTTGCTACCAGGTGGGGGCACTGCAGTAAAAAGCTTGCAGCTTTAGCTGAAAGATAAATGATGTTGGATCATTCCAGCAAACAAATTAGTCTCAATGAATGTAAAAATAGACTGGTCTTTGGAGTACTGGTTCGGAGATGAGACATAACACAGCTTCCAAGAATCAAAGGCTCATTTTATTGGGGATTATAATTCAGTCCATATAGACTGTAAAAACATGCCAAATATCAGATACATGGGGGTCTGAAGACATAATTGGGAGGATTGGAAAGACTCTTGCTTATTGCTTCTTAGATAAGAATACTGCTGCATGTTTACAACTTTAAGTGCATGCCAAAACTTTCTCTGGCTTACCTGGGTTCCTGGATTTTCTGGCAAAAAAAGTGAAGGAGGTGGAGTGGGCAGTTTAAGTACCCCTTCTCTTGTAGCTACAAGCCGGGAGGTACAGTCTTTACAAGCAACCTTCTCAAGACACACAATGTGCTGAAGGGACTCAAGAGTTTGTTCAAACGCTGCTGAATACTTGAGTGTGGAGGCCTCTTTTGCTAAGAGTGCTCCAGTAAAATACCACACAGACAACAGATCTCGTAGCGACAGGGGCAGGGAGTGGCAAACAGTGAGCCACAGAGGGAGGAATGCAGCATATGTGACATATTAGGACCGCTGGCTGAAAAGCAAAGATTGGGATTCTCGCTGTGGGGCAAAATGACTGATGGGATGATAAAAAACCATGCAGAAGCAGATTGGGTATTGGCTGAATGTATCGGCTGCATAAAAATGGTGTGTTTTCAGCGATCGGCTCAGGCGGAAAGAGCAGTCTGTGTGGCAAAACTTTTGATGTGCATTTGTGTCTCGACAATTTCAATTATGTAACTGTCACACTGGGGACAATGCAGAGGAAGGGAAAGGGTGGATGAAAAACAGACATGACAGCCTTTGCTAGTGGCTCTGAAAAACCACCGTTAGAAATGTCTGCTGTTGTACAGACGTCTGTGCTCCGCGGCTCTCTGGCTTGTCCCACTGTCACTTTGCTGCCCTGACATAACAGCTAGGTGATATCAGGTCACAGTATCTTCTAGTTTCTTGCACATGCTGCTTCTCTGTAATCAAGACCTCGCTCATCTACCACCTTGGGTGTTAGTACATACGCTGATTATTTACGTCTTGGTAATTAGAGATGTTGCTTTTTAAGGATTAGAGGGGAGGAACCGAGTGGACCACCTGAGGCAGAGAGGCAAGTCTGGGAGTATCCCAAAATACTTCCTCCCTTGCACAACCACTGTCCGCTCTCTCAGTGGGTCCAGTCGTGTCTTCTAGCGCTTGTGATTCAGGGTTCAGCCTGGGCTAATAATGTTTTGTATTATAATGAGGTATTGTGGGTTCAGTCGAGGCCAATTAACCACTCTGGCCATGTCACAAGACCTGCTAACTTAACCTCTCATTTCTCACATTTGTCCAAGAAGAAGGACTCTGGAAACATTCCAGAAAGTTGATCTATGCAAGTCGAAGAAAAAAAAAATCCACCTCAACGGAGAGTTTACACTGAGCTATCTGAATGATTCTGAACAGTGAAAGTAAATATCTAACAAGATAACACGTCTACAGCCATGTTAGCTCTGTGCTCAGTGCTTTGAGCTAAACGCTAACATCTGCAGGCAAACATGCTCACAATGACAAGGTCAACATGCTGATGTTAAGCAGGTATAATGTTTTCCATGTTCACCATTTTAGATTGTCAGGTGTTTTGTCATAAACCAAAGTTTTGGGCGAATTAAAATTTGATAAAAACAGAAAAAAAAAAAAAAAGATGATAGCGTAGATGAAAAGTCAGCAAAGTTACTTCAATTCATCCTGAGGAGTGGGGCGATGAATGTCTGTACCAAATGTCATGGCTATAAATCCAATAGTTGTTGAGAAATTTTACAAAAAAACACAAATGTGAACCTCACGGTGGCACTAAATAAATTACCAGGGGATTAAAGTCAGCAAGATTCATCTTCTGGGAACCATGACAATGGCAACAGATGTAGAGGAAGCAACCGGCAGCTCCATAAAACTTGCAACATTTTTGTTTTAATTATTTTACCTGACTTTATTACTGGGACACATATTACAGTCATAAAAGTCACATAAAAGGAAGTGCAAGGTTTGCATTGAGGAGCAGCGGACCATGTGACAATCCACCTAGCCAGATCAGCTGGATCGGTTACCTCAGCGGGTGCTGTGATTGGTCCAGGAGGAGAGGAAGTGGGCCGGGATAAACCTAATTTGGGCTTAAAGCTGCTCCTGGGTAATGTCTGGTCTGGACGAGATGGGGCCTCAGGCTGGCCAAGAAATGGGAAATCAGAGACTGTCGTGCCCACATCTTTACAGAGCAAGCACTCAGTGGGCAGACCTTGATCCGTGATCAAGACTTGAGATGATCCAGTCATCAGAATACATTCTTTAGAAGTTGTTAAATAAATGAATGAGTGAGTTTTGTTTTACATACGACGTTAAGATGAGTTTTATGTGAATGAAGAGCTATTCCTGTGTCCTCAGAGCTATTTTATGACTCACTGTCTAAATATATGACATCACGTCACTTCTCACAGCTTTCATTTGTGAATTTGAACAAGCTGATGAAAGCTAATTTAACGTGGATTTTCTTTGTGAATGGTGCAGCTTCATGGCATGTCTTTGATCACAGTGGAGAACATTACAAAGAGTGATCAAGGCCATCCGATTGTGTCCCTCCTGCGCTCATTCAAGAACCATGGAGGATACGGTTCACTGCAGCAGATTGTAAAGCTCTAAGAAAAAGGCTGCAGAGTGCAGACAGTCATTAACATTCACAGGAGAGGAAGAGGAGGAGGAGGGGGGAGGTGGTGACACAATGCACCATGCAAGTTCAAAGAAACACTGTAGCAGAGAGGAAGAAAGCCAACCCGCAGTTTAAATCCCAACTCCTACTGTAGTCATCTATCTAGCAGATACTATGATACAATAAGCCAGAAGAATAACTGACAAAATAGACTTATTTCTGTGTGTTAAATGTGTTTAAAACACACAAAGTGTATCAAACATGTAGCCAGGAACTAAAAAGGTGACACAGTATGTGTGGTCTCTTCATATTTACGACCTACTGAAATGATACGCAGGCAGTAACCAGGTGGGAACAGCCACGGTATGAAACTGTCAAAGAGATTTATCATTCTCATCTGGCAGCTCTCATACCTCGCATCTCCATCGGGTCACCTCCTGTGACATCACATCCTGGTGCCAGGCTCACAGTGCCCCTAACAGGGCTGTAAAAAAAGAGTTTATGAGGTGCCCTGTGTGTCCCCTACAGAATACCGCCCCCCCCCTTTTAAGCGTGCCATTTGCAACCACAGAAATATCTTCCCCTCGCTTTGCTCTTTTGATTGCTTTCTCCGTACTGCTGAATTTCATTCTCATCTGTTTTTCCAAATCAATTTTTATGTCTCATTTTGTCAATTTTCCTTTAATCCACAGCAAGAGACCCGCTGCTCCCACAGGCAGCATAACTAAAACCATTACCTGATCATTACTAAACCACATGGCAAGTAATTTGCCGGGAAGAACCCTCCCATGTACCCTTGGAAGACGTGAGGTTTCAGAGACGAGTTAGGCAAAGAGCTCCCCACAACAGTAAAACCGCTGTCTAGGGTTTTTTTTTTTTTTTTTTTTGCAATACTTAACTTGCACGCTGATTTTAAGTATCAACTGACTGACTAATCTAGACTAGAGTGGTCTTCATCTCTTGTCACGTGCCTGATGTCCACCTGAAGCTCAAGTTAGAGGACAAGTGCCACCTTTGAATCACTGACTTTCCGAGCTGCTGTGAATGTGGAGGTGGAGCAGTTCGCCGTCTTGTGGTAAATATCTCTGGTTGAGGCTAGAGAACGGGCCGAGAGACTCTAATTGCATTTCTGCCGTCCTGGGCTGGATGGAACATATCATGTGACTCTCCCCCTCTCTCTCTCTTACTCTCTTTCTCCCTCCTCGTCAAGCCTCACCCTCTTTGACTCTCTCCATCACCCCTGCCCCGAGGCTCCGACTCATATGATCCAGCTTACATGGGAGAGTAACACGCACAGCCATATGCGCACGTTTACATCAGCAGGACGCTGATCGACTGAGTGCGGCCTGTCCGCTCTCAGCATGTCTGGAGGGGATTACCTCACATACCTCACACTTTCTTTTTCCACCAGTCACACCTCGGAGCCCGGGGTGGACAGAAGCGATGAATGAATGATCCTCCTTAGGCAGGGCTAAGAGTTGAGGGGAGGTTTTACTCAGCGAAAAGCATCCCCTCTCTCTCTCTCTCTCTCTCTTCCTCTCTGGCACTGACCGATAACCCTGTCACATTATGCTGAAAGCGGATACTTAAATGCTGCAGCAGAGGCTTTTCCTTTTAATTAACACAGTAATTTAAACACTGTCATACACTAATTCCTTACATCTCTATCTATACTTTCTATAGGATACTGCAAGTTAATGAGCTGGTGCTTCATCTGTAGGGCTGAACAAAAAAAAAAACAAACAAACATCCCTCATCCACAGGCTTGGACCACGGTCAAAGCCTTCAATCAAGCCTCTCTTATTGGCATGCTACTCTGAAAGCTGCTGAGCACTTAACCAAGTCGAAAAAGCTATGCATTATTTACACGTGAAGCCTGTCCCGGGATGTATGTGTGCCAGTGGGAGAGAAGAGGAGACGTCTGAAAAAGTGGGTGAATGAATGTTAAATACGGGGAGGAGGAGGTAGGCGGCATGTCGACTGGGTTCATTGGAACAGCTTGACTTAGCCGGGTCTTGAACTGGCTTAGAAAGAGAGCTTTCAGGATCACATTTCCTGTGGCACGCAAATATGCCATTGACACATTCCACTAATACATATTCATACACTAACTCTTACAGATTATCAGCTTGGAAGTGGTGGTCTGCTTACAGATTTCTTGCAGTGTTTTTTTTTAAACTTAAAATTAACCTCAACGGACTGACTGTTTGATATTTTTATTCAGAACCATTCTTCAGTGGTAAGCCATAAACACATCGTTACTGCTTCTTCTTCTGGAAGACTTGTCGCAGTCCCATTGGGGCAGTATACTGCCTCATCTCTACACAGATCCCAGTGACACTCCTGACCTTTAGTGAGTGAAAGCGACTGTCTGAAAGTGCCGTTTCCTCGGTACAGTCATCTGTCTAGTGTGATGAAGAATACCAATCACTTCCCTGCATTGAACTTTGCATTAAACCACAGGCTAAGAGCATGAACTACTCTGCAGAGATTGCCTGAGATTTCACTTATGTTATGAGACAAGATCACAGGAAAATGGAAACAGTATGAAGATAGATACCACACAATGATAAGGCGCATATAATGACACAATTAGTCACTGTAATATATAAGAAATAGCCATTTATGCTACTAAGCACATTGATAATTCCTTGTGAGAGTAGGAATTAGAAAAGCTTATATGTAAAGATGTCTCCATGTATTATTTCATATGAAAACTGTAAAAGATTGAATTGTGATCGTCTCAGGTGTTTGATTCCTCATTAAAATGCTAATTTTATCCAAATATGAACCTCATGTACAGGAATCTGTGCTACAAAACTTTCTATCTGTGTCAACACAAGCACAAATGGAGACAGAGAGAGTCAGACAGAGTCCACTATAAAAGCATAACTTCTCATCTAGTCAAGGTGGGAGACATAATATTAGTCTGACACCTTTTAGTGGAGCAACTGAGAAGAGAAAGTCATGGGCAGAATTACGTATTTCTGCTCCATAAACCCTCAAGGTGAAGTCTAATAAAGCCTCTGTGCTCAGTGGTAATGGGAAGTCTTGTGTCAGTATTATTACGGTACCAGAGTGCAGGGCCATCAGTCTTTTTACCTGTGGATCTGTCCATTCTTGTGTAGGTACTCCAGGCCCTCGAGCACGTCTTTCAACACAGTGGCTATGCTGGCCTCATCCAGGACGCCCGTCTTGTGTTCGCCTCGCGAGATGATATGCTTGATCACGTCCAGCACGGAGCCTGGATAATAACCACAGGAGACAGTGGTTGAAAAGAACTTACAATGACACGCTTCATTTTTCTTCGTTGAAAACTGCATTTGTGATTGTCAACATCAATGTCAGAGAGAAATGAAAACTCTCCAGCGGCCGACCTCTTTAAGAATGGCAGGGTAAATAAATTATCTTGTGTCTGGTCTTGACTGATGATCTAGCTCCTGCATCAATGAGACAGTCACCTCGGGCTAGTCTATATTATTTGCTAAGCCTACTCTAAACTAAACCATATTTATGAAAACACATACTTCCTGGTGGATTGGCAGGCATTCAGTCAAGATAATTTGTGTATAATCTTATACTGTTTGGATAAATTAGATTGTGGGTACACAAAGACCTTTTTTCCAGTTCCAGTAAGATGGATTTTATTGAAGGAAAAAACAAATGTTTTAGCTGTGTTAAGACAAAATCCTTTAACCATAAACATCACCATGACCTTTTCATTTGGCCATGGCAAAACAAACCAATGGTGGAGAGAGAGAAATTAGAACAATCATTACCATGCATTCTTTAAAGGGTAAACCCGCCTTATGTTGAAGAATTTATGTTGTGCTCGCTATGAGTTTAGCAAGTGAAGTCAGTATCTACAAACACCGACAGCTGTCCCAGTAACTAAACAACAGCGAGGCTTGAATTTATGATGTCATTAGGGGACATTTTTCTGGACTTGGTCCATTGACTTTAAATTAGAGCGACTTTGTTGGCTCGCAGGATTTTTGTTTGAGCTTTTCCATCCAAATGAGTTTCATTTGGATGTTGAGCTCACCGCTGGCACTCAGAAAATGCGCCTAGTTAAAAACCACAATGGCTACTGTCAGAGTCATGTCATTATTTGCCATCTATAGAGCAGCTCCAGGATTTGCCCCCTCGATTACATCATCACTGCAGTCCATCTCTCTGCAGGTCAGGTTAACAAAATGAGCTCTACAATATGTGGATCCTATGTTAGGGGACATGTGTCATTAATGCCTTTGGAGCATGCATGAAAGACAAGTGTGAATGTGCACGTTTAAGGTTATAAGTCAAACTGTTGCTTTGTCTTTAGTTGCCCAGGCTGAATGGAGAACTGGTGTTGCTCTGCTGACTGACCTGGCAGGTCACTATGTCTCCCTCAGCCTGGCTCCTGCTGAATAAAAGGAGCGCTCTGGATGAAAAGTCAGACTGCTGTCAGTGTATGATTTGCTTTGTGCGACTTTTCCAAAAGAATAAAGAACATCTCTCTGAAAAGAGGTTCTGTATTTGCATTCGGTATGACAGAAAATTGGGCGACACTGGTGAATGGGGACAAAGCAGAGAAGCAAAAAGAATGCCACTTGCCTGACAAGCTGCATTGTGCTGCAGTGGTACACAAACACAAACATCACACTGCCACACTGTCTATCTGTCACACACCCTCAGCCACACACACATACAGAGCGGCACTTGCAAACAAAAGCTGGAAATGGCCTTTTCAAGGTCCTGAAACGCTGTCCGTGACACAATTCCAGGACTAAATTGATTGTGTTACCAACTGTGCCAGGCTTGATGTGCAAAGATATTTATTTGCTCAATAACTTCAGGGTGTCCTCGTCTTCAGCACTCAATCGAGCACTGCATTACCCGGAGGAATCGACGATGACGGGCCACCTGAGACTAGACGGCGTTATTGCATAAAGTCTTAGACACAGCAAGGCAGAGAGGCGGAGCAAGGACAGTCGATGCGTTCAACGGGTTCCTCGCGCAGTGACGCTGCATGGCAGAAAATGTGATTCGGCAGCGAGGAAAAGAGACAAACCCGTTCAAAGAGAGAACAGATGAGGGGAAAGGCGGGAAAAGCAGCCTAGATGTGTGTCTCGAGTGTGTGAGATAGCAGGCAGACAGGTGAGCGAGTGAATTGGCAAAGAAGCAGGAGAAAAGCGGCATCACATTTCTGATGTGACAGCTCTTTGAAGCTCATTGAGAAAAGGCAGCCTGTTTCACTTTTTCCTCTTCCCGTGTTCTCCACACACCGTTTCCTACTCTCTCAATGCTTCTGCGTGTTCATCGCCTCTGTCTGAAATGGCTGTAGGGAGGAGAGGAAGTGACACAAAGTGACAGGTGACAATGAGAAAAGAGGGTGAGGGAAAGTGGGTAAGTGAATAGAGTCACGTTAAAGTGAGGGGGAGGTGTAGTGCAAGACCTTATCTGTACCTGTTCAACTCGATATGAAAAGTTACAGACCACTTTAGCTGTACACCCTTAAAGGAGGTCTATCTAAATGAGAAGATTGACACCAATATCAATACGCTAAATGTTAAGCTACCACCAGCAGCTGGCTAACTTAGCTTAGCATAAAAACTGACAACAGGAGGAGACAGGTAGCCTGGCTCTGGCCAAAGGTAACAAGATCGAACAATTTGTTGTTCGTTGTTATGTGATGGATTATTTCTTAACCAGGACTTTCTGAAGTCTCAGCTGGTTGCCTAGCTACTGGTTCCAGCCAATGACAGTATAAAGAATGGACAGAGCCTGAGTGACGTCACCCGTAGGTTTCCGAAGCCGAAAATACACTGGCTCCCGCCATGTTGGATGCACCGCGTCTTCCGCCTCCCAGCTAATCTAAATATCGGCAAAGACGTGCGGACCTGAGGCGGGCTGAAATGACGCCTGGGTGCTCGAATAAGCCATCTGTAACGGCACCTACCTGTCAATCAAGCGGTAAACATGTTTATTTCTGCTGTGAAATTGGACATTTTTAATACTGAGATTGACTCACTTCTGCAGTCTGTCTCAAGCAGCCCCTCAAGGATTACAGTTTTTAGCACTAGGCTTCATTTCCCAGCACCGGAGGCTGCTGCTTGGTTCCAGCCAAGAAATAGTTGTCTTATGGATTAAACAAATGGTATACAAAGTGTTAATTAGTGATCTTAAAGGAGGATTTTGTTACCTTTGGACAGTGCCAGGCTAGCTGTTTCCCCGTTTCCTGGCTTTTTGCTACGTTAAGCTAACCGGCAGCTGGCACTAGCAAAACATTTACCGTACAGAGAGTGGTATCGATCTTCTCGGCAAGAAAGCAAATAAAGGTATTTCCAAAAACGTCAAACTATTCCTTCCCAGGAATAGAAAAACCATGGCAAAGATAGAAGAGTAGGGTAAAGCAAAACAAATAGTGTACTGTAAACACTTTTGCTTAAAGCTGAAGTGGCACTGAGGGGAGAACATTTTCGAAGTGCACAGTCACAGCATGATGTAGGCTTTGGAGGATCACTAAATGCCAGCCTTGTCAGCCTCTTTCAAAATCATCTGATTGAACTCTTCATGCCTCATTAGTTTGTTTCAACGTGCTGACACTGACTGACAGGTTAACAATCTAAAGGTTCATTTTGCATGGGAAAGCCTACGGCTCCAAAGACAAATGACACCTGTTGGCCCGGTTCTTACGGTGCCCGTCCAAGACCCCAGAGGGAACTTTATACAAATCACAGGGATAGATTAAGTCCTGACAGCGTAGTGCAGAGCATGCAAAAACTCGGGGGGGAAAATGTCAAATCATCATTTCAGTTACATGCCGGATTAGGCAAATCTCTCTCTTTCAAACAAAACCTGTGTGGTTGTAAAAGCCGGGACTTTAACACAACTCCACTTCATCCAGCGACATCACTTTAACAGCCTTTCCGTTCTCCTGGTCAGAGCAGGAGGTTTGAGACTGTGGGAGAGGATGAGAGAGTAGACGTGGGGAGGAGGGGGAAACGGACTAAAGATATGAGAGCTGGTGCCAACTGTGCTAAAGGCCGATGGGGAATGCCAAGCAAAGTTGGAAGGGCAGAGGCGGGGCATGGGAGGGGCTGTGGAGAGACATAGGTGGTGTAGAAGAAAGGTGACGAGTAGAGGAATGTTCGCTCGGGTGCCATCATATATTAAATGACGCTTTAATTGTCTAAGGACAGAGAAGGATGTGATACAAAGGTAATTTTGCATGCTAGAATTTCTTTGTCTTAATTCTGTGAACCTGGAGTCACCATCAAAGCTCACTGTCAGCATTTTTGGCAGTAGCGGAGGGCCCCATCATGATGTGACAAATCCACTGGCTCCAAACTTGACAAAGTCTTTTCATATGCTAAACTCAAACAGTCCATAACAATCTGCCTTTAGCCGGATTTCACTCTGAGTGGCATTCGATTGAGCTCGGCAGCAGCGACTGTAAGTCGGTGAAGACTGCACACTAATCTCCTGGGAACACATTCCTCTGCTTGCTTTGGCATGACTCATATTCTGTCCCCGTGGGTCTCGGTGGATGTCTCTGCGATGTGAATTCAGTCACTGACAGGTTATGCCGCACTCTAATGAAACAGTTGTTCACATGTCGCATTGAGAACTGGAATTTCCTGAAAAGCCCTGCGCCTGCTACGTACCTACCTCAAGACTCAGCTCTACAGGTTTGGCCTTGAACAGATTTGTCAAGAGAAGAAGGCAGCCTTGATTGAAGATTAGGCGTTTTAGAGCTCTGCTCACATGAATCAACAACATATGACATGGCATTAGGTACACTGTACTAGTACATGGGACATGCATTACATAGAAGCACTGCCGGCATGGCAGGATGGTAGGATTAATAATTTGCAAAAGAGGTTCAAAGATGACCGATTGTCAAAACTGCAGCGCCTTTTTTGGTGTATGAGATATTGTAAAGCGACACAGAGACAGTTAAGTTAGCTGGCATATGCCGATTCTTCGAGGCACGTCGCTCTTACCAAAGGGGAGTGGGTGCATGCCAGTGGAAGACTGGTGACGTGCTGTTTTAATGGGCCATATGCCAGGTCAAAATAAGTGGCATAGCACTGGCGAAAGTGGCGCTCGGCAATCGGTACATGACCCTAAAGCCATTTATAAGTGGCACACAGCAGTCATCATGGATCACAGTCGTATTAGCTGAGCTAAAGTACCACCTCACTGACTCCACCCGTCATGCTCTAAATGTGTTAATTCGATTACATTTTATAATGAATGTTCTTTAACACTGTTAGTTATATAAAGGTGGATATTAGGCTCTATTTCTTTTTTTTAGGTGGGTTTAATCAAGTTGGTACCACTTGGAGTGTCAGAAGATAAACGTTTTAACCTTTTTTCCGTTACTTTTAGTGATCTGCTTTGAGTTTTCTGCTTGCTAACATACTCTACAGTCACTACACGCGGTGTTAAGGTCTTAGAGTTAACGGAGGTCAGTGGGAAGCCTGTTCAATTTTTCTCCAAATCATAATTTCTAGCCCCCCCCCCAAAAGTAAGCCGAGCTACTCCGCAATCTTTTCACGTACCTCCTGGCAACTGCTCAAGTGTATCCTGGGGTTCACATATCCGTGGTTGGGAATCCCTGCGCTAGCTGAAAAGTAGTATCTGCCAGTGCAACATGAATGGCATACCCTCTACAAGTGCCATAAGCCAGTAGAGCAGCAGTATATGTAGCTGTATATGCCACAAAAACAAGATTATAGCATCAGGAAATTTTGCTTTGCGTTGACTAAAACAGACACACAAGTCTACAGTCTATCAATTATTCTTCAAAATACTAAGCTATGGTAACCCTCTCAGGTGGATCTATGTCAAATGCTTCTGGAACAAATGTCAAAATACTGCTTTACAAATGTGATCTAGTCAAACAGCGTTCTCTATTAGGAAGCCGTCCTGTAGGAATGTACTCTGCTACTTCATTATATAGCACTTCACAAAGCTGCCAGGGCTTCGTCAAATCAACTGTCGAGCTGTTATCAGTCTTTCAACAGCGGAAGCAACAAGACAGGATGGTGTCGAAGGGCGGAGGGGTTTCTTAGCTCCATCGAGCCAGAGGAGCAGACAGTAGTTAGCCTTCCTCTAGGATAGTATACTCTGCCCTGCGGAGTGATGCTCTATAAACCTGACCTCATTTGAGGTCTTGTCTCCATGGCAGACGTCGCCATGGCCATCATTTAATTACTGCGCACAATAAAACTCAACATCAAGGGCCCTCTGTTTAACTAGGATAAGGGCAAGAAGAGAGGCCATCTTAAGTGGTGTCTGTTCCTGCTGTGAGGCTGGCCGCCTGCTCAAGCGTCGCTTGGCGGGCACCGTGACCCCGGGCCCAGCTGCGAGGCGGCTGCCAAGTGGCTCATGACTCAAGTGTATCCGAGGGAGCCAGGCATGCCACCTGGGCACTATCCGTTACAGTGGGACGCTGTTTACACAGGGGGCCAGAGGGGAACAAGGGAGGGTAGAAACAGTGTAAATGTTTAGTGTGTGGATGCATCTGTGTACTCTTGTGCTCGTATAATTAAGTGTGTGAGACTGAAAGCAGGATTTGGAGAGAGATGCGTGGCAATTTTTTGCCTCGTTGTAAACAAAAGAACATTACTTCAGGCTGTCTTCATCTTCAGAGTTTAAAGAGCCCTGTGCTTGTCAACTGTTTGGCACAAGAAGCCTTCATCTACATGCCATTTGTGTTTAGGAGTCCTCGCAGGTCTACTGTAAAAGATCCTCTCCCTCGCAGGCCGATTCAGATATTCTATTAGACACCATAGCTTGGTTTTTTATGGGGAGAATAAAAACGAAACAAAACAATCAGAAGCAGATGCAACCGTTGCATTTTGAGGTCTTTCTCTTCATGGTGGCCTCCTCTTCGTGCTCCTCTCACTAGTTAATTGCAGCGCTGCCACATGGGTGCCATGACGCCGGCCTGCGGGCTGTTATTACCTCTGCCCTGTCATTAGCTCCTGCGCTGTGCTGAGTTAAAGCCCGGAAAGAGCTGCAGCTCGCACGGGACACAATGAGGATCAGCGCTGTCACATTCCCTACAATCACAGTTAACATCACCGGTGGTAAGTAGCCCATCTCTTCCTACTGGCCCCTATCTCATCTTGGGGAACCCTGCCAAGAGATTCAGGACTCCAAGGCCAGAAGTATGTTCTGTATTGGATGTGTTATGTATGCACACTACGACTGGCAAACTGCTCATTTAACACCTTATTTTCAAATCAGAAATATTTAGATTGGTGTTTCGGTCCGGACTGGACGGATGATGGAAGAAGAAAGCCTTGGAAGGTGCACTTACCACCACTGAGCAGCTTCATGACCAGCCACAGCTCATCCTTTACCACGAACGAGGTGTAGTAAGACACAATATTGGGGTGGTGGCACTGGCTCATGGCCTGAATCTCTTTCTGCGAGAGGAAAACAAAAACAGAGACACAATCCAATTAATCAGAGATGTACAAAGCAATTAGATAATCTAATGGCAGCCTGGCTATTTTTTTTTGCCATCGACCTGATAGAGCTTGTGTAATCTGTTGACACTGTGTCACATCATCATTTCGCTGAAATGGATTATAGTTTTATATCTGAGGGAGGGTATTTTTACGCCTGGCTTTCCACTCCAGCAGCAGCAGCAGCAGCAGCAGCGAACAAACAACCATTTTTAGAGCTGTTAACAGTCGAGATGATAGTGAGACAGAAGTCACAAAGTGCCTGCTAGCTACCTATGCTCATTTGCCTCTCACAAACAGGTATGAATAAAACCTGGAGGAAATAAATGCCTTTGATGCTGCAGCTATTCCTGAGATTTAGTGTGATACTTAAGATCTTAATGACGTCAGTAGTCTGAAGAGAAATAGGTTAGGTCAATATAATGCATATCTATGCAGAAGCGAAAAACAGCCAGTGCTCAGCCCTTTATACAGCTGTAAAGCTCTCTTTCTGTGTGTGTGTGTGTGTGTGTGTGTGTGTGTGTGTGTGTGTGTGTGTGTCTGTGTGTGTGTGTTTGGAAAGCAGGAGAGCTGAGGTAATGCTGGCACTGAAGTCTAATCCATCACTTCAGCACTAGTCCTAAAGTCATTTGAGGATAGACAAGCTTCCTAAGAAAAAGAAAATCTAGCTGACTTCTGAGATGAGACCTGACCACTGCATTGAACACTTGACAAATGACTGAACCTGCAACCAGAGCTCCATATTAATGCACAGCATCTCTGCGCTTGTTGCAACAATCACATAGAATGACATATAAGACCTGACTGAAACTGAACAACTAGCTCTGAACCTTTCAAGGAAGTCTAAAAATAACATATTATTATTTTATGAATATATCTTACAAATGCTCAGTGAGTTTGCTGAACTGAAAATCCCTTTTGATAATTCAACATAGTCTACAGATGAAATGATTTGTTAATAGACTAATAGATTAGTCACTCAAAAGAGGATTAATCTGTGACAATTTGTATAAATTCTTTAGCAAAAATTTGTTGTTTTCAACTCCTCAAATGTGAATTTTGATGTTTTTTTTAGTGCTTTATGAGAGTAAATTGGATTTTTCATGTTTTTTTGGCAGTTTGTTGGACAAAACAAGAAATTTAAAGACAATTGTGATCGACATTTTTTAAACATTTTTGGATATTTTACAGACCAAAAATTAACTGATTAATCTGGAAACAATCGGCAGATTAATAGACAATAAAAATGACCAGTTGTATAACAAGTTGCAGCCCTTGTCCGATCAGGAATGACATCCCTGCTTGGTGTTACTCTTGGGTGACATAAAATGTTATCCTGCTAGATATATTTTCCAATAGCAACTCTTTCATAGGGATATTCTTCACATTTAAAGTTAGCTGAAGTATGTGAGAAACTATTTGACATCAAACCCATCTATATCAAACTCCTGTAGTTGAGATTAGACATTACATCTTATGTATTTTTTCCACCCTTGATGGAGCTTGGCGAGCGTTTTCCCTGCTTCTCCCAATCTTTGCGCTAAGCTCCGCTGTGCCAGACCTGCAGTATCTCTCTACTGGATGAAATCAATAACTACCATCTCATCTAATTATGGGTTTCCGCCACAGACGACTCAATTTCCCCAAATTTCAGAGCGTTATTTAAAATGGCTATTGAGTGTTATGCCATGACAGGTGCATCATGAGCCTATCAACTGAGAAACCTTAACACGGCAGCTGAGAACATTTGTTAAAAGGCATCAATCAATAGATGCTTGTGGGTCAAAAAGTAAGCAATCAAAGGCTGATGTTCCATCAGCATAAATGCTTAGCTCACACAATGTGCATTAGCAGCAGTACGGTATGCCTCAGCTGCAGAGTCATCACTATTGAGCCTGCGGCCTTCAAAGTGAGCGCCTCCGCTAAGAGAGGCAGGCAGGTGACATCATGGTAGAGAAAAGCAATTTGACACGAGAGAGTTAAGAATATGAATGAGTCATAATACGGGCAGATACAGACTGTACATGAAACAAAGTCATTAGACTGTGATGGGTATAGACTTGTTTAAACGCACACTGATCTGTAGAGGACAATTAAGGGGCGTGTCAGTCAAGAAAAAGGGACCAACAGGTGAGCCCATACGCGTCTCGGCCTCTAACCTAAAGCCGTTTTTGATTATTAAGCAGTCTAATAATTCCCAGTCTGTCGGGCCAGACGGCGAGCTCTGTGGGTTGTCTATCATTCTTTCTCTGGATACTGCAGTCTGAGAGAGAACAATAATGATATAGCCTGTTGGCAGCTAACTGCCCCCTCTCCTCCCTCCCCTCCGTTCTCAGCACAGTGGAAGAGGCAGGTCACCACAGCGCTGTGGGCCAGGGTAACCCCAGAAAAGACAAACAATGGGATAACAGGGAGGATATCGTGCTCTGGCAGCTGGCAGGTTTTCCCATTTTTTCCAGTAGACAATGTGTGAATCAGAGAGAGATTCTTTGTTGTGGGTATTAGGTCACTGTAAACCTATGCTGCGGTAAAGACAGCGGAAATGTTCTCATCACTGAAAACCATTCATATATTCTGTGCAACCTTCACTGTGTAACCTTTGACATGTGAGGACATTTCGCTTTGGGAAAATATTGTTGCAGGAGTGGAAAGGGCTCTATGTTCGGACCATTCATGTTAAAAGGTAAGTCGTGCATGCAACTTCTCCTGCATGAATTTGCCTGATAATTTTTCACTGGCCACTGATGAAACACACAGGTAAAGCACTTACTCATATCAGTAGTGTTGTAAAACTCATCCAACCAGTCCATGAAACCATAAAGAAAAACACTTAAATCAAAGACACACACCCTTAAAACCGATCTTGCGTTCACTACTTGCCACTCAAAATGCTTATTTCTTGGCCTCAGTGGCACAATCACACACCAAATTATGTCTGTTAGCGCCAAATATGATGACAAAAGTGAAAAGTGATGTCGTCAAACTATAAAATACTTGGTGTTTCTACGAATTAAATGCCTTTACCTAAAACAGATTTACAAAGACAGAATTTTCAACCAAACATCCAACTAACAGAAACAGGGAAATACTTCTTCTTCTTCGAAACTTTCTTTTGGCCTTTGTGTTTGGTCGCGGGTGTTACAATGACCTCATCCTAAAACACGGGCATTCAGAGCGCTTTTATTCAAACCATCCGACCTACAAACCACAAGTGACACACCTGTCTGTGTGCCGCCACACACAAAGCCGCCTGCAGCACAAACGCTTCCACTCTCGCATGATTAAATTTCCCCGTTTAATACACAAGGCGCAGATGACATCAGAGGAGGCACTTACGGCAACCTGTGTAGGACATCATTGTCAAGTGACTGTTAATAATGACCATCTGTGTTACATTCATAAGCTGCATACCATTTGCATAGCATATTCTCCTTGCCCGCTGCTTTTGCATGAGTTAACTGTGTAACATCTTTTGTTTTCTTTGTAGCAGGCAGACGTGGGCCAAAAATCCTGATCAATAACAACATCAGACCGCCTCCATCCCCTTTTTCCACCCATCTAATAAAACTGTCTCTCTCTTCCTAATGGAAATCACACTGGTTTATAGAATCGGTAACCTTTGATTGATATCTCCTCAACATGTCAATTCAAATTCCCGTTCTTACAACAAAAAAAAACAACAAAAAAAAGGGGAGTAAACAGGCTATTCTTGTGATTGTGGGGTGAGGTCATTTTGGTTTATTTAATGAACAAAACGGACCTTTCTAACATGTACTGGGCCTTGAAATCTACGCTGAAGCCCAAGCTAAACACTAAACCCCTGGAGAGTCCTACGGATTCTCCAGGAAATAGACCAGCCCTCGTCAATTATATTTTTCTATATTTGGCCTGATCTTCACAGTATTTGGCGAGTCTACAGACCTTGAAACTGAGCAAAAAAAAATAAATAAATGACCTATTGTCACAAAGTGAATACAGTGCTGGGTCACAAACTGGTGCCACAGAATGATGGCAGACGCACAGAGAAGCCACTATAGAAGCAATGTTACGTCACTATCACTTACTCAGAGCCTAACACACACTCACTATGAACCAATCTCACTGCAGCACGCACACACGAGTAACTATTGAGGAACAGACACTGCCGATTGAGGGGAAATCGTGCTAAAATCTTAATGCTGAGAACACAAATATACCACTGAATCATTTCCTTTAGCTCCATTCAGACTTTGTATGTCAGAAATAATGATTTTCCCCTCATCACTTTCAATATATTTCTCATGTCAAAGTAGTTTAAAGCCAAAAGTTGATTGGTATTGTGCTGTAAACCAACTGTTGCCACATTGAAAACACTATGAACAAAGTTTGTAACAATTGTGTAATTATGAAAGAGGATATCAGAACCACACTGCACGCAACTTGTAAACAAACCTCCTCCCTCATCTGACCTAGCTCAAGTCACTCAAAAGCGCTTGTCCGTTAAACTACTGTGCCAGGAATAACTACAACATACCACTGCGCATGGAGACATGGCAGATAATTGCTTTTTCTGACATTAATGAATCTCACAGGTAAGACTAAAGACCCAGAGGCTTCTTAAAAACTTGCGGCATCCTCTGTAGAGAATCAATCTGGGTTCAATTTAATGCCTCCTCAACGTTTAACCGGGTACCCAACAGGCTGTGGAATTGGGGGGGAAAACCACAGGCAGGAAATCCGACCTCGCTGTATTCCATGTGACCGCCTGCTCCGAGAATCCGGGAGCAACATTCCCCTGATTCATCCTCCAGAAATCGGCAGGGGTGGGAGGGCGGGGGTTCCTCCTCAGTTTAGTATTGCCAGTGAGTAGTGAGAAACCTGCCAGTGATCTCTAGCCATGATCGTCCATGTACACTTATAGGCTTACACAATATTTATTTCCCACAGGTTACTTTCACAGACTTTTGGATGAGAACTAGTAGAGAGGACTGGAAAAATCCATCAATCAATCCTTTCGTCTAAGTTAACAACAGCTCATTTCCCAGGAAAACGCTTACTGTGAAGTACCTGGCAAATTAAAAAACAAATTCAGCTGACTTTTTGGACATAAGAAACAAGCCACGTGAGCACCTGATCATCTCTATGTGCCGAGGAGCTCGATACAATCCTTGAGCTAAATCATAAACCACATGTCATAGAGTAAATGATGTGCCGAGTCGCGGTGCAAGATTGCGTTGAGGGTATAAAGACACAATACAGCCATGAGGAAGATGTCCCACAGTGTGGTGGTCTAACAGTTTCCTGGCAGTAAGTGGAGTCCCCCTTCAGAGAACAACCAGAATAGTGTTTGAAGTGACAGGGATGATTGGAGGAGGGTTTGGAGAAAACGAGTAATGAAAAGCAGAGGTGGAACTAACTCCGTCCACACGCGCAGACCAGAGAAACAAAGCTCTAAATGCAATCTTGTGCTGTGAAGGAGTATAGCTCCGTTTGACCATGCATAAAAAAGTAACAAGGTCACAAAAAAGTACAACTGAAATCACATTAATCGTCTATTTTTGCAGTCAAAAAATAAATGTAATTGTGTCTTTTTTAGTATTAAAATAGAAGGATTAAGGTCTTTGGAGAAATCAAAAATGCTTCTTTTCATCTCAGGCGACTGAAGTTTGACTGACAGCACCTGGCAGGCTGAGCACCAGCAGGGGAACAAAAACAAAGTAACCAAACTTGCATTGTAGCCTTCATGCTGTGAGCAGACAGCATGTTATTAGTTGTGCTAAAGAGAACGGGTGTGGAAATTCATGTAAGAATTTTGAGCATTATTTTCTAAGATTCTGAATTAATTCACAACATTCAAAGATCAAATTTTAATACAGTGCTTTTCCCCCCCTGTCTGGTAATGTTGACTTGCCACTCACTCATTCTGGTATGCAACACTACAAGAAGCCAGAGTTGCAGCAAGCGCTGGTTAATTTGCCCCACCGTCTGTCTTTTTTCCTTAATACATCTGTGGATTTCCCCCGGAGATAAGCTGCAGCGATAACGGCTCGCCGACGATCAAAGTGTGGAAGCATATTAGACAGAAACCAAACAATGTGATGCACTGCAAAGTGTAAATGACTCATAACAGCAGTACAACTGCTATGCATGCATGAAAGTGAAAGGTTCCCAGTGAAAGTTGCTGTGTACCAAGACCAAGCACATACTGCGTATGTTTTGGCCGCACCCAAGCATGATATATTAGGGTTATCAACATGCTGAACGTGCTTTCAGAAGTAGTCACTTAAAAGATTTAACCCCTATGTTGGAGGTAATGTCTGCACAACTGTTGTTACTGTAACGTAACCTTCCACAATGTGTCATTTCACATTATTTGCCCGCCCCATGCTGATGCAAAAATACATTTGCCATTGATTATCTTAACTGCACATTACTTTAGTGATAAGAAATCCATATTATAACCATTTTAAGTTTTAAGTCAAGTTCTCCAGATCAGGAAAGGGTTACTATGAAGAACAGTGCATACTTTGTTTCTTGTTACATTTGTTTGTTTTTAAAAGAGAATGGTGAAATAAAATATTGAAATATTATTGAGACAGGTTTTTTGATATTTCATTTGGGTAAATTAATTGTGATTAATCTTAGAATAATTGGTTCTTTGGTTTTAGATTAATCGAGAAAAGAATCACTTGATCAATCAATAAAAAAAAAAATTAGGGGTGTTGGTTAGCTCAGTTGGTAGAGCATCCGCCCCACGTACAAAGACTCAGTCCTTGCCGCAGAGGCCCAGGGTTTGAATCCAACCTGTGGCCCTTTGCTGTATGTCGTTCCCCATCTCGCTCTCCCCACATTCCTGTCACTCTTCAGCTGTCTCTATCAAAATAAAGCTTGAAAAGGCCAAAAAAAAATCTTTAAAAAAAAAATTGTGAGGTGCAGCATAATTTTAATTTGGAAGTTGTTTTGAATCCAGAATCAAATCAAATTGTGAGATACTGAAGGATTCACATCCTCGCTCAGGAGTAAAAACCACACCAGCATGTAACTTGACCAAAAGTGACATTTACAGGCTGTTTAATGTGCTGCAGCTGAGCAGGTCATTTCCCCCTGAGAATGTTTGTTTGGTTGCTCATTCAGCAAGCTAAGGATGAGACGTGTGCTCATGTTTTAAAGTTAGATAAGAAGGAGACTTTAGCAGGAAAGCTAACGTGGCTCTTGTGCTGTGCAGCAGGCTGCTGTCTGGCTCAGTGTGACAGTCTGCTCTGCCTATGATAGAAGGAAGCTTTGACTGGCTGTGCTGAAATGAGCTCAACAACATCATCCGCTGAATTAATGAAAAACTTGGGGGCGAACACAAGGCAAGTGATTTATAGAGCAGTTACACTTCATTTAAGTTGGACTTTCAATTAGCTGTGCATCTTACCAGGAGTTCATCCATGCTAGTCTGGCACTTCTCTAGGTTGATGCGTTTGATGGCCACCTTCTCCTTGCGTGGTATGCAGTAAGCTGCTTGAACCACTGCTGTGGCCCCACTCCCTGAAACAGACAGGAAAACAACATTTTATCACCTTGTACATAACACTCGTCATCTCAGGCAATGACAAGGCTCCCAGTGCTATTGTTGAAGACAACTTTGGCACATATAGCACATTCACTTCAGCTAATATTCACATCCTCAGGCTGCCCAGGCTTCTTTTCAATTGTTTGCCCCTTCCCTAACTCCTGTCTACATCCAAAAATAATGGCTACTGTACGATAATAAACCTAACTTTTATGATTACCTCTGGAGTTCAGGAAGGTTAAGTACACTTCTGCTTTGACAGCTCATCCGATTTCTCTTTGGTACAGCTTAACTGTCTGTTCATCAATTATGAATCAGCTTTCCCAAATCCTGCCCGATGAAGCGAGTCTGATTGGGGCCGGTGACTCTGCTAAACGCGGCACATCCCCCAACAGGCTTTTGAAGGAGGTTCAGGCCAGGGAAACCAATATATAGTTAAGAAATGTCCCTTTTTTCTGGCCCTTATATCCTTAGGCACAATTGGAAGATTTTGCTCACTGTCAATTATTCTTTACAGCACCAAATACCATAATCCAGAATGTGACAGCAGCTCTAAAACCTGGAGGATTTAGAAATCCAAAGGTTTATTTGTCACGTACATAAGTAATATATGTAAGAAATGCTCGTTCATTCTGAACAACGCGTGATATATATTCGGAGTAAAAGCTTGTAAAAATCCTCTCCAGAAGAGGTACGCCTGTTGTTCCTGCATCGTGTGAGGTCATTTCACTGCCCCCTCAGTGCTCTTATTTGACGCCATGCACGCACACACACGGCTGTTTCCACAAGATCTCTGGAGGATATGTGACGCTGAGCCATGCTGCGAGCACATTCTCCTCTGGCAACAGGCTTTGGTGAGGGAAAAGAGCGAGAGGTGAGTCGGTTCAGCCTCCAGTAAGCTTTTTCCTAACCTCCCTCATCTTAGCTATGCCCAAATATTAACAAAGTGCTCATTGTTTTGGTGTTTTCATTGAGCTAGAAGTGTATGGAGATTTTAAAAAAGGGCTATATTTAAAGTTAAAAAAAAAAAAACAGTTTCCTCATTTTAATTAAAAAGTAAAGCTGTCCCTGAAGACGTGACCGCATTTTATTTAACTGTTTTTATTCAACATAATTATGACTTCAGGCTACATGAGAGAAGCAGAGAATAAACCAGCACAAACCTACTCAACAGAGCTGAAACTAAATTAAAACAAACTCTTGCTCTTTAGATAATCCAATAAAATTGCAATTTTCTTGCATTTTCTCATAATTGATTGACAGCAGTGGTCATTTTAATCATCGTGACTATACTGCATGTGAAAGCCTGAAAGCCTGAAATCCTATAGCTGTGGTGGGTGCCATCTATTGACTGGCAACCTCTGATAAAGTTCCAACTCTCCAGCATCCAAGTAATCACAGATCGCTCCACCGTTGCTCGAAAACTAAAGGGGGCTAAACAGCGCTGTAAAAATATCCTTCAGCCCCCACCCCCACCTCCACCACCAGCACCAGCAATACCAAACAAACCTCTGGAGACTAGCCAGTGATGGGGAGCTCAGCCCTGGCTGGACCACAGGGAGCCCAGTTGCCCTGTACACGGCGGAGTGTAAATTCCTCCACACAAACAAACAGCTAGTCGTCATGGGTGGTTGGACAAGCTGGAGAGCGAAAAAGCGAAGGGGGGGGGTGGGTGGTTGGGTTTTGCAGCAGGCAAGGTCAAGGGGCACCGAGCCTCTGCAAGCCATTTAGACTGAAGAAGCCCAATCTATCAGCCAGTTGGGACCTTGAGTTAATATAGACCGATGCTCTTTGATATTTGCTACTTCCAAGCTTAGCACGAGGTTATTCTGCATAGAACAGTCATGCCTCTAATATTTGTATCCAGTTACATGATTATTCAATACTTCACGAGGCCTTTAAGGTTCGAACCAAAGCTGTAAATTGAGTAATTATACTATGATGCACACAGGGGAGATGCAAACCATTACGGGCGTCATAGTCACTCAGCAGAGCACCAGTAATCAACAACAGTTTTTGACTGGGAATGTGGAACTTATTACGGGGGGAATTAAACACAGACACAAGTCACAAAAAAGCCAGATTTGATTAAATAAGCCACACATCTTCACATCTGTCATTCTCGCAGACGACATCGTCAAAGCCCCTCTCTGTTCGAATGGGAGGAAGCACACAAAAGAAGGGAAGCACTGCAGCGGTATCAAGGTTTCGAAAAAGCCAGGCCAACATCTAATCTGCTAAACAGCCTGGCACAGGGTGCATATCAAGCAAGTGGGTATTTTTTTCTCTCTCTCCCACTTGTAAATTAATCAATAAATGAGTCTGATTATGAACAGAGCAGGGGGCCGCTCTTTACAAACAGAAATAAAACTTTCAAAGTTCTTCTATCAGTATTTCCAAAGGGCACAACAACAAGATGCAGCTCGTTTTGGAAGTGGACGGCTAAATCAAATCTATATATTAAGTTACCGCATTAGGCAAAAATCAAATGAAGATGATCCAGCTGCCAGCTGAAAATGTGGCGTGATACAGAGTTGCGTAAGCGCTTTGGTTTGTTTACGTGTTTGATTTCTTTTTACAATGTATTTCCAATTTCATTTTTCATTGTGACAAGTGCATGAACAGCCTTGTGGACGCCACTAAACTACCTTGCTGTGTGTCAGAAAAAAACATGAAACAGCTGTTTCGTGAAAAAGTTGCAGACCGGGTGAAACAACTCGATCATTCCTGTGGGGGGGGGGGCATTGACAAAACAATCATGATCTTTGAAAAAAGCAGCCCGTGTTTTCTGTAAGCATGTTTCCTCAAAACAAATCGAGTTTGGCATGGGAAGCCTTTGGCACATTGTACTATAACCTGGCAGTATATAAATGGGACATGCGAGACTCTGAACTGTTTAAGTCTAAATACTCCAGTGAGGGCTGCTTGCCATTAACCTAAGCTAACATGTTTGCTTTTTAGGGAGTTGAAATCTGAGTATGGAATGTTTACAGTCCTCCTATTCTGGTGGTGGTGGTCTCTATGAAGTCTTATTAAGTAAATAAGATAGCAACACAAAGGAATAGCAAGCAGCAGAATAATAAGCTTACTGAGGACACAGCATTACACTTAATTAAAATTATTAAAGCGGCTCAAAGACCATTAAAATACCAGCAGGCCATTTAAATCTCACATTATGGGCCAACATTCTCCTGATGAAAAGATGAAAATATTTGATAAAATGGGGCTTGGTAAGTTCGAGACAGAACATACCAACTGTTCAATTTTTAACCACAAAAAAATAATAAAATCATGGTTCCCAGTAAAGTAATATCTTATCAGATTAGCTTGGCCTTGAATTAGCTTCTTAATGGAGTAGGTCAGCAGCTCTCAGTTTGTCTTTCCTGCCCTCACCAGGCTAGTTCGGTGCTGTACGTCAGTCATCTTTTATTACATTTCCTCTGCATACCTGGCTGACATTCCACACATTATTCAAAAGGTACAATGAGAAATGTCACACGTGGCTAGAAATTGCACCCTGCCTTTTAGTGTGTATTCTCCTGCATGCAATGTCTTAAAGAAAAATGTCTGGCCTAAACCTCGAAGTTGACCTTAAATTCAAGAGATGCTGCTTTCCATTGTGCTAAGTTTTCTAAAACATAATCATCCTCAAGTTCTTTTTAAAAACCATCTAAGGGACAGGACAAGGAGCAGGGAGGAAACATGCTTGTCCAGTGGACACAAACAGTGAGAGCAGAAAGTTTCCAGTCCACATTTGCCAACACAAATGATCCAAAGTTTGATCCAGAATGAGAGAGCGAGCGGTACTTTTTTTTTTTTTTTTTTTTCCTATGGGCTCCGTCCAGTATGATCCAATGCTCAGTGGGGTGAAAAGAGTGGGTGTGAACCATGTAATAACAAGTCCTCTTTCCCTTGGGGAAGTTACCAAAACAATAGCTCTGCTGGGCATGCTGGGTATGCAGGGCCATCCTCACAACATCAGCCTTCCAGCTGAGCACTAGAGCTGTAGAAAACATCTCGTATAGTGTCTCCACAGCAATCAGTTTCTGGTAGAGCCGGGAGAAGAGGTGGGTTTAGGTCAGGGCGCCTGTAGTAGCTGCTCATCTCGTGGCTACCTGCTGAGCTGATGAGTCCGTCAGTGAATATATCCATCAGCTGCAGCTCTATACATCTTCAATTTGGAGTTCTTGCACTGAGCTGGGTGGGAAAACAAGAAGGTCTCACTGCACTGTGTGCATGTACTGTGCCGTACGTTGTGGTAGGATATTAAGCGACTGTGAGGAAAATGATCTAATAAAACTCACTCTTTGGGTTTTGATTTAATCAGCCACGCTTTAAAGCAGTTAAAACCTCAACCCCACTGCGAGTGATGAAGGAGAGACACACGGCACATTCTAAATTTCTATTAAAGCCTATTTATATTACTTTCTAATACACACAGTAGCCTGCAATGATTTTGGTAATTTGGAGCACTCAATACTGCATTTGTGTTTACCCACACCCCTCCCGAGTACACACCCCCAAACACCACCACAGCTCACAACCCCTGACTGATTGTGCAACCTCGGGAATATGCCATCCAAACAAGAACACACACACACTACTGACTTTAAAGCCCAAGTGTTTTCTTTTGTAATTCAAGTTACCAAATCATTCCAATTGAGGCGTTTATCTCATGGATTAGAGTCAGTTAAATGCTCTACTGTGATTTATGAATGGGTTTATGTTTTAGGGAAATCCCGAAACTAAATATCAAGATAATAACTTGAGGAAAACAACATGAAGAAGTTACTCCGATTCAGTGTGATCCCTAGTCTACATGACAAGAACAGCAAGAGTTATTCAGAGTAAAAACCTATCTCCTAATCCTGAACTAAACAAGAAAAGTTGAGCTGTACTTGGGAGAGCTCCACGGGAGTGTTGGCGATGTTTCATCTGAACAGAAGCAGATGCCAAACAGGAGGATATTTCTTGTTTTTACCTTGTGTTCACAAGGAGCCCGGAAACACGCAGAGGGTGTTGCTAATTTAGATGATATACAAGGTAGACCAGCTCCGTCAGATTCAAGAGCACAACTGGTAATCGGCTTTTGGTCATTTATAAAAATGAGGGGAAGAAACTAGGCTAACCGCAACGATTCAATCATGATCCGTCGCCCTAATCCCAAGTAAGCATGCTGCAGTCCAACCCTGAAATAGTTTCAAACCTATGCTGACAACTTGTGTCACACATTGCGTAGTAAAATGCCACAGGACTGGTTTCTATACAAGAGGGGCTTTATCTCCATGTGCAGGGCGTTATCTTGTGGGGTGCCCCAGATCAAATTTTCCAAGAAACCGAGGGAAGAAATGTAGAAATGGGTTAGAGTTAAATCCAAGACTTTTCAAAACACACAAAAAGGTTAATTTAGGGCCCGCAGAATGGACTCTCTATAAACACACAGATTCCCTGTAGAGGAAGCACGCACCACTGAGGTAAAGTAAACCAGAGGCACAAACTAACTGATTTAAGGGGGACAATACTTTGCTTATTCGTTACATGCTCCTTCATATTCTCAACCTCAACAAAGTCTGCCAAAGGTAGGCTAGGGTCAGCGATTTGTGGGGTGGGACATTTAATTCACAAGTAAAAACCAGTCATTCCTCAGGCCAGCCAACATCAGGCCTCACAGAGGGCTGACACTGCAAAGGAAAGGTGGAAAGGTGGGCATACAAAGCAATTATTGTGTTACACAAAATAATTTAAAGTCGCCTAACAACTACTAACTCGTAGATTCAATCCAGACTGGTTTAAACAGATGATGTTACCCAGCAAATTATCAAATTACTTTCTTTATTTTCTGTGAGGGACGTGGTTAGAAGCCCAATAATACTGATTAATCCTCTCCAAAGAGCTCTCGCCTAACTGGATTAATTCAGGCAGGAAATTGCCCAAAACAATACCCTACTTCGAGGTAGGACCATGAAGTATAATCTCTGTACTATGCAGAAAAAAAAGAAGTTATGCGCTTGAATATCCAGTGTGTTTTAATTGGAAATGGGCGTGAACGCACGCACACACACACACACACACACACACATTCAGTATAAGTTAAACTTGTTTTATCTACAGTAACACTACATGCTTAATACTTTGTTTTAGCCTTAAAAATACAGTGTTTTCCCCAAATAAAAAGATAATTTTGACAATATGTTATGTCCAACATGCCTCCTGGAGGTTGGGTTCTGTTTAAAATACCAACACTGACAAATTTAAACACAATATAGATAATATTTTTGTAGTTTTTTGGTTACAAAGCCCTTTATTTCGACTAGATTTCACAAAAGTATTACGCTAGCTGTTGGACTGCTCAATGAAAGCGGTTCTTTTTCCAGCAAATAGTCAGAGCCTGACCAGACAGTAACGTTGTAACGCTCGTTTACTACCTCGGCATAGCCCCAGCGGACGGGGTAACCGCTCTCACTCGAAACATTCCACTGACTCTAAGTCACAACACCGCCCGGCTGGGACTGCCAAGTTGTCAAACGCGACGAACTCAACCTAGCTCAGGAGAAAGAAGATGCCTCCTGCTCGCTTTACACTTGAAAGATATTAATATTATGTTCGCTGTGTGAGCCCCCCTTTTTTTTCAGTTAGCTAACAGCAGATATCCTGAGACTGTTGGTTTACACATAGATGAAGCTAACAAGCTAAGGATCACATACCAATCACCTCGTGTAGCTCATAATCATCTTTGTTGATGGACCAGGGTTGGGAGCTCAGGTCCTCCGACATGGCTGAGGAGTCTCTGCTGAGGCCGTACTATCTGTAGAAAGGTGGCGAATCCAAAGGCTGTGCGTAAAAAGAAGTCAAAGTAATCCAAACAGGACCAACAAGGGCGACACTTCCCCTTCTTTGCGAATCCTGCAGCACTCCTGTCATTCCCAAAGTTTGACACTAGCCTAGCAGCCCCGCCTACCGCATTCCTACTGAGCAAATGTGGACCTTCCCGGCGGACATGTTGAGTGTGGGACGTTAGAGGCACCGGTTGGCGGTTAATTAGCCTGAGCTAACGTTACAGCTGATGAATACAGCGACAGAAACATGACTGTTTGAAACGTAAGCGACACAAAACCTTTAGCTACACATGACTTCTATTTAAAATTATGTTTCCGAGTTTTACTTTCTACGAAAACCGCTATAAAAAGTATAAAAAAAATGCCTAAAATAAATCAAGCCTTTAAGGTTCCGCCACACCTTTAATGGCGGACTGCATAAATTAGGTTCGAATGGGCCCCCAGTTTAGCCTTGCAGGCATTTTTTTCTTCTCATACAGCAAACTAAGCCAATCTTTTTAACATCGATTAGCACATAGCACTCCCACCCATTCCCTACAAATAATGTTATTAAAGGAGCATAATTTAGTATGTAACCGGCTGGGGAATTCTACCTGACAGCCCGAACTCAGGGCATATATGAGATCTATTGAAAATATATGTATGAAAAGAGGCGTGTTGTTTCAGGAACATCCTGTCTTCTGATTGGACAGTACCACGTTCGCTGCTCTGTGATTGGACGTTCATGTGTGACAGCGTGAATACACTCAGCCTTTATGGCTCTTCTTTGCAGCGTTCAATTAGCGACACCTCTGGCGGTGCGGTTCATAACACGGCGGTGCTTGTACGATGGCGACACCTGCTGGACAACTGCGGAAAATACTGTGCTTTATAATGACTGTACACGTGCTTTGTAAATAAAAGACAGCAAACTGAACATGTACATTTATTTTGAGGAATGCACATTCAGATATAAGATTCAATACATTCACAGTTTGTGAAACTGTTTTTAAAAAGACTAATCAAACTGCGAAATCAAACAGACATCACGTGACAGAGAAAGTGAGAGAAAAAGCAGGTGTCAGCAGTCAGGATATACGCAACGCACGGAACTGGAAGTCACAATCACAATATCTCTTCCTCTTTAGCTTCAGACTTATCTAGAAGTTGACTCACAAGAGGAAGTGGCCAGTGCAAAAAAAAAAAAAAAAAAAAAAAAAACAGCTTTTACAGATCATTTAGTACACGCTGCCCCAAATACACACAGATCGTCTTCTCCAATATCACACACATAAATACAAAAAGGCACAATCTATGTTATTCTTGAAATTTTAGTAACACAATAATGGCTTTGTGCAGAGAGAACATTTCTCATATTTGGTGTCCTTGTGCAGCTTGAGTTTCGAAATGATACCACTCAGAAATCACAATGTGAAACACAAATAGTAACATCATAATATATATCGTACACACACAGTATATGATAAGTGGATTCAGATGCCAGCAGGACGTGGGTAACAAATAATAGTGTACATTTGAACCTGTAATGTTTGGGCAATGTCCAATATTCCCTTTGAGGGAATAAAAAGGCACATTTAAACACAATTTAATACCTGCTCCATAATTATGGCTGTGAGAGAGCTTTGGCCAGCCGAACCCAGAACCAGGCCTGTGTGCAAGGGCGGGTGTAGTCACATATGGTGAGGAAGCGTAAGATGCTGGGGAACGGCTTTGCCATTGTCTTGTATATCACTGGAATAAGGCGTTTATTTCGAGCTCCTGAAACAGCAAAAAAAAAACAAAAAAGAATGAATAAAGGTGAAGTTTAGCATGCACAGGCATATGTCAGAAATAAAGAGAAGATAGTGTTGTTTAACATAAATGAAATGTAACTTACCAGGACAGAGGCTGAGAGCAAACTTGGTCTGAAAGTCACAGGCATCACTTTCAAGGTATTCATCTGAAATCACCACCACCATCCTCTTACACCTGCACAGATAGTCAGATGTTATGCAAAATGTGAGAGCGAGAAATTAGGGAGATTTTAAGAAGGGGTGCTGTCACAGAAAACGTCTTGTGTGGCTTTCTATATATACACTTAAAATGAAACTTTTATCAGTTAACTCTTTCTTCCATGACTGAAACTTTCATTTTTTTGTCCACACATTTTTAGTAGGCCTACAGACCTGGCAGCATGTGCCATGGTTTTCTTCAATCAAATTTTATAGCTGGAATAAAAATAAAAAGCTGAATCAACACCTGCATGTAGCTAGAATGTGTCAATATCCCACCTCCTCTCAATGAGTTCACTAGTGATGGTCCAAACACATGAACCCGGGAGGACATCTCTGTCAAACACGCACAGCTTCAGCTTGTACTCTGTCTGTTCCAACTGCCGGATCATCTCATGGACAAACTCAAAGTCACTCTGGCAGTAGCAGATGAAGGCATCAAAGAGCTCGGGGGGACCTGGATTCAATTCAGTTAGATTAAAGTCAATGACCCATCTTTATATGATCAGTATAGCATGACAAAAAACTAGGGAAAAAAAAGTGTTCACAGAAGTCAAACATGAGCATCTGCGGTGTGGAAACCACATGCTATGCAGGGAAGTGGAAAAGTGCAGCGGTGAAGACGTGTGGTTAGAGCTTCAGATGATTTTCAGATTAAGGGACGAGCTGAGCTTTTCCTGTACGACACCTTATCTCAGAAAATAATGCTATTCTCACAATGTTATGTTTGACATGAACAAGTACACGTTATTATAGCTTCATCACAACGTCGCACTTTTAGAATATTTTCAATGCTAGCGAAGCTAAGACATTTTGCAAGTGTCAGGAGAAAAAACAGCAGGTAGCATGGAAATTGTTGAAGAACGGCAAAAGCTAATGATTGCTGGCAACATAGAGAAGTAAATCTAATTATTGATGGTCTATTATCTTGGTGTTGAAAGGTTAACACTGACTCAAACACACTGTAACAAGTCTAGCAGAACTGCATTTTTATCTTGTTTATTCTAACACAATGGCTCAAAGTGTATCTGGACACAGTGCCGTAAAACTTACACACTGGACCTAAAAGGTATCAATACCACATTATGTATTTAATCAAAAGATACTTAAAGTATGAAAAATTAAAGTACTCCTTACCTAAATGGCCCAATTCAGAGTGATATAATATATACACTGTTGCCCATAAAATTGTAATAAACATTTTGACGTCTTCTCATGAAATGATTGTGACAATGTGAGTTATTCTTGATAGATAAAATCTGTCTTCTCAGAACTTTAATGATCAATCTCTTCCAAACACATCGCAGTAAGAATGAAACCACAATTAACCTTGATGTGTATAAATAAGAATAAAAAGAGGAATGTGTCTGAAAACAAAGTTGTTAACAGTGTATATCACATGTATCCAGTGCTGTTGTAGTTGGTTAGGGTGGAGTTAATTTTAACTACTTTATATACTTTTGGACACTTCATCATGTTTCTTTTTTTTATTATTAGTATTGGATGTAAAATGTTGGTCCACAAAGTAAACAGAAAATACAGCTATTAGTCAGTACTGTGGCTCAACAGCTCATCATAAAACGTACTTACTAAGCAATGACTAGTTCTCAAATTTGTGTATTGGGATTATGTGTTTGTGGGGTGATTTGGTCACAGATTACAAATCAGCGTGTGTTTATTTATGCCTTCTATTTCCATAAAGTTTTTTTTCTTTTTTTAAATAAATACTGACCACCAGGGTCATCCTCCAGGGTGAGACCAACCCTGTCTCGGGGGACACAGCTGTCAATGTCATTAACCTGAAGTGGAGGCTCAGACTTCTTCTTCAGACTCTCACAATACTTCCTGACATCCTCATCTGGTACAGAAAAAAAGATGTATTAGTACAGACAGTGCACAAATACAGTGCTTTGTTTATGGTTGTATAATACATCTTATTAACGCATGAACAATTTCATGTGTGCAAATAGATTGTGCAATAAGGAAAATCAAGGCATGTGAATCATTTCCTGAAAAACAAGGACAGGATGGGCCGTCAAAACAGGTTTTCTTAGTAACTACTTAATATAAATATTAATATACTTGTACCAACGGATTTAAAACAGGCAGATAATAAACTTTATCCGACACCGACTCACCTATCAAAGGGCGAAGATCCTCCACTATGTCTTTCCTCTCCACCTCCGTCAGGACTGACAGCAGCTTCCCCACCGACGCGTCTGTGCTGCGAGACTGCCAGCCCTCCAGGACCTTCCTTGTGGGGTTATTCATCGCTTCGTAGTTCTGTATTTCCAGATAGCTGAAGCCCATGGTCTCTGCAACAACCATCCAGTCAGCCGCCACCATGTTTCTGGGGTTTAGATACAACTCCAACTTTTTCCTCACGCTCACGTTGAGTGCAATGAGAGGGATAGTCCGCAGGTCCACCTCGGATTCATCGCAACACGCAGCCATGGCTGGAAAGTTTCAGGAGTCGACAGACTTTAGTTAAAATGTAAGAAGACACACATGTCCACCGGAGACGACGCAGTTTACAGTGATAAACATGGTCCAGAGTTTACCTGACGGACACAACGAGGAAGTGATGTCACTTCTGCGTACTGCGTCACAAAAGGGGAGGAGGTGCACGGGTTATCTTCATACCGTCACTCTCATCATGTATATTCATACTTTTATTGTTATTATTTCATGTTATTTTTAGGAGTTATGCACTCATAAATGTACATTTGCTAAACTAAAACCTCAATTTTAGATACTAACTTTAAATTAATCATTTATTTATTTATTTTTGCTGCTTTTTAGTTGTTCATTTATTAACACTATCACTTCGGTGACATAAAATGAAACAATTTTTATTGATTAGTGAAATTACTTGTAGCTTTGGGCGAAGAACATAAAAGTTGGCTAAAAATAGCAAAGGGTTTCTGTTCCCTTTTCTCATCTACTGTCCACAGAAACGCCCTCCCACCCTTCCTCCTTTGATGATATTTAATAGAAAACTAAAATCAAGAATTTGTTCTGCCATTTAGCAACTTTATTTTGTAACTGCCACAAATCAACAACCTGTGAAAAAAAACAACTGCATATTCAAACATAAACACGAAAATTCTGCAGAAAAACATCAGCAGACAGTTAATCTAAAACTAAAACCACAATGTTGTTTTCAGTGTCGCAATAGCAGACAGGAACCTTAGAAATGACTCCATGTAAGGTGTTTTAAGAGACCTGATGGTATACATGTTCAAGTACTCAAGCGTACGTGGGTCGCGTGAATTTCTTCGAATCAACTTCCCCCAGACAGCACGACAGTGTGCAACACAGATCTCAGAGCAAAAGTCCAGGATTGCACCATTGTCTGAGCATCCGTTAACATGTTCAGTGTTTGCTTTGAGGTAGGTCATCACAGGTTTTTGCTTCTGGAGAAATAAAAATCTATGCCTCTGTCCCGATGTTGCTTGGGAGTGTGAGGTGGGCCTTTCTTTCCTCTTGGTGAAGGACCTGTGCCACTCTGTAAAAGAAAAAGGAAAAGGTTTGGTTTAAAAAGATTAAATATTATTTTTTGCCAGTGGTGGAAGAACTATTCAGATCGTTTACTCAAGTAAATATACAGATACACCAATGTAAAGCACTCCATTTAAGGAACTAAGTAAGTCCATGATCCAGAACGTGGTGGCACACCTGGTCTTTAATCAACCCAAAAGGTCACGTTACCCCGCTGCTCATCGAGCTCCACTGACTACCTGTAGCAGCTCGCATTGAATTCAAATCGCTAATGCTTGCCTACAAGGTAGTCTCCGGTTCTTCACCCACCTACTTGGATGCCCTCATACAGGCAAATGTTATCTCACGTCCGTTGCGCTCCTCCAATGAACAACGCCCAGCTCTGTCACCCGTTCACTCAAGGCAATCCAGACTTTTCTCATCTGTTGTTCCCCGTTGGTGAAATGTCCTACCAGTTCCTGCTAGATCAGGTGCATCCCTCTCTGCCTTTAAGAAACTCCTGAATACTCAGCTCTTCAGAGATTACTTTCTCTCCTAGCATTACCAAAACTGGATATGCTAAATCCATCCCCTCTAGTACTGTCAGAGTACTTATTGCTGCACTAGCATGTCCTTGTCACACTGTACCTTGATTGTTTCCCTTTTGTAGTATTATTATATATAACAATGTAAGATTGTGTAACACTGTGAGAAGTTTAAAGAAGAAATCTCTTTTTGGTTGAAGTGCTAAAAATAAGACAAGAGGCTCCAACTAGACACTGCTTTTTTGTAAGAAGTATTAAACCAGAGTTTGACAAATCTTTTTAAGAATACGTAGTATTTTATGGATTTATATGCTGTTGTAGATAAAATCTGAAGTTTACAGCAGCAGTATCCACTTCCCTTTTCTCACAAACTTACCGGTTTCTTGTTAAAATGTCTGCTCCATTCAGGAGCTGTGACCATGGGGGTGGGGTATGTATCACCAAGGGACACACGTGCATGTGACAGCGCAGCGGTGCTCAGGGTCCAAGGTGTGTGCACGTCAGCTCCCTTGATCCCCTGCAGCTCAGGGACCCACTGCCGTACATAGTCACCCTAAAGCAGATGTGTTAAGCAATAACAGCTTTCTTCACATTTGTTTCATCACCGTCATGTGTCAGCAATACTATCACAATCACAAACTATCGCAAGCTCCACGCAAACGTCATAGGGAAATGAGACAACTCATGTATCTTCTCAAACATACGTTATTGTCATAGTCGAGGCCTTGCTTGATCATGTTGAACTTCCTGTTCTCTCTGGGGTCATTTCCTATACCAGCGCTGTAAAGCCAGTTCCCATAGTTGCTGCAGACATCATGGTCAATCTTTGGAAGAAAATGTCAAATTATGACACCAGGGCACTTGTCAAAATGAAAAAGGCTAAAGTGCTGAGCACAATCTTAACAAAACCTGTTTTTCTGCTCATCTAGAAGATCTCAGTAATTAAATTATTCATCAGGTAATTACTTATGACCTAAAAATACACATTCCAAACTGATTTAAAACTTGAAAACCTTCAGTACTTACCAGAAGGTATTCAAACCACTCAGCTCCCATCCTCCAGTCCAGGCCGAGGTCTTTTGTGAGGAAGCTAGCAACATTTTGCCGCCCCCTGTTGGACATGAAGCCTGTCATTGCCAATTCTCTCATGTTAGCGTCCACAAAGGGCACTCCTGTTCGTCCCTCTGTAATTACAACAATACATATTTTCAGCGACTGTTACATGTACTTTAAATGCACCTCTTAAAGGCCATTTGATTTAGAATATTTTAAATGTTTCCAATGAGGAGAGAAATGGTCCGAACCTTTCCACGCATTGAAAAGCTTCATGTCCTTTTTCCATGGAACTGATTTGTCTTGAAGTCCTGAGATAAAACAGATATTACCATGAGCCTTTTCATTAATTTATAGAGTATTAAAAACATTTCTTGAATGAATGAGTCATTTTACCTTTTACTTGAAACAGTCTGTTTCCGTACTTGACGCCTACAAACTTGAAGTAATCCCTCCACAAAAGTTCAAAAATTACCCTGGAACAGAGACAACATTGTCAGAACGTGAAGACAAATAGTGCTCTATGATAGAATACATTCTAGTTCTATCAAAAAAAAATTAATTTTTCAAGTGTACATGCACATTTTGACACATTATAGCTTTATATCATCAACTACAGAGAGACAGCACCAAAACAGCTGGTGAGCTTTTGTACAAACTCTATCAGTAAGGCACCATTATACAGTTTCTATTGGTTTATATCTTACATCTGAGTGTCTAACTTCAGACTCACCAGTATGTGCTCTGATTGGCTGTTCGCTCCCTCTCGTACTGCTTGATCTGATGATAAATATACCTGGGTGAAATGCAACCCATCGCCAGCCTGCAGAATGCCAGCGGAGCACAATTAGAGGTGTATTTATAGGACTAACTTACATGGAACATTAAACTCTAGTAGGCATTCACTACTAGAGGAGATGATACAATAACACTCACCAAGGCGCAAATTTAGTGGAATAATCCACACCAATCAAGCCATTACGAGTCTCCTTGTAAGTTGCAACAGCATCCTACAAAACAGACACCACATACTGTATTTAAATTGTGTTTAACACCTACAGTACACAGTAAATGATACATCACCATATGAGTTTATTGCCATTTCATCATGTGGAATGGAAGTTGTACTCACAGTGTCCCAGAAATAGTGTTTGACTCTGGCCAGAGCCTGACTTTCACCACCACTGCAGGGAAAGGCTGAGCGAGGATCAGTCACAGGCTCTGTAAGAATAAAAATAAAAACAAAGGAAGCATTTCAGCATCAGGCTGATTTCATATATGTTAAACGCTCCCTGATGTACACACGAAATCGTAAAAGCTTAATCATATACATGGATATCGAGCCACTCGCTGGCACTTAACGAGAAAATCTGCGCTCAGCAGTTTGCTTATTGAATTGTGAAAGTAGCAGAGGTGTGGATCTACACAATAGAGTCGCTGCATAAGATGAGCAATTTGCGTTTCCTATTTTCCAAGAGCATGTAAAGACATTTACACAAAAGTCCATTTAATAAGCACATAAAATAAATGTGCAGGTATTTGTCTTGGTGATATTGACAAAGATTTATCTGCAGTTTCACCGAACACAAAAGACACAAAAGGAAAGCATAAGATAAACTGTATGAATTCAAACATTTGAGCTTGAGCAGATAAGATATTAGGATTAATCTCATAAGCCCCAATTGGGGGACCCTGCGGTCACGCCGCAACAAAAATCATGAAACACTGTACTAATCACGTAACAATACAGTCATACTGCACATTAAATTAAACAGGAGAAACTCTGCTACAAGCACATATAAGTCCTATTTTCACACACCAAACACAACTCCAACACCAAGCTAATTAATTATCAAATATCAAAATCTGTATAGCATCATAAAGCCAACCCACTCACCACATTTCCATTGCTAGTGCTCTGACACTTCATGCTACACAGACAAACGATGCAGCAAATGAAAGCTGAGACTGTGAAGATTCCAACAGTTACCATCAGTGTCACTCTATTATGAAAACCCAGTAAACCAACAGCCAAATATTCATTTTCGAGCAGAGGCCTTAAAAAGAGGCTGGGGCTTAAGAGGTTAATCACCTGTCTGTTGCAGGTCCTCTGCTGTAGGAATGGCTCCTTCCTCCAGCCCTGAGGGGAGAGGCTTCAGCTGCTCTGGGGTTGTGAACACAGGCCTCACCCTGCTCTGGGTCTCCACTGCCTTCCTGAACTGAGTGTACACATCGGGCAGCCTAACAAACCAGGAGGAAATGTTACAAATATTCTACACACTTCACACTTCTTAATCTACGTTTTGTCCCAGACAGGCCATATCCTCTCACCTTGATATGTGGTGAAATGGAAGATCATCTCTGTGGTACAGCGTAGACCCCCAGCAGGTGTGAACTTTGACCTTCATCTGTGCGCAGACATCCTTCACTTGTTTCTCGACATTCAGTTCTTCCGAAGTTACCTGGAACACGAACACATCAGGGAAAAACAACATCACCACACTGTGTGATAAAGTAGTGACATTACAATAAGAGAAATTTTTAAACTACCTCTTCATGGAAAGCCACAGTGCTGACAGAGCCCAGTTGCTTGATGAGGTCGGCGACAACCTGTTCTGGCTTACCCCGTCTCACTATGAGGTTGCTGTCACATAAAAACAAACACACACAAGTTAAAACCATGCCAAGCAAGCTGCATCCTGGGTAGAGAGCTAGTAACTTCCCCCCCGCTGACCGGAAAAAAAGATGGGAACAGTGTGTGCAGCACGCTAATGTTAATGTAAACATAACCCCATATATAAGCCAGGTGTGTCCTGATCTCTGTGTCTGTTAAACCCTAGAAAGCTGAGGACAAGGTCTGCACCAGGAGTATATACATATATATATATATATGTATATATATATATATATAACAATAACATCATACATACGTTCATGATCAAAAACTTGTAAATAGATTGTAGTGATATAACAAAGAAAGACCTGGACTGCGGAGAAAATCAGCTATAGAAGATGCATAAATTGAGGTTGTATACATCAGGTCCAGTCAGCGTACAGCTCAGTTACCTGCCCACGTTGAGCAACGTGTTTCTGAGATCTCTGATACTCTCCAGTAAGAAGCGCAGGCGGAAAGGCCCAGTCTTTGGTAGGTTGTAGTTGTATGTTCCCACATAATGTCTTGGGTCGAAGCAGTACAGTGGGACGATGTTCTCTGCATTTCTTTGAGCCCAGTGGAAAAGCTGCGTGGAAAGAGTACGAAGTATGTGTTGTACCACCATGTTTTAGGAAAAGTGATCATGGCATGATTTGAGTTGCAGCAAACGTGAACAATAGCACCTTTAATTGTTCAGGCAAACTGTTTTGAAACTACAAATATGGCTGTTGTAAGTGCACTGCTATGGCTTACAACTAAATAATGCCAGCTAGTGTTGAAAACACATTATCTTAAATCTATTTAGATGTTTCAAGGACACTGAAAGTACTCATATATATTTTTCTTTGGTACAATTTTATTTGGAAAGTTTCGTCTTTTATTTTGAAAAACGCAAGCGGAAGTCGTACATGCTAATACCACCAAACTACAGTATGACTGCCTGGGGACCTGTAGTTTTTGTCTTACAAAATTAGACATACAAATGTAGGCCAGGAATAATATTAAGACATATAATTTGTGGAGTTTTTGGGACTTGTTTGAATTTTTTTCCAACTTTGAAAAAGAGGATTTTATTGTCAAAGAACAAAAACCGGAAGTAGTACTGTTATTGTTGCGCCCGAAAGAAAAGTAGCTTAATGCTAGCAGCTAACATAGATTATAATGTTTAAAATGTTCTCCTATTGTTAGTATTAAAGAAAATACTACACACATCTCCAAACAGGCGCGTTTATCTTTAAGTTAAGTGTGCTCTAAAGTTAAATAACAGATTTATTTAACCAAATTGACTCGGTTCATGGTCATCTTACCTCATTGTCGTGGAGACGTAGGTCGTTTCTTAGTAAACAAATGACTGTCCGTGAGGTCGACATGCTTGTTGTTTTCGATATAAAGGCAATAGTTGTTCCAGAAACACTGACAGTGATCCGTGTCAGATAGCAGCGTCCTCCGGTCTGTCGGTCTTCTGTGTCCGCTGTTCGAGCTCCAGGAGTCCGTCACGTTTCCAGACACGCCGTTACAAAACATCAGGTTTTGTAACGTGGTTGTCTAACAGCTGCCTCGAAGCTGTGCAGCTTATAAAGACAGTTTCCACCAACACAATGACTTTTTACCAACATAAACCCCATAAATATAATTCAATTCAGTTTTATTTATATAGCTCCAAATCATAACAAAAGTTATCTCATGACACTTTCCATACAGAGCAGGTCTAGACCGTACTCTTTATAATATTATAAATACTGCATATATATAAATAATATAATATAATATAATATAATATAATATAATATACTGTATGTATATTATAATCTACACTTAGTACCTCTGCTCAGTGCTGTGACTTCCATTCATTTTCTATAGCCTAATTTAATTGTACATAGTCTCTATTTCTAGTTCTATTTCTTTTTACTTATTATATAGTTTTCTAATTGTAAAAATCTTGGCACAGGTTTAATTTCTCTGCACAGATTTAATTTCTGTCTTTCTAGATCTATCTATCTATCTATCTATCTATCTATCTATCTATCCAAACTTCAATAATAAACATGACGTAGAGTTATCACCTTATCTTCTCCACTGATGTTGAAATAGAGACTCACAATACATGGGTCCTCTGATAACTGACCAAATTATCAGTCTGCATCTATTGTTTTTATAGCACATCACAATGGAATATACTTTTTTATTTTACTTTGTACAAATTCCTGTTAATGTTTACATATGTTCTTTTCATTTTGTATTGTAACACGGCTGTAGGATATGTTCTAAAAAAGTAAAAGATGTTAAAAAAAAAAAAAAAAAACTTATTTGTAAGCTTTAGTAAAATAAGAGTTGATGGCAGAGGTGTTGTATTGGTTTGCATTAGATTGTACAAATGTACCTAATAAAGTGTCCAGTGATGTTATATACCAAATCTAGAAACTAAACACAAAAAGAAAGCATGCAAATTACATTTTTTTAGTTTATGTGACATTTTCTAAAAATAACATAAGGAACTAAAGAAGGAACAAGGATTTCTCTGTTATTATTAGGTGAAACTCCAAATGTTAAACTGAAAAGCTAAATTCTAATGAAATGCCTTACTGGGGTACAGCATACAAATCAGATAATGTCACGCAAAAAAGATTTTAGCTACATAGAAGAAGAAAAAAAGTGCAAACAAGAGCAAAAATTATACTTTTTCTAACATTTTAGGGCAATGTGATAACAAACACAATAAAAGCACACAGGGAAATAGTCTTAGACCTTGGATTTATTAAGTTAAATGTACAAAAGATCAATGACTTGATACATTTCATGTTTCAAGGCTTTGTCATTAAGACAAAACAAACTCTGTCCCAATCGAAAGCCTCCCATCCTTTTCACACTGCCTACCAGCTCTCAAAGAGACAGTCATTACATACTCCTGTCTAAATCACAGTACAACCTACTGTATAACGTAGCTATTTCATCAAATAGATTTGTATATAATGTAAAGAAATTTCATACAAAAGTGCAGAACAATATGTATTTACAGTATAATCTTTTTTTTTTTCCATATAAAAGAACTTCAGCAAATCCTGTGTGTGCTCTCTACTGAACAGCTGCTCACCTTATTAAGAAGCATTCCGCTTTGGCAGTGAACATTTGTGTTTACAAGCAGATTCAGATAAGGCACTGACAAGGGTCAAAAAAAAAAAATAGTAATAATTTGATCATTTCTCAAGTGCCACTGTATTACAGCTAGCAACTACATCTCCAACATCAATCTCCCCTCTTATAGTTTCATCTCAACTCCACTTTAAAGAATACAGCATTTAGCTTCGTCTTTCCAACTTGACCCTTTTTTTTTTTTTTTGGCGCTTTATCTCACGTGACTTTACACAGAGCGAGGTGTGCTGTCATCAAGTGACCCATTCGTATAGCGTGGGAAGCAAAGTAAAGGCATGGGGTGACTGGATTCATACAACAAAACCGTAAATGAGACGTTCAGAATTCTTTTCATTCGGAAACAACGTGACGTCAATGCATCTGATTTGGTCTGTGCAGTCTACTGTGCACAAAGCTGCCATAACATAGAAAAAGGCTATCAGGCTCTGAGGTGACAAAACAATCCAACATGACTAATACTGCACATTAACTTTAGCCTAACGTCGCTGAACGTTTCTGTAACTTTTCTTTGGCCACTTTTTTTTTTTGTTTGTTTGTTTCTGTTGACCCACGGCTCACTGGATGGGAAGCTGGAATGGATGTCACAGACTCCAACAGTAGTGTTGGTATTGCTTAATATTCATTGCACACTAATGCAAAAGTTTGGTTCTTTTTTTTTTTATCTCTCTCTCTTTACATCGGAAACAAACTACACATTTCTCCTTATGAAATTATATAAAAAAATGCTTCAAATAGAAAAATATCTCCTCAGTTGATTATCCTGCATGTTGGAAATCTTTCAATGCATGATATCAAAAGTGCAACGTTGACAATCCTTCTAAATGGGCTTGTGAGTGCTATGAAAGTAGGGTAACGCAAACCCGCTAAGATGTTTTTAAGAAAAAGACATTCTTGCTTACAAATTCTTATTGTAAGGCGTTGACGAAAATACATTTACATGTTTTAGGTGACAGTAGAAAACTCCTTTGCTAAGATGACTTTTTACGTGTTTATTGTCTGTCATATAAAAATATTTGACCATCTTATTTCCCTCACAGCTAACTTACGCTGATGAGTAACTTACAGTACTGTCACATGCGATCAGTCAGTCATGATTACGTAGCATCTGGACTGAACCTCGACACTGTTCTGTGGCAGTAAATGAGTGTAAAGACCCAGAAAGCTTGAGACGTCACTGCTCTCTAACTTGGGTCGCGTTTCCTGCTCTTGTTAAAGGACAGCAGTCTATAGCTCGTGAGACTGCTAAGTGCGTTCTCGTCAGTTCCCTCCTGGGGGAACAACACTGCGATGCCTCGAAGGACTCTGGAGGTCTGACGCAATCAACCTGGCCTCCCTGTGAAAAATCCGGGTTGAGCTACTTGGTGAGAGATGCAGGGGTCCTGACAAGGCAGACACTGGTGATAGATGACAGGGCAGGAAGTTGGAGTGATGCTGAGCCCTGGAGCCTGCTGACGGAGGAGAGGGGTGGGGGCCCTGGGGACGGGGCGGGCCGGAGAGGAGGGGAGGCGCCGGGGCCGCGGAAGGCCTCGCAGGCAGGGGAGGGGAGGGGGAGTCCGCCGGCCTCAGAAGCTGCCCTGGACGAACGGGTGGCTGAGCAGAACGTCCGCAGTGGGCCGCCACTTCTCCTCCACAAACACCTGCCGCAGGAAGTCCCTGCACGTGTCGGACACGCCCTCGGGGAGCATGGGCTTCGTAGGCTGGGTGGCGATCTTAAAAATGGCTGCCATGGCCTCGTACTCGGCCCACGGAGGTTTCTGGGTCAACATTTCCACAACGGTACACGCGACACTCCTGAGGACAAACAAGATCCAGCATTTCATTTAATGATATTGGCATCAAATATTAATATTAATACATATGAACATTTTTCATTGGACGGGAATAAATGTAATATTTACTGCAGGAATATTCTTTAGATTACATTATATTTTACACGTGTCCATGCTGATTTATCCTCCCCAGCATTTCTGTTTCTATATTCTATTTCTGCTTTGTAATCCAAACATAAAATAGCATTTATGTTCAGGTAGCTTGGATGCAATTGACAGCTGTAACTGGTTTTATTTCCCAGCAATACAGCGTCCTCGTTGAATTGTATACACACGTCTTGGTGGCTGTTTAAAGGGTCACCAGAGTTTGCTGCAGTTACTTTCACTGCGACAGTGTATTTTTGCACCCGTGATTTATTTTTTTGTGTCGCAGGAGTCCGACGCCCCCTTTGGGCCTCATTACAGCTCCATCTGATCTTATTCTTACCATACATCAGCTTTGCGGCCGTAACCCTCCCCATTGATGACTTCTGGGCTCATCCAGTAGGGGGTGCCAGTGACAGACTTGATACCCGTACCAGACATGCAGATGGTCTGGATACGTTTGCTGGCTCCAAAGTCTCCCAGCTTCACGTTCCCTGATGAGTCTCTCAGGATGTTAGCACCTGGTGGAACGAAAACAAAATGAGCTCAGAGTTATTCAAGAGTCTCCCGAGGACTGCCAATATCCTTGAAGGGATACTTTGACAGTTTGGAGGTGTAGTTAATGTAGTCGGCCGTTCAGTGTTGTTACAAAGAGCATGTGCCAGAACTTCAACTGACCGAACAACCTGAGGGGAAAGGTAAACTTTTCCTATGGCTCTGATGATGGAACACTGGCAGACTTATTTTTAAAATGTCAAAATATAACTTTTAGCAATATTTATATAAATACCAAGCTGACTCAACTCTAGAAACACTTTCACTTCTCTCACATTACACAAATCAGAAAATAAAATATTGAATCAACCGTCTGCCACATGGATCAAACCACAACACCCTTTTTCCTCCTCCTCCTTTAGTCATTTTCCGACTCGTAGCTGTGTCTATCCCATTTCCTTCAGGCTTGTTTGATCAGTGACTAATGTACACCACTCGCCACTCACCCTCCACAACCACTGTAGGATGGAGGGCTCTCAGAGAAGAGATTGAGAGACTGCAAACTGTGACCTTTACTCTTAACTTTTCACTTCTTTAATCCGCTCCCACTGGCCGTACGTTAGCTGCGAGGATGTGAGAGTGAATTATTTACTTGCTTCCTTGCGACGTTAAATTCACAGAAAACTTTATAGTCTAATGTCACGGCTCCGATGCCAAGCTCTATGTAAAAGCCGCATGTGCTGACAGCTCTTTTTACTGCATACAGAAGAGCTCTTGTGTGGTGGGACGAGAGCACACCGTATATTACACATGAAGAGCATTTCTAAGTGGAAAATCCCACCCACATGTACTCTCATAGAGCCCATGTCCTGTGAGACCTACTATCTTTTTTCCCCACCAGACGGTATATTTCCCTCTTTTTTTTCTTGGCCGCCGTTGAACGAAGCAGTGACTCCCCGAGCTGCGGACAGCCAAGCTAAAGCCTTTCCATCCGGTGTTGAACATTTTTAGCCTGGCCGATTTCACCAGCATGAAGCCAGCCTAATATATCTCAAAGGGGAGTTCAAAATAGCACTTTTTTTTATTTCCAGGCTCCGTTAGACGGTGAATAACCAAATGAGGAAATGTCAACCAGAATATAATGAATGGATCTGTAGTGTTCTCAGCAACAGTTGCCGCAATATGAACCATAAAGATTTGCCGTTTACTGTCAGCTAAGCGCGCGTCTCAAGTGTGGGTGTTCGCTGGTTACAAATCCAATTAAAATCCTATCCTGACCTTTGCTAGCTCGCTTTTCTTCCGTTACCTTTGATGTCTCTGTGTACAATCATGTTGCTGTGCAGGTAGGAGACTCCTTGGAGGATCTGTCTGGTGTATCTCCTGGTCACCTTCTCTGTGAGGGCCCCATAGGCTTTGAGCTGGTCCTTTATCGAGCCCTGGAGCGGGAGAAAACAGAGAATTAGGCTGAAAAATGCATGTATGATCTTTATATTGGCTGTAGTATTAACTAAGATTATTGTCACAGCTGTCGTGTATAAAATTATAGATCTGCTTTGGAAGGATGTGTATTACGGATATAAAACAGTTTGCTGTCTGATATAACAATGAGTTTCAGGAAAATGCGGCTGTGTACTTGCAACAACATTTCCAGCTGAATGATTTATTTTCTTTAATTGTCTCTGAGCCAGTTTTTAAGTACAAAAAACAAGTATATAAACAAACAACGTGGCGAGAGCAATCCGCTGGAGTCCAAACACCTTTAGCGCCCTGCATTTCCTTTTATTTCCTGTTTTTTAGTTCCCTGTGAGGAAAATGGCAGGACCAAAGATCTGCTTCAGCAACACCTGTGACACAGTTTTGGAATCACAGAGTGAAAACAGGACCCGAGTCCCTCTTCACTCTCAGCTGTCAACAAGACACCGCAACAGCTCTCTGGCTCTCGTAGGGACACTTGCCTCCGCCACCGCCAGCGACTTAAGTGTTATCGGTCAGCCACAGCGGAGCAGCCGTGCCGAGCAGTCGCACTAACAAATTTGGCATTGTCACCTCCTGTCTTGCCTCTGCCAGCAAACTCCAGTGAAACATAAACATTTCCAGCTTCCAGACAATGTGTGACTAAGACACTCAACGCCACTAAGGGGGGGAAAAAAATAAAAAATAGCCCAGGAAATATTAAAAACAGGCGCAGGGTCCGGGTCCACAGGCGACAGCAGCTCATTAAGATGCTCATTTAGTGAGAAAATGATCTCATAAACTGAGCTGTTCTGCTGACATCAACCACTGAGGACATGTTTGTTGACAGCTGGTGACATTTCCAAATTGGTTTTGTGCAGATGTGGCTCGTACGGGTTTGATTTGATGTTCGTCTTTAAACGACTGCGTACCTATCTCTTCAGCCAGAACAACTCATTCACACAACATCCTCATTCATATTGTGTCTCAATCAAACTTTAAAGGGCCTGTGCCTCGCTGTTGCGTTCTATGTGACTCAGAAAAGTTCAAATATATTCAGAACAACGCACCCCAGGCATAAACTCGACAAAAATGGTGAGTTTCTTCTGATCGAGGTCCCGAAGACAACCATAGTACTGAACGATCCGCTCGTGACGCAGATTCTTCAGCAGCTGAATCTCACACTCCAGAGCATTCACCTCCTACAGGAAAGAATAAAGTATATAGCATCTTTAATCTTGATTCATAACATCACTTAGTTTTGTGCCATAATATTCAGTCAGTGACTTTCTCTCTCACCTTGCTGGTTTCGTGACAGTCGGGATCAAAGGGCACCTGCTTGGCGGCCAGTTCACGGCCTGTGTCGGCGTCATAACAGAGGTAGACCTCCCCGAATGCCCCGCGCCCCAGGAGCTTTCCTTGTCGCCAGTTGACTGGCGCCCGCGGTGCTGCAGAAACAAGACACCAGATGATGAAAACCCACCAGTAATTCATTTTGTTACTGAGCCCCCAGAGGCAGACATTATCCGCTGTGATATACTGATTTGAGCAAACATTAACACTGAAGCATGCGTCAAAATCTGCCACAAAAGCCAACTACAACTCCTCCACAAACTTCACCAAGACCAGACGTCGAAATCCACCGCAGGGCTGTTAAATTTTTCCCACCGCAGACCCTCTCAGATGGGGGAAACCCCCTGATATCTGAGTCAAACCACACTCTCAGCCGACAGAAAGTCGTCAAAACCTAGAGAGAGAGCATCTCAACAAACTCTCATCTTCACAGACCCAGACTCTGAGACTTTGTTTTTGTATTAACAGGCCTCTTTGCGGCCGGGTTATATGGTTTGGTCGTGTGTGGGTGAGAAGGACAGCGGAGACTGACATGTCAGCCACAGACTGCTGAGCTGAGCTTTTGTTTCATGACAAAGACAATTTCTAGGCAGCACATCCTGTGGACTGAATGATGACAGATGCGTGTCCCTTGAGGGAAATTCTGCTTGCTGTGACATACACTGTTACTATACATTAGTTCTACTCCCCCTTACTACCTGTTACTAAGAGTTACAACGTGTTTGACAGCCAGAGAGTATTTACTGGAAAACAGATTATCTTTGCTTTGTCTCTATTTATAATGGCAGAACACATTTATGATGATGATTGACTTTTTTCAGCTTGAACAATTAAGTCACACTGTTTCCATCCATCTCTCCTTCTTCCCCTTGTCATTTATATTTGGTAGTGCACCAAGGATGCCTTCCGACATAGACTGAGTATCATTTAAAAATGTTCAGTAATGTCCTGATAGGCTTTTTTAGTGCCCGAATTCTTTAAAAGCTAAAGTGCTGAAATCATTTTGCCTAAAAACAAGCTTTCGTACAAGAACTTTGCCTAACTAAAAGCTCAAATTCACTTAATCTTTTATTCATTTTCCATAATTTCTTATCCTTATCAAGGTCATTTAAGGCTGAAGCTGATCCCAGCTGACATTGGGGGACCCTGGACAGGTCGCCAGTTCATCACAGGGTAAACACATAATGATTCAAGCTCACACGTATGGGAAATTTAGCACCACCATTTAACCTATAAACCGGCATATTTTTAGACTGTGGGGGGAAACCAGAGAATCCACGCAGACACGAGGAGAATGGAAAGGCCCCAGCTGGCTGGTGGTTTTGAACCGAGGTTCTTTTTTCTGTGAGACAACTCTGCTTAGTACTGCACCACAAATCTTGATTTCATATCTTAAAATTATCAGATCAAACAAGACTCCCAGTCGGTGCCAGCTTTCAGTCTTTGATTGGAACCACAGTCACAGTCAAGTTCATGTTTCACGTCAAAAACATACAGTATACACGCAGTAAATACAGTGGACATATGGTAGTGTAAAGGTGTATAAATCATGAGATGTATAGCCCTAAAAGACTTGAGACTACTCTCGACAAGCAGAAGAAAACAAGTCTGAACTTTCTTCGTCCCTCTCTGGGTTATCAGTGAGGGCTTAGTTGTCTCATTATCCGCAGGAACCAGAAAGATACAACACCAATTAAAAACAAAGCCCCAGAAATTCAGTTTATATAAGACTGTTTACATGTTCGGGGTGAAATGTTCCTTTAGTGCTTCTCTGTCAGTTTATTTGGGAAGTTGGAAGATTTTAGGGGCTCTACTTACACTTGGCTGTACCACGCTGGCAGCTTTTGTCAGTGGTGCGGCCCAGTGAGCGCAGGTCGCTGTACTGCAGCGTACCTTCTCCAGTATAACTGCGTGTGCGACTGGAAGGAACCAGCTGAAACAGGTTCTCCTGCGGCATGAAGCTGCGCGGAAGTGTCCTGCGACCTGAAAACACACGGTTTAAAAAAGAAATAGACACGTTAATGACTTAACATACACACACGCGCATGCTGCTGCATCTTTTGTTTGTGCTTTGAAGGATTTCCACACAGTTACTTTACAGGTGTTGTGCAGAAAGTGAGCTCTCGGCCAAGACTTAGGGCCAGCCAGAGCAGAGTGCCTCTCGCCACTCCGTCCCACTTCCCCTCAGACAGGAAGCAGGGCGCTGTGTTTTTATACAAGTTCGGGTTCACCGCAGGGAAACGTAAATCACTGCTAGCCAAGGTTACCCTCTGAGTAAGCAATTACTAGCAGCTGCCTGGAACGGCAAGCCAGCACTTCATGTACCGAATCTACCCGGAGAGCACAAAAATGCAGAAGCAGTCAACAATATTTAAAAATATTTGATCTGGAAAAGTGTTAGGAGGAGGCACCGTGGTGTTTGAATCTGTCTGTGCCATCTTGTATGCACAGTAACATTATCTGTTTAATCTGTGTGATAATAGTCTAGAAAAGCCGGTTTCTTACGGTCTCCGTAATCCTTGCTGCGATTGGGCAACTGGAACTGGCGAGGGAAAGTCCCCCCTTTCCCATGGCGACCTGAGGAGGGAGCAATGAGGCAGAGCTGTCAGTTAGGAAGTCAGTCAAGCCTCAACCCATAGTCTTTACAGCACTCCTCGATTTACAGTTTGGTGTGTAGTCTCAAGTTCTCTAATGCAGGTTTAATTACTTGGTGCTGCTCTGAAAAAAAAAAAACAAACATACTGATGCCTGATAAAGATGACAGGAGTTTCACATTTCAACTGATCACATCTGACAGACTCTACACCGCTTTTCGCTCGTCTCGGTGTGTCAAATCAAAGTCGAATGGAAGACAGCTTTTCACACACTGAACAGAGCTGTGGTGTCGCCTCGCTGCAGCCAAGACACAAACTGAAAACAGCTCATGTGTGGCTAGCTTTAGCCTTAGCTCTGAACCCAGTGGAGCAGTAACTAAAGGCAGGTGGGGAGCACTGCTGACGCAGGCGAGTGCTGACACTCACTCTCACTCACACACACACACACACACTGAATGGAGAGCAGCGGAGCCACTTGCAATTGAAAGCAGCTGTTCTGTCAGATGACTGCCTCCCCTCGCGCTGTTTTTGTGGCCGTATCCCATGGAGACGGGAGTTATTTTTTGTGTTTGGCAGCGCGGGATGGAGAGGAAAAATCTACTCACAGGGAATGGTAAACAAATACTGTAGCCCTCAGCAGGAAGGGCCACACAGCTTTACATCTGGGGAGGGGAGAGAGCATGTCTATGTGTGTGTGTGTGTGTGTGTGCAGGCACGTGCATGCATGCGTGCCCAAGTCTTCAAGTCCTGCTGCAGCTATACGAAGCCCCCCTCCCGCCTCCCACATACTCCCAGTCTGTGTACACAACGTGCTTTTAGATTTACAGCACGGGGGTGTGTGCAGGAATAAAAAAAAAAAAAAAAAAAGGAATGACCAGATTGGGAGAGCTGCTGTGGGTCCTCGTTCATGAGGATTAGTGTGCCGTTATCTATCATCCCGCACTATTTGATCTGCGTTCTGAAGGAAAAGGGGACAGACGGGAAGCCAAGAGAAGAGGACTAGACGACTAAAGAGGAAGGGGGAGGGGGGTGATCCTGGAAAGACAGGAAAAGCAGCGATGTCTATTAGGAACTGGAATTTCGAAGAGGGGAGATGGGGGACAAAGGGGAAAAGGCGATGGACGCAAGGTGCCCAGAGAATTGTGCAAGCGATAAAGCTGAATTATGATGCTATCACACTCTTCATCTCCTCCTGAGACACAAGAAATACAGCCAAGATATTAAAAAATCCTCACAGTAACCCATTCCTCATTTTAAGTATTTACACCCAGATAAAATCATCAAATAATATCATCTCCCTCCTCATTAGTAATCTCTAGATGGCATATGCAATGGGGGAGATTTTTTTAGGTAACTAGGCGCTGTACAAACAGAGTTTTAGTCATTTTTCTGTGGAACTGCTTGTGTGGTTATAAAAAAAGGAAGCTCAGACAAAACTTTGTAATAATGAACGAGCTTTTTCTGTTTTTTTTTTGCACATCTCTTTATTTTTCTGTAGCGTTGAATGGTGAGAATGAAGCAGTTTTTGGAAGCCTTTCTTACCTTTGTATTCATAGTTGAGGTTCAGGTAATTATTGTCACGGTTGTTCTGCGAGAAAGGAGGACTGAAATGACACGAGAACAGGGGGCGGGGGAGAGGAGGAAAAGTTGAAAAAAAAAAATGGTTTGCTTTTTTTTTTTCAGTCAGTAATTTCACCCCTTATCTTCAAACAGAGTCTGGCTACAGCTGCTGGTCTGAAACTGTAAAGCAGCACAAAATGCCTCAGAATGACTTCTGCGTGCTTAGCTTTCACTCACAATTGATTTTAAACAACCGAGCGCTGAATTAGAAAAGATAAGCTGGGTGTTGGGAACTTCTCTGCATTAACAGTAAGAAAGTCAAAGTGAAGTTTTGGGGGTGCTAAATTGCTGAACTCGAGCTTTCTGCCATTAAAAGTGTCAGTGATGTACACCAACTCCCCCCCTACACACACACACACACACACACACACACACACACACACACACACACACACACACACACACACACACATATACACACACACACACACACAGACACACACACACACACAAACACACTCCTATCCACCCTCCCTGGTCTGTCTGACGACCTGAAAGCGAGTGACGTCTCTGTTGACCGCGGGGCGGCGCGGGGCCACGAGACCCTGGATAAGGGGCACGCATGCCCGCTCGAAGGGAAAAGTTCCATGCACTCGTTTCCTGCCATTGTTCTCCAGCCTGGAGCCCAGATAAGCCTCGTGCAGGTAGAGCTGTTTCCGTCCTACGCTCTCTCTCTCTCTCTTTCTCTCTCTCTCTCTTTCTCTCTCTCTCTCTTTCTCTCTCTTTCTCTCAACCTCACTCTTGCTCACTTTTCTTTCCCAGTTTGATTCACATTCAGTCTTTTTGCTCCCCCCTCCTCCTCCCTCTTCCACTACTCCACTCTCACTCTTTCACCACTTTTCATCTTCTGGCTCATTTTTTCCTCTCATCCAGCATGTTCTTGCTTTACACTTTTACGTCTCCCACTCAAGCCTGTCTATTTTCTCTCTCTCTCTTTCTCTCATGATAACGGAGGGATCCAGGCGTCCAGATAAGAGTTTTGTCGCCATGGCAACAGCAAAGCGACCCGATTCTTTCTTCTTCTTTTTTTTTCCACACAGGCGGCGCATGCAGGGTCGTGAAGATCTGCTGGCCTTTAACACCATTTACAAACTTTACCCTCTTTAACCAGAGCCTCTGGTTGCTTCTGTGTGTGTGTTTGTTTGCAACATATAAGATCACATCCAAGTGTCTCAACACTGCCATGCAAACCACGTCTCAGATCTCCAGTAACAACACCCGTCAGTGTGCACATCATAAATATAAATCCGCACATAAGCGGGCCATAAATCACACGCTGCGTGATGACTCACCTGTCCAGTGCTTGATCTATTGATTGACAGCTGCTCGACAGCGAGTTGTCTGCGCTTCCAAAGGGATCCAGCATCTGACAGATGTAATAACAGAGAGTAATCGAGGGTCAGAGAGCATGCAATCACGTGGGAGAGAATATGAAGCAGTGCAGATTGAGCACAAGAATGTAAAGGAGCATAAGTACTGCATAAATCTCAAAGGCTGCATGTAAATGTTATTATACACAGCTACATTTAAAAGCATTCTCAAAAGTAACTCATGCAGTCAATAAAAAAAAAAAACTTGCCCTTACAATTCCAATATGGGATACTCATCCAGCCCAAAACATTTAAAAATGAACTGGTTTTGTTTCCTTTAATAAATGGCCCTGTCAGCCACGAGACTCCTGAAGTGTCTCTTGAGGTGTCTCTTAAAATTAATGGAGAAAGTAGAGGCAAAGATTCACTAAAAGTTCAAGAAATGAGAGCTCAAGAGAGGCAAAGAGCTCAAAACTTCAGACCTATGTTGTGTTCTTTAAACACACCTCAATATGAATTATCTCGTGTGGTTGCTTGACAAGAACATTTAGAAAGAGGCAAATTAGAGGTTATGTTAACCATTCCTGTGCACGGTTGACGGTGAATCGGTCTAGACTAAAATAACACTACCTAACACTTAAATAATACTTATTTAGCCAACAACGTTTAAAAATGAACGGCTATTTTCTGTTTTGTTTTTTTCTGTAACTGGCCGTGACAAACATGACTCTCTTAAGATGTCCAAATTAAAAAATAATGGACGAGGTGGATGCAAAAAAAGTCACTACAAAGCCTCAACACCTAATATCGATATCTAAAAACTATGTCAGTATATTAGAAGGCAAATTATAAGGTTATGAACTAGTTTAAGTTATAGCATGTTCATCTGTCCACCTACTGTGGGTAGTTTAGCAAGTTTCCATTCAGCATGTGAAGTAAGAACATTGATTACATGAAGATTTTATATATAATTTAACATTAAATCACACCTCCAGCCAATCATAAGGAGTTATTTTAATTTTTCCTCTGGACAGGCTCTTACATTCTGGTCGTGGGTCTCCGGGATGAACTCCCCTTCGCTGTGGATGCTGGTGTAGGAGCCCTGGCGGGCTATCTGCTGCTGCTCCTCTGGGACGCTGCCAGGAGGCGGGGATGTCCGACCCGTGTGTAGGGACCCTGTGCACGGTTTGAAAGGGTGAGGTGAGGAAGAGAGGCAGCGAGTTAGAGGAGGGGGGGTGGAAGAATTAAGTGCAGAGAAGGAGGAGAGACATAAAATCAGAGAACAAAAGGAGAAATTAAGCAGTGAAGGTGAGAAGGAAAGGAGGGAGGCACAAGGGAAGGATGATGAAGAGATGAAAGCGAGGGGGCAGAGGGGAGAAAACGGCGTCACGGTGTTATTCATGGGTACAAGTTCAACAGTGCCAAGACTACGAGAAATGATTTACTAAACCACACTGCTGCCACCTCTAACCTCAATTACTGTGACAAACGCTCCCCCGGCTGAGCTGCAGCGGAGACTGAGCGCTTGTCCTTGACACAGTAAGAAGACCTACTGGCAGTCTGACGGTCGCTGGCTGAGCTGACAGGAATACTGAAAAAGTGCAAAAGGCCAATAGGTGCCAAGATGTAGAGGAAGAGTCAAAATAGTTTTTGACTGAAAGCTAGAACTCCTTTTTTTTCATAGTTCAGCCCTCCCCGCCTCTGCTATACGTCACTGAGGTACCCAGGCTCACATCACATCCTCACTCAACCATCCACTGTGACCATTCTCCTGTCACCTCTCATCTGCCACCACTCCCTCCACCTCCATCCCTCAGCAGCTCTGACTTGCGGTGGGTGAGCGGAGAGGGGGCGGGCGGGGGTTCGAGAGAGCGCGGGTAATTCTATACAATTTATATGACTCGGGGTGGTGACAGCGCCGATGTTATTGGGGCTACGTGAGAAAGATTGGCGCTGACAGCGATCATAAAGTGTTTTTTCAGCTGCTATGCAAAAGATGCAAATGCAACACAGAAGTGAGCGCTAGTCGTCTCTGCATGTGGGTTGAGATATGACTGCATGTTGACCTTTCTGGATAGACCTGATATAAGGGAAGTGGAATGATCCAGAAATGGGAGACAAGGGGAAGCAGAGCAAAATAAACCTTCACGCTGTGTTACCAAACAAGCCAGGAGGGACAACAGAACTGGAGTGTAGTGTGTTTATCTGGACAAGAAAAGGAATTTATCTGTCTTAAAGGAATAGTTTGACACTGTTGGCTTATTTAGTTTCATGACAAGAGTCGATGAGAAGGCTGATACATTAAATATAAAGCTAGAGCCAGAAGCCAATTAGCTAAGCTAGCTGCTAAAAGCGAACCATCTGGAAACTGGAAGCAGGGAGGAAACAGCAGCCTGGCTCTGTGAAATATGCTAACATTAACATTTTCTTGTTTAATTAGTACAAACTACAAGTTGTGCTTTGTCACAACTCAACCTCACGGTGACAACAACACTCCACAAAAGGCCCATAACTCCCACATAACTCTATAATTTGCTATTTTCTTTATACTTCAGTTATTGGTAAGAATAAACAAACTGAGCTAAGATAGCTTGCCATTTCCTCGATTTACAGTATTTATGCTAGCTAAGCTAACCGTCCGCTGTAGCTTCAAATTTAACACGTGTGAGACTGGTAAAGGTCTTCTCATCTAATTCTTGGCATGAAAATGACTCGGCGTATGTCAAACGGCGCCTCTGACATCCAAGAGTCAACACTCCTAATACGAACATCTTCAGAATCAAAGCGGCAGCTAATCACGGTGACGATGAAGGCGGAGAGCTGCTTGCTATGACAGCAGAAACTCGCCCTTGCTTTGTCCTGACATCTCTCTGGCGGTTACAGTTGTCACTTTCACCTCCAATTTGCATTTTGCCACTCTGACAAAGCATGTTCCTCATCTTGCCATTTACATTCCTATGACTATGGCATCACTGTGTTGTAAATTGTCTCTGACAAGCCACCTTTGAGGCCTTGGTGGGTGGACAAGAAATCTTGGCATCAGCAGGATTTGGTTGCAACTCTCTGCCTCAGACTCTCAGACATAAAGATTGGGAAAAAATTGCTCCTGATAGAGCTGTAATGCCATTCGGATTGGTCTGATAGACGGTGACTTTGCATGTCTGTGCGTGCTTCTACGTGTGGGCTCACCTGTCGAGTGTTTGCGCACCCTCTCTGAGCCCTTGAGCAGGGAGCCCTTCAGGTCGCCCAGTGACCGTGATGACCTCATCTCGCTCTGTTTGTCCCTGCTGTTAACCTGTAGGTACTACAAAAAGAAAATACACAGGAAGGGGGAAGTAAACACATATAGACAACAGGATCAAGAGAGGAAGTGAGGACAGCATTACATCAGTGTCCATATCCGTCATGAAATCAATTGGGGAAGTTTCTCTAAGTTCTCCAGATAGCAACTCTGACTCTGTTCAAAGGTTATGTGGTTTTAAAAGGAGATTAATATGACACTGCTAAATTCCCCACTGTCATCTGTCATCAAATGACTAACCTGCAGCTAACTAAAGGTTGTTATGGCTACGATCTACACATTGATACATCTCTGCACGATAGCGTGACGTCCTTACTGTGTCTCAAGAAGTGTGCATCATTAGGAACTCACATGGTTGTTCTTGGGCGTCTTGAGCAGTATCCTGAGCAGCCCGTTGATCCCCGAGGTGGAGCCCAATGTCAGCACTGCCTGATCCAGGTCCTCCTGGGTCTTCAGGGGCAGCAGCAACTGAAAGGACAAGAAAACATACAGCACATGACCTTTTCATTCACCATTGTTCCCGAATGATGGCGTATAGACGCATCAGCTCATGCGTGACGTACTGTGGATGTTGTTCGCCTTATTAATTACTTATTAATGAAAAAATGAGGCTTTCACAGACCCAGATTAAGTTGCGTCAGATTCATAACAGCAGCCACGCATCTTAAAATGCGTCCGCTAGTTGTTTTTGTACCTCTTTCTCCATGAAGAACATGTCCATCTGCTGGCCGAAGGCCTCGGTCACTTTCTGCAGCAGCTCCTTGATCTTCAGCGGCCTCTGGAACGGGATGATTCTGGGAAGCAGAGAACGGCAGCAGGGTCAGAGGTCGGAGATAGAAGCCCTTGTTGTGTCTAGCTTCACGAGCTCAGGCTCCGCGACCCAAAATAGCAGCTGACTTGCAGCTTTACCTGCTCATAGATCACAATGTTTGTTCCAATTGTTTCACGGCAATATGACACAGACAAGAGAAAAGAAGAGGTAGAAAGAACGAGAGACTGAGTTAAAGATAAGGTTCGGTTCTTTGTAACATGTGGATTGGATGACTCTCTTTCTAAGCTATTTTATGACAACGTTTCTATGGTAACAAGAGGAAAAATGGACAGGTCAGCTGGGTCAAGGAGAGGAGCGAGCTGATGCTTAAAGGGGCATTAATCAATGCGATGAAAACAAACAGTGGAAGAGTAACCCCCCCTTGACGCATATGAGCGTCTTATCTACTGTACGCCTACATGTATGACTGAGTGTGTCTGTCTGCGTCCGAGCTTATCAGCGACTGTTTGCAGGGAGTGTATACAGTATATGGATGCGTGCATGTTTGCAAAACTCCACATGCATGAGTGTGCTTCCCAATCAGTGTGTGCATCGGGCCACTGTTTCAACACCACTGGGCCTCTCCACTAAGCCAGCACAAAGGCAGATGGGAAACTTCCTGAGAGGAAAGGGGAAAAAATCTGGAGCGGCAGCAAAAAGCGGCAGGATGTGTGTCTTTCCCTCCTCTTTTTAAAGAGTGACAGAGTGAAAGATACAGAGACGCGGAGATATTTACAGACTGCGAGAGGGAAAATAAAGGAGACAGCCTGAGAAAATAAAAGGAAAGAAAGAGAAAGAGATTCTCTCCGGTATTTCTTCTCCTCTCTCTGCCGTCGGTCTCTGCTTTTGAAGAATCTGCAGCCCACTATCTCTTTATAGTATCCTGATAAAAGGACTTGCTTTTATCCCAGCATTTCCTCATCAGAGGCCAAAGCTCTGCCTATCTTAATGACTACTCATTGGTTCCCTCATTTGAGGAGAGGATTCTGGGAATAGGGAGGCTTGCAGATCAGAGGCGAGCAGCAGCACAGCTAAACGCTCTCCATCTCTGTTTATACTCGCCGATGATGTGTCTGATAAAGAGCTAGAGGGATGTCGCGAGGGGGGTCGGAGGAGTATGAGGATGCTGCTCCGAAAGATATGGCTTTCCTTCCTCTGTGCAGGCATGTGGACGCACAGATTTGCAGAGTAAAACGAGTGCTTTCACACATCCCAGCACACTCTCTCTTTCTCTTTCCCTTTCTCTCGTGGACACAATCACAATTGCATACACATGAAAAAAAAAAAAAAAAAGGTCTGGCTCTGTTCCTTCACTCTCTGGCAAGAGACCCTGAGGCAGAGCCAGGGGGAAGAGAGGCACAGCTCCTATTTCCTGCCCAAAACCTTCAGTGCTTGCCAATGAAAAGAGAAACCGTCCAATTAGATTCCATTGTGGACAGACAACACGGTTATCCTGACTCAGGGACTCCTAATACCTCAAGTGCCGCGGACGCTGCTCAGATATAACATGTAATTCACGCCGGTGCTGCAGCTTCAATTGTACTCGTCCAGCTTTTTTTTTTTTTTGATGAAAACCCTATAAGATTTTATTTCTGTGTTCACAGGAATAGCAGGGAGTTTTTGATAATTTCATTAAATTTGATCATATTAAGTCATAATTGCCTTCATAGTCATGGTCAGGGGTTTCCTGCTCAGTAATTCAAGTTGAAATGTTTTCAGGAGGGCTCAGAAAGTAATTTAGTCACCTTTCCTTAGGTTTTAAGGCATGTTTATGTCAGTACTGCTTGTGTTTTCTTACAGCAGATAGAAGTGCCTAACAGGCGTAGACTATAAACACTCAAATATAAAGATTAAAGCTGCTTTAACAACTTTTTTGGCTACTTGGGGAAAGTGGAAACAACTTGTAAACACAACACTGACATATCATCACATTTTAAGTTGCTAAATTGCTAGCAAACAGTTGCCTATTTAGACCGATCCAGTAGATACAAAGCAACTTTCATTTGGAGTCGTGTTTCTGTCCAGCTGATGAATGTCACTGAAATATTCACTCTTCTTTTAGCTCTGTCTTTGTTCTCCACCAACTCTTGAGGAAAATAATCTCACCTTTAGCTGCTAAATGCTACGCTATGTTAGCCGGCTAATCCCTAACTTCATATGTTTGGTTCTGGGCGGGTGGTATACAGATGAAAACAGCTGCCTGCTGCTAAAAGCAACAAGTGTGAGCAGAAACAGTGATGTGCCTGAGTACATAATAACATACATAATAATGTGACCCATTGTTAAAATGAAAATGTTGATTAGAACAGCTTTAAATAAATAAATATGTTAGTCATGCTAATGCTACAATGTGATATTATTATTTTACCCCGTCGAGGTAACAAACTCAGGATATCCTACTGATTTCCAAAACAGGCCCTAAATCAAGTGAAAGCAGTCAGAGCTCGGAGAAACATAACATGGAAATAGCTTTTTTTTTTAAAAAAGAGAGAGAGTGTGAATAAAAAATGCATTAAAAAAAGAGTTGCTTTTTAAAAATCAGTGAATGGTGTCTTCCAGCGTGAGCTGTGAGAAAGAGACTGCGAGATGGAGAAAGAGAGAGGCAGAAATGCAGAGAGACAGGAACATGAAAAACTCGTCTCTTCCTCAGCGGTAGCCAATTAGGGTTGTGAAAAAAAAAAAAAAAAGCGAGAGAGGCCCAACGTGAAGTCGTATTCTGTGGGAGGAATGTGCCGTCTCCCTTCTCAGTCTCACTGCTGTGAGCCTGTGAGTTTCCAATCAAAGCCCAGCTGAACCAGTGCCTGTTCCTCTGCTCTATATTCTGATGAATCAAGGCAATTATTCTCGTAGGGTCTGGTCAGTCTCCGTCTGATGTTTTTTTCCACTGTAACAGTACACTCTGTGTTTGTCATGAGTTGTTTGGACAACTTCAGACTCTCTGCGGGTTATTGAATAAAGATTTCATGGGGACAAAGTATGTCTGCAAACTTGGACTTTACCCAGGATGCAATGCTAACGGCCAGACAAGAACCGGAGAGACTCACACACAGGGTCCATACAAGGCATGACGGAGCTGGGACCCAAGTGTAGACTAAATGAACACCGAGCACCAAATAAAGTCTCTCCCTCGTTCAAAAGAGAGGTTATTTATACTGGGCGCCTTAGCTTTCAAAGCGCTCCGACATGGTAAACAAACTGTAAGGCACATTGGTGGAAAGACCGTCTCCAGACAGAATGAGTGTAACCATGCTTCGCCTCTTGAGTAACCCTGAGGCTGGTGGTGTGAGGGAGGACAGGCAGATGTGGAGGACGAAGAAAACACACAAGATGGAGTATTAATTTGGGGTGTGCCTGGAAGACTGGACATTGAACTGACACTCTTGGCACTCTCTGTCCTCTTTTCGCTCACTCCCTCTCTCGGGGCCCTGTCTCTGCCCTCCTCCACCCCCACCTCCACCTCCCAACCCCCTTAAAAACGTCCCGTCCGAAGTCTGAAGCGCAAGGCCGCGGCTAAATGTCAAAGCTGGAATTCTTTCCCCTCTCTTTATGCTACTCTGGCATGTAACTGTGATTTCCCTTTTGACACAAAATCCCAGGCATGGCAAAGCATAACAAAAAAGATCCCGAAGTGAAGAGTTAAGGCTTGGACAGAGGAGTAGAAAAAACAATACGGAGGTTCCAACATACCGTTTTTCTCTCTCATGCTCCAGCTTGACTCTTAAATCCTGTTGAGAGGAAAAATAACAACAGAGGGGAGTTATGGAAGTGGAAAGTTAAAATGATTCATGGCTGTATGTGGGATTTGAGCTGCTGGATAAATGAAAGCGATAAGCCGGACAAGGAATTTAAACAGCATTATATGAGGATGATGATATATGTCTTGTATTCCTGTTGCTGTATTTTTATTCCTCAACACAAAGACAACATTATCCTTTGACTTGACTTAAAAGATGGCATGACACAAGCTCAAGTTTTCTATTTATAAATAGCAGGAATCTGGAGGAGCCTGCAAGTCTGAGTGAGGTAATGGTGATAACCGAACACTGATGTCATATCAGCGCAAAGTGACTGGCTAGAAAGAAGGGGTTTACCCCAACTCACAGATGAGCACTCTATGCGGACTCTCTCTGTCCCCTCACTGTTTGTTTATGTCTCGTCATAAACACTGGTGCTTCAAGAGGATCTGCCAATTATCATTCCACAGTGGGAACAAACGCACAAGGAAACGACTTCAGACAGAGGCACAAGGTGATAGAGAGGAGTTAAATCCTGGGGGGGACGTTTTCAGTGTGCAAAAAACATGTAGGAGAATGATTAGCCTGAAATGTATCATTTTTAATGATTTCTAAACACTACTATGGCTATAAACAGGTGACAGGACATAAACCACGCCATAATCTCTGCTTTGTGAATGTAGGTGTCATTTTATATATAAAATATATTTTTGAGACACACTCTAAGCGTTGCGCTTTGTTTGTGTGCACCCGCAGCATGCGGCTGAATACGACACGCCGCAAGCTGTCAAACCTTCTTCTTCGAGTTGAAAAATTCCCCATGCCAATAAACGCTGTGAATGCAGCACGCTGTCACATTAGCATCTGTAAAATGTGTTGGAATTAGACAAAAAAAAAGCTCAACCTTCACCTGACTTTGGCAGCTAGCAGATGTCAGTTCAGCAAAAAAAAATAAAGTTGTTTTGAGGTTTTGTGCGTAAACCCGAAATGACAGTAAAAGTTAAAGGCACCTCTGTGCTGCTGGTGTGTATGCTTAATAAACTGTAATTGAGCAGAAAGTGTGACAGATTTAATGTGATACTCAAACCAAAAATCTACACTTCACCCTCCCTGCATGCTTCAAACGTGGCTGTAAAAAGTTTATAGTTTGTACTCATGAAGAACGGCAGCTGTGATCAGACTGAATTCACGTCGGCTACAATGGAGCCCAATGGCAGGAAGTTTTTACAGCAGGAAAAGAAACTACAATCCACTTCTTCTCTGTGCTTTCGTGTACTAACATACATCCCAAACACTCACTTTTTTTAATCAGAATATAGCTGAATAAAGGCTACAAAGACGTCACTGATGATTGCAACGCTTATGGAGCTGTATTTGCACAAGTTTTATCATGCTTTATGTGGGGATGACGTGCAGCAAAGGGGCGCCAATTTGGGATGTTTGTGTTTCTGTTTTTATTTTTCAGCTATGAAAACGTGATTTGATCTGGACATAGCTGCTCTTCTTAGTCAGTAAAGAAACTACAAACCTTTTACAGCCACAATTTAGTGGTGGTCAGAGGCCGATTCAAAGCCCCGTTTACCTGTTTGTAGAGTAAAGTTCTGCTTTTCGGCTTGTGGCTGTTGTGCTGGGTGTAGCAGCGACCCAGGGCTGCCAGGTCCTTCATAATGGAGTTAAGCGCGTCCTCATCGTCTGGGGGACAGAAAATACAGTTTGGTTATCTGCAACCGCTCTCGCTTTCACTCATTCGAGATTAAACTAAAGGAACAGAGATAGTTGTGTATTTACCTAGCAATATAAGCTACCTTTGTGACCACTCCTTGGCATTTAAAAGTGTGTCACAGATGAGTGATGATAGCCTGAGAGTCTAACACAAATCCTGTCAGATCATTTGTCATGTGGTTTGCGTTGGAACTGATGTTGGCTCACACCAAGCGATGAGGCAACAATTGCTGTGTTACTTCCTGTTCTGGTACCCGATCTGATCTGTGGACTTTCCACTAATGGAAAGAATCCAGTCATTTTGTCTCTCTCACATACTTGTAACAATATACTGTTTACGGAAAGAGAAGATTTCTCTGTGCGACACCTGTTTGAGGCAAACCTAACAATGCTGCACTCTGCATACAAAAGTTATGAAAGCACCTGCTGCAGAGGGGTGAAACGTGTAGCCTGGAGCGCCGTTATTAAGCATTTCAATATTTCATTTAACCTCTTAAGCCCCAGGGTTTCCCAATTGCACTTTACAGTTCTTTTTTTTATATTTATGATAAATAAATCTGTTTTACTTTGATTCAAACTTCAGTTGCTTTGTATGGTTCGGTGGATTTTTCAAAAAAAAAAAAAAAGTCAAAACTGTTGGAAATGGATGATGAACCCTAAAAGTGACATAAAAGTGAAATATATAAAATTTCAAATGGCACAGCTAAGTGTGCCAAATATGCCCGAATCAGACGATCGGTGGTTCGATCCCCAGCTCCTCCAGTCTGCATGTCTTGGGCAATAGACAGATACTGAACGCCAAAGGCTGCGTCTTCGGTGTGTGAATGTGTGTGAATGAGATACGTAGTGTAAAAGCGCTTTGAGTGGTCGGAAGACTGGAAAGGCGCTATATAAGTACAGTCCATTTACCATTTACCGTGGGCAAAGTTAGGGATATTCGGCTTTTGGATGAAATTTCCTTCACAGGTGAACTTAATTTGAACGTCTCTAAACTTTTGAATGTCCAACTGTTCAATGTTTTAGTACTTATTGCATAACACGCTGTTCTCTAACAAGGCGATTAACTGCAAAAATCACAACGAGTGTCTGATCCATGAATCGATCACTAAATGTTCTGGTTCAGTGACTGCTGTTCACATTTTGACGACACCCAATGATCGATCAACGGGACCTGGCCAGTGCGAAGCTTCAAACGGGATGTACTCAGAGGGAAGCTGCCACTGCGCCGAGTGTCATCAGCAGGTTGCAATAAGTCGACTTGTGAACAGCTTGAGACGTCGCTGTCAAGCTGTAATCGATGCTCAAGGATACATGACAAGATACTGAGACATTGACATTTTTTTGTTCACCATAGTAGTTTGTAGTTAATAGTTTGAAGAAATCACCATTGCATGCTTCTACTTAAATGCCCTACTTTCATGATATAATATCACTGTAGCACAAACCTTTTACATTTTCCATAAATTTCACCCGAAAGTCAAACATACTTAACCTTTTGTGAGTTTAGAGCTGCAGCTGGATCATTTCAAAGAGATACTCATTGTAAAAGGGTGAAATTTTTGCCATCTTAATTTACTCTGAGCCAGTGACATGCATACTGATACATCTGAACAAATGTCACAAGTGTTCCCTTTATTATGACACCAAAATGATTCAAATAGACCGTGTAGTTACAGAGATATACTCTGATCATATGTCATTTTCAAGCAGAGGCCTAAAAAAGAGGCTGGGGCTTACGAGGCTAGGGATCCTTTACAGTAATTTGGACTCCCGTAATCAGACAAAGACTGATCTTTTTGAACTGAGATTACGAACTCTGATGGAGAAATCAAGAGCCAAGTCAAGTGCGTTTAAAATTCATACTTCACTCCGTAAAGAGGACAAGCCTACGGTGTCGTTCATTCAAAAAAAATAAAAAAAATAAAAACAACCTCCAAGTGCGAGCGATCTAGCCAGTTCTCTATTTCTCACTTCCCTTTTCCGCCTTCACACTTCCCGCCGCACACTCTCGCAAACACGCTCTCGTGTGTAAAGGGGGCAATCATGCAGATGAGCATGTCAGGCATTACCATATCAAGAGACTTTAATAGAACCAATTATCTGAGTGCGGTGATTACAATATAAGGAAGAGGTCGTTGACCTCAGCTCCTGCCTGCCTCTCCGATGAGTCCTGGGTGTATTCATTATAAAAAAAATAAAAAATAAAAAAAACACACACACAAACACCTTGTTCATCGAGAAACCAGGCCAGGTGTGTGCTATGCAATCCAAACAGCACCTGCAGGACGGACAGCATTCTTTAAAATGAAAGGGATCTGTGTGTTTGTGTGTGTGTGTGTGTGTGAAAGACCACTGGGAATGTCGCTCTCATAGCAAAGTGTGATAGTAGCACGGGGAGCAGATGGGCTCTGAGGCAACATTTGATCTCGATCCCACTGTACGGCTCTTGTGGCCAGCTGTTCGCCGACAGCGGGCCAGTCCGTTGGGTTCACCCAGGGGACACGGGACACAATACACACACACACACACACACACACACACACACACACACACACACACACACACAGATTTACACACCCAGATTAGGGATGCACCGCTCTGACTTTTTTTTTCTCAATGCCCACTCTGATCTGTTCAGGGTTTTTTGCTGATGGTGACTCCTGATCCGACTCTAGCGGTTAGGGTTAGGGTTAATTCAAAATCTAATCTCACTATGTGGATCATTTTTATGTAACAAGCTGAGGCCCCCAAAGACTGAATGAATGTAACTGATCTGAACTCGATACACGATCCGTTAAATAACGGCCGTATTTCCCTGATAAAGATCTGATATTTCTCTCATCTTAATATAAGTATTCATAGTATGCATACTATTGACACACCTAGCGGCATTCCCGATTGATCACATTTAATCTAATCAATCTCTAAAGGTCGATAAACGGCAATACAGTGTTTTTAATTTTTGCACAAAACCTGCCCTATTGTTTCCTACTTAGGGAAGTAAGTTAAAGGTCCAGTGTATCAGATTTAGGAGTATTTCTTTGTAGGAATGGAATACAACATTCATCAGTATGTTTTCATCAGTTTATGATAACCTGTGTATAAGATTTGTTGTTTTTTTGTTGCTTTTATTTGCTTTATATCTACAGTGAGAACGGGTCCTCTTCCACGGAGTCCACCATGTTGAACCGCCATTTTTCTACAGTAGCCCAGCCAGAGTTTTTTTCCCACACGCTTCGAAGAAGGAGAGGTTGAGGCTTGGGTTGCAATCTGCAACTTCACTGCTAGGTGCCGCTAAATCCTACACGCTGGACCTTTAAACAAGTGTGTCCAAATTAGCTTTGTAGTGGCCACCATCCATTAATAAAGGCCGCTAAGAGGCTGAGCAAGCTCGTGCCGCGACGCGTTAAATTTTGGAGCCTATGTCACCCTCTTTGCCACCAAGCGCACATATAAAAACAAGGTGAAACCACATCCAGAAAACAAGTGTGAACTAAACAAATAAACAACTCAACCTACACACACACACACACACACACGTTTTGGCTGCTACGAGCTTATTTCTGTGTTTATAAAATAAATCCAGAAATTAACAATTGACAATTGTGGCAATCATAACTATTAAAACGTAGTGTAACAGTTACAAACATCGACATAAACTTAAGCCATTATTAACCAACATAAACTCACAGTCATACCAGAACAAGTAAGGCTGTAGCAGTAAAACATCTGAATGCAATGAACTAAGTAAGGGTGTTATTATGGGAGTTTTTATGGTGTTTATTCCCTGTGGATTTTTCAGTGGAAGAATGATTCCATCCTTCAAAAGCTGCATGATCACAATTCTTTCATCACCATTCGGCTTTTCACTGGAAAGCTAATTTCTATATTTAGCTCGTGTAAACTGAAGTTAAACCGCGCCAGCTGCTAGCCGAAGAGGTGAACGTCTTGTTTGACAATCCCGATATAGCAGCAGGATCAAGGTGAGGGACGACGCAACTCCCCGCTCCCTGCTGACCGGCACACTCCCTTACGACTTACAGATAAATAAGGTGGCACGATAAGAAAAGTTACACCCACGAAATCCCTGCCCAGAGTGCAAACAGTGGAAAGAAAGAAAGGAAGCGCTGAGAAGGGGGGGAACTGATATTCTTGAAATTGATGATGAGAGCTCACTGGGCACTTTGTCAACATCTGAGAATTAAGTATAATTAGAGACAATCATAAGTGTTTATCAAATACAGTGGCATGCTGTGATTGTGGCTCGTTAGCACATTCCTTTATGTTTATAACTACATGTGTGGGTTGTGATAAGATAAGGTAATTGTGAGACAGGTGAGCAACTTCTGATGTCTTCCTCTTGGCTCGATAAGACCGAAGGAACAATAGAGAAAAGAATGAAAACACTCCTACATATGCAAACAAGCCGCATACCTCCACAGACATAACCACACGCTGTTTCTTCGTAGCATGTACATATACTATATAGACCTTAAGCTCCCTGTTGGAGGGAGGATGGGTAGTTAAAATATCAGCTGTCAGGAGTGGTGGATGACTAACAGCCTGACCAGGCCTGTCGTCTCCGAACAGGAAGGAACTGAGTCACTGTCTCTGTTTCTGAATGCGGAGCTGGGTTAACCACTTTATTCCACATCAGGAAATTAATAGATTTTTGATTGAATCATTCAAAGATGGACAACTGAAATTCAATAAACATGCTGCTGTTGTACGTATCCTGTAAATGCAAGACAAGGAAAGAGAGCAGGATGTTTTGTTTTGTTTCGTAAAGATGGGATTTTACTGCAATTAATGACAAAATCAAATATATTTAGCTGAATCTCATTTCTTGTATTAAAATCACAGCTTCATCACAGCCGCCACGCAGTTCTCACACTCTCACTGTGTGCGATGATGATGAAGTACGGAGCTAGAGCCAGGAGGCAATTAGCTTAGCTTAGCCAAAAAGACTGGAGGCAAGGGGAAACAGCTAGCTCCGCTTTTCCCGTCTGAAAATCGAGAGTCGAATCGTAAGAGTTCGTCTACCTGCCCTCACAAAATAGACGGCACGAGACGCTAGTTTGCCCCTGTTACTAGTCTTCATGCTAAGCGATGCTAAGATAGCTCCTTAATACTAGCGCAAGTCGGTGTATCTTGAGTAATTTAGTCAACCAAATGACCAAAATGGGAGTTATTTCTTATAATCAAACCCCACACGACCTCCATCTTTAGTTCTCATTATCACTGCCTCGCTCTCTGGTGACAAGTGTTGTTTCAGTCCTGCCTCTACAGGCTTAGAGCCCCAGACTACCCCGAGCTACCCTGGCAGTCAAGGATACAAAACAAACAGAGGCTTGCATGTGTGTATTTCTGTGTGTGAGTGTGTGTCTAAGGCCTGTGCTGTGACCTATGGATAATAGTAGAGAGAGGAGAGAGTGGGAGGGCCTGTTGGCGAAGGGGGACGTGAGAGTGTGAGAATTGCGTGGTGGCGTACAGATCCGGCTGTGATGGCCGCCTATAAATGAAGTTATTACATCACTGAGGCCTGGTCCACACAGGCCGCTGCCAGGCTTGAGGCTGGCCAAGGCTAACCACAAGCACAGTGGAAAGCAACCAGCTCGCACATCACTGCCAGGAGCAGCCTTACAAACCGGCTACAGGGACTCGAGGATGTGACCGAGAATGGTTGATAGTTTTCTCTGATGTGTGTGCGTAGTTTGAAATACCTGCATTTGAATTCCTGTGCTTCTTTCTTGTGTTTTAGGTAAAATGTGACCAGCATAAGAAGAGGGGGAATTCCAGGAAGCTGAGCAGAGCGAGCAACATTACACAATGGAGGCTGATTGCTGGGCATTGCATCACCACTCTGCATCTTTCTTTTTTTTATCAGGCTAAAGCCGAGAACTGTGAATGTGGCCGTGGGTGAAATGAAGTTGGAACTCCAGTCCAAGAGAGTTTTAACATAAAATTATTCTCCTGTAGCCGTGCTGCTCGAGCAGATAGCCTCAACAGCTAAAAGAGTTCGGAGTTGAAGACGCAGGCTTACAGCCCCCGAGAGTGTTTAAAGAATAACACTGGCTTTAAGAGGCAAGTACTGCAACTCGCAGGCTAACAAAGTGTGTGTGTGTGTGTGTGTGCGAGGCAGCCTGCCTGAATGAAGACATTGAGGGGATTTCCTGGTGCCGAGAGACACATCATGGCAAAGGCATCCGGCTGGATTAGCAGCTGGAGCCAAATGTGTCCTCACTCTGCAGCAGCACGAGCCGAGCTCTGACGCACAACACACACACACGCGCATGCACACTGATACACACCAGCCATAGTAAGCAAAGCACACTCTTAACTCTATACACACCTTGATGTTTGTCGAAACTGCGATAGAGCTAATTTAGCACCGAATGGGTGTAACGTTTAAACCTCTGAAGTTAATCTTTCGTTGAGAATAATGACTCTGATGTAATGTACGGTATTGTGGGTGTGTGACAATAGTTGCGCAATTAATGTTTGCACAAGGTCTATGCCGAAAGTCTTTTCATTGGTGAATGTCTGCAAACACTTCCATTCAGTATCTAAAGGTTGTGACATTCCTTCTCTTGGCCTGCCTTCCGCTATACTGTAATGGAAATGTAATGAGCTCTTAAAGAGGGCTTTGTATGACTGAATTCATGTTAAAGAAATAGTTTGACATTTTGAGTTGAGTTATTTAAACTGCAGTAAATGTTTGTGTATGAAGTGCAGAGCTAGAGCCAGGTGGCAATTAGCTTAGCTTAGCCAATAAGACTGGAGGCAAGGGGAAACAGCTAGCTCCGCTTTTCCTGTCTGAAAATGCACAGTTGATACCATACACCATAAAAAGACAGAAAAGTTCATCTACCTGCCCTCAAAAAATAGATAGCACTAAACACTACTTTGCCCTTGCTACTAGTCTATATGCTAAGCTATGCTAAGCTAGCTCATTAACACACAATCTGCTCATTCACCTTTAACCGTATTTCTCAAACTGTTGTTATGACACAATTTCTGCAATGCTCTTTTGTCATCTGTGACTATCAAGTTTTACCTTGTGAGTTCCTGTGCTGTCCGGGTCCATATTGGAGACCGACATCTGTGGAAACAAAAGGCAACGCAGTTTTGGATTACAGTGGAAAGAAGTCAAAAATAAAGTGCCAGGGGTGTGTTTGGTTTTCAATGGGAAGAATAGACCACAGATATCCATTCAATATTTTGATCTTTGTTTATAGAGGTCAGTTAGCAACAGGTTGAGACTACAAGTCCTGTGCACATGCAAATATGGCACAGGAGAGAGCCTATTGTTTCAGTTATATGGAGGAACTCAGTCCGTGTATGTGTGTGTGTGTGTGTGTGTGTGTGTGGTTTTGCATAGAGGTACAGTAGAAGTGCATGTGTGTTCACAGGCCTGGTAAGTGTGAATATAAATAAATGTACAACACTGGGGATCTTGCACACTTTTAGGGGACATTTGTCTGCACTTCCTATGTGCAAAATTAAGTGACCATGTCTAAATAAAGTATGAATATCAGGAAAATAACATTTTTATTAACAACAATGTAAAAAGACCAAAACAAGTGTGTATAAAAGAGGCCATCTGGAGCTGTTAACAGCCTCCTCACACTTCTCCGCTCTTGTACACGTGTTATTTTTCTCTGCACTGTTTCTGCCAGAGGATGTGCGAGAGGTGTGTATGTTTGTGTGTTTCCCTGTAATCGTGCAAGTATCTGTACTATACGACAGCCCCCGCTTTCGAATACTACTCACCCATGTTTACTGTCATCATCAGGAAGTGGCCCTGTTGAACTCGAGCACGGAGCTCAACTTCTCTCTGCAAGCGAAGATTTCATCCTGAGAACAAAAAAGAAAAAAAAAAAAAACAGTTTCAACATCCAAGATCTGAACTGTGCCACTTTCCTTCTGCTCGGTGCGCAAAATATTTCTATGATTGCACAAAAACAATGACAAAACAGGACACAGGTGGCAGTTTCAACACAAAGCGCTCTTTCCAAATATCAATGTCAGGGCTCCTGTTATTTATTTAATCTTTATTTAACCAGGATGGTCTCTCGAGATCGACATATCCTTCTCTTTTTTTTTAAACTCCTGGCAGACAAATAACAACATGACAGCCAAGAGCTGCATTCGATGCTGGTAACTCAAGCCATCTAAATCCTGTCAATGCCCCGATGCCTCTTTATTGCCACTTTTAAAGAAACAAAAGCCAGCAGCAGGTGAAGGTGGAGGTATTCTTCAGTGTTTGATGATGGGAAGATGAAGATTTGTGCCCTTGAGATCCCATGGTGCGGCAGTCAGTCAGGCGTGGGTGTTTGCCTGCCTGCCTCAGGTACAGACCACGAGCACTTCAAAGACAAAAGCCTTCTTTGTGCATTAAGTCGGTGAGCGCAGAGCAGAAAAGTGGCTGTCACATCTCTTAATGAGGTGATACAGAAAAGAGTCTTTTACCTCTGACAGTTGTTTTTTTGTTAAACTGATGATATTAAGTAAAGAATGGAGCAGAAAATGGAGTAAATGCATCCCAAAAATCAATCTCATCATCGTTTACACATACCAAACCATCATTTAATACTGAAGGAAAGTGATGTGTTGACTTTTCTCAAAGACGATTTTCACATCCTGTTAAAGGCTACTTGCTGATACACACATTTGTTCTTTTTTTAACGCCGGCTTCGCACAAATGGGAACAGGAACTATAGAAACAGCTGCCGTACAGTATGCTGTGATATTTAAATGTGCCTCCTTCCATACACCATCAATCACAAAGCCATGTAAGGCGAAGCAAAGTGAAGCTGCCAGCTATCGGGAGCTAAATTTAATAAGCTGACTAATCTAGATTTTAAATAACAGCAACTGTCACAACAAGTGACACATTTTTATGATCAGCTAAAATGCAGCGTAACAGAAAAGTCATTAGATCAGGGAATCCCCTCTTGTCCAAAGTGTGCTAACTTTAGCTAAAATTAGGTGTAAGTTACTGGTCATATCATATCCGGCAAAGTTACATCAGCACAAAATGCTGAGAGCATTGTATTAAGCAAGAGCGCTATTGCTTATGAATTCAGCTTGTGATTTGAGGGGGAACAATGTGCTCTTTCTTCTGTCATGATGTTGCTTTAAAATGCAAAATTAAAAAAAACAAAACACGAAATGACAATTTGCATCTGAACACAGCTCATAAAATAGGAAGTACAAGAAAAACAGGATATCAGAAGAATTACAGCACTTTAATACGCCTGTTCCTTTTCTGTGTGAATGCAGACACGCAGCCGATTTACTGCTCGTTCACGTTATGAACAGGCACTTTATAAGGACACCATGTGACTTTTATCAAAAGGGGTTAACAGGTTGTTACGGCTGAGTGATTGTAGAACTCGCTGCTACTGACTGCTTGTTGCTACAGACAGCAAAAAAGAGAATCACAGATACTGTTGTCAGTGGCTGCACAGCCTCAATGATGGAGCCAACGTTTTGGCTCAGCGCTGCAGCAGTTTGACTACAATGCTTCAGTTCTGCTGTTGTGGCACTTTTTATGATTAATTTTTGCAGCAAACTAAACACTCCATCACATGATTAATTGCAGAGTCCCATTCAAAGGAAGCTGGATTACAATGGGAGTGAAAATCAATGCAACATATTAGTGTTAAGGAGAGATAATACAGTGGGAGAGCAGTATGTATTCATGCAAGGCTTACAGGGGAACATACAGCCTGTATTAATGAAGAAGTGAGGGTATACAGCAACCCAACACAAAATATTTGAGACTAAAGAGCCTCCAGAGAGATTAATAGCAGCACCCCCCCAGATATTTTTCTCTTAAAGCATCATTTACTCTTTGTTTTGTTATCTCCAGTGTCCATGCGTGCGTTCTTGTGCTTTTAAAGCCAGCACCACTGTTTACACTGTGCATCCCGAACGTTCGGCACAGACAAACTCTTCAGACTGTCTACAGAGACGCTTTCTCTTTGTGTCAGCCAGCAAAACTTTTCATAAAAGCAATCAAGACGGCCACTGGAGCAATTTACACAGCCTGAGGGGGGCAGAGTCACGGGGTGCCAGCTGAGTGTGAACATGCAGTACACCGCTGTCAGGGGCGCAAAACACAAGCTGAGCTGATGGATCGGAAAGATTAAAGTCCCTGTGAAGTAAGAATAAATATGTGTTCTGAGTTTGTCAGGCAAAAAAAGAAAGTGTTATTAACCACCCAGCCAAATCTGAATGATTAATAATATCGACAAGTTTATGAAAGTGTCAAAATCAGGTAAAAATTAGCAGTATTCTCAGCTCCAGGACTGTGGGGGCGTGTCCGCTGCTCAGGGTGGCCTCAGCGTGTCATTGAGCCACCCTTTAGGACCGCCCAAAAAATCCTGGACTGAAAACTGGTGAAAAACTGTTTTAACCTCTAACTCCACATTTCAGTAATATATCGTTCAAAGTCTTTTCACATGTTTTCAGCAAATATCATCCAACATATTTAATGTTTTTTGAAAGAAATCTCAGAATTGCCTTTACACAGGCTTTAAACTTTAAAGAGCCTGGCAAACAAATGTTACAAGGACGACCACTTTCTAAAAACATCATGATATGAGTGCTAAATGTGGGCCAACTTATATCCATCCATCCACTTTCTATAGCTGCTTATCCTTATCAAGGTCGCAGGGGGCTGGAGCCAATCCCAGCTGACATTGGGCGAGAGGTTAGGTACACCCTGGACAAGTCGCCAGTGGGCTAACTTATATTAATCACCTAAACACTGCAGGGTTTTTTTTGTACACCTTGGATTGAGTGGATTGAAGAGTGGTATGATACGTCCGGCTGTGCTAGTATGGCGCTGCTGACCACACATGAAAGAGATGAAGTGCAGCCACAAGACAGGTGGTCTCCTAACACCACGTGGCCCAATCTGTTGGTGCTACACACACACACACACACACACACACACGCACGCAGGAATAGAACAGCCCCTGTCTTGTGCCAGCGAGTCACCAGATGGCCCATCTGTTTCGCCCCTCTGCCCAGCAGGGATGCCGGGCTAGTGGTGCCCACAGATCGCCAGCCCAGTTCTCCACACGCTTCTTGGCAGACGAGCGCCGTGACAGCCCCGCTTGTTGAAGATCAAATGCTAATCGCCGCTCTGGTTCTTGTTGCTCTGCTGCCACGCGTCCTGCAAGAAAAGGCCGTCTGTCTGTCCACTAGATCATGAGACAAACCTACAAATGCTACTACCCACATCCAGAAGTGCTTCGAACGCTGTGACGCACTTCACTGTCAAGATATGGATAACATCCCCGCTTGGACCAGTGTTTCACTGGCAGAGGCCTCTCCTTTGTCACAGTATGAGAACTGTGTTGAAATGACAGAGGCAGTTAATTAAAAAGAGGACAGCAGAGGATGGGATTTCAGATGAGGGTTGTGGGGAATTGTCTGAGCCAGACAGAGCAGAGCCGTGCTCCTCAAACCACACGTCACAATTTTATTTTTATTAGACTGATTGAGAAGGAATCACAGCCAAGACTACGTGGGCAAGTACGTAAATGTATGCGCACATACATACTAACCTCTTTCAGCTATGTTACGTCACTTTCTGACAAAGTAAACAATATGATGTCAGCTGTAGGTCTCAGAGGGAAACTACCCCTTCTTTGCAACAGAGAAGTGAAAGGTCTGCTCTTCAGCTGCCTGGTGGCCCGCGCAGTATGATCTAATGTCTGACATCACTCCAGTGGAGTCCCAAGGAAATCGCTGTTTCAGAGGTCATCTTCTAAACTTTGCAACAGGCCTGTTTTGGGCTCATCATTGGGTTTCCATAGTGCAGCACAGCTTGTCTGTAACAGTCATCAGATGCCAAAATAGATAGTCCATAAAGAGAATCACAGAGATCAGTAGGTGGAAAGGACAAGACATCTATGAAAGTTTGATCAATGAGGACATACGACGGGGTCAAAGCGGAGTATCGGTGGAAGACAGAAAGGATCAGAGCCGCAAAAGTGCAGATTTCGTGCAGATTTCGTGGACATCACAGATGGTATGACATGGTTACTTAAACTCCAGGACGGGCAGCAAGTTTTAGCAGCATGTTTGCATGTTTTAGCCACTTTAAAGGAGCAGTTTGGCATTTTTCTGACATTTAATAGACCAAACAACTAATCAATTAATTTCATCGATAATGAAAATAATCACTTGTTGACACGTGTCAGAAATCTTATACTTCAGTAATAAACAAACAAGATATAACATGTTAACTTGGGGTTTATCTACCCCAAAGTTTGTATAAACTCACTTCAAAAGTTCTAAATAAGCAATATCAAGGTTTGTTTCATGTAAAGTGATGCGGTTAGCTGCGATGTAAAGTGTTTTTTTATGTGTATCTAATGGTTAAAACATACAAAAACTGCTGATATGGCCGTTTAACATTTGTAATTCGTGATCTGCTGACATGACAACACCGGCTTTTAAATGCTGTATCCAAAATAAAAGTGAACAACACAAATCTGCACTGCTGATGAAGTCACATAATGCATTAGAGGCACAATATCATGAGGAGACGGTGAGCTGGTCACAATACCCGGTAGACTGACTGAATTGCAACACAGGCAGGAAGTGAAGGGTGATTAGTGAGCCACGGATATTTAGGTGACTTACTGTTTTTTAAAAGGTCAGTAGCGGGGGTGTCCTGTCCGCTGAACACTTGCCAAGACTGTGCCGTGGCCACATGAGTCAGAAGCATTATTGAGGCTGATTCTGGGAAGTGAGACAATACAGTATGTCCCTCCAGCACAAGCTTTGGGTTTTCTATGCAGGGACGCACTTGAGGACTTCTGGGTGGTGGAAGGAGTGCGTGGGCGGGAGGACGTCACTCCATGTGGGGCCCTCGGCACTCATTTATCATAACCTTGGCTCTTCTTTGCCTTGTCTCACAGGAGTTATTGCAGAGAAGAGATCCAAGATTTTCAATGGAACACACGGCTTAACAAGTCCTTCCTTAAACACAACAAAAGGATCCTGGCACTAAATCTATGTTTTATTTCAAATAAAGGAATTTCCCTTTTGATTTGATGCCATTATTTGCACATTTGTATCACTTGTTTCAACTGTAAATGCATGTTCAATAAGAGGAACTGCACTGGAGTGTCAATCTATCTCTTCGTGGAGCATGAATGAGTTTCAATTTAGGGTTATTTATACATGTCACACCCAAGGTGACACCAGTAGTCCTAGGAAAAAGTCGTCAGGGCCCAAAGGGGCTTATAAATAGTAGAGCTGGATGTACCATGTTAACTCAATCCACTAGTTCCAATCAGACTCCAGTGTAAGAGGATCCTCCTCAGTGAAAGTGATGGCTCTATTAGCTCAGAGATAAGTAGATCTGTCCGCCATTATCATCAACCACACAACACTGGCTAAAAATAGCCAAATGAAGGAGTGATTCTCCTGCCATCCACAATATACCCACTCCCTGGATCACTAGAACCAAGAGAAGAATCTAAGCACAATCTGTAAAGTAAGCTGTCTTTTCCATTATGTGACGACACGCTATTGCAAGCACATTCATTCATTGTGTTTCTCCACCCATATGCAGCCATGCGGAGACAGCTCATAAGACTTAAACTTATTTCACGAGGCAGAATGTCAAACAGCTGTGGTTCAGGACGAGGCAAGAAAGTATTTCTGCTTTGCCACCAAAGGTTTATCCATGGAGAGTGGCTCGGTTCTGGACTTTTGATACTGAAAAGTCCCCACATGTCGTCTTCCTTTAACGTCTCTGCAACTAACTGCAAACCAGCATTGCTTCTTTATTTATGTACTCATATCGGAAAGCACTGGAATACAAAAACAATGATGCCTGACCAGTAACGGCATCCCACATAACACTTTGTTTTCAGTGTTATTGTATCCAGTCTGGCAGTGTGTTGTCTATCTGGCTGTCCTTGCAGACTCAGGATCTGCTGTTGCTGATGGCATTGTCCTTACGGTCAGACAAGCCAAGCAGCTCAATCAGGACAACTTCCTCTTGGGTTTCTGGAGATGAAGTGGAGGAGGGGAAGGGGGGGCTGGACCTGACTGCATTCTCACAGATAAAAAAAGGCGACATAGGCTGACTTCGGAAAGCAGTCGGACTGCTTTTCTTTCCCCATATTTTTTCTTCTGTAGGCTGAATTCAGAAGTAATTTTCTTCCATTACCCTTTCCAAAAATACTGCATAATGACAAAGCAATAAGAACTTAAACGTACATTTTTTCTAAAGAATCCCGGAAACTCAGTATCATCATACAGAAGCGCCGCTGTCAGCAATTACTGGTTTACGTCATCTTGGGTGTGCCGCAACCAGCTTTGCACACCTGTATTTGTGCAGTGTCAGTCTTTCTTCATTGCACATGAACTCTGTCGCAGTGTCTAGAAAGTGTTCGAAAAACTGAGATCTTGAGGTCCACTGATTTTCCAAAGGGTTCAAATCTGGGTTTGACAAAGCATTTTTTTACGATTTTATCGAGCCGAGAGGTGAATCCTTCCTTCTGTTTTCCTCAAGCAAATATGTATGTGTCCAAGCTCGTTGTTTTCTTTGTCCTGACCTGTTTTCAAGTCTCTGCAGCTGAGAAGCATGATGCTACAACTACCATGCCTCACTGTAGGGATGGTATAATCCAGGTGGCTGTTATTTGGGTTGTGCCAGATACAGTGCTTGGCAATCACGCCAAAGAGCTCAATTTCTTGTCTTGTCAGACAAGACAAGCTTCTTCCTCTCATGCTCTGTCCTCTGTGCCATCTGGCAATGTCTGAGAGGGCTTTCGTCAGTGTTTTACTAAAGAGCGACTTCGTTCTAGCCTTCTATCTGCCCACAAAGCTCTGATTGATGTGATGAGTGCTGCAGAGATGGTTGCCCTTCTGCCTGGTTCTCCCATCTCTGCAGAGGACTGAAGCGCGCTTACAATGGTTACTTATTACTTGGCCTTTTCTTGCCCGGTTCCTGAGATTCATCAGATTGGCAGCTTTAGGAAGACTCATGGTGTTTGTAACAAACATCTTCCATTATGTCCCAATGATGGAACATTAAATGGTTTTTGTCCCCGTCTCTGGCTCAGTGCCTCAATACAATGTTATATAATAGGTCTACGGAGAATTGCTTGCCCTTAACAGCTTGATTTTGACAGGTGATGGCCCTTTATTTATTACATCCTGTGAACTGCATCTGCCCTACATGGACTCAAGTTAAGTTCTACAGATAGCGCAATAAAGATTGAAGGAAATAATCACGGTCTAAGCTCAGTCTGGAGTATTGTAGCGGGTATTTCTACATTAAACATTCAATAAACGATCAAATCTTTTACAAATGTGTTTGTTTTGTCATTATGCGCTAACATTGAGGGTTTCTCTAGCAATTTAGCCATGCTCTTCCACAAAGTTATGCCACTTAAAATGGATGGTTTGGCATCGAAAATGTCAAACTTGAGAGCAGCAGAGGCCAACATATCCTGACTTTTACTCCTGTGAAGGTGTCAAGCTCCACTAATTGCTGGCTCCAACATTTTCCATAATGCAATCAACAGCTTTTTTTCTCTTTTCTCACACCTCTGGTTTGTACAGCAGACTTTCAAGACAACAAAATGTGGAAAAAACTGATGAGTCTGACTAGTTTTCAATGCCACTGTTTATTGAACGCAACATTTCTGCTCTCTGCCATGCAATCAGAGAAGTAGTGAACACACGTAAACTCAGTTTATCCCACTCTGACAGTTCACTTATCTATTTTCAGATCATCTGTATCAATCATCAAGGGGATTTCACAGTTTACCCACATCTGTCTTTATCACAATAATCATGCGACCAGTTCTCAGCCAAAGTTTGTGACACTTTTTCCCATCTAATGACAAACTTGTTTTGTTATCCAGTGTAACCAGGCAACTTCCAAAACAGGCCTTCTTATATGAGTCACTGTAACCTTTCACCCCTAGCCCCTCTGGTCAGTGGGCGTCTGGCAAGTGGTCAGACTTCTGTGAATATGGCTCATGATGTCATGACTTCACACTCCTCAGTGGAGGGACTATGCGCGGGGAAAGAGGTCACGTTCAGTCTGATTAAGACACTCGACTAATGACTCGCAAAAAGGGGCCAGCATGAAATTGTCCTGAGTTGACAGCAGGATGTTAATGAGAGTTAATGGATGAACACTATTTTCTCATAAGTGGGCTGCTGAGAAATATTGCCAGCATGAGCAAAGTCTGCAGTGCATGGCGTAGAAGAATGACAACACAGGCCATGAATGACAAACAATATCGACCTCTGCGATAAACTCCTCTGTTTCAGACCCATTTCTTTATTAGTCCCATCAAAACACAATTAGTAACCAATCGCTTCTGTCTCTGGCTGGCATCTTTACTGTGGGATCCAGTCCTGTTATCAGCCAAATGGATTGTTTTGCTTGAGGCACACCAACCCGTATCTGTGGGCGGTTTCCACTTGACGGTTTGACTCTCACTTTAAGGCTATTTCGGAGGCCCCAGGGCACGCCAATGTGCTGATAAACTCATCCGTCAGTTTGCTGCTCAGACTCCTGTGAGTGCAGTTCATATGGATTTGATTTGATGAACACGATGGCCTCATTAAAATCTAATTTGGCGGATTGTCTCAGAGGTCTGCCATCGCAGGAATATGTGTTGAGCTCTGGATTGAATCTCACCAGCATCCTCATCACTTTTTTTTTTTTTTTTTGCACTATATAATTGCCACAACTCAAAAATACTTTCAAAAATGCATGGGTAGAAATGGGCAGGAAGCAGGGAGAGAGCAAAGGACTTTTCAGGACAAGAGCTGAGGTTTCCACGTTTCAAGGAAAACACCAGTTTTTACTGACCACTGTGAATCACAGAGGTACAGAGCAGGATTGAGTCCACAAGCACAGGATGACAATGACCTTCCAGAAATCACTCACACCTCCAGACATGCAATTTATGCCTTACTGATGATACACACAGCACATAACATTGTTAAAAAACATGTGAAAAGAGTGTTTAACCACTGATGATCAATGCAAACCTTTATTTTGGCAGCAACTTTATCAACAAAGAACAAAAATGAGGCTTCAAATTGCACAAATTGAGACACATTTCGGGTTGCCCAAGTAACAGTTTCCACTTGCAAGAAGAAGGCCTATCCAGTGAGGTGTAAACAACTACAGCACATGCATGTGTTTGATCAAAACAGCTACAAATTAGCAAATTAATAACATATGCAAGTCTATTTCAGTGTCCCGGCATTTCATTTGCAATAAACAGGAAACAACAGTCTCAAAGCAGCAGTGATCTCAGTAACTAGCACCAAACAAATGAAGAAATCATCCAGGCTGGACTCTTACCTTGTTATCTCTCCATGTTCTGGTTGTGGCTGCAGGATTTGTGAAGATGAATTAATCGGCGAGTTTAAATTGTGACAAATATACGACAGGAAGAGCGGAAAAATCCCAACAGATGCAGAGCAAAACCTTCCCAAAACAGTGGGCTGATATCCGGAAACTGCGCTCTGTACTAAAGCGCAGAAATTACAAATACAAGCTGTGATCAGGCAGAAAGATCTCTGATCCCGGGTGCATAATCCAGATCTGCGGCTACAGACACGAATCAACTGCGATGGTTGATGTGTTTGAGAGTAAAGTTTTTTTTTTTCAGCCTGCTCCTCGCTTGTCTCCACACACACTACAGAGAGGAGCTGAGTTTTTCCCTGGAGCTGCGCCTCTGATGTCAGCAACAACGTGAGCTCCAGGAAGTGGTGACGCTCTCCGGTGGTGCGTTTCCAAGGCAGCGGCGACAAACTGGAGGGAGCAACGCCCCCCTGTGGACACCGGCGCTAAATACAACATCTGCTGCACATGCCTGTTTAATCTATCTATTCTGCAAACTTCGTGTCACTGGAGCAAAAACTGCATGATATTGACATGTCGAGGATATTCACACACCACTGGAAACACGTCATCATGTAATCACTCAAATAAATTGCACTCAGTTGGTTTCAATTCGGTTCAACTCGATTTAGTTAAGTTTAAATAAGTTAAATGTAGTTAAATTAAATTAAACTAAATTAATTCAGTTCAGTTCAGTGAATTATTTGTCACATATGACCATTAAAGAACAATAGTTAATAAGTAGTAACAACAATAATAACAACAATTTATTCATGAGGTCAGATATTTATTTATTCTATCATTTATTTGGTAGCAGTACTTTGTGTCCCATGATACCGTGTCGAGTCTTGTTGGATTTTACTCAGTTGTGAGAAATGAGCTGTACAGACAGAAAATGAATCTACTGCAACACATTTATCTAAAACAAGTGTAAGTAAGCCATTCGTTTGGTGATTTGGAGGTGAAAAGACATTAAGACCAGACAAAATTAGTTTATTAAATGTCCAGATTCTATACAACTGTTGTTACAAGAGCTCTTAAATTAGAATTTTCTATTTTTGAGATATATTCTTTCAATAACCTTGATTTTGGCTCAGATATATTCAATTACTGTATTAATATATCAATTATTTTATCTGTAATGTACACAACTAATCAGCTCTCATGTTTCCAACACATTTTGCCCGATAGATAGATAGATAGATAGATAGATAGATAGATAGATAGATAGATGATGTATATTCTGCTTTAAGCTGTAATGCATTCAAGGAACTCCTCCAGTTGCAGGGACACACGTACTGTAGATTTCCTCCCTGTGTTGTCATGACATCACACAGATGCTGGCAGATGTGGACTGTCACCTCATTCTTTACATCTGTTAGAAGTTTTGTTTAAACACAGTTAATCTGCATTTTGAGCTCGCATACAGTATGTGTATGTACTGTACCTGCTGGACAGAGTGGCAGGATGGAGTGATTATAAGTGCTTCACACAGTGATAAGCGCTCCTCATTAGTGCAGCCACAGTGTTTCTGACTGCTCTGTCTCGGTCCCTCTGGGGTTTCCAGTAACTGTGCCTGTCTACCCGTCAGCAGAGAGAGCTGCTCCTGGCTCAGTTTAAGCAGGTGAAAAAAGCCTAAATGGTCCACTAATTGCTCAATCCTCAAAAAATCATCACCATTAACCAACATTTCCTCCCTTCACTGTGTCTGCAGGATCCATTATGGACTTGGACGTTGCCTGTGGGTTAGAAACCGGATAACAACTGCACCACTAAAACATCCACTATACTGACAAATGATATATTTTATAGTTTAAATACACACTACACATTAGTGCCAAATATACATCTCAATGCTACAGTATATACATGCATATATTGCACTACAATCTGCACCCTTGCACTTGTACCCAAGAATACTTGTATATAGACATTGTGTGTTGGTTATTGTTGTTTATTTTTACCCACTTTTGTACGGCTTTGTTGTCCTTGATGTCCTCCTATCTAGCTTCCTGTAAATTGTTCTGTGTATGTACATTGAGAGTAACTTAAAACTGGACTCAGATTCATTGTCTGTGGACACATACGTGGCCAATAAAGCCGATTCTGGTTCTGATTTGCTTTTGGCACAAATGACACCCCATTTGCAGAGAGCAGGAGAGCAACCGTGTCAAAGTGAGCTCCGGGCTAATGGACAGTGACAAATACAGCAGTGTATTGCAGCAGGGAATGACTGAACACATCTTAACGGTGTTGTTCTCTTGTCAGATTGTGTAACCATTGCAGTGCGAGCTAGAGAAGAGGCCAACATTATTTATAATGGGCACAAAAATGTAACCTGAGGCCGCCCTGTCTCCTCTTTTTAAAAAAATGCTCCACTGACCTTGGATCGAGCGTTGCTCTCTTCAGATTAGTTCCACGCAGCTCTTGTTTTATTGTGATCAGATGTGCCCTTGCTCTGTGTAAGACTGCTTGAGTGTAATGAATATCAATTGGACATTTGCATCTCTCTGTGGATTTGCAGCGCTTGTAGATGTCTGTACTGCTGAACTGTGCTGTGGAAGAACACCATAGGCAGCTGTTAAGAACAATAACAGGTTGTGGGTGAGTGTGTTTCTTGTGTTTTTTTGTTTGTTTGTTTTGTGTTTTGCAGCATCACTTTAGAGGGTTTCAGAGAGATTTGGGGTCTCTGGAGGAAAGGACGATGCGTTTGCAGTCTGCTTGTTCACATCGTGTGAAAATTAAGACAACAAATTATGTGGGGGATATTATTTTGACATTGATCTGTCTGTTTGTCTGGCTGCGTATGAGCCTGTTATTGAGGACAAAATAACTCAAAAATAGCGTTGCAAAATTCCAGGAGTTTTCAAAGTTGGAAACTTTCCATGGGAATTAACAGGAATTAATGGGAATTAACAAGAATTTATGGAAATATATGGGAATAAACCTGGAATTTACTAAATTGAAGGTTGGCCTTTAACAGGGAACTTAAATATAGTATAGGGAAAATATATTTTAGCATAATCTTGATGAAAACAACCAGATTTCATGCACTTGAATATCTATGCTATTCCTCCATCGCATGCACAGATGATTTCTAACCCTGGACCACATTTTTGAGCCCAGAGCTCAAAGACTACTGAGGACACATAAAGTGAAATAAGTTTTGATGTTATTATAGGGTAAATATATTTGATGTATGGTATTAATGTTTAACTTGCAAACAGCACATGAAAATGTATTCATACAGTAGATAGCTAGTTGATAGCTAGCTAGCTAACAACATTTCATTGACCATTTATGCGGCTATCTTATCATGATGCTAGCTTACCCCCAATTACTAAATTACCCAAAATTTCCAGTTAATTCCCATAAATTTCCCATTCCCATTAATTCCAATGGAAAGTTTCCAATTTGGAATATTTCCAAAATACCCCAGCTTAACTTCCCATGGAAAGTTTCTGGAAATTGAACGAAGGTTTTCACCCCACTGTATGTAGAAATTCTGATTTGGTTTATTGGAGCACATTGCTGCATGCATTTCCAAATTTACAAGGAAAATGTTCATTTTTGGAGTTTTAATGGGCAAAATTCCTTGAATGTACTTGAATTATTGGACTTTATATTGAAACCAATCATGATTAATGTGAATCCAATGTTGTGGAAATCAACAAAAGCATCTCTCTCAGAGTTTTACTGCCATATTTGATTATTCTCCTACTTTGCCACCATAAAAATCACCAGTTGTTTTCAATCATACAGTCTCATGCGTCACAGAACAGTTTGTCCCTCTCAGAGACTAACACTTAGCCTTTAGCTGATACAGTTGTTCAGCTGCACAATTATTCATTGATAATTGTATCTATCTTGAGGTGAATTTCTGTCTCTATTCTGCTGAGTTACCTGAAAATGACATTTAACAACTGCTGGGAATGACAGCTGGAACACCTTTACAAAAAGATGAAGGAGACAGAGTATCACCCTGTGTTCTTCGCTGGACACACAGTGCTCATGCATGAAACGATAAGATATTAGGATAAGAGAACATTTCTTCCACTGCAGATATTACTTCAGAGGAGATGCTGGAGTTGACACATGAATGGATCTATTGCAGCAGTTCACACACATACATTCTCTCATAGTGAGCTGCAGCCGGGTGAGGGATGGAGTAGCACCTGTATCGACTGGTCGTTGGTCTACAGTCACAGCATTTGTTCTGCCCCTCATGTTATGTGCATTGAAACAGCCTTTGTCTTCCCTGCAGCACTGGAACAAGCATGTAGGATGTGTGTGTCGAAGAACTACTAGTGTTTATCCTTGTGGTGGTATTTTTTTTATCTTTATGCCTTGCTAAAAAGGTCTTCAAGAAAAATCCATTTCCCCTCGGGGCGAACTGTGTCTGATATCGACTTGTTGGAAATCAATGCAGCCTTTGGCAGTCTGGTTAAAACCTAAAAATACAGAGGAAGTGGTTTCTTTATAGAGTTCAAACTTTACAGTAAACGGTGGATTTCCTGTGGGCAAAGACGAGATTCCCAGTGGTGAATCCCACGAGAGGAGCCATCGCTATGGGTCATCCTCTCGACTACTGCCTCAACAGAAGGTTTTTGCTAACGTGAGGAAATGTTCTATTCTAGCAGGCAAGCTTCAATAAACCTTTGACTCTTGGACTCCTGTGCACTTTTTCTCTACTGACTGAATTGACCATTGATGAATAGATTTCTCTACAACAGCTACCAGCTACAGCTCATTTATTCAAGGAATGCACGACTAATTTGATATAAACGCACTACAAAAACACCATCCATCCATCCATCCATCCATCCATCGATTTTCTGTATCAGTTATCCTCATCAGGGTTGCTGGGGGCTGGAGTTTATTCTAGCTGACTTAGGGTGAGAGGCGGGATACACCCTAGACAAGTCGTCAGTTCATCACAGGGCTAACACATAGAGACAAACAACCATTCACACTCTTACTCATACCTACGGGCAATTTAGAGTCTCCAGTTAACCCATTAAGTGCATGTCTTTGGACTGTGGGAGGAAGTCGGAGTACCTGGAGAGAACCCGCTACAAAAACACACCCAGAAATAAATGATAAAACTGTGGTTTTGAAATTAGTACATGTTGCTGTAATTACAAACAACTCTAAATATAAAATATTTGATGGTTAATTTTTAAATTGTTATTTTGCAGAGAAATTATGTCACGTGTCTGCATTTCAGTGAAGTTTTGCTAACCTCTTTACACACATGCAACTGAGCTGATGCTGTTGTATCTTAGGTGTAAATACCTCTATGTAACATACATTTAGAATATCAGGTGATTAAGTGACTTGAGCTACACGTGTCATATCAACTCATATTCATATTTAACTCCGTAAATCCATCGTTAATATGTAAACCTACAAATTTTGAGTGACTGTAATTCAGTGAGGATCTTATGAATATCTACTGTAAATAAAGTCTCATCATATCTTAAAGTTATGCCATTAACTGCCTTGATAGAAAAACAGTAACAAGTTAATAATTTACTGATCATTGAAAGAGCTTTGTTGCAGTTACATGTAACAAAACTGACAGATATGTGACGAGATATGAAGTTGTTCTTATTATATTCTTTATTTACATTCTTACAAAAAGGACTATAAAACAGGAGAGCATGTTAAGTAGAAGGTGGCGATTGTGTGACTGTGATGTTACAGGTATATCTAGTTAGAACTGTACACTTCTGCAAAGGATCCTGTTCCCTGGAGCCGCAGAGTGAGGGCAGTCTTCACCAGAGGAGACTGGATTAGCACAATGGCCCTGAACTCTCTGTGTTCACTATAACACAAAAGCGAAATGTTAGTCTTTATACTTTTATAAGCTTATCGCCTGTGTGACAGTGTAAAAGTGATCTGTGGTTTGTTACCTCGGAGTGAAGCTGATCTGAAGACACTGGCTGCAGCTGTTGACGTGGAGCTCCTTGGACCTGAGAAGCCCAGAATCTGGAGTCACACTGAACACATGGGAGTCTCCTTCATCTGACTCTAAACAAACAGGACATATATAGTTAAATACACAAGCATATATGTAAATATGAATCAAACAGAAGGCAAATATTTAATAAAACTCTCATTTTATATTTAACTGACTTTGGAAAAGCTCCAAACCATCCAACTGCGACAGACAATAATGAGGAGGGACAAAAATATATATAACAACTGCTGCTCCAAAGAACTGTATATGTAAATAGTTGCATAATTCCTGCCAAGTTCAGTCTAAATTAAAGATTAAACAAACTCCAGAGCCAATGTAAGAGCACTGAAGTGAATGTCGAAGACATACAGAACACTGTTTAGTACCTATGAGTGATTTCCAGTATGTGTGGGCTCCGTGGCTGTAGAGGTTCACTTCTTTTGTCTGTGTCTGCCCCACGTAGCAGAACCCAAAGTCGATGCTGCCAGTGGACAGACGCACCGTAGCAAGAGCCAAATGGGCACGGAGAGGCACCGTCTGCACAGAGCAGAGAGGTCAAATATTTTTCAGTTAGCTACAAATGATCATACAGTATTATTTAATTTTCTACTTTCTCCCTCTACACATGGAAATTTCGAAAATTCACTACAGTCTCTGACCTGCAGGCTGTTGTTGCTGTAGTGAATCAGGAGGTTTTGCTGGAACCTCAGCTTCCTCTCTCCACTTGCACTGTGGATCAGCGTCACCCCAGGAGAGACTTCCTCATCCTCCTGCTCTGCAAGGTCCAGAAGGGACAGGGAGCAGTGGAAGGCCACCTTCACCTGGTGTTCACAGAAAAGAATCCAAATCTTTCACCTACTGTATCTACAGTAAATGTTGTCCGGAATACGACAGCCTCGTCTCACCTGCATGCTGTGTTGTGGCTGCAGCACCAGAGACTTGCTGTCACCTGTAGGCGGGTTGCTGGAGATGCTGGTCTGGGCTCGAGGCTGCGGTTTGAGGACTAAAAAAGGAGGCTGAGCCCCCAGTCTGAAGTGTAGGAGCATTTCTGAGTTGTTTTTCAGCTGAAAGGTCTTTGTGATGTCAAATTCGCGCACCACCAGCTACGGAGAAAAATGACCGCTGAGCATGACTGATCAGAAATACTGTACACTCTTGGGATCAATACTTCATGCGTGCACTTCAGTATGTCAGAGTACTCTTGATTAGTGTTGTACATTTCTCAAACCGACCTCCTTCTCTGATTCTCCCCTCAGTAAATCACCGGCTGAGGCACGAAACTCCAGCACCCCCTCCTCCTCCTCCATCTGCACGAACAGCCTGCAGCAACAGGGAGCCAAGAGGAAGATATGCAACTTAATCAGACCACCTCTGAGCTCCGCTTGCCTAACCTCAGCTAATTTTAATTTAGGAAACATAAACTGTGTTGGATGCATAGATGGTTTTAGGGACATAAATAGTATGATTGTAATTGCTTACACTGCAGGCTTAACGACTGCGAGTAGATCCGTCCTGATGGGATCCAAATCCAAACCCTGAGCTCTTATAACTTTACCCGGGACACAGGCAGCCATCTGTAAACACACACAACACAATAATAAGGAGATGCATGATCTCCTGTTTGCCCTTTCTAGGATTTAAAACATTTCACATTCACTGGTTACCTTAGAGTCTAGACTCATAAAGCCCAGAGCCAAGCCCACACACCTGGACTCACAAATGGACCCCGAAAGAGTCAAAGGGGTGAACGATACGTGGATTGTGCTGCTGCCTTTTGCTGGAATGACCTTAAGATAAACAGAAAGGATTATTCATGAGGCTAGAAGCAGTGTTTAGTGTTAAATGGATGTATGTGGCTGAAATCCAAACATACTATTTGCTGAGGTGTAATGCAGTATGGATAATCCAAGAGTTTGCCCTCATGAGGTCTGATGTGGACGGAGAAGAGTTTTTTCTTTGCATGAAATGGATAAAGACAGGTTTCCTCTTCCTCACAGTCATCCTCGCATATATATTCCTCCCCTTCCCCATCCTGAAATCAATAGGATAAAGTTTTGAGCCAACGACAGAATAAAATGTGCATTTCATTACACAGGCAAACTTACTGGCATCGTAGCCAAAAGAATCTGCTCCCAGAGGCAGCATCATAAAAGTCCTTCAAGTTTATGCGTGTGTGTTGAGATGTTAAATGTGCTCACAGTCACGCTTTGGAAGGAGGCGCTCGTTCCTTCAGAGCCCGAGGTCTCATTTCTTTCCCATGCTGTCTGAAGGCTCCCATCAGAAATCCTTAATGCTCCGCTCAACACCTCATTTCCATCAGCATCTTTAACGGGAAAGGCGTCTCCGTATGCCACCACGACATCCACCAGCTGACGGTCATTCGGATCCACGTTATATGTTTCCCAGTCCATGCGAATATCTGGCAGCATATCAAGATTCAGATTAGTCAGCTTCAGAGGGGAAGCTAGTTTGGTCTCTCTCATACACAGAGATAAATAAGAAAAAGTTGGAGAGGTCACAGCAGGCTACAAATGAAAGACTCATAAACTAACACATACTTTAAGAGGACATCAGTGTAGCAGGAATCTGCCTCACCACTGAATTAAAATACAATTGATCAATCAAGGACCAATAAAATAGGCAATAAAACCTTCAAAATGATGCTAAAAACACAACTCCTTTCTCAGAAAACAAATAAATATCACATCATTCATAAGTCATTCGCAGCTGTGGGCATTACAGATCTTATAAATCGTTCTGTGGAGCATCACTAAAACACTAAACAGGTGGTGACCTTCAAATTGAAGCAGCTTTATTTCCTCCAACGCTGTCTCGAGAGTCAAAACAACAACAGAAGCAGACTTTTTAATCCATTTATTGAACCTGTTTTGTTTTATGACTGCACTTACCAAACATGGTGGGATTGTTGATGCGAAGTGAACGAGACACTGTGTCACCTCCGGATACGTGAGTGCCAAACCTAATGATGCAAACAGGAAATGTCGCACACTGTATAATACACTAATGACAGCAGGTTTGAATGGAGAAATGAACAGTGGAACCGACTGTATGACTGGTCCTTGGTTCTGGCCATCTGGACGTGGGCCTGTCATTTGGAAGTAGAGTGGGCACCCTTTCACTGTCATCTGCATGGGAATGAGCGTGGGCTCGAGGTCTCCCACCTGCAGGAGGAAATTTACATTTCAACATTATTCATCAGCGTACAGAATGAAGAGAGTACATGTCTAGAAATGGATGCTTGTTATCTAAATCTTGCCAAGAAAGTCACTTCTAATGAAGTATCTGTGACATCCCGTTGCATAACATCATACTTTGCATATGAGGTGATCTCTGTACTCCCCCCACATGTCAGTGTAGGCGGTGACACCCACAGTCTGGGTCTCAAACGGTCCCAGCGTCCCAGTGTCTGGGACAACAAAGAAAGCTGCACCTTTTCCATGAGACAGCAGGCCCTTCACAAACTCTGCCAACAGATACAGAAATACAGTGAAAATCTGTAGAGCATGTACTCAAGCTGCTTACTTTAAAAAAGTGTGTACACTAACCCTCATGTGCTTTTTCTTCTACTTTCTTAGCTTGAATCGAGTGAAGCGGCTTCTTGACGTATGTGAATCTGCCATTTAAAATACAGCCTGTGTCACAACTGCAGAACAGTGAAGTCATCTTTTGATCCATTGTTCAGGTCAGTCAGCCGGCTCCCTTACCTTTTCTTTGACTGGTCATTTGGCTTTGAGGCATGGCAGGTGAAATACTCCGCCTCTATGGTGAAGGAGGCAGGGATAGCAGTTCGATTGGTTATCGATATCTGCTTGGTGACGGCTCTCTTCAAAATAACATCTCCAAAGTCAAGTAACAGTGTTGAGGGGCTCTCGTCATCTGGTGTAGAGCTAAAAGCAAAGAAATGTGGCCATATTTTGAATTGCACTGTATCTATTTAACACTCATGCTGTGGAGTTAGTGCAGCTAAAAGGTGGTTAGATACTAGATTTTAAGTCATATAGGATAATACCGGACACTTGGCAGCGAGTAGGACACGCTGAGTTTCTTGGTTTTGGAAGCCACGATGCCAAGAACAAGAGGAGAGCTCATCTCCTGGACCTCACAGAGAGCAGCCACCTCAGTCAGCTCCAGCTGGACAAAAAGACAAACAATATCAATAGACCTAATAGAATCTGTGCATCTTTTAGTAGTTTCATTTTCCTCCTTCAATCTTACATACTCAGGTGTTGGGTGTCAAATCATGTGAGCTTCTGGTGTGCTAATAACTGGTACTTACATCTGTGTGAGAGATAAAGTTAACTGTGATGTCCATGCTGGTGTTGGGCTCCAGAGTACCAGAGGAGGGGTCGAAACTGGCTGCACACAGTTCAGCATGTTTACCCTGGAGCTGAGCCTGGTGGGGAAAATTTAAAACGCACCAAAGTACTACTTTAGCCTTTTACCTATTTATATATCGCTGCTTGAACATTCAGTCTTGTTATAGAACATTAAGTGCTGATAAAATGCCACCAAACCGTCCAGCTGAAGCGTGAAGGCAGCAGCGTCTGGTTGAAGAGAGTGACGGTTGACTTGGCAGGAACTCCAATGTAGAGTTCAGAGAGGAGCAGCTCACAGTTTAGCAGACAGACCTGAGGTGACTGCACATCTGCTCGCACCAACAGGTGACTACAACAAAGACACATGTAGTGTTAGTTGTTATCAGCAGGACGCTGTCACTGAGTAACCTCATTATTCTGTCCTCTAAGCCCCAGCTGCCTTTAAATACAATGCTTGTTTAAGGAAAAAGTTACAACTTAAGATGAAATTTAAAGAGATGAACGATGTTTTTAAGCATCTTTACCATCCTGTTCCATCCTCCACTGTCAGCTGCAGATCTGTTTCATATTGCTGGCAGAAACGTGGCACAAATATCACATCCACACTGCAAGAGGCCAAGGGGGGCAGCACACCACAGCAAGGCTTCACTAAGATCTATGTAACAGAGATTCATATAGATGTAAAAAAAAACAAAAACAAAAAGGACACACTATATTTTTCATATTATTTTATCATAAATGTGGTGCTATATTAGTACACTGTGCAGTACCTGTGTGTCTTGATGCCTCTCCTTCAGGGTCCAGGAGGCCTCCAGCTGGGTGATGTTGGTGAGGAGCAGCGTGGTCTGTGCCTGCTCCCCAAGCTTCATGAGCCCAAAGTCCACACTGGGAACACCGAGGGTCACTATGGGACCCTATAAAAATCAAAAGATGAGCACAAAGAGGTCACAAACTATATTCAAAGAATGGCACGAATGTCAGATTTAAGCCATGAACTTTTTGTACCTTAAAAGAGACTTCCACAGCCAAAATGACGGGTTCGTGACGGTGCTTTATGTGGCACATCAGACTGGTCACAAGCTTCTCTGGTTTCCCTCCAGTCACAATCAGGTCGAAATCAAAACACTCGTTTTCCTCTAGACCCATACCCATGAAGGACAAATCAATTAGTAATGAGCCAATAAATCAACTCTATGAAAAGTTGTTATGATGTACAAATTCTATAGATACTGGTTAAATGAGGATTTTTCTTTAATATTTGACATTATACTGTGTAATGCACCTATTGTTCCAGTAGAGGGCTCCACTTCTATTATGTGGATGCTGCTGTTCATTCTCTCCCATTGAAAAAAGATGCAGGATTTGCTGTGGTTCCACATCTGACACACACAAGACATAGAAGACATAGAAACACCATGAATAAATAAGTAATTGTGGCACACAATGATTTGATATAAATCTGTCAGTTATGGTTACTAAGTGACTTAAATAACCTTGAATTGTCTGCGGGTGGTTGTGCAAATAAAAATCTCTCCGGGGATGACAACAGCGTAGGGCTCCAGTAGGACCTGGTACGGCTCTGTTGACCCCTTGACCTCTATCTCCATGACGATGACATCGCTCACCTTGGAGCCAGTGTGGACAGGTTGAAGGACTCTAGATTTACACGTACACAGACACAAACCAACACTGTGTTAGATAAAAAAGTATGCCAAAGAAGCTTCTGTTTAGTAAACTTGGTGGTGGTGATATTTTTACACATGAATATTTACAGTACACACACAAAGTCACAGCAGCATTACCCATTGTCACCGGGCTCTGATGGCAGCTGGGGGACATCCCTCAGGACTAAGTGACAGACACTGTGGTAGTCCTTCAACTTAGGAAAACATTTTGAACACGACATGACATAAATGTAAGAAAGAAATGCTTCTCTCTGTCTTGTACTGTACTATGAAATGCAGATTTTAAACATAATTATTCTTTGTACCTCTTTAGGACTGAAGGTGAACAGAAACTCTACTTCCTGGCAGGGGCCCAGAACCCCTGTTAGGGGGCTGACATGGAAAACATCATCTGTGGCCAGGTGGAACTGGATATGGGAGGGCTCTGGAGTTTCCCCTGGAAGCAGAGGGTGCAGGTTGGGCTTCAAGATCTGCCAGTGGAAAGGCAGCTCCAAGTGGCTTCAGCCACACAGAGAGAGAGAAAGAATGACAGAGTTATGTAATGTGATATTTTATGATCCCCGAAGGGAAAATCTGTGTTTCAAAAAGCAGCAGCTCTTGGTTTTGTAGTTAATCAGTATTAGTTTTACTTATTTAGCTTACTCCAGTACTGGGGAATACTATTTTTCATATATTTCATGCTTCGTAGCAATGATATACGAAGGTGTGAGCCTTACACGTTGTTTCTAATGATGATTTTTTTCTGCTGCACAGTGTGAGGGTTACATGGGCTGAAACGGACAAAATGCTCTGCGGTGAGGTCATGCGGCTCTCCCACCACGGGAGGCTCCTTCGTCCCAGATACAGACACAAGCTCAAGTGCAATCAGCTGGCCCTCACCTGGGAAACACACGCATTATACAGCAGGCGGTTGAGGGGTGATCAACATCCAAATGCATAATTTTTTATACACTAAGCTCTTGGAAAGTTTTGTGATCACTGAAGAGATTCACCTTGAATGGAAATGTCTTTCACCTGGCAGTTGTCACACACGACAGTGAAAACTTGACAGCTCTTCTCAGCAGTGGTGGGAAAGAAAACCACCTGCAAACACACACGTATTTGAAACACACAGAGTCATCTGCATAGAATGAAACAAAAAAAAGGGAAGTATACTGAGAGGTCTTTAAATCATTTTAACTGGTCACACTGTGATTTAAGTACATAAATCTTAGTGAGTAGCACTAATACCACCTGTGGTTTAATCCAGTCAGATAACACTACTTCTTTTAAATTGACCTCACCTCCACCACTGTGGCCTCTCCTGGCTGCAGCACAAAAAGAGATGGGCTCACTGCAAAGGGTGGCTGCTCACAGAAGTAAGTTCTCGCCACAGACTATATTAAGAAGGAAAAAATCTGTCAAGCACATGATGGATACCTTTTTTCATCTCATCTATCTCATGTGTCAGATAGATTTTTACCCTTAGGTTGGAGGCTGGCCACTGGTTCTTGGGGATGATGCAGAAGGTCCCGGCGCTGAGACCAACATTTTGGCACAGGAACTCAACAAACTTTACCCCTCCAACCAGACAATAACCACAGTCCAGAACTCTTGGTACTGCACAATGATTAACCATAAACACAGCGCATGACCCAATAAAGTACACAGATGAGCACAACAACAACATAATGCTGGTAGATTATAAGGAGACTCACATGTGAGAACAGGAGGGGGTCGTCTGGCTGCGATAGGCACCACAAGCAGGTGTTCAACCTGGGTCTCCACCACAACGAAGTCCTCATAGTCTCCCAGGGAGTCTGGGGCGAAGCGCACTGTGTACTTACAGCTCATCCCTGGGGCAACAACACCACCCTCACCAGGGAATCTCCCTGTGAAAACATATCTGAAGATCAATCCCTTCTTACAGGGTACAGTTCTCTACATTTTCTTGTGTGCTTATACATTAGTGTTTTATCCAGTAGGTGGTGCTGGTTCACGGACAGGAACAGCAACACAGAAAAAAACAATTGCATTCCAGAGATGTATGCCCCAAAAACTCTGGCATTCTTTTTTGATACGATCACAGACACTTAACACACTTGGCGATTACCTCACTACCAACAGCAGTAGGTATGCTGTATAAGCCAATCAGAACAAAAAGGAAGCACTCACCCAGGCCAATAGAGAAGTAAGGAGTGGTAGGAGGGATGACTCGGACATGACGGCTTGCAGAAGTCGTGTTTTTAAGCTCCAGTGTAGTCTAGAACAGGACGGGGCATGTTGCATCATACTTGTACACACACTTAGTCTTATATGTTTTGATGTTTTCACTGAAGTCGCTGAAACATACCTCATAAACGTGTCCCACACTGTAGTCCGTGAAAACCACCACGGAGGGCTTCGCTATGAAGATTGGGACAGGATCATCAGTGGCGCTTTCAGGGTGAAAGAACACAAACAGACAAATTCAACAACAAAACCACACAGCAAACATTTCATTCACTTTTTTTCATCTGCCAAAGGGGAAACTGTCTTCTGGTTCAATCAGAGATTGAGCTGCACTGATGTGAGTAAAACAGGACAATGTTCTTGTTAAAGGTAGTATTTAAGCAGAGCTATTCAACTTACAGTCAGACAAATTACAGTGGCAGAGTTGCCACACTTACCACAGACATGTGGTAGAGCTTGCTGACAAAACAGTATCCAAATAGGATCCTATACATCCTCCCACTGTGTTTGTATTCACAGGCAAAATATGAGTCATGAGACTGAGATTGTTGAAAAGGGATTGTCTGACCTAAGCCTATTGTATTTCATCAACTATAACCCACAAGATTTTCATATGTAACCCTCTTTGCCAATGTCGATTCGTTTTATCTTTGCTGTCCTATAAGCTTTTGTTGTTAAATGATGAAGAGGGCCCTTATACTAATCAGATACTAGGTACCTTTGCTCATTTGACCATTTCCTCGCATGCTCCGTCTTCCCCACTTTGGTTCTGGGTCGGATGAGGGATGTGCCACCTTGCTGTGCATTTGGAGGCAGGAAGCGAGGGTTGCATAAGAAGCTGTGTCGATCCTTCATCTTCTGAAGTTTTTCCCATGCCTCCGATCGATCCTTTGCGCTCGGCTCGTCCCTCCACTTCGGGCTTGGTTTGGTCTGGTTCGGCTTCTGAAAGACAGACAGATTTGATTGTAAATTACATTGAAGTAATCATGTCTCCCTCCTTTATGGAGGAACTCCAGGTTAATAATGTTTCTTTATAGTGTTGTAGTGAAGTGCTCTTTATATGTCCTGTTTTATCCCTGCTGTCTCTATTATCTACTCATATTAATTGTAGGCGTTAGTATTTCAGATTCTTTTACGAAAAGAAACTGTATAAATTCATGAATTAGGAGCTTCTCCTCACCTCCCTCTGAGTTTTCTTCCTCTGTGGGGTATCTGAGCTGGATTCGAGGGTCAGGCTGAGTTCTGATTCAATCATTTCTTGCACCGTCTTTTCTGGACTGGGAATTAGAGTATAACCATCATCCTGAGGCTCCCTGGACACGTGCATGGTGTAGGCGATGGTTGGTTTGGCAGGATCTGATTTTACTGATAGGAAAAAGGATGAGAAAGTGAAATATTGAGCCAAAACACACAACGGTCATTAATAATTTAAGATTCTTGATTCCGAAAGAGGATCATATACTTGCTGCTGGTGCTTCCACACGTGGTTTTTGTGTAGTTAAATAGTCCTGAGGGGAAATCAGGTTGTTCAGTTTGAGAAGATCTTTGTCGACACACCAGGAAAAGGCTGATTTGACTGCAAATAGACAAATAAAGAACATCATCCCTTGTGCTTGAGTAAAACAACTTTAAATATCAATTCATGATGTGTCCATCTCACCTGTAAGGTAGCTCTGATGATCATAAACATCTCCCATCTCCTCTTTCATCCTGTCGTAGGCCTGGTTTTCTATGGCTGCAGCCCGAGCCCTGGCCTGAATTATATGACTCTCCAACATGTCGGCTTCTTTTATTTGCCGGCTGTATTCGGCATGAGCCTACATGTGATTCAATAAAGATTACATAAGAGTAGTACATAATTCATATTTACATGCTGTACAGTTTGGCATTACCTGTTGGAGCTCTTCGACATATCTGTCATGGTGGCTGCTCCGTCCATTCTTTGACTTGATGAGGTTGGACAAAGTGTCTTTCCCAATGATGTCTTTTGTGTAAAGGTCTTTGAAAATGCTTGATAACACATGAGAGATGTCCTAATGTACAAGAAAGATGAGGTTTTACAATGTGAAGTCAGTTTTTCTTGATGTTTTGTGGGAATTGAGTGTTTCACGGCTATTTAAAACAGTCATAATAACCAACAGATGTTTAGTGACATACCTGGGACTTCCCTGATGCGGGTCTGTGGCTGTTCACAGACGGGTCAAAGCGCGATGTTTCTCTCGTCTCTGGTTCTTCCAGCATGGTATACAGAAGCTGATGTAGCTCACGATAAATGTCAAAGTTGCTAAACAGCTCTGCTAACGACTTGACACACACATAATTTAATCTAAAGCTGTGGCTAGCAGTTAACTTTGTTTGAGTCCTGCACAGCTCGCTGCTCTTCCGTCATATTGTGTACATGTGGTTGCCATGGCGACAGCCAAACGGTACGTCAGGTCTGCCACTCCAGGAAGAAAATAACAGGAAGAAAGAAACGCACAATATTTCCCCAAGAAACAAACAAACAGACACATTTCCATCATTAAACAGCCTTTAATTTTGTTAATATTGACCCTGTGTAGTATTGTTGGTTGTAATTGGTCAAAATAATTGTCTATTGTGTAATATGGATGTGAACGTGTCTTAGTTAGGTACAGGTAGGCCTACAAAACACCACTGACTTTATAAAAAACATATTATATTATATAAATACATGAATCTACACAGCCAAAATATGAACTAAAGAATAAAAGTTTCCTTGCTGTCCTAAAATTCACTGAAACATATAATAATAATAACAGGTCGGTAAATTAGTTGAACCTATTATTTTTCTTATTTATTCTGTCAGTGGAGGATACAAGAAATATTTTAATGAACTGTACAAATATTAAACTATTAATGAAATAATTCAATCAGTCAGCGACTTAGTTATGAAATAAGCTGATAACTAATAAGCCCAAGACACTGTCTGCTGAACTTTAAAGACAAAAAAAACAAAACACAGAGAGGATAATGGGATTAAGCTGATATTGTTTTTTATTTTGAAGTTCATAAGTCAGATACATCAGAGTTTATTTTAGAAACTGCGTTCAAACCAAACTAAAGAATATTGTCTGGAGGGTTACAACAAATACAGTGCTTTGGGGAAATTATGGTAACTCAAGATCATATTGTTTCTTGTTTTCATCAGTTTACTGAATGATCAATAAGATATTTATTCAACCCATTACTTGAAGTGACAAAAATTAAACTCAAAATGTTCAAGAAGCTTTTCTGAACTAGTAATTTCAAGTATTTCCTGATTTTCTGCACCATTTTCTGACTCTCTCCTGACACACTGAACCATGAGCCAGACTAACTCACGAGATTAAATGCAACGTGTTTATTAAACAATCCTACCTGCATAGTGTGTGTGTGTGTGTGAGGTGTGGCATTGTCTGTATTGCCTATGTGATTCTGTCCCATTTTTCCATGCAGGTATAAAGAAGTAGGCCGTCCTTGTGCAATGTTGAAGTACAAACAGCTGGGTAGGCTTATGTAAGGATAGGCGGCTTCATGCAAAGTCTTGTAGAGCCACATGCAAAAAGTCTGATTCCTGCATAAGGACGCACTGAGGCCAATGTATTTAGTAGGCCAAGATTCCCAAAATCCAGATACTCAAAACAAAATCCTTGACTGTGCTGATCTGCTCATGTGGTGCTCAAGTGGGATTCTCAAAGAGGCAATTGTTGAGCTCACTTTGTAGCGTCTCGTGGTTTGCCTGACAGCTGTTTCTTTTTTTTTTTTTTTTTTTTTTTTCTTCACAAGACTTGCCCCAGCGAGAGAGTTCATAGGACAGAACAAGCTGGCAGACACTGATAATAGAGAGGCACAAAGGGGGATCTGTCTGTGCTCTCTTATATTACATTCTAACAATGAACAGGAGCTTGTGCGTCCAATGCACAAACACTGTTTACCTACTACTTCTTCAAAGTATCCTGCCATATTAGTGCCACTGACAACAACAAAATTCCAAGACCCCTTTACTAATTTGTTTTTGTGTTCACAAGAGATGAGCTAGGTATGCATGACAACCAAAACCTGCTGGTTTAGCTGTGAATCGTTGCTTGAGCACATATTTCTATGTGAATCATCACTAAGTACTGACGCCTTTGGCTGATGTCAGAGGTGTAAAGACCTGAGGTATTACAACAATGACTGCAGACGTGGTGTGATGAGCAGTGGTGATACTCCCAACATTAACCGTGCAGGGTAAAAAGGTAGAGGGGAGAGGCAAGAGCACACCTCAGACTATAAATGGCAGGTCTGTACCAGACTAGGGCAACACCCTAAATAAATCAGATCACACACTAAGTGCCTGAATGCCACAAAAAGCACAACACTGACTTAAAGCACATGAAGTAAAGGCTCCATGTGACATTTTTTTTAAATCAAGCATACATTGGATCTTGTGTGAGTGTGTATTTCCTTGTTTATGTTGTCAGAATTCCACCCTAAGGTGTAGTTTCCACAAACTGAATGAAAGTCATAGGAACAAACACAGTGTTGTACTTGTCAGACCGGTGTTGCAGTGGGTGTGGACTGAGGGCGCATAAGAGCCTGATGGGCTGGCATTAATAGCGCATTGTGTGAGGGGCACACAGATTGGATTTTTCCATGCATAGGACTAACAGACAAGTTTGTATGGTCGTGATAACTTCTATCGTATAACCAGACACTGTTCAGGAGGAGAAAAGAGGACTTAATCCCGGCGCATGGTGATTTATTTTGACTGGAATAATAATAATGGAGTCAAATGGCACAGCTGGGAATCACGGTGAGTTGGTGTGTGGTGACGCACAGATTGCTGATTTGATTGTACAGCCTACTTAGTTATCACTGTTTCCAAGGGCTCGCCTGCTGACATTACTTTATAGGTCTTTATATAAAAAGGAAAATCAGACATAAAAATCAACATTTCTAGCACATTGTTCTGTTTTTATTTGTGGTTTTCATGGAGGTGCGCGTCAGATAATATCCATTTCCAACATTTGGTCTCTGTTGACACAACACTAGGTTGCTAACCCTCTATAGAAATGTGTCCTCCATATATTGAGGTTTGGGGAAGTGGTTTTGTATGATGAAGTCTCTGTTACCAGGACGGTATCACGTTTCACACAGTAGGTGACAAACATCTAGGTGCAGATTTTAAAAGATGAGGAACAAGTGCAGCAGATGTGAAGATCGGCCTCATTTGAACGGAGTTCCAAATGCACCATAAAGTTTCGAACAGGTTTTATTTTCACACATATCCACCGTGGGATGGCGCTGTTTCACAGCTCATAAGAGGGCATGACAAGATTTACATTTGAGACTCATGTCTTCTTGTGTTTGGAGGGGGGTACAGTAACCTGATGTGTGCAGCCGAGTCCACAGCGGAAAGAACAACTTGACTTGTCAACTTACATGCATCATGTCAAAGTCATCATAGAACCAATGATGGTGTTTTCTTTACTTTAATCACCCCTGGAGTGATCGACACTCTCATTTCAGCAAAGACTGACAGGGGGTTTCTTAAGTTCCCGAGCCAACCAGAGGTGTCCCAACCCACTGACATTTAGGTTTTTTTTACTCCACTTATAGATAATATAGACCCTCAAGCGTTTCAAGTCCACACTGGACATGGAACATAGATGAATTTAGACCCGCCCCATGAGGAGTGAAACTTCGCGGTGACTGCTGCTCTTTCACAGTGAGCACATATGAAACCCCGACTGGATGTACTTTTTTATACTTTCTTAAAAGAAAAGTTAGTCCACAATGTCTTGTTTACATATACGTCCAAAGAGGACGAAATCCGAGGAGCAGGTTTTCCTGGAGAAGGTGAGAAAAATTGCGCAGGAGAATGGAAAACGCTTAGGTAAGTCCACCCCCCCTTGTCCAAAGGTGCAAATGTGCCAAAGTGCCGAGACGCGCGCACTGGTTATTCTGCCACAGACACTCATATCTAATGTTTCGATAATCTTATCAGCATAAATCACTGATCATATAAAACTTGCATGATAAGCCACCTGTTTGTGTTGCTGGAATGTAACATGTTTAGTGCAGCTATATGGTGGCTTCCTCATCGCCTGGAGCGGTGCATTTTTTTTTTTTTTTTTGCCACAGACTACCCACTGATGTCTGCCATAATGACAACTCAGAGGAGGCTGTAGAAAGTAGTTTTTTAAAACGGGAGCAAACACAGGAAGGCGTTTAAACCTCAAATAGAGCTGAATGCAGAGAGGGGGATCTCCTCTGTGGTGTTTTTCTTGCCATTTCGTGCCACTTGTCTCTCACTTTGTCTCATTTGCTGCATGGTTTCAGGATTGATTCGACATTTTGAAAGAGAGATACAAAACAAACTGTTTCCAGAGCAATATCACTTGACTCCAGTTGAGTGTGACATTGTTTATGGCAACAACATGGTGCACAATCCTTTTTGTTTTGGTCATTAAGCAATCATACATGCATGCGACATTTGGAGCATTTGTCTCCGTGAAAAGTTTCCTCCAATCTCAAATAACAGTTATTTTCATGCTGGAAAAACAAAAGTATTCTGTACCCAAAGATAGGACACCACCGCCCACTCAAATTGTGTGTGAACTCTTATAATTACCTTGTCCCCTAGAGGTATTCCTACCTGTTATTTGGCCTAAATTCTTGTGTTTTCTTGCCCTAGCCTGCCTCATAGGGTGTAGGTTGTACCCAACCTTGCACCTGGAACTGATTACTCTTTAAAAAAAAAAAAAAAGGAAAAAGAAAACTGATCTGATTCCCACAGACACTCATTAAACGTTCAGTATGACTCATTTTTTTGTGTTCTTAGGAAAGTGTTATTAATCAGAAACATTTTTGGCTGTCCTCATTTCAAAGACATCTTCATAGTACACAGAAAAGGGACAAAAAAGTAGAAGAGTTAAGCCTGACAGAAAGCCTGTGAATAGCAGAGGCGGCGTTGAAGCTCTCGGGCTCTCTTTGCCCATTCCTCCTCGATGTCTGCAGAGGCCAGAAGCTCATAAACAACCTCTGTGAGTCTGTGGTGCGATCTTAGGGAAAAATGTCTGTAATGTTGTGGTCCTGCCCACGACCCTGACGGTCCCAGCTGAGTTGTCGTGAACATATTTATCCTCAAATGCCCTGTTTACTGAGAGGGCATGTGCAGATATGTACACAGCTGCTCAGTAGGATTGCATTTAGCAACCCTTTTAAGCGTGATGCAAAAATCTGCATCCAAACTTCAGTCCCACCCGCGCATGCCTCACATCTGCTCAGATGGAAAACAAATAAACTAAATGTCGCCCAGCCAACATTCTCCTGTGAGCTTGTTGTGGATTTATATCTGACATGAATTATGAATCATGTCTTTCTGCAGATGTCACACACCCTTCCCAGAAAGCCACAGTCAGCAAATGACTTCACCTGAATGAGAAGCCACTGACACAGACAGTGTGGCTGTTGAGAAACATTGTACTGTACATTGCTGAGAACACAATGACTGACAAGATTACACATCTATCAGCTGTCTGTGTGCTCAGATTTCTATCACCAAACTGAAGGGCATTTTTCACTTAATCACAATGATCCATTTAATAACACAAATCGGCTAAACTAAGGTTATGCTCAAGTGTCACCCCACTGGTTTTACACAAACCACACAAAGGTCAATTTACTCAACTAAATCTAGGAGTGTTCGTCTATGAAAGGATAAGATTCATCTGTCCTGATCTAAATCTTAATATAAACCTTCTGTCAACATTTCCCCTCCTCCTTGTAAGTACAATTGAATGTTACACAAGTCACAACTTAGTCTATCCCAGCAGACTAAGTGGACTTGGAACTACTACTGAATAAGATAAAACGCCCATTATGTCTTACAAAGTGGAGCCAAGGAGGGTAGATCCAGCATTTATGGGTTAAGCACTATAAGTCAGGATGTCTCAGCCTTCACTGTTAAGATTATGACTGTTCTATTTTGAATCTGTCTCTTGTGAGTCCTCCAACATCATGACTCACTAGAAATTGGAAACTTCCTAACAAGTTCAGTATTTTAACTGTAACAATGTGGATTTCTCTTGCGAGTGCCTCTAACATTATAGGTAATCTAAATGTGTAAGATTTATGCATGACCTCTCTCCACCCTCGTCACTCCTGCAGGTTTGGAGGGAGATGAAGATCTACAGTTCCTGCTGGTCGGTGGGGAGCTGATCAAGATTCGCTCGAGCTCCTGGAAGAAGAACCGCTTCTTCAAACTGCAGGAAGACTGCAAAACGTTTTGGCATGAATCTCACAAAACATTCAAGCGAAACCAGACCTGTGAGTGTCATATGTGTTTGCATACTTCTATTTTGTGTGTGAGCAAGATGGGATTGAATTTAATAATGCACAAAATAAGGAGAGGCTCTATAAAACGGCCCTCCCTCCCGAGTTCTGCAAGTTATGTTACTTGGGTCTGTTCATCCTGCTGACTTTTTGACCTGTACATCCTTCTACTATTATTCTGTCAGCTCTTCTGAGTTCTCCTTTCAGATCTCAACAATAGTTTAAAGCACACACCCCTCAAATCCCACTAGTGCTTCAGAATATGTGAGAAGTGGTGGTGAAACTGGAAAACTTGCAAAGATACTGCAGCCAGACAGAGACAGACAAGACAGACTGGAAAATACTAGTGTGTATCCTGACTATGTTTGTCCTTGTGTGTGTGTGAGAGAGATTATTTTCCTCTAACTTCTGGTTCAGTGATCCACTGTCAGTGTGTGAATGTATCTATATGTCTTCTGGGCCTCTGGTAGCTCTGATCCATCTCTCACCCCAGCTGGGGCTGCTGCTATTGGGCCTGATAACCTCTGCCCCCTTAAGCAAACACTGAAAGAGCAGTGTGCCTTATAGTCCCCATAGAAACACAGCAGACACACACACACACACAGAGGTGATATAGCGCGATGATGTGTGAACAGTCACTTGTCAAAGTGTTGTCTATTTTTCTACATGACCAAACTTGCTTAGAGATGCGCTTGCATTTTCTTGTTTACGGAATTAAGCCTGCATGTTTTATTGCTTTCCTCTGGTCTTTAGTAAGCCACAATTCAGCACTAAAGTGCCTTAAGGTAGGAGAGCGTGGGAGGACAGCACGTATTGTTTTTTGTTTTTTTTTTTCAACTTTGTTTATTGGGTTTTGCAGATGTATACAACTGTATTGAAACATTTACAGAGAGTTAAGTATACATTTTTCCTTTTTAGAAAAACAACCAAAAAAGAGAGTGGTCATTGAAGTATTGTTGCATACCCGAACAATGAAAATAATTAAATACATTTAAAAATATATATATTAAAAAATAGGACTCGGACAGAAATAGCCAATTGAAAAATAATATAGACAAAACAAAACAGAGACCAAAAAACAAACAGACAAAACAAACAAACAAACAACAACAAAAAAAAGAACAAACAAAAAAAACAGGCACATCAGTCAGGTAATAGTAAACTGCAAGAGACGTAGCAACAGACATCCCAAGTCAGAGCAGCAGCATGTAACCCTCATCACAACAGAAAAAACTTTTCTATCTCTCTTAGCTGCTTCAGTCATGTCAGTCAGGGGTGAGTGGAAGATCTGTCCTCTTAACGAATTGAAGGAATGGGCCCCATAATTTCCCAAATTTACTGGAGCAGCCAGATAAAGACAGTCTAATTTTCTCCAACTTAAGAGAATAAAGGGCGTCTCCAATCCAGCGGGCGTGACAGGGTGGTATCGTTGATTTCCAATTAATTACAATTAATCTTCTGGCTAGCAAGGTAGCAAAAGCAAGTACATCCTTTTTGCAGCACGTATTGTTTTGACCACTTTTTGTATGAGGTAACTTTTTATCAATGGGTAGTCCTATTATATAATTCTTATTCTGCTACTTTTGTCCATAGTTATTGTTTACACAGCCACTCATTTCATGTCTCTCTGAGATGGGAGAGAGATTTCTCATCTGTGGCGAGAATCTCCGAAAATAAGCTGTTATATAATGTAATGTAAAGTAATTCTGGACTATACAAATAAAATTGATTTACAAGAAGATACACACATCTTATAGACATGAAAATGTGGAAAAATGATCGAGTGATTGGCAGCCACGTAGCAGCGCCCTGGGAAAGTTAGTGGTTCGGTACATTGCTCGAGGGCACCTCAATGTTTTACTGGCACCTCCCCAGCTACCAATCCACACTCCATACTGTGGTCCTGGTTTGAAACTACGATATCTGATTCCTGGTATCTGTACCACAACAATACGAAGCTTCATTTAAAGTGGCTATAATCAATATTTTTATATGAAGAATCGATCAACTGTGTATGTGAAAGTGTTTGATTGTAGCGACAGACCCATGAATGATTATCACCCAGTTCCTCTCATCTATACAAAGTGTTTTAGCGCCTTTCAGCTACTTGTTTTGGTTGTTATGAGCCTGTAACTTTACTGTTTTGGTTCTCATAGCGTAATTTATACACACTTTACTATACCTATCCAGCTCCATACCACAGACAGAAAGAGTTAGCGGCTAGCTAGTGAACATAGTGGAGCATTTAGCATTTATTTATGGAGTATTTTAAGAGCCAGATATTTGCCTCTGGTGGAGACCAAAGACAGAGCTAAAAGGAGATTGAATACTGAACTTGCATTCGCCAGGTGGTCAGAAACCCAACTCCAAATAAATGCTAATGTTTCTTTGTGTCGCACTGTAAACAGACAACTGTTTGCTAACATATTGTATATGAATTCAAAAGATTAGAATATGTCATTGGTGTGTTTGCAACTTGTTTCGGTTGCCCTGAAGTAGCTAAAAAAAATAGATATTGCAAGTTAGAAACTTCCTGATTTAGGTCAGGAAACATCTGTTTGAATACATTTTTGATAACTGGCACTATTCTGTGCCACTGTACTCCAACAGCATTGAGATTTAGTGCCTGTAAATCATCCATGCTCTGTAACTCTGAGCAAGAGAAAAGCCCTTCACTCTGGACCACTTCACATCAGTCCCTATAGACTGTAAAGCTCTGTTTTATTGGCCTGTCTTTTTTTCCCACACTCAGTGACTGTCATTTGCCTTGGTAGCATTCACAGACACACACAGATACACATGCACATACACACTGTCGGGGTCTTATGAGGTAGATGTCGGAGGCTTTGCGTTCCTCTATAAAGATGACACATATCTCATCACAGTCTGTCAGTCAGACAGTCAGTCAGTCTGCTGTTTGTCACAGAGGTAAAGGTAATAGTTACTTGTTGTTCCACTAGTAACAATATTTGCAGATTTATCAGATCAGAATTTGACTAAACGATATTCATGTTGAAGCGTAACTAACAGATAGGGTAATTAGGTGGTTGTTGCTTTGCATGTCATTCCACAAAGTCTATTTTGTGTGTAATTTCTATTAATTTCCAACCTCAGCCCCAAGCTAAATATTAACCTTAAGGTCAAACTTATCCATACGCTGACATGGCTAACTAACACTCCACTTCACTGCTAAATGTTTTAGAAACCAGCATGAACTTTGTCTGGGCTTCCACAATAATCTCATTGTGTGAAATTTCATCTGGTATTTAAGCAATGCCAGCGTGACACGGATGACATGACTCGGACATTGTGGTTCGGCTCTCCAGATGGGATTCTCTGAAAATGGTCCAAATTCACAACCCCAAACTCCTCTACAGAGGTCTGTTTTGCTGGGGATAATGTGCATGCGCAGATTAAACAAACACTCCTCTTCTGGTGAGTGCCTCTAAGGTATTTTGTTCATCTAGCAGTCAGCTGAGTGTACACCACCAAGCCTTGGGTGTGTTTCACCACACCGTTCTTTAACCTTTGTCTTTTTCCCTTCAAGTAGTCTGACCTTTAGATTCATCCTGCCATTGGATAGCCTCACAGAAACAATGGGCGCTGTTCATTGGATTCGCCAACCTATGCGATGTAAAGGGTAAAAACACTGTGATGGTAAACCAGCTACAACATATGGCCTCTTAGCTAAGCCTGTGGTCTTTGTTGTTTTGTTACCAGGGCGGTCGTTGCGATTTAGCATGGTTACATCATGCGTGGCTCTTCTGTACATTAAGCTACTAAATAACAGAGCTGGCCCCCAATGTCTGTGTAAAAAACAGGATGCATATGCAGAGACCTTCAGCGTATGTGGGTGTCTGATACATATGAATCGTAGAAATGACAATCATAGTATTTTATCTGTGACCTTGTGTGAGCCTGAAATCAAGGGAGGCCAGATTGCATCAAACTGTTGTTAAGTACAGTAATCAAATCTCGCTGGAATGTTTTTGGGTTGTTCAACAGACTAACAAAATGTCTGAGAGATCATGGCTTCAGTCTCAGAGGGACTAAAACTGAGCTTAGTGGAGCTTTTGGTAAACAAGGTTCAGAATAAACACACTGTGGTTTTGTAACGTGTCCGATAGCTGTGTGGTGGATATTTATTAAAAAATAATTCTGTTGTTCATACTTCACCACATCTCTAGAAGTTATTCTTCGTTTCTGCATGAGATAAGAGACTTTGTGAAGCACAACAGCACATTTTGCATTTGAAAACAAACAAAGCTATAGTCTGTACAGCCAGCCTGGAAACATAAGAGAATAAAAGAGTTCTTATCTGAGCTATTTTGTTTGGATTTATCATATTTTTCTTATTATGTCAGAGGTGCTTTCACACATATCTACTGATAAAACTACAAAGACTCTTTATCTTCACACCTTGGCAGCTAAATTAAGCTATTAACCAGTGCTACTCTCTGATAAATGAGAGCTATGATAAATATCAATGCATGAAGATGATTTGATTTTCAGATTTGTATCTCACATCCAGGGGCAGTTATAAGGTCACACTAACCTAACCCATGAATGCTGTATTTTTTATGAACATTTCAATTTTTCAGAGATGTTAAATTACAGAACAAAGTGAAGCAAAACTCCAGGCTATATACATGAAAGGTGTTTTTTTTTCCATTAAAGCTATACAAACTGTGTGTTTTGTGCTCTGGAAAAAGGCCTGGTGCTGAGACTTTGCCTCTTGTGTGCACAGAGAGCCTATTTAACATATTTTATCATGAGGGAGAGGCCTTGAGGCTTCCTTTTATTTGGCATGAGTAGCATGAGAACTTGTCATTTGTGATTTTGCATAGGCATATTGACCTATAAAACCTGTTTTTGGGAATCATGAGCACGTTTCAGAGAGACACAGAAACTCACTGTTTCTCCTGCCTACATGTGTGAGAGTTGGCAGCCCCAATTCTACATTATTATTTGTCCAAAAATCACTTGTTGCCGCTTTAAGATGAAGTTATTTGGGTTCATTCCTCCAAACATTCAATGTGCTTGAAGGCCATTGAGTTATATGTTTTTATCTGTCTTTGTGCCTTGTGAGTGAAGGCCACAGAAGCGAGGCCCCACACAGAAACAAACTCCTTCCTGTAGATAAGATGTAAAAAAAATAGTTTCTGGCACTCACACTGTGTTGTTTTGCCCATCGGGACAAAAAGTATGTAGCCACAAGATCCTGACTACTACCACTATTTCATGGTAATGCCCAGATATCAAACTCAAACTTTTATTTTGTACTAATAAAACCATTAACAACAATTACTATACTATATGATAATAGATTATGATATTTTTATAATGTAATATTAAAAATACATTACTTTGTTACAGAACAAGGAGTCTGTTTAGGCCTCCCTCTTAATACATCTTAGTGTTTGTATGGCTTACATCTGTAAACTCCAGTTATTACCAAACCCTTGGTGACGCTACGAGGACCAGATTTTCTAACAAACAAACGCCTTCCTCTCTCCAAACAGTCTCCGTTGATGACATTGATTCAGTGCGCAAGGGTCGTCAGTCTGAGGGGCTTAATAAACACACTGAGCCCAGCGTTGAAGAGCAGTGCTTCTCCATCATCTTCAAGGGCAACAAGAAGAATCTTGACCTGATGGCAGCCAGCGAGCCAGAGGCGAAACGGTGGGTCAACGGCCTGGAGAAGATCATCTTCAACATGCGCAACCTCAGCCGCCAGCAGAAGAGTGAGCAGTATCCTTGACGAAGTCCATGATTGTGCATGTGCATACACGTTTTTTATTTTGAGAGGCAACATAGTGGTTTTTGCAGTCCCTCATGTTTTTTTTTATTTACTTGCTCAAATATTTGGGAAAATCTGAAACAGTGCTTTGGTTGAGGTGCGTACATCAATAGAATATGTGTTATCCAAATCCTTACATCTAAATTTTAGCTGGATCATCAACTGCATGCGGAAAGCAGACAAGAATGAGGACAACAAGATGACCCTCAAGGAGCTGAAACACTTCCTGCGACAGATCAATGTTGAAGTGGATGATACTTACGCAGCAGACCTTTTCAAGGTGAGTCTCACTGATGAGCCATTGTATCCCGCACATCTACATTTTAAGATAAATGTATCATCTGTTTAATGCATACTTTGATAATCAAGTATGGAGTCAATTCATTGTTTCATTGTGTCTTATGTTTTCTAGAAATGTGACAAGTCCAATTCGGGCACCTTGGAGGACTCAGAGATCCAGCACTTCTACAACCTGCTGACGCACCGGGAGGAGATAGATGTGATTTATGGGAAGTTCGCTGAAACAGAAGGTCAGATGAGCGCCAGAGATCTTCTGAACTTCCTGTTGAATGAGCAGAGGGAGGAGGCGTCCATGGGGGACGCCCTCAAACTGATTGAAAAATACGAGGTGGATAGTACAGGTAACTCTGAAACAGATTGATTGATCCTTTTGTTATCACTTTGGTTTTGTTGTGTAGTTCACATTCCACAAATTGTATCACACTCATCGTGTCGGTCTGTCCTCTGTCCACCAGCGAAGCAGAAGAAGCATATGACCAAAGATGGCTTCATGATGTACCTGCACCATGAGGATGGCTCCATCCTCAACCCGGCTCACAAAAACGTGTATCAGGACATGAACCAACCCCTCAACCATTACTACATCTCCTCTTCACACAACACATACCTGATGGAGGATCAACTCAAAGGACCCAGCAGCACAGAAGCCTACATAAAGTAACTACTAATATAATGTTTACTGAAGGAACCTGAAGTTGAGAGATAACAGCTTTACCTCATCATGCTAATTTTATAATTTTTCATAAAGTAGCTTGACAGTGGAGTATTTTCTCCTGTGCTGTTGTGCTTATGTTGGACAGGGCTTTCAAATAGTACTACCTCAAGAGCAGGGACTGTTTAGGAAGCAGGAACTAAAACAGACACCAGTTTCCTTTGGTGAAAAAGCAGGAAAATGGCAGGCGTGATCCCAGTGGTGTGAAGGTTTTCATGAAGGTTTTCTTACCCTGCAGAGCGCTGATGAAGAGCTGTCGCTGTGTGGAACTGGACTGTTGGGATGGGTCTAACGGCGAGCCTGTTATTTACCACGGCTACACACTCACATCCAAAGTGCTCTTCAGAGATGTCATAAAAGCCATCAAAGATTACGCCTTCAAAGTATGTAAGATGGATTACATGTGGGACCAGATGTATTATTTAAATTGTTCTCATTCATAGTTAAGAAGAGGCTAAGCTTCACCTTCACTGAATAATTGTTTCCTTTGTATTTCCAGACATCTGAGTACCCAGTGATCCTGTCCCTGGAGAACCACTGCACCATAGACCAACAGAAGCTCATGGCCCATCACATGATCTCCATCCTGGGTGACGCTTTAGTCACAAAACCTCTGGGCAACACCCTGCCCACCAACTTCCCCTCACCGGAGGTGTGTGGGCTTTAATCTCAGTTTACTGATTAATATTACGTAACATCTGCAGACTTTAGAGTCCTGCTGTAAACCCACCCAAAGAGATCACACCTAAAAATTCCAAGATAATGAACCGCTGTAACACATTTTTTCACCTTCCTGTTTAATTTAACTTGACTATTAGATTCTCTTGGAATGAACGCTCCGTGACATTAAAGTAACACCCATCCTCATTGTGTGAGCATCAAATTCAAGCCTCTGCTCCTCCTCCATGTGTCAATAATGTTTTTACACAAGAGTTTTGGTTTTATTGACTTGTCCTAGTGAGCGCGTACAGAGCAGTTGTTCATTAACTAATAATATGTTATTTTGAGTAACTTACGAGATCTGACTGTGAGGCTCGGCAGTGTATGAGAGAACGCCTTGTTTGATAGGCGAGATTGTTGGCCAGTAGTTTTTATTTTTATGTGAGCAGAGGTTGGTATTCAGTGTTTGCACACAAGGCATGCAAGGAATGCACATATTTATTCAACATGATACGTCTTTTCCCCAAAAGCCCTGTGGTCTTTCTTTGCATTTCTTTCTTTTAATGTCTTTCTTGACTCCCTTTTCCTCATTTTCTCGACACCTTTCCCCCTTTAAATCTTACATCTTTGATAGTAAAGACATCTAAGACTCTCAGATAAACTGAAAAATGGGAAATATTGGTAACTCAAATCATTTTTCAGTGACATTCCTAAGCCGTTGTGGGCAGCCCTGCTCAGATGTTACACTCATGGGATGAATTCCTGTGTCATTATAATTACGCATTGCACAACATTTTCCCTTCTGTCATTGGCTGTTGAGAGGGTGTGACTAGCAGTCAACAATATGTCAAGAAGCGTCCCTGCATTTAGCAACGAAATGTCTAATTACCGACAGTGTGGATCGTGAGTTTTAGGTTTCTAAATTGCTTAACGACATGTAACAACCGTTTCTGTGCAGGAGCTGAAGGGCAAGTTCCTCATCAAGGGAAAGCGATTGAACAAACTAGATGCTATCTTCAACAATAACAACACCGTAGAGGAAGACACTGTGTCTGAAGAGGATGAGGCTGCGGATTTTAAGGAGAATGGACAAAAAGCCAAACCAAAGGTGCACCAAGTGCTCATTACTTTCTAAAAAATACACACATATTTTGTCAAGACATCGTCTTTGAATGTGCAGAACAAAACTGACCCTCCTCCCCTCCCATCTCCTTTTAGAAATCAAAAATCAAACTTGCCAAACAGCTCTCAGACATGGTCATCTTCTGCAAGAGTGTCCATTTTAATGGCTTTGAGCACGCCAAGGACAACCTTAGCTTCTATGAGATGTCGTCCTTCAAGGAGAGTAAAGCTTTCAACCTGGCTGATACCTCAGGTAAACATCTTACTTACCTTGCTGACAAACGTATGTCAGATGTATGAAAATTGCGTTGAAGTGTGTTAAAACATTGGTGTTCGGATGTGTTCTCATACTATAGCTACTGCCTACATCCATCACAACATGGACAAACTCAGTCGGATCTACCCAGCTGGCTCGAGAACTGACTCTTCCAACTATAACCCAGTGCCCATGTGGAACGTTGGCTGCCAGATTGGTACACTCTCATTAGTACCTGCAGAAATCTACTTAGTATATTAAGTGTTAGAGAAATGGTTTCACTCCCTTCTCTCTCTCTGATTTGTTTTTTAGTGGCGTTGAACTTCCAGACTCCCTCCAAGGAGATGCACCTAAACCAGGGTCGGTTTCTGCCAAATGGTTGTTGTGGCTACGTCCTGAAACCAGAATTTCAGAGAAACCTGTCCTCTCAGTTTAATCCCAACACATTAACCGAAGGGCCCTGGCTAAAGAAGAAGACCTTTCACATCATGGTGAGATTTTTTTGAGGGTGGCCCTGGTAGTTCTCCCAATAGAGTGTACGCCCCATGTACAAAGGCTCAGTCCATGACACAGCAGCCCAGACTCGATTTCATCCTGTGGCCCTTTGCTGCATGTCATATCCCACTTTCCTGTCACACTTCAGCTGCTACTATCCAAAAAAGGTTTAAAAAAAGCCCCAAAAATATCTTTAAAATGTATAATTAACAACTAACAACTAATATGCAGGGTTTTTCTGCATTCGTTTTTGTGGTCGTATTTCTGTATTCGCAGCGTGTTTGGTGTTCATGCATGTGGCTTTCTTCATGAGGTTTTTTTCATTTCCAGCACGTTTCTGTTGTTGAATTTGTTTTAGATTTTCATATTTTTGAATTGGCATCATTTCTGAAGCGGCAGCACGTTTCTCCGAATGGAAATGTTTTGGGCTGTTGTAGTCTGTTTTTCTTTGTCAGCCACCAGAACTTGTTTATATGCAAACATACAAATAAAATGGTGACCCGCACAAAAACCATGTCTCCACCGTGCTTCTAGTGGTCAAAAACTCCACAGGGTATATTTAAGTTTTTGTATTTGAATGTGTGATTTAAATCCGCATGATTTGTTTCTTTGTCCATGTTACAATTTTGCGTGTTTGTGTTTTGTATCCCAATACAAAAGGTGATCTCAGCTCAGCAGTTACCTAAAATCAACAAGGACAAACACAAATCCATCGTTGACCCTCTGGTGAGAGTGGAGATCTATGGGGTCCCGGCAGACAACGCCAGCAAGGAGACACACTACATTGAAAACAACGGTGAGCAGAGCACATAAACATACAGAAAATAAGATGATATTTATGGTACATTAGTGAGTTGTAACAACTAAACAATAATCCATCCATGCAGGGTTCAACCCAATGTGGAATGAGAGATTCCAGTTTGACATACACGTTCCAGAGCTGGCCATGGTGCGATTTGTGGTGGAGGACTATGACTCAACTTCCCAGAATGATCTCATCGGGCAGTACTGTCTACCACTTACCAGTGTACAGAACGGTAAGCTCAAAACAACATGAAGCTGAACTGGAGAAAGCTCACATGTTGGCAAGAATTTGCAGTTCTAAAATTTCAGGATATTGAACTAAGACTGAAACATCAAGGTGTTTGGTAGATAATAATGTGTAAAAATCATGCACTACTAACATTAATGCACTAATCTCCTTCGTCAAAATGCATTTCACAACTGATGTTCTCCCCCTGTTTAGGTAATTTAAGGTAATAAAGTACAAGACCTCTGAATTTTCAAATGACAAGAGTTGTTGACAACTTTATTTGAATCACAGGACTTGCTGACAAAGCTAAAACTCACTTCCTTTTTTTTCTAGGATATCGCCACATCCCGCTGTTAACCAAAAGAGGAGATGTCATCTGCTCAGCCGGACTGTTTGTGCATCTCATGCTCATCGACGCCCAGTAGGCTTGTGTTTTGGAAAACCTTCATGCCAGCGGCAGCATTTAAAAAAAAACAAAAAAAACAAACTCTAAAGGAGTCCAGTTTTAAAGCTAAAAAATGTAACTCAATCAAATATTCCAAAAGATTTTTCATGGAAAAAAAGAACGTGTCCTCTGCAAAGCTGCAGCTGCTGACTCACCGTTTGTCTGCGTAACATTTTCCTGTCATTGAGTTGTTGTTTTTTTAAAAAAAAAAGGGTTGGTGGAAAAGCCCTGCATGGTAACAAAGCAAAGAGTGAATGGAAGTGTGAATGAATGAGCATTGTTGGAAATCAGTCATTTAACTGTATGTGCCATACTGGGGAGAGGTACAGTAACTAGGATAGTGTGAATTCTGTGTCATTTCTGAATAGTATTTTAATTTTTATAGATGTATTGAGGCTTTATTTCCCTTCAGGATCATACAACTGATGCTAATACTCATGGAAACGATGTATTTATCAAGCAACACAATAAGCACTGTTTTAATGTTTTATGACTCGTCTGACTAGAAAAAGCCTTGACTTAGATTTTCTGTTTTAATCTCATAATGGTGTTCGTCACTGGGAGAGCCACACGTGTGTCTGTGTGCATGTGTTTACATTCACTTTGAATGCAGACTATCCTGCAGAGATGACCACACAATGTTTTTTTCATAGACTTACAATGCTCTATAACATCCTTTTGACTATTGATATGACGAGCATATCAAGACATTAACTGTATCATATATGAATCTGCTCTAAATAATCCACTTTATCAAGTATTTTGTGATATTTTAAATCAAACTTTATTTTTATTTTCCATCATCTGATGTACTACAGCAGTTTTTCTGTGACAAAGTCATGACTACGTTGTCACAAGCTCACAAATAAAACCAACAGAGTCTTTGAAGATTGAAGTTTTTGTGTGTTTATTCATAATATACGTGATTCAGTCACGGTGAATGACAAATCATCAGCATAAAACATTGAAAAATATAGATAAATAATCAAAGTGTAAGTCATATCCTTGAAATTAGACTTTTTATTACAATCATGTTAATAAACTAAATCTAGTCAACATGTTTAATCACTATAGAGAGATTGTCTGAGAGTAACCAAAACAATATTCAGCCTATACCAATCCTGTCTTTCTAAAAACAACGGCTAAAATACTGCCTGTTTTACAAGTTTCTCCACAATACAATGAGACCAGTTTGACAATGTTTCTGCGTAATCCGACAGTGAATGTTTCTTAGAAAAGTCCTGCTTTTTTCTTCAGATCGCTCTGCCTCCACTTTGGCAAACGCTGGAAGTCTAAGCGCCCTGTGCCGAGCAGGTTCTCAAAATCTTCATCAGACAGGTAGAGCTGAAATCAGACAGAAAACAGTTAGGCTGACCTCTACTGTACACTTTGTGTTATTACGCCAGAATACACACATACGCGTTTAAAACATTCTTAGCACCTCCCACTGAATCACAGTTATCTTTGCAGTGGGGCCCTTGGTCCTCCTCCCATAGGAGTAAGACAGCAGACTGAGTGAGACACAAAACAACAACAAAGAAACACAGTTCCTCTTTGTCGTTGTTTTGTGCCCGTGTCTTTGTAGTTATTTTGTCTCTTTGTTGATTTGTTTCCTTGTGTTTGTTTTGTATCTCTTTATAGTCATTTCGCAACTGTTTCTTTGTAGCTATGTGTCTCTGTTGTTTTTTTGTTGTTTTTTGTCTCTCTGGTTCTTTCATGTCTCTTTATAGTTATTTCGTCTCTTTGATGTTGTTTTGCAACTCCTTGTGGCCTTTTTGTATCTCTTTATAGTCATTTAGCACCTGCATCTTTGTAGTTATCTTGTCTGTAGTTTTGTGCATGTTTCAGTGACACTGCAGGTAAAGCAGAACTCTGAGGTGCTGCTGTTGGTTTAATAATAATAGATATTTTTTATTTTATTTCACACTGGAGATGAAACACTCATTTTGCACAGATAATACAGCAGCTTTAGTAATTGTGTGTTTGTGCTTTACTGGATTTATACAGTATTTACTGTCTTTACTGCTGCTGTGCACCTATAATACTCAAATCTCAAATCTTGGATTGGATTTGGCAGATAATCAGTAGTTAAAGACTAATCAGGACAGTGAAAAACATCATCAGGACATCTCTACATTTATCTGAGCTCACTAGTTCACTAAAACATCCATGTTTGTGGTATTACTACTGTTATTATCATTACCGTTACCATTTGGATCAGACCTATTCTGCACCCACCTCTCTCTGGGCGGGATCCACTCCTTGTGGAAGCTCACTGGGAGACTTGTTGACAAGGAGCTCTGGGTCCAGAAACATCCCAGAGCCTCCAGCAGAGGGGGACACAGTGCCAGCAGCTGGGGATGATGGAGTGAAGCCTGAGGAAGGGGACAGATCCACGGACACAGAGGACTGGGCTCTCTGGGTAGACGGGCTAGTGGGACTTGAGGGTCTTGGAGACAGATCAAGTCCGTGGACCCTGTAGACTGGAGGGGAGCTCACGGGGCCTCCTGGAGCCCTGTAACCTCCCCCGCTAACAGCACTTTTATTGAGATTGTTCATATCCTAAAGATGTAGAAAATGGATGAGTGAAATCGTATTTTTGGAGGATTTTTATGACATTTGGGAGAAAACATCTAAACTGTAAACGTTCACAGAGACATTTGAGATATTAGTACATTTAGTCAATTAGTGTTAGGATTAGTGTCAGTCAATCACTTACAACAGTGATCTGTGATAGAGATGCTGCATCACTCAGCTTTTTTTTCATCTCCTCATAGGAGTTGGCTCCCTGTTGAGAAGATCAAGTGAACCAGGATTGAAAATTAGTGAGCATGCAGGGTCGTCTTCATCTTCAAACAATCCATAAAATCATGTGAATGTACGTTCCTTCTGAAATGATTCGTCCACACAAGATTATTCATAGTATTCATGTAGTATTTGGGTTCTCCATAATCAGCACAGATACATGGAAATGTACAGTCATGCTTCACCCGAGTGCCTCTCTCTGAGATCAAAGAGAGGTTATAACAAACTCACGCTCCACTTATGAGGATCCCATGCGTTGAACCAGCCGGTGAAGGTAGGCGGTTCATATCCCTGTTTGACAAATATGATTGGTGTGTCGGGGTCGCGGCCTGCTGGGTGGGTCCTCAGGTATTCCTGCGCACAATTCCATGCCTCCTTTGTCTCGTACTGGTTGGCTAAGTTTCCAACCCACAAGAAAATCTGAGGTGATTTGGAGAAATTAAAAAAATCTGTTTCAGAGCTTCAACTGACATTTCAGCTCACAGCTCACAGTGTGAGCTGAAATATAACAAATATTTAATCATGCAATGAACTTAAGTACAGTTTTGAGATACATTTTAGGCTTCTTTATACCTAACAGTGAGAGGGAAATGTAATGCACTGCGTTATTTTCCATGCAAAACACAAGATAAGCGTGTGTAACACAAAACATTGTTTACTGAAACTATCTTTGAGTAATTAAGTAATTATTTTCTAATAAAAAGTGAACAAAATCTGCTCTCTCTTCAAAGCCCTTTCAAAAATTCACTTTTTTATTAGGTATTTTGGGTGCTTTTGAGTATTATTTGATAGATACAGCTGAAGAGTGACAGAAAGCTGGGGAGTGAGAGAGGGGAGACGCAGCAAAGGGCCACAGGTTGAATTCAAACCCTGGGCCACTGCAGCAAGGACTGAGCCTTCGTACATGGGGTGCACACTCTACCAACTGAGCTAACTGGCGCCCCAACTTTTTCACTATTCTAGTGTTGCAACAACTATTTTTTTTCCTGTTTTGACATACTGAAACAAACATACTAAACAAGTTGGTTTAAATTATAGGTCCAGGTTTGCAATCTGCCACTAAAAAATCCTACACACTGGACCTTTAAAATCAGGTTGAAATATTGTCACTGCACTGCAAAATTAGGTTTTTAGGACTCAATTATTGCCAGAAATGTCACAGTAATTATTAATTATGTTAGTTTGTTTCATGTGTACAAAAACAAAATGTAAAAACAACAATTTGCATCTTTATCCGGGGTTGGACAGAGCTGGGTTGGCTGTTTCACATCGTTTCCATGAGTCATGAGAGTGGTGTCAATTCTCTAACTTTCAGCAAGAAAATGTCAAACTATTCCTTTAAGTGCTTCACCTGATACTCACTCTGCCACACAACATTTCACATATAAACAAGTAACATTTTAAGCTTTGACCTCCTTCGGCCTCTCACCTCCTCCCAGGTATCCAGCAGCATAACATCCTCCTCGTCCAGGTCGCTCTGGGCGAAGTCGTCCACCTCGGTCATCTTAAACTGGCCAGTCTGATTGGAGCATTCAAACAGCCGAGGACTGTGAGGAGGCTCGTCCTTCTGCAGTCTGAAACAACACAGAGCTCACCAACATTACAACTGTATAGTCTGCTGTGTGTGTGTGTGTGTGTGTGTGTGTGTGTGTGTGTGTGTGTGTGTGTGTGCTGGGTGGGGGGTTGCACAGACTATTTCATTGACGATATTGGACATATTTGACTGACCTTGATGTAAAAATAATTCATGCAGATTTAAATGTAAGCTTATTAATGTTTCAAAATACGATTTAAGAGCCTTTTGGGTGAGTTTTGGTGCTTGTCCTTGTTAATATGTTATTGTAATTGTCACCTTTCGGTTTATTCACAAATATACAACAGTATACTCAAATATACTAAACATGTAGAGAACATCAAGGCCTGGATTGAATGCTCATAGTTGTTAACATGCAGCTGATGAAGTGTCAATGAGCAAGAACCAGCCACATATGAGTCAAATTTCTCCTGAAATTACAGTAATATCACAAAAAAGTCTGATTCAAAGGTGTGATGTTGCTGCTGTCTGTGTTTACCTCTTGTCACTGGCATAGGGAGCCTTTCCTCCCAGAGCTACCCAGAATTCAGCTGGCTCCTGGCCCTCCATCACCACCTGCTTGTCGTGCTTGGACAGCACATCAGACATCGCTCTCCCCATCACCCTCTCATCCCCGCTGCAGCCCTGGAGACGGATTGGGTCAGACATCAAATAAACGTGGACACACAAATTCACATTTTTATTCCTTAAAAGGGAGTTCGTGTGAGGCTCCTGCAGATTATTATAGTGCTCCATAACAAAGCACATACCTTTCCATACCACAGGTAACATATTTGGTCTGTCTTCAGCAGGAAAACATCGTTGGTGTTGAGAGACGAGGCCCTCGCCAGCACTTCAGTGGCCTTGGTGTTGAGCTCATTAGTCCCTCTCACCTGGAACAGCCTGGCACCTCCATCAGGGTTGACCACACCAGGTCGGCCTGTACCACCCTAAAGACACACATATGCACACACACATATATGACATGCATACATACTTTGTGTGTTATTCTTTAAAAGTATATGATTAAATAGCGCATTTTCCTCTTGAGAAATACATTTTAAAAATTATTTTTTGCATTAATCAATAGATATAGACCTTTTTTGCAGTTGTTCATTTGTAATACAACAAAAAAATAATCTTCAGTGACAGAAATCGCACCTCAAAGATGATGAGTTTGCCTTTGAAAATTGCCAGGAAGTGGCGAGGCTCCTTTCCCATGATCACCCTGACCTGGACCGGGGCGCCATTGTACTTGTTATCAAGGTTGACGGCCTGGTAGGCGCAAGCTGTGATCTCATCTTTAGTGGCATGACGGCCCTGGTGTATGACACAGACACAGATAAAGTCTAGTCAATACAGAGAATAGAGAGAGATAAAAAAACAAATAAAACGATGATACTGACCTGCCACATGTAGAGTATGTACTGCTGCTGGCCTGATCTTTGATATGTGTACAGCACCAAGTAGCAGTCTCCTCCATAAAACTGTCCATAAGTACTTGGATTTACTTCAGCCAGCTCCAAGTTCTCAATACGCCACACCTGAAACGGATGCGAAAATTCACAAAAATATAAAGAATTTCCTATCAGGACCCAGATATTAGCACTTTCATTGGAATTAGCAGACTGTCTACCCTTTGTGTTTGTGTATATTTTGGTATTCAACAATGTTTCTTCCTCACTTTAACATCTCCAGAGGCGTCATCCACCATGCGCTGCTGTGCTGCCAGTTCAGGACGTGCATGGAGCTCCATCACATCAAATTTCACTTGTTCTACCTTTGCTATTTGGACACGCAAAATGTTCAGTATTAGACATAAATAATCATATTTATACAAACAAAATATATGATCTAATCATGAAATAAAAGCTTCAGAATTTAAATAAAAAGGACCTAAACTTTTATTGTGAAAAGAAGCGGGAATAAACATATTTTATAACAATCTGAGTTCATTCATTGTATTATTTCACAATTTAAGAAATATCTTGTGCATATATAATCAATGATTACTGATTTTACAACATCTTATTTATCTAATATTGCACGCTTTATGGTTTTATGGTCTCCATAAAGCTGAAGCAACAATGATAGTGTATTTACTTTTAAAGCTGTCTGACCCAGATGTGAATGAATTAACGGTTATGTAGAGGTTACCTATCTTTCCCACACTGTAGGTGGTACCGAGCCCTTGAGTTTGGCCTTTATCTCTCCAGGACTTGAATAAGTGCTTAAACATTGCCGACTCTCCTCCCTCTGTCATCACGTTTACACTGGTGCTGGCTGGGTAGTTCTTGGCTTTGATATAACCCTGGTTGAAAAGATAAGTATAATTATTAATGACTTTAATACATAATGACTTTTTAACTTGTGACAATGACAAGAGAGAGCCATAATATTAATTAATTATTTATTAAACTCACCACAGCCCTGTTGAGAGCTTCTTGCCGCTCTTCCTTGGAGGCTTGTTTTCCTTTCCACACCATGACACTGGAGCCTCTCTGATCCACTATGTAACAGTCCTGACAGTGAGACAAAAAGAGACAATGAGACAGGATCCATCCTCTATAATAACAGTGTCGAAGGAACACGTTTGAGGTTAAAAAAGACAGTTACAGAGGAGTGCAGCAGGTCTTGCGTCAGAGGCTGCGTGGCCACTTCTTGGACCACCAGATTCCCGCTGTTTTCAAACACGCTGAGGAGAAACAGTGTATGATTTCACCAAAGGGCCAAAATATTCCCAACATGTTGCAACACTGACGCAACAGATCAAGAAAAAGTTCTTACTGGTAGAGTCTGACGCTGGTGTTCTGCACCTGGTCAGGTTTGTCATCGGGAACGGCCTCCTTCAGCTGCCCGCTTCTCTGGCCGAGCACCGCCGTCATGACTTTCATCAGCTCTGGAGAGTCTTTCTCATCTCCTCCCTCCACAACGCCAATCTGAGCTCGACCTCCTCGCTCCCTGTCCCGGATGTCCTGAGCCAACAAGACTGCCTGCAAACAAGAAAAGGCAGAAGAGGAACTTCACATTTAATTTCATATTTTCTACGAGCTTCAACCAGAAAATTCTGCAAGTATTTTTTGTTGGTGAAATGTTTGTACTTATACTTCTTTGTGCTGCTTTATGACTAATCATAAAGAGTGGAGGATTACCTTGAGCTTCTCTCTCCTGTTGCTCTTGGGGCCGTTCCACTGCACTATAGCTTTCCCCATATCCAGCAGGAATATATCTCCGTTGTTAAAGCTGTTCCATGACACCTCCACCTGCACATGGATTAAATAGTTTCTCTTTATTGAAATGAACAATACAATCTGCTGTAAAACCAATCAAAAGAAACAAATGTTAGGAAAATATTAATTAAACAGCACACAGTCATTGCAGTGCTCAGACATTTAACACCAGCTGTAGCAGCTATGACAACAAGCACGCCATAATTTGTTTAAGAGGGAGTGCCAACACCCCTTGTAGTGTGGCTGTGTGAAGCCTGTGATAGCTCCAGTGGGAGGTACTGGGCAGGCAGCATTAATCCCTGACACAGCCTATTATTCCACGCTCAATACCTCTGTCGCTGTGACATGCTTCCTCCCTTTGACGTGCAGCAATCGTAGGACGTTGTAGGCATTTGTGTCAACATGGTGAAAACCTGAGGCCACTCCACCCTTCTTGTAGCTGTGGAGAGATGAGTGTACATTACCAAAGTTCAAGTGTAATAAAGCAGCGAACAGCTACAGCAGACCAGGCTGGAGGCAGGGTCAACGCAAAAGCAATTTCTTGTTTTGTTCATTTGGAAATTTACCCCAACATTGCATAACTATAAAGCAAAAACAATGAGAAGTCAGAGGTTACTGAACTAGGCGAGAGAAAACCGTGTTTTTCTTAGCTAAGCCTCGACAAACAAGTGTAATTTGTGTCATAATGATTTCACGCAGAGGGATTACTGTTGTAAACCATGTCTCAGGAAGATTACAGCCAGTGTGTTTGTGTGTGTGTGTGTGTGTGTTTGACTCCTTCTCCTTATTTGGTCACCACCCTCTTCCAATCGACATACCAGCCCTTTTCTTTGACTCACATGAGGCCGTTTTTGAAGTAGCTCCTGAACCGCGGTGACTCGTTACCCTGCACCTCCCTGTGCTGGACGGGACTCCCACCCAGGTACTCGTCCAGCTGGGTGACGTAGATTGCCGCTGCACCTTGCTCATCCTGAGTGGAGGCGTTTCCTATCCAGTAGTGGATGTCAGTCGACTGGCCTGAGCCCTTGTTCTGACTTATCTGGTGGAAAACACGGAAAGAGACGCAGATAGATGACTCACACTTGCACACCCACTGATAAAGCATGCGTAGATCTCATTCATTAATGTTGTAGCCTCTTGGGAAATCAGGGTTTGGACTCACATAAAGAACAATGTAACAGTCTCCCTCAAAGAAGTTACCAAAGCCTTGGGCTGGAACAGGCACCATCTGCATGTTCTGAATAAGAGAGCAATAAAACATGTTGAATCATACACAAAAATACGATTTCAGCACAGCCACACCCTAGTTAAAATACAGCATTGTGTCCACGTGAGGATATTAGTTGAAGGGATGACTTACATTGATGGTCCATATCTGCAGGCCTGGCTTTCGGCCCACATTTCTAAACGCGTCTGGACAGTCATTACTCATCATTCTGCTGAACTGAAACAAATGTAAGGCAGGAAACAGTGAGTTTTGTTGTTTTTAACTTGCATTGGACACTGTTTATCTCATTTACATTTAGTCATTTATCCAAAGCGACTTACAAAAAAGGTAAAAAATCACGGTACAGTGCAACTAGGACATGTTGGTGCAGCAATAAGTACTCTGACAGTACTAGAAGGATGGATTTAGCATGTCCAGTTGTTGGTAGTGTTAGGAGAGGAGGCACTCTCTGAAGAGCTGGGTCCTCAGGAGGTTTTTAAAGGCAGAGAGGGACGCCCCTGATCTGGTAGGAACTGGTGGGACATCCCACCAACGGGGAACGACAGACGACAAGAGTCTGGATTGCCTTCAAGTCTAAAGTTTGGACACACCGTCTCATTCAGTGTTTAATTATTTTCTCATTGTAGATCAACACTGAAGCCGTGAAAACTATAAAACACTATGTATGGAATAATGTAGTTTTCCAGTCTTGAAGGAGTTCTCGTATGTGCGGAGCACTTGTTGGCTGCTTTGCCTTCACTCTGCGGTGCAAATCATCCCGAACCATCTCAACTGGATTGAGGTCGGGTGATTGCGAAGGCCAGGTCATCTGACGCAGCACTCCATCACTCGTGTGTTTGTGTTTCTTGGCCTAAGTTAATGGTTATTGTTAATGGTTTCTCTGCAGCAATTCGACCATGAAGGCTGATTCACACACGTCTCCTCTGAACAGTTGATGTTGAGATGTGTGAACTCTGAAGCATTTATGTGGGCTCTAATCTAAGGTGCTGTAAATTTGCAGTTTATGAGGCTGGTGACTGTAATGATCTGATCCTCTGCAGCAGAGGTAACTCTTGGTCTTCCTTTCCTTGGGCAGAGCCAGTTTCATTATTATGTTTGATGATCTTTGTGACTACACATGATGATACATTCAAAGTTCTTGTAATTTTCTGGACTGTCTGACCTTCATGTCCTAAATTAATGATGGACTGTTGTTTCTCTTCACCTAGTTGCACACTTGCCATAATATAGGTTACTAGGGTAGTTGAATAGAGCTATTTACTGTATGCTGACACTACTTCTAAACAACACAACTGATGGTCTCAAACACATTGAGAAGGCAAATTAGGGAAATAATTAACTTCTGATGAGGCACACCTGTTAATTAAAAACCATTCCAGCTGACGCCCTCATGAAGCTGACTGAGTGAATGCCAAGAGTGTGCTAAGCTGTCATCAAAGCAAAGCGTGGCTACTTTAAAGAATCTAAAATATAAAACATATTTTACTTTGTTTACATTTTTTTTTGTTTACCACATAATTCCATATGCGTTATTTCATAGTTTTGATGTATTCACAGTTAATCTACAATGTAGAAAATAATTAAAATGAATAAAAACCATTGAATGAGAAGGTGTGTCTAAACTTTTGACTGGTTAATATTTCTACTTCACTCATTTCCATATTTATCGTTATTATTATTCTTCTACTTTACTGCACCTTAATGATTTGACAGCTATACTTTTTCCTCAAAAACTACAACTATTATAACACCAGAGCTAAAATTAGTTTCACCTCAACCAACTACACTAAAAATGCTATTCACATATTAAAAATAATCTAGTAATATAATACATAATAACAACAACAGCCCTATTTCTGCAAAACGAAGTTTTACTTTTGATACTTTAGTTGAATTGACACTTTTATTTAAACAAACATAAAACTACTGATTTGTTTTTCTTTTTTGGCCGGGTGCAACTTTAACAGGCCGTGAACACAATTAAAACATATTATACTCATTTTAGTTAAAATGGCGAACTTAGAAAACAATTTCTTGTTTACACATCCAACCGATGTAGACCAAGTCGTGCTCTGTTTTTGGTCTCCTGAGGGATATTTGTCTCTTTAGCCGTGAAATGCTCCAGTTTTATTATATTTTATTTTTTTAGTCTGTGTGCTGTGCAGGTACTGTTTACCCTTTTTTCTAAAATGTTATCATCTGCTATGAAAATGATGTTATAAGAGCAGCAAGCATGAATTAAAAATAATTAAGTCACCGATCAGAAAACCAAAACAATGAGCTGAATAACCCTAAAATGCTCAACGCTAGAGTCGACCATACGGGTTGAGGATTTTAATATTTCCTCCACCACTGCTCATCATCTACCAATATTAAGTGTTAAATCCTTAAATAGCACATTAGGAAACACATATTCAATTGTAACTTCTCCAAAGTAGAGAAAGCAGAGAAACATTGCACTTTTGAAGCCTCCTCCTTCTCCTCATCGTTCATCCTTACAACTTCCCTATCTTTTCACTGGAAACAGATGTCTCTAACATGACAAGTGAACCATTTCAAAAGATTGGATCTCTGACAGCAAAACACCTCTAATCCCTCTAATGAGTGTCGGCTTGGCACCATGGCAGCATACAAGTTCTGCAATCAGTGGTGCTTAAACTGCCTCTTGACTCAGATATCAGAAACAACAGCACTGATAAGCAAACACACTGTATCGCCAGCTGAGCTGAGAACATGGGCTTAGTGGTGACACGCCATATGGAAACAGGCTCGGTGGGACATCACGCATTCACGATATTATGAATGCAAATACAGAATCCATGCATACGATTGTTAAATAGCTGGAGGAACTGCGATTGCAGTTATTATATAGAGAAATAAGCCATAACTCATGGCTGCACTTTGCCTCAGAGTTTTATCTTTGCTCCAGGTGTAGGAATAAAATGTATTGGTTGACAATGATCGATCGAGTGGGTAGTTTAAGGTCGCTTGTACTCTACCAGGATGTTAACCACACCCTTCATTAATAGTATCAAGGTTCAGGTATTTAGGTAATCAGATAAAGAGGTGACACATGAAGAGCAAACAGAAAAAAGGGTTGAGATTGAAATAAAATTATAGGGCTTGGCTCAGGTATTTGGTATGTGAGGCTGAGGAGGACTGAGAGGCAACGATTGAGTCATACCTGAATAATTTCACTATATATACACTGTATAATACATAAAGATTAAAGATTATGTGTCTTTAAATGAACAGCAGCCAAGAGTAATGATTATCGGATAACAGTAAATGCTAAAATGTAGTGTTAACGTAACCGAGTACATAAGATATCTTAAGTTTGCAATTAACAGTAGCCACCATAACCTATTGATTATATCAGACCAGGTGTGGCTGTAGCAGTTAACTCCTGAGTGTCACTTTATCCGTGCTTTCAGTATATACATGCACCGGTATAATAATGCATTCATTTTGTTTTTAAGTTTATATTAAAATAATAAATTTACATAGTACATTTCGTATGACAGACGTACACACAGTCCAAAATAAAAACCTATAACATGAGATAAAAACACAAGAAGGTAATATTATTATTAAAGGATTAATTTTAGTCTGCTTTTAAAAGAAGATTAACAAACCTTACTAGCTAGCTGTGTGTCCTGTCCTGTTTGTTTAATGATGTTCTCTCATTGTGTGTATGTTTTAATTGTGACAAACGGACTACTGATGAAAATTATCTTTAGGCCAACTCTGGTATCACATATCAAATGGTGGTATTTATTATTTATTTACTTTATATATATATAAATATTAAAATGGTAACAGTAATGACATTTTTAAAATTATTTTGAAAGAACAAAGAGGAATTCTTCCTGTTGCTAAAAGCCGGTCATCATCATATTCCCCATTCACAGACCCAAATATCTATTGACCTTTTGTTATCTGAGCAAAGGAGATACCACACCCATGGCTTCTCCACTGTCAGGGTGTAACAGTTTCAACATATCTGACATGCCAGAATATAAATGACAGAATCGACCGTTGATCTATCTGTAAAATAAGATTTTGAATCAAAGCAATCCTACTATAAATTCTTATCTGGTGTATTTGTGTTAATATAACCACCTGAAGGAGTTTATTATCTAAATCAATTTACATTTCACATCTGGGTGGAGAAGAGAATCATTAGCTCTCTCCTCCCCTCCAGTTTACTTTATTTGATTAACGATTTAATTGACTTAATGACTTGACTAAAAAGAGGTTGATTATTGTCAGTTGCAGAAGATTTTCTACTTCAGCTCTCTGTTGTGAATGCAAAACAATTATTGTGCTCTGCAACCCGATCCTGCTCAAAGTGAATTTTCTATAAAAGATATATTAAAGACCTGTGTTGCTTCCATTACTGTGACAGGAAAGACTGGTTCCACTTCAATTAACCTGCGGTGTCCATTGACTCAGCACATACAATGACCTTTGTTAATGCTCTAAATATATCCTAATGCGCTCATCTCCATTTAATAGGCAGTGATGTGGGTCTTAAAAGACACATAAAATCTGTTTTAAAGAATCTTTTCTGACAAATATAATAAAAAAAAAGATGCTGTTCTTTGCCAAGTGCAGCGATTCACATTGAAGAAAAGGATGAAGAGATGTTCAAAAGGCTGAAATTGATGTAGTGAAACATGTCGCCAAAATGAAAGTATGGATCTTACCTTGTGTTGTGTCTGCCGGAGTGAAGGCCTGGGTGTCTCCTACAAATTGTGAAGGTCGATTAGAAAGATGTTGTCTTTATGCAATAAAGGATCCCTGGCTTTAACTCCTGTGGGCAAGCTGGAGTGTGGTGATGTGTGTGTGGCAGAGAGGGCTCGGTGTATTTGTCTCCACACCCAGGTTTGAACACACCTGCAATTTCCTGTCAGGATATTTACATTGCAAGGACCTTAATACGCCTCTTCTTACGTTGTTTCCAGGCGTTTTGATGCGGACGCTCTGACTTGTTTTAGGCATGAATAATGGCAGCCAAACCACATAGTCAAGATTCTTGAGAAAATCATCTACAATACCTGGACTGAGGAGGACTCGAGCCTCACTCGAGGTCCTGATTGTGTTTTAAGTAGCCAGACTGAGTTGTGTTTGTGTTCAACTGAGCCCTCAGTCGCACAGCGGGCATTACAGGGGCCACTTGACACCAATTATTCATTTCACAACTGTTACAACTAGCAGATGGGGGAATTGGACTCAAGGAGCTCTGAGTGGTATTGGAAAAGCATCAGAGGCTTTTCTGTAGCTAAATCTCTCATTCTGTGCCTACTCACACAGACACTCGAGAAGGAACGCTTGACATTACTGAAGGTTTACAGCTCCTGGCTTTGATCTCCCAACGGAGAAGGCATTGGCAGCTTGTGTTTACATTTGTTTGCTAAATGTGAAGACGTATTAACACGCTGTATCCAAAGTGATTTGCACACTTTTTGAAGTCATAGAAAGAAGAAGAAGAGTCTTTGCACAGTGTGGATTTTGAGCCTTCAGTGAAACACTGAATTGTATGTAAAGATACAAGAGAAATAAATTGCGAGCAAGGCGCTTTTGCATCTAAGGATAACCTTGAGATTAAAAATCATCGCTCTATTATTTCCCTCCACTAAAATCATCAAACCCTGCTTCTGCTGTCATTTCAAACATTTCCAAACTGAGTCTGTAAACTTCTCTTGCGCGTTGTAGTTGGTGCATGAATCATGGATGAGGCTCCCTGCTGATGTTTTCTGTTCAGGGATACATATATTACACTTTGTCTTTGTCTCATTCACACAGCCCCTTCCAAGGACTCGGAAAAATTGATTGTTACATAACTAACCTTTTTTTCTTGTTAACCAACAGCTTTAAGTCAACACACTTAAGTATTTCTTACCTTTGTCCAGGGCTTTTCATGTTTAGATTGAGTCCTAGACTCCATTATGACAATATATTCACTTCAACAACGCAGTAAACTTCAGTCCCCGCATATCTGAGGAACAAGTGGAAAACTAAGAGAAAAAAGGCACAAGTTCTTCAGGCTTGAACAATAAGCTCCGTAATGCCTAATCCACTGCTGCCGTTAAAGTGACTGCTACGTAAGCGGAAGCTAAAGGTTCATATCAAGATGTCACATGAAGCTAAGCTCTCCTTGGTTGTACATTAACCAGTTTATACTCATATATTTATGGCCCCAGCAGATCAGGTAACCATGCAAATAAAGCTTTAGGCAAAGAAGAGGTCAGTGGTGTCCTCTTGTGTTCAATTGTGATTAAATGTCTTACCATTTAAAGTTTGTAATAAAGACAAACTCCACATTTTTGTAATTTGAGTTATGCAGTCCTTACTACATCCACTCATTAAATTGGATAACTATGTCATGCCTCTGCCGTCATGGGAAAAAAGATCCATCTCGCAGAACACTTCTGATGTAATTCATCATTCAGCATTCATAAAATTATTTATGCCTCCACATTTTTTCAGAAGTGTAGATGGTAAATCATTTTAGGACACTGCAGGTCATAGACGTCATGGCACAGGACAGTCTTTACAGGAACATTTCAGTTCATCATCAGTCTTTTGTCAGAGGTTGTTAATCAAAGAAACTCACCAGATCACAGCCGCCATCTTAACTGGAAGAGAAGAAAGTGAATGATGTTTCACAAAAAGTTGAGCGGACGATTGTAAACCCCTCTAGATTCAAGACCTATTTTGGGTGAGCTACGATCTAAAATCCATCCATCCATCCAACTAGAAATAAGTACAAATAACAAATGTTGATGAAATGAAAAGATGTTTAAATTTTCCTTTTTTTTTTTAACACTTTAAGGACTTAAGTAAACTCCACCTGCTGATGCCATGCACGTGATAATATTAAAAGCTCCAGACCAGCTACTAAATAGACCCTGAGAGTGTTACTGATTTGTCAATTGCTGTTGTAAAGGTCCAAAATAAACTTTGAACATCAGATTTATGAGAATTTAAATAAACCGCTGCTTCATGCCTCACTTAAACATTTAATTTTCTAGCCATCAGGTGGCAGCAGAAACAAGCTGCCAACACAACATTGCAAACTTGTTAGCAAAGAGTTACATATTTACACATCCAACAGACATAAAGCAACATAATCCCTCACTTGGAGTCATGTTTAGGTCAACTGTCGAATTTAAGACCAATGTTTACTTTTAGCTCTGTTTTTGGTCTCCACCAACTCCTCAAGGATATATCTGGCACTTTAGGCTATGCTATTTTCACTAGCTTGTAGTTAACTTTCTCTGTCTACTGTTTGGTGCTGGGCAGGTAGTGTACAGTCCGTTTATTTGAGCTTTTTCATTGAAAACATCTGAGACAAACTGTCACTACAAATGACCTCTTTAAAGCAACATTGCGTAGAAATTGGTATTTTTGCAATTTCGCGCCCCCCAGCTGTACAAGTGTATTTATTATTATTATTTATGGTTACTTATGATCGAAAACTGGCCACGGACAACTTGCAATGACACAAAATAGCCAGAAGCCAAATAGCCAAAGCCCAGCTCTGCGTCCGTCTTTCGAAGCTCTTGACAACGACTAAAAGTCAGTCTCAGATTTATTCTTATCTGGCAGCTTCTTGCTTGGTCACTCTCTCCTTTTCTCTTCACAGCTTCTTCCATCAACGTCCTCTCCTGTCTTTTCGCCGCTGTCATTATGTCCATAGAGGCTGCTGAGCCCGGTTACATTGCCTGCTTGCCCAGCTCCGGTTCTGGCACAACACTGGCTCCACTCCCCGTCAACATTTCCTCTTTGACAACCTTGGGGCTGCAAACCTGGTCTTCTCAGTGGCAATTGATGTGCAGCAGCCGGAAGACATCAGAGGGAAAGCAGAAAACATTTTCTCCATGACATATGATCCAGTTTTACCAAAGTAAGTGAAAGTGTGTGACTTAGTGCCATAAAGCATTACGTACTTCTCCTGGTTGATCGTACCTGGAGCACAAAGTTACATAGTGCAGAAACAGACAGACACACCTTTCAGCTGATTATAATGAAGCATAAAAATGATTTCAAACCTGTTTTTTATGGTAGAAAAGTTACGCAGTGTTGCTTTTAAACATTACATGTTTGTCATTTGATTCTATATCTTTAAGGTTTGTTACAGTCATTACACCATGATACAAAGTGACAGTGTGCAAACTTGCAACTTTAATAATGTTGTACAGTACGATTTCAACAGCAGTCTTTACAATGCACCCAACCCACTTTTCCCCAATAAATAGAATTTCATGTAATCTAAGCTAATTATTATATTTTCCTCAAAAGTTTAACATTTATTGGTGGACGGTGATGTCATCACAAAGGTTTCTTTTTTTTCTTTGATTAATAAAGTGGGGTTTCAATGTCTTTAAGGATTATCAATTTACAGTCACTGTCAAGGATCAAATGACGTCATTCAGCCACAAATCACATTGAATTGTAAAAAATATTTGGTAAATTTAACAATTCAATGTTACTAGACTCAAAAACAAATAACCATCCAGGTCTAACAGGCTAGTTGGATACATTTCTAGAAATTATTCATTTGTGTTTTCTCAGATTAAATGACAATTATCCAAGACTCTTTTCCAACTTCAGTTTAAGGATTTAGTTAATACGATTTTGGAGATTTGAGTAAATATGCAGCATAAAAATGTGCACCCCATAACCTGACACAACAGAATCAGCACAGTAATGAAGGCACTTCATTCTGTAAGAGAAGATAAATCACAGTTGTTTGAACAAAAGGTCAGACGAGAAACAACAGCCTGCATAGCACAGCTCAACACAAAAAAAAACAAAAAACCAAAAGGTCACCCATTTCTCAAAAAAAGAAACAAAAAACTCCTTGTTCTTCCTATTCAATTATTTTTGGTAACTAAAATATTACTTGATAGAATAGTAAAACCTCCTCTCTCTGATAGAAAAATTACTTTATGTATGTCTTGCTCATAGAAACATATAGTATGTACATACAGTAATATAATCATTTGTCAGTAGGAGTCCTGTACAAAGAGTCCAAGAATGCAGAGATGGTAAGAGTCCATACAGTTGTTGTCTTTAGATTTTATTATGACTGGAACAATTGCCTGAAGTCCTCACATTGGGGGCCACGCTGGGACTCCCAGCACCGGATGGAGGACGGGAGCCGTGCCGCAGGGCCGTGACAGCGAGGTGAGGCCTTTGTGCAGCGGGCCAGAGGCAGGAAGAACCAGCTGGAGTTGCCGTCTGCTACCTGTTCCTCAGGCTCTGTAACAGACTGTAAACGTCCTCCTCCTTACTGAGGCCCTCAAAGAGAGGAATCAGGTCCAGCAGCTCCGTGTCCGTCATGTTGTCAAACCAGGACTGCACGGGGACCTGTGGAGAGGATGAGAAGACAGACTGAATTTATTCTTATCAAGGGGGAAAACTCATCTGACAGTCGATGCTAAAGTCTTGCATTATAGGTGAGGAGATGGTGGGAGCCTTGCGTAAATAATTAATTGGGGAAATGCATCAAAGGCATGAAGAGTGGCAGCAGCTCCACTGAGCAACTTTCCCCACAGAGGAGAGAAAGCTCATAAAATTGGGAACACTGCCTCTGGCTCGACGCTGTTTCTAAAACAACAGTGCAGATTAAAACTTATGATGTCTTGCAGATCATTTACCCTTTTTATTAACTTTATAACTAACTTATTTCTTCTGCACTAGTGTATTTTGACCTAATTTTACACAGTGGGATCTAAAACCACACCATAACATGTAAAATCTTATTGTAGCCCTCATTAAATGTGCAGATTCACCAACAAGTGACACCTAAACGCCACATCCAGCCTACTCTCACATATCTTGGATCATCATGATCAGGATACCACTAGTCCAGGATAATGCAAGTTTTAGGTCAAACTCACAAGTACAGGACTGACTTACTGCATTCTCAGGGTGGAAGATGTAGGAGGCAGGTGAGTTGTCTATAATGATGACTTTACTGAGCTCTCGGCCCAGCCGGCTGAGGTCTTTGACGTAGTTTCCTCTGTGGAAAACACATGATTCCCTGAAGAGCCGGGCTCGAAACACACCCCACTGGTCCAGCAGGTCTGCCACAGGGTCAGCATACTGATCAAACCAGTAAAACAATGAAAGGTTAACGCAGTCTGCGCAAAGCGACATGATAGTGACCGTCGTCTTTGTGCTTCCAAACGTGTGAACAAACCTTCGCTAAGCTCGCTGTGAAGAGGACACATTCGAAGAGCTCCCCCATCTTCTGGAGGAACTCGTCCACATGGGGCCTCTTCAGCACGTACACCTGAAACAAAGATGCAAAAATTTAACACACCTTTAAAGCTCACAAACTGACAAGCAAGTAAGGATGCGCATCAAACCTCAGTGTGTTTTTAGCAACGACCAAAAATGGGCTTCACCCACCAAGAGTTACTTTGTATGAATGTTTGTTGCTGCTCTTTATCAAATTTAATCTGTTGATTAGTTGGATTATTGGTCTGTAACAAGATGTCATATTTCATACCTTTACAACACATTTTATACCGGTGAACTTCATGACTACATCTATATAATTCATCAGGAAACATCAAATATTCTTATTTAAAATCTGATTCTGATAAAGAAAATGTGCAATAATGGACTTTGAAAGTAAGATACACGCACGTTTCGGACCTGGCCTGAGAATGTACATTAAAAAAAGGCACATTTTAGACTGTTTGTATGTTCTTGTGGGGCTTCTTTTGTTAACTGAAATAATGTGCTTTGTACACAACAACAACAATTACTTTGTGATCACATTTGCCATTCCTGCTCGTCTTTGTCCTCTTCAGCAGGTCTCCGTGGGTTATTTGCTGCCCCCAAGTGCAAGTAATCAAGCATAGGCCAAGACAGATACAAAAAGCCTATCCTGGATTACTTGAACCCGGTTACAGCTACAGAATAGCTGCTTCTGCTTCAGACGGGACACAGAAAATAAACCTTTAACATCAGTATACTGTACAACATGTCTAGTCATAGAGCAGGTGTTTCTTCCTTTTTGCTGTCATTTCTTTCTCTCTTACATGCACATTTCGAATCAGTGAAGCGTCTCTCTTCAGCTGCATCTTCAGCACACTTTGTGATATTTGTTTACTTGGTGACAGAGTCACGTCACGGCCCATCTATCTTTACAGCGAGCAAAGACACAGAATAAAATGGAAAGCACTAAATTCAGGGAGGAGTGCATGTGCTGTCCCACTTTGATGTGGATGTGAGATCATACAGAATAATAAATGCCAAAGGAAATAAAATGGAGCCACAGCTTCCAAGAGAAGTTTTATAAATTAATGTATATTGTTTCATTCAAGCTCAATTCTGTCCTCAATATCAGTGCAACGGTACCTGATGAACAGTCCCATCAATCTCCACTGGAACAATGAAGTCTGCATTGCTGATGGGCTGCAGGAAGACAAGAAATAGAGCAAGGATTCAAAACTTGTGGTCTCAAAACAGCACAATTTGACAAGGTAGCAGTTGAGCCACATGCCCATATTTTACTTTAAAAAATAGATAAAGGTAAAATAGTCGTATAAGGTGCCCAGGGGAAACTAGGAAGGCTTTAAGCATAATGTGGTTCCCTCTTCTCCGACGCTCTGTATCTCAGTGTTAAATAAAAACCAGAAGTGAGACTCCAGAGAGAAACCTTGGCGCTGAACAAGATGACAGACGTGAGCGCAGGCAAGGAGGAGCTCCGCCGTTTTTCTCAGCGTGACTTGTGTCGTCTTTGAAAGGAAGAAAGGGGAAGAGGAGAGGTGCAGGAGGTAGAGGAAGATAGATGCCGGAGGGGTGTGGGTGGGAGACAAGTGGAGGGCGTAAAAGATGAGGATGAAAGGATTAGGTGGGAGGCACGGCGGTGTCATTTCGGAAATGGAGAGAAAGAAAAAACAGGTGGCACAGAGACGCAGAGAAAAGATGCTCCTCCGAGTTTTAAGAAGCACAAAGAAAGCTTTTCTGTGAGAGCTAGGCTGTCACCTGTTCGGATAGTTTGATGTAGGGACAGAAAAAGAACAGAGGATTATTTAGAAATATCATTTTATTTTTAAGTTAAATTAACTGTAATTCATCCACTGACATTTAAAGAATGCAGGTAAATCTGCTCTTTTCTAATTAGCATTTATTATTAATTTAAAAATCTGACATTTGGTCAGACAGTGGCAACTACAGAAACAGAGAAGTTTAAGAAAAGGGTTTTGAAATTTGAAGGCTAATTAGCCGAAATGTCTAAAAGTAGTAAAACCTTAACTTTATGCCTTTTTATGATGATCACCAACTCCACAAAAAGAAAAAAAGTAATTGTCATAAAATCAAAGGCTGTCCTATAATTAAGAGAGCATCTAAGATTAGATCTTAGATGTTAGCTTACATCTTTTAGCGAGACTGGTCTTTTTTTTTGCGGTAATAAAGACAGACATACAAGATCCATCCATCTGGAGCCTTTCCCAGCTGGCTTTGGGCGAGAGGCGGGGTACACCCTGGGCAAGTCACCAGCTTACCACATGGCACATAGAGACAAACAACCATTCACACCTACGGACAATTTAGAGTCACCAATTAACCTATAGAGTGCATGTCTTAAGAGGGGAGAGCATACAAACTCCACACGGAAAGGCCCCATTGGAGGTTTGAACCAAGAACCAACTTGCTGTGAGATGACAGTGCTAACCACTGCACTTACTTTAAACAAAGTGTCTGTGAATATAAACTTACATCCTTAGAGATTGTACTGTACGTGTAAATGCAATGCTAGTTGCATTCACACCTAAAACTACAGTTAGCAGGTACAGTTCAATACCATCCAACAGAGGGAGTGGTTGCTGTAGGAATACTAACAACAGCACTTTGACCTTCCACTTGTCACCTGTACAATCTGTCTAATACAACCATTATGGTGGTGACAGTGGAACAACAGAGCTACTGTACTGGAGACATTTGGTTTCTCTGTGTGATGCTGTGAAGAGTCAGTGCACAATCAAAGCATCCAGATCCCTTCAAAGACAGATGTGAGTGCTTCTGTGGATCAGTTTTGTAATATATTCAGCGCTGGTTAGTGTTTACACCAGTAAAAGACTGCTTTGACTGTCTAAAAACAGCACCAGTAATGAGCCAAACCAGTGACAAGCAGAAGAGAGAACAAACAGGCAGCATTTGGTCCAACTTCCACAAAGAGAAGAGAAAGAGTCACAGATGGAGGAAGAGATGCACTGACAGACTTGGCCTCTGCTTATTACTCTTCTGCTGAATCACTCCATCATCTGAAGACTGAACACACAACAGCTGCTCTTAGCGCTGGGCCAGGATTGGAGACGGCGAGAGATATGGAAATGGAGGAGGGCGAGAGCGGGGATGTATGTTTGAGAGAAATGGAGGGATGAGGGATGAAGTAAATGGGAGAGTGTTTGTTTTATGGTTCTCTGCTGAACCAGCGTTGACCTCGACAGACGTGACGGAGGAAACTTCTGCTGGTTCGTTTGTATCTGGTGATCACAGCGTTTCCTTTACATACATACACATCACAGCACTTCATCATTTGGTATTAACTATCTCTGAAAAACACTTCCATATCTTATTACAGCAGGTTTGTCCACATCTAGGAGCTCATTCTTACCAAATCATCATGTCATACAAGCACTCTTAAACAGAGCAAGACAAAACTTATATTTAAAACCTTTCAGGGCTGCGAACAATGATTAATATGCTGATTATTTTCTCAGTTACTTCCACCGTCGAAATCTCTCCAAAACTACTCCAAAATCCAAAGATTGGAAGAAGTAAATATTCACGACTCAAAGCCTAGAAGCAAGAGGCAACCTCCAAACTGAAGTCTGTGCTTTGATTGACAGGTGGGTGCCATTACAGATGGCTTGTTTGAGCACCCAGGCGTCATTCGACTCGCTTTAGGTCTGTTGATCCAGGTCTTTGCCGATTTTTAGATTAGAAGGGAGGTTATAGAGCCACACATCCAGAAACCTGTGGGTGATGTCACGCATACGCTGTCCATTCTTTATACTGTCAGTGCCTAGGAGCAGCGAAATGAGCATTTTTTGCTTAAAAAGTGACTATTATTTTTTTTAAAAATCTGTCCATCAACTAATCAGTTAATCAGATAATTGTTTCTGCTCTTTAATTAGTCTGACATGTTGGTTTAAAACTGGTTTTGGCTTCCCAGCATTAAGGAGATCTAACTCTGTCCATGTACTTTGTGCACTTTGTTTTTCAGCTTTCAGTCCCTTTCTTTCAGTTAAGATAAATCTTGTTGCTACAGCATGACAGTCATATTTTAGTGTCGTGTTGAAACATCAGTTTCAACACAACACTGTCAATACCGTAGGGTCCATAAATCAACGGTTTTTATGTTTGGTGCGGAAGAACTTAACTGGCCCGCACAGAGCCTTGACTTTAACCCCGTTCAGCAGATTTAAGATGAAGTGGAGCGAACCAGACATCAGTGTCTGACCTCACGTATGCCCTTGTGGCTGAATGGGATCAAATCCCTGCAGCCAGATGCAGCCAAATGTGGAGGCTGTTAGAGCAACATGATTCTGGGATGAGATGTGCAGCAATTACATATTGGTGTAACGTTCGGGTGTCCACCACTGACAGTAAACAGAATGGACGGCGTATGCGTAGGTTTCTGGAAAGCAGTTTTGAAACAGTTTTTGGCACTTCTGCACAGGTTTCACTTCACAGTCACAGAGGTTGTCGCTTGACCATGTGTATTTTGATACTTATTCCTATTTCTTATTGCTATTATAGTTTTTTTACGAGGCACTTTATAACCCTGGTTTTATTTCTTCTTCTCCTTCTTCTTCTTATTATCATACAGCCATCAGCCACTTTTACACATTTACTACCCACTGGATCTAATCCTAGAGCGGGCCCAGGAATTATCTTTTCATCCGTAACATACCGGATAAAGCATACAGTATGTGATTCGTTATGTAACGCTTCTTTTTCAGTCTACGTCCATCTGTGACATTTGTGAAATGTCCCTCTGTCAGTTCCTGTTGTTTTTTTCGGCACTAATTGTCCAGCGGTTACTTGCATATTTTGATCCAAAATTACCTCCTAACCTCACTTAATCTACAGGAAATCCTGCAGGCTTCTGAACGGAACTGAAAATGCTACGTGTGTGCCACTTTCTCTTTCGCTCTCTTCCTCTCCCAACTGATTTTTGTTGTTTATTGCATTGCCTGAATCCATTTCATACCGCATACTGATCTCTGAACTAAACGCATTTTGATGGACTGGTGTGCAACTGCAGTTTCATAACAAGGAGGGAGGGGGGAGGGAGGAAAAAAAGAGGAGTTCCTGTGTGAGTTTCTGACTTGTTTTGTCAGGAGAGAAAATAAAATCCTTCAAACTATTAGAACAGATCCAGGACTTCTGCGAAATTCATCCCGCAGTCATTCAAGGCAACAGTACTCTGTATTGGACACACCCTTGTGTGTGGGTGAGCGTGTACGTGTGTGTGGCCCCGTACTGCTGGCATGTGACTGTAATGGGTGGGTCCAGTACACTGTGCATTTTTCTCTCCCTTTGACTTTCCACAGCCATATGAAAATATACTGAAAGTGTTTTCTCTGCAGTTATTTTTAATCAACAAATAGTTTCCTCTCGCTGCTGAATAAAACTAGAGCAAACACAAAAGAGGCTCCAGCTTCACCTTGAGCTATCTTGTTGCACGGCTCTCCATTGAGCTGCACTCATGCTGAGGACATTAAAAAAAAAAAAAAGGCTCACGATGCAGATCCAGCACACACAGATGTAATAAGATCAGGTGGGGCAGAGTTGTGCTGAAGTGGGTCACTAGGTGTGCCAGGTGTGTCAGTAGAGGGAAGCATTGAATCAGACCCAACATGATAAAAACAATCACATTCAGTCTGATGGGATAACTGAGATTTATGGTGCATTTTGGAAGAACTAAAGCACGTGTATGAGCCACAAAAACAGGCAAACATTATTTTACAAGTTGCTGTCTGTTAAAATTCAGATATCCACAAATGTTCCTCTGCTGGATGGATAATTATGTCCCCCTCAGGATGAAATGTAATAACTTTGGACTTTTCATCGAACATCATCGTCAGGTCAGATTTTTAATTTGTCCAATATTTTGGTTAATGATTAAATACTTTCAGACTTAATATAATTCCCATCGGCCTCAGCTGTATTTAGCATAGCATGCTAACATTGTTTACATTGTTGTCAGCATCTGAGCATGATGACATTAGCATTTAGCTCAAATCACAGCCTCACGAAGTGCTAGCACTCAATCTTTTTAAGTGTTAAATTTAGAGACTAAATGCTCCTTTACGAGTTGAGAGAATTCTCCCGTTAGTTTAAAACCATTTAACTCAGGGTCTCATCTTTAAGGTCATGTTCAAAGAGACCAGTGTGCACTGCTTAAACCTTAAAAATGTGGTATTTTCCTGGCAGCCTGGCAGTCTAAAACCTTAAAAACGTTATGTCCAAATGAACTGCAGAGCAAAAATAATCAATTTGCTGTTATTATGTAGGTGAACGGGGGAGTTGGCGTTAAAGGGTTTAAGGCTGTGAACTCATAAAAAGCTGACATTTTAGAGACGCTTCACATGGTTCACAAGATGATACTGTAAGTACCTGCTGCCAAACAACTGGATTGGCTGAAGATAAATCACAGACGTGCTGATGAATTGCACGATGAGCCGCTATCGAAGATGCATCGGTTGCCATGCCAACAGCTTGTTATCGTACCAGTTAGACCCCCTTTTTGCCTTCTCCTGTTGTAACTGGTGCATAAAAGCTTTAATAAATTCAGGGACACACTTTCCTGCAACTTCGGTAACATTGACAGAGCTCAGTGGCACTTCATGCTAAATGTCACAATACCACCCGAACCCATATTCACAGCAAAGAATGGCATCTTCATGATTTATTTCTGTATAATCCTATTATCCCTCCGAGGCTGTGGAGTAACAGCACCACAAAACAGAAACGATGAAAAGGGAACATGAGTGTCTGTTTATTTTAATGAGCACTTGTGTTTGTGTTATAGAGATGTAAAATACCTTGAAGGAGCTGTGTACGAGGGTTTCGTCCAAGTCGATCACCACACAGTTCTTGCCGTAGTCCGCTATACTGACCTCCGGCAGGAGGAACTTGGCTGGTGGCTGCAGAGACAATACACACACTTTACAATACGTGTTCATTAGAGGGAACAGGTTACACAACACACTCACCCACGCGCACACACACACACTCATACTGAGGGTGTGATGATGGCTCAGTTAGAGTGTTGGGGATAATCACTTGGCCGCTTTGGGTGACACTAAAGAAAGACTTAACGGCATAAACGACCTGCAGGAGGGCGCCGCTTAGCTTCTGTGGAGGCTCGAATGAGAGATGTGATGTCAATATGCTGGAGAGGTGATATGATACTTATCCTAGACTAATTGCCGTTGCAATATAGTACTCTTTCCTCTTGAAGATGACAAATTAATCAATTTGTTGACTGACAGAATTTTTTTTTATCAACAATTATCAGTTAAGGTTTTCATTTAAGAGATTTATTGATAATCAGTAGTAGCAACTAAAAGCTAAAATTTGCTAAAAGCTGGAACTGTAATGAATATCACAATATTGATCAATTGTTAATAATCAAACAGATGTTTGATGCAGAGTATTATGTTCTATTGTTGTGCAATGAATCAGACCAAAATGTTTCACACATTTAAAACTTGCTAATTTTGTTTAAAGGTCCAGTGTGTAAGATTTAGGGGTCTTCATTGTTATTCAATATTTATTAGTATGTTTTCATTAGTGTATAATCACCTGAAAATAAGAATTCTTGTGATTTTGTTGTCTTAAAATGAGCCCTTTGTATCTACAGCGAGAGAGGGTCCTCTTTCATGGAGTCCGCCATGTTGAACCGCCATTTTTCTACAGTAGCCCAGAACAGACAAACCAAACATTGATCTAGATGTGACCTTTGGCTGCAAAATTCACATAAAAAGCAAGACTTTTTCTTATATGCTTAGGAGAGGGTGAGGTGTGGGAGAGTATTCACTCACTTCACCGCTATAGGTGCCACTAAATCCTACACACTGGACCTTTAAAGTTTTAAAGTAATGTTGTTATAAATTACAATTAGCTCGTAATCATGAACAGGATTTCGTAAATACAAAACATGATATATCACGTTGTTACAATATGATTCCAATGAATTATTGACCTGTGCTGAGTTAGTTAATATATAATATAATTATATGAATATGTGACTGCAAAATTAACAATGTCTGTCAATAGTGATAGAGTACAGAGAGCATTGTTTTTTCCTTGATTATCAATACTCAATGCACCTTTTCACAGCAGCCATTTTGACATGAAATAGTCGGGTCAACACAGGTGTTTCCAATAATACTAATTAAGGTTCAGTTCCATTTATTGCAGCAGTGACTCACTTTCCAGTGAGTCAACATGCACCACAGCAGCACCCTGACTCCGTTTGACCTGATTGGAACGTGACCTTAATTAGTATCATTGGTAACACCTGTGTTTACCTACTATTTGTTGTCAAAAGGGCTGCTGTGAAACATTATTTGGCTTTTAAAATGTCAAATAATAGTGAGAAAGGGCCATCAAAAAACGCTCAGACCCCGAGGAGATGCCTTCAAAATACTTGTATAATTCAAATGTCAGCCCAAAACCTAAACAAATTTAATTTAAAGTGATAAGAGAAAACAGCAGATCCTTATATGTGAAAAGCTGCAAGGACAATTACATCTCATTTAATGTCAGCTCATCACGTACCGAAACTACCTGCCTAGCTGGTAACATTATAAGTCATTTTCCTGTTGTTGTTGTTGTGGCTGTATGTGGTTTCACCGTACGAGTCCCTGCTGTTATTTTCGGTGTTACCTCATGTTGACTGAGCTGTGATGGTGCTGCCTTCAGGGTCAGAGGGGAAAAGGAGAAACACTCGTGTCCTCTGCCCAAGCAGGCCTGGGGTTACAGACAGGCACGGGGCAGATGGTGTGGCCATAGGGGGGGGGCGCACACACACTCACACATACGTCCATGCATTCATGCACACACACACATACATACACACAAAAATCTATATAGAGGTGAAGAGCAAGGACTCTGTCAATCATACACGCACACACAATCAGTATGCCCGCCATATTATGCTGTGTCTGTGTTTCAGTGTGTGCGTTTTTTGGCCGGGCTCACTGTATTTATCATGTCTTATCGTGGGACTGCATGCTGATGTATCACAGGAAGGATTCCCTGTGAGCAAGGACACTGAATGACATCATGTCAGGCTGTGATGAATGTGATCTACACATGCAGGTTAGGCAAATAAAGAAAGACTGACTGGGACCTTGACATTTACACCAGGGAGCTGCACAGTGATAAAAAAAAAAAAAAAAAAGCCTTTCACTTGAAGGCACAGGCAGGGGGCGCTCTCCCAAACTGATAGCTCTGAATCATAGTGTAACATGGTTATGGATAGGAAATTGTTTTACTTGATTACCAAGAAGCTAATCTAACAAACAGATGCTGAAAAACACGTGTCTAAGGAGGGAAATATGAATTCCAGTGTGCCATCTTAATATAGGCCAACGTCATGGTTTAAATTAATTAAAATATTAAATCCTGAATCCTATGAGGGGTAAGAATCCAGCTTGTGTTAGAGTAAGAAAGCAGCTTAAATGACTGCAATATTTTGAAAACGATGATGACAAAAATAAGAGATAAGTATATCGCTATGTGCTATGGACCTTTTATCTTTGAAGTGTCCGAAATAAAGTTATAATAAAAAAATAATAATATAAGCGATAAGCACTTAGATGTGTTTGTGTAAAAGATCATGAAAAACATTCAAAAGTAACTAATTACAGTTAAATATAGTATAGTATATAGAGTAGTTTTAACATCTTTCGGATATTATATGAACAGAAATTAGATGAATTTGGAGCAATCAAAGTGTGCTACAGTATACAGTATGAAAATTAAAACTGGTGTTCAAAATGGCTGTCACTCTTTATTCTTTATTTATTATATTGCATGTATTTATCAATAATACTACTCTCATGATAACATACTACACTCCATCTGCTAATGAAGGCAATGAGATGCAGCTAAAAGCTCCAGAAAATCCTTCACAAAAGAAGTTATAAACCATTAATTAATGCCTATAATGATTATAAATGCTGTTTAATTCTATGTCTGTGTGTCTTTATGTGTTTGTCGTGACCTTAAGGCGCCTTTTGACGTGGTGCTGCGTCTGTGATGACAAAGAGTGACGCAGATGTAACCTGTCCAGGTCAGCGCAAGTTATTTAAGTCGTCCACGCCCGGACACGGCCGGGAATATAAAACAGCAGACCTCATCGCCACATGCACTTCCTGCCATCGAAGGGAGGTGTCCGCTGGGTGGTGTAGTTTAAAGCTTGGCTGCCTTGTGGGATGCTGTGAGTGTGAATATCCTAAATTACAGTAAACCACAGGACCACATACATTCCTAAATAGCTAAATGAACTGCAGTTTCAGCACAAACAAAGCAGATGAATCCCCCCTTTCTGGTGAAAGCTTGACGAAGTACAAATCAAGTCCCTTTCAGACAGACTAACATTATGACCACTGAGTGCATAATCACAACGTGATCTCTCTCAATAAAGACAAATAACTAATTCAGTCAAGTGTTTTAAAGGCAGGTCGTCCATTTGTTGATCCGAACTGCATCTGTAAAGGTCTAGCGTAAGATTCAATACATTGCATCTAATAAGAAAATCATGTTTTGTTCTGTCCCGGTGATTTGAGAAACACAGGACAAATGGACAACAGGGTAAAGCCCCAAATAAATCATATGAAAATAAATGGATCTGGACTACTTCTTTCTACCGATTGTGTGCGGGGTAAGTAGCATAAAGAAAATCACTGAAAGCTGTGTCGTTATCAGAATGGGACAGCGCAAAAAATTCTACTGAGAGCAAAGAAAAATCACCTTTATGTCAACATCCACATGCAGCTAGAATGATGAAGCACAGCTAGAAGAGGGAGCAGGTTACTGGGATGCAGCGAGATGAAGAAAAATGAAAGATAATAATACATACACTGGGGATGGGGATGACCTGGACCTGGTCACACTGGAGAAAATAAACAGGGAGAGAAAAAGAGAAAGAGATTGAAAGACAGTGTAGAGGGGGAGGTAAAAAAAAAAAAAGCAGAAAAAGAAAGCAGGAAAGCCAAAGAAAAATCTTTGCGTGGAAGAAATCGACAACATCAATATTCTAATCAACAAATGCACAGGGAGAAAAAGAGGGAGAGGGACCGAGAAAGGGACGTATAATACACACCGTGATAGAAAGTAAGAACAACTTGCTCAAAAACAAACAGAGCTGCCATAGTAACAAATACGCCTGGCCAGAAATCCAGCAACAGTACACTGCTGGGAGGGACTGTGGCATGGACCCAGCTCGAAAATCAGCCCCGCACTATAACAAGGCTTTTTATGGCAAGGTTCGTTAGGTTCACTCTAAATTAATGGGAACTCATTTGTTGAGGAGGGGGTCTGGAGCGGGTCAGCGCTGACCACATGTATAGTGTCTGTAAAGGGCCACACATTCCTCTCCTGAATGAGAGACATTTACAGGTAAACAGGAGTGGAAATGTGATATGATTTTGCTCCATTTATAGCGCTCGTGTACCTGCCTTGGCAGCAGAACGCCGTGTTTGTGGAGGAGCTCGGGGGTTTTGGCGCCTTTTCCACGGGCCAGAACGTTCGCTTCACACATCCTCACTACACTGGTCAGTGTGTGTGTGAGGAGAGGGGGAGGCGTGGGTGCCAAGCAATCCATCACACCGGACACACACAAGGCCCACTTTATGGGGATTAAAGAAGCAGCAGTATGAGCGCATGTGTGTGTGCGTACATGTGTTGCCATGGGTATATGGTAAGAGTTGTGCAAGCTTGTGCGAGCATGCGCCAGAAAGAGCAAGCAAGAGAGTGTGTGTGTGTGTGTGTGTGTGTGTGTGTGTCTTTTGAGCTTCTCAGCGTGCTCTGTGTGTTATTTTGTGTGTGCGGTTGTGTGCGTAGGCAGATATCGAAGAATGCAAGATGGGAAGCCAGCCCGTATTTTCAAGCAGTGGATGGTAAACAACCTCTGGGTTCAGCGGGTTTGAAGCAGCTGGAAAAATTTGTGGAGGGAGCTCAGCGAGGCTGCACAGCGCCTCGGCCTCAGCTCTCTGCAGGAAAAAGCAAACCCTAACAAGCTCTCTGTAGCAAAACCAAACAAATGTTACTCGTTACTGGATTCAAACTGGGATTTCTGTCCCATATCAACTAATTCCCACAAGGTTTTTTTTTTTTTTTGTCGTGACTGCAAATGGTATGTAATTTGGACTCTGACCAAGTATGATGTGAGAGAAAAATAAGCTTCACCTTAGGAGGACTGCCATTCTCCTCTGGCGGCGGGGGCAGAGAAAGTGTCTTGTTGTTGGTGGGTGGTGGGTCCACGTGGTAGTCATTGTAGTTGCGGAAGCAGCAAAAGAAGGGGCTGAAAATGCTCCGGCTCCGGTGCTTCTTTAAGCTGCTGTTGGACTGGGAGACTGGAAGAGATAACGAAAGAAAGAAAGCGAGGTTAGGCTGCTTTGCATATGCCAGCCAGTGGTGGAGGAATTCAATACCACACTGTTAAAATGACTCTTTTACAAGTAAACGTTCTGCATTGAGAATGTTACGAATGGTTTGACATTTTAGAATAATAGAAAGCTACAGCTAGTGAGTGTTAAGCGTAGCTTGGGAAACAAGGTGGAAGGCAGTAGCTACATAACAGCACCGTAAAACAACATTTTGGTTTAATTAAAAAACTTAATTTGAAATAAGTAACCAATGACTATAGGTATTAAATAAGTAGAAGTATAAAGTTGCATGCACAAATTTGCACATTATTTGAGTTAATGCTAAATTCCATCATCAATGCCAACAAACTTTGTGAGACTAAAAATAGTCTGTTATGACATTGAATAAAGCGCTTTTTTTTTTTTTACAGCGATGTCACCTGTTGAGAGCAGGCGCCATACGTTTTAAAGCTTGTATGTGTATTTAAAGCATCCTCTGACAGAAAAAGACAGACGTGATACTCAGCGTTGCAGACAGACTCTCACGCATGCATCATCACATTATTGTGACAAAAGGAGCAGAGATGTATGTTGTACCACACTGAATCATCGGTTAACGCAACGGGGAGTACAGAGACAAAAATAGCCATCATCAGAGTGCCCTCTGGGAAGGTAGTCCACTTAATTAACATCAAGAAAGAAAAAGGAGAGAGCAAGATAGACAGATTCATATCATGTATGTGAGAGAAAGTGGCAGAAAATATAAAAAAACAACCCAAAAGCTGAAAATCACAGCTAAACAGCTATTTAAACATCTATTTCTGTTATTTGACTGGACTGACAAGGAAACCTAGATTCATACGCTTGGCAAGATGTGTTGAGAAGTGGCTGTGAGTGCTGTGGAGCTCCAGGGAGAAAACAACATACAGATATAGGTCCCTGGTTACATCATTCCTCCTTCACTGTCTCTGAAGCCCATGGCCTACTTTCACACTGACACAAGAGAAACAAGCCGGCTCGAATGGTGTGTAGGACTCTACGAAATGTTCTATCGTGGATTATGATTTTTATAATTTCTGTCGGTGAGGACGAGTGGATAAAAATAGAAATTTGGGCAGCTTTGGTAGAAAGGCTAAAATCTGACAATTATCCAGAGGTGTTCCTAAAGTAGAAAGTTTAATTGCTTTAAAGGTAATTTTTAAGCATGGAAATCCCAAATCTGTCCGGGACTTTGAAGTATCCACGCACTGACTTTCGAATCATCATTTTCGTGCCTTGGAGCGGCCATCACATAGTGTCCCTGTTTGCTGCCGTCTTGTTAACGTGTTCATACAGCCGTGTGACACAGGCAGCCCAGTTAGCCATGCATGCTGAGGCTGTTTGCAGCCTGCTCCTGTTCTGAGAGGCTTCAGACTGAAGCCTGGAACTATCCTTGGGTTACTCCGGCTGGATCTGACAGGCTGCGGGCAGTTCTTCTTCTTTGTTCTCTTCGACTTTGTAGTCCAAAGCTTGCTGTGGATCTTCCTCTTCCCCCAACAGATGTCCCCATGAAGCAACACTTCAGTAAACAAACACAGCTCTATGGTTGCAACAGGAAGGCAACATGCTGTGTTACTATAACCTGTGTTATAGACTGAAGGATATGTTCTGCCAACGTAGACTTGATGCACTGCTGCTGGTACAGAAAACTGATAAAAGTATTCTGACTACAAGTACATACACTGTATTTCTCTGTGCCTGTGGACGTATAGAGTAAACTTGAATGTTTACTGCTATACAGACAAAGCATTGATGGTTGAAGCGACTGAAACGTGTCAGATGAGTTCAGAAAATGACATGACTAACTTTGAAAAACTCTGGGCGAGATGAATCCATCGCTATCACTCTGCTAGGGGTGCAGGGGTATGCTCAGGGTGGCCTCAGCGTGTCATCGAGCCACCCTTTAAGGACTGCCCAAAAAATCCTGGACTGAAAACTGGTGAAAAACTGTTTTAACCTCTAACTCCACTTTTCAGTAATATATCGTTCAAAGTCTTTTCACATGTTTTCAGCAACTATTTTCCAACATATTTAATGTATTTTGAAAGAAATCTCAGAATTGCATTTACACAGACTTTAAACTTCATAGATCAATTCTGAGATATTAACAAGTTTTGGGGTTGCAAGGTTGTAAACATCTCACTCACTGGTCTTCACCTTCATCCAGAAGCGCAGTTGCTTTTGGAGCTTGACAAAGAATCAATCAGCTATAATTGTCGTAATTACTTGTCAATTATACAGAAATGATTACAAAATTCAGCTTCTCAAATGTGCCGCTTTTCTCTTTGTAAATTAAAAATCTTGTGTTTCAGGTTTTAGACTGTTGGCTTAAGAAAACAGGTGGTTTGAAGATGTCCCCTTCACAGACGTCACAGGCATTTTCCACAATTTTCTGATGATTTATGAAGTAAAATATTAATTCATTAACAATCAATCCAGTAACTGACAATGAAAACAGTTGCTTTGTCTTTTTAGTTCTCTAGTTCATCAGGTGAGCCGCTCCAATGGACTGTTTGACCACTGATGTAGAGAATCTAGACACAAATCAATACATTAACAACTTACTAAGACTTAATGGACTCTTTAAATAAATTTATTTTAACTTGTCAATACAGATTACTAATGACTTACTAACATTTATAACTGCAGACTTGATGTTTAATGACTATTTCTTAAAGCAAAAAGACTAAATAAAAGATTTATCAACCATCAATTAAGTCATTTATTTATTTAATTATCTCAGAGAATCAGAGGCAAATAAAACCCAAACTATCTAGTAGTAAAAGAAAATGTTATTATTTGAGTGATTGGACTCTTTAACTGAGTAAGTTTCCAGTTTGGATGGACCTTCAGTCCTTCCTCGTTCTCCCTGAAGTTGGCCTCAAACACTTTGATGTCATTCTTCCTCCATTTTGAGGCCGTCTACATTTTCCCGCCGTGGTCTGCTGCCCCGAACGACCGCCCCCGAAAAAAAAAAAAAAAACCAGGTGGGAGAGTGCACGAGAAAGAGAGAGAGAGAGAGAAAGGAGAGGGAGTTTGGAAAGGAGAGAGAAGGGCGTAGAATGGGTGGGGAGAGTTACTGTGGCGAGACAGCCTATACTTGGGTCTGATTCTTACTCCACCCCCTCCTGCACCACCACCCTGCACAAACAGAGCTTTCCTTTCTCCCTTTGACACAAACAACATAGCTGAGAGTTGACTGCCGCCGGAGACCGAGCAAACACGCACACACACATGCAGCATATGTTCACATGTTTAGGCACAGGTCCACGTGTACTGTGATCAACAAACAGGCTGACACACAGAAACTTTTTGCTTTCAATGTCCTTGCTCAGGAATGTGACTGGAGTCAGCTTGCCTTGCATAGTAATGACGCTTTCGTCAGCTCTGAGAATAGGAAAGGTTAAAGTGCAACATTTGCTTTTAAGAACACAGGAGACATGATCTGAACAAACTGCAACACAACAACAATCAGGTGGTCTGGTGAACACAGACTGCAAAGAATTAGCTGACAGTCTGCGGTTCTGTTAATAAGGGATACGCCTCGCTAAAATCTAGGTAAAGGGTGGTGCACACAAGTGGTTTTATCTAACAAAAGCTCCCCGGAGAGAGCGATATATTAGGCCAACGCTGTAGCCTCCTCAGAGCAGGTGCACATTATTTACCCACTGAATACACTTTATTCGATCAGCATATTCCTTTGATGGGAGAGCTATGAAAACAGCCCTTTAAGGCAGTGCTCAATGTTAGGTAACAGCGATACTGTAGAAGGCTCCCTAGTCAATCAGAGCCAGCCGGGGCCCAAGCTCTCTGTCACATGTTCAGGCGCAACCACTAACAAGGCCGGAAGAGGGAGAAAATGCAGGAAATTCTCAGCATTCCTGACAGGAAGAGATAATCACCCCATGACCCACAGCGTGGAATAATGCCAGAGAGAGAGAGGGAATATGATCCCCGGCTTAGCTCAAGACTTTTGAGGTGGTCTTCTCTACTGTTGCTTTAAAAGCACATAAAGTATGCAAGCAGTCAAATCAAAACATGCCAAATTTAAAATATGACTGTAGGTTTAAGTTTAGCTGCTGGTTCTCTCTTTACAGCGGATAAAGTCTCAAAGGTTTATGTCAGGACGTTCATCACTCTTGAGCCAAATGCTTCTGGGGGGAAGTTACCCAGCAAGACAGATAATCAAAGGTTGATTCAGGTTTATTACAGCTTGGGTCTTATTTTTATAGTTTTGGTAATTTTTTCTATTAGTTATGAACACTGTGCTCAGCACGAAATCTGGGAACAAAACACATCGCTACAACAAAGTTACATTGGTGAATAAACACTAGGTGATCACACTGGTTTTAAACACGCAAACAGTTATTAGCTAAACCAGAGGTTCCCAACCCCTCAGGCCATGAACCTCATAACATTTATTACCATACCGTGAGTAAATCATATGATTTGGCAGAGAAAGCTGATTTAACTTTATAGGTTATTGTAGTGTATTTCTGCAACAATTAACTTGAACTTTGAGCTGCATTTCTCCTCATAACTCCCAACTGGTTGGCACAAACCGGGAACTCTTGATCTAAACCAACCATTTGGTCCAAACGTGAGCACACCTTTAATAATCCATGCATAACAGGGATGCACAACTACAAATTCAGTAGGCAAGCTACTGCTGGTATTCAAAAATTTTGCCATTTGCCATGCCAATTTCACCTCCAAATAAGTTGGTTAACCTGTGAGGTTTAAACCAGTGACCTCGCCAATGTCTTGCCCTGACAAACTTCACATTTCTCCTCTTTTGGTAGAGGCTAACTGGTCCGACAGTTGGCTAACATGTCCCTCTCAGCAGTCCTCTGAACACGCTCATCAAACTCCTGCTAAGACAGCAAAGAAATGTACCTCTAAGTTGTCAAAGGACTGGGGATTATAACTGGGATCAGTAACTAATATAACTTAAATTCATATCCCTACACTGCTAAAAAGAGTAATCATATTGCTATTAATTGTTGCTACACAATTATTACACAGTTATTACACACACACATTGTTATTAACCCATGCTTTAATCCCCAACACTGATCATGACTGACAGGAATGATTGCCAAAACTACAAACATTAGACAGAAGTTGCACTAAAATGAAATAATTATTTAATATATTAATATTATTAGTGCCTGTATGATTTTGAACTCCACTCCAGCAGTAGTTAGTCGCCCAGCCAGGCAGGTAAAATGTACAGTACCTGGGGGGTATGAAGGTAAATGTGAGAACGATCCATGTGAAGCTGCAGCTTAAATAATTCAGATGGAAAACAGGTCGGTTTTAAATGGCGCAGCCGGGTACTTAACATACGCTAAAATAAAACAGCCGGGAGCTGGAGGGATTTCCAATGCCATCTCTGCTATACAAAGCTACTGTATAATTAAAATAAAAGCTTGACATCATGTCAAGGAGACACCGACAGCCAAAAATGACATGCTAGAACCCTGTCATGGCCTCAGGCGGTGGGCATGATTTCATGGTAATGATTATTTGCCTCCTCCCCTCACTGAGATTTCACTGAGTGTGGGATGTTTGCATTGCTGTCCAGGGCTTGTATAACACCATAAGAGAAAAAAAATACGCCTGCAGCCAAAATGAAGAGCAGGACTCTCTCCACACACTCACACACACACACACATAGACCGACAGGTAATCCACTGCTAGCCTGGAGCCTGGGATCTAATGTCTTGAGTTGACTACACTCTGAGGCAGAGTGAGCACCTGAAGATGAAGCTGTTTCTATCCCCAGCTATAACTAACAGCAACAGACAGCAGCGAGGGGGAACTCCTTGTTGGGCACTGTGTCAGCAAAATAACACTGTGGAAGGAATTCCCGCAGGAACACACTACATCTCCGAGTGGGATGATGCTGAGAAAGGAAACACTTTTATCTCATTCTTAAATTCAGAGTTTCTTTCATCTTTTGAATGTTTCTTTTCTAATTAGCCATTCATTGTTTTAGATCTTTCAAACCTTCAAATTGTTTTGTCTCAAATCCAAAGATATTCAAGTTACAATTACATACAATAAAACAAAGAAAGAAAGCAGTAAATCTTCACACTGTAGCAACTAAAACCAGCAAATGCTTGGTGTTTTTTATCAGGCATAGCAATGTTGGGCCATCACTTAACAGTTTTGAACTCAATAACTCAACAGCTATTGGATAGATAGCCATGAAATTTGGTAAAGACATTCAAGTCCCCTTCGTGATTAATTGTTATAACTTTGGTGATTCCCCAGCCTTTTAATCTCGGCCACCATCAACATTTTAATTTGTCCAACACTTTATGACCAAACACCTGCAAAGCTAATGACATTCCCGTCTGCATCAGTTGTGCTCAGCACTAATTACCAAATATTAGCATGCTAACATGCTAACTATGCTGACTTCAGCATGCGAATATTGTTGTCGTGAGCATGTTAGCATGCTGATGTTAGCAATTAGCTGTACAACCTCACAGAGCCGCTGGGGTGACTGTACATGTTGTCTTCTAGTTTTATAATCGATTATTTGTTTAGTCTGCCAAAAAAAAAAAGCCCAAGGAGATGTCTTAAAACTGTTTATCTGACCAGCAAATCTGAAGGTTTTCAGTTTAACATGGTATAAAACAGCAAGAAGCAGCGAGCTGTCATGTTTGAGAAGCTGGGCCAGCAAATGTTTGAACATTTTGCTTATTAAATGACCTAAATGGAGAGTGAATCAATACATTTTGCATTACATACATTTAGCAGATGCTTTTATCCAAATTGACTTCCCCTTTTTTCATTCACATACATCAGGAGGCAGTTCAGCCTTCAGTGCATTTTTTTCAGAGAACCTCTAATCCTGCAACGGATAGCCGACCCTACAGCAACTGAGCTTCAACTAGTCCATCAACTAATTGATTAGAACGAATTGTTTAAGCACTTCTTAAGAAATCCAAAACTGTGTTTCAAAGACAAGTCTTCTTTCCCCTCGTTCATTAAAAACATATTATTGATTGTTTCAACACAGAGAAAATCCCACCAAGAGAGAGGCGATGATAATGGCAACAGATCAGCTTCCAAAACAATATTTACACCAACGAGCATCTGCTTCACAATACACTCGAACACACACACACACACAGTAAATCCAAACAGCTGAGTGGAGTTAGGTAGCGTTAGTTGAGCTGAGTCTTGACAGTTGAGCCTGTGTGTGTTCACTGTGCCGAGGTCCTTGGTGGGTTATGTGTGAGGCCATTAAGGCAATAATAGCACAGTATGATAAAATAAACTCCCATTAAGCCTCCTTACTTCCCCGCACAGACAGCTGAGGCCCGGGTGAAAATTACAGGCTGTGGAGGTACACTCAGTACTAGCAGATGCCTTTAGTCACACTGACTGACCCTCAGCTGCCCTTCTGGCTTTATTTCCCTTCTTATCCGGGAGGATTTATATACATATGCATCTTACATGACCTTATGTAACTGACATTCACTCAATAATCCAGTTGAAAAAGTCAAGAGTTGCTGAGATCCAAACACATAAACCACTCGGTTGGCACCCATGTTGTGCAACATACTAATTTTCCCTGCTGCTGCTGCCGTGAACCCTGACACAGAGATGTGGGTGGGTCTGCCCCTGCTTTCCTGCCTCAGATGAGTAGCGGCGTAGGCGATGTGGTGGCGGTGCCAGCCTGCCTGCCTGCCCGCATGCCTGTCTGCAGCCCCCCAGGGGAAAGAGGGTTGCTGCCGCTTCTCCAAATGAAGATGACAAGTGCGGGGGGGAATTAACCCACTGAGAGCTCAGGGAGAAATAATGAGGGAGAACGGACTATTCTGTCGGAGTTACGCAACCGGCAGCAACACAGCACGCGTTATTTAGGGCTGCGGCAGTTCATTATTTATATATCTTTTTATATTCTCATCCTCAACTGCGCGCTCAATGCCAGAGGCACAGTGACGGATGGGAAATCCTCCTTGTCTGTCGGTACAAAAAAAAAAAGAAAACGCATCAGAAGAATTAATGTCAAATGAAATTAAAGGCCTGTCTCCAGATTCGTACACTTGGTGACCCCAGAGATGTAAAAAATTGATCCGGAAAGTTGATCCAGTGAGCATTTAAGAGAGGAATTTAAAGCAGTGCTCCAACAATTTAGTATTGATCTTCCATAAAATTTGGGACATACAAAACCCTACATTTCCCATAATGCAACAAACAGCATCTTTTCTCTAAACCTTCCCTCTCTGCCCTCTGTATCTGTAACACAGACATTTACATACAGCTGTTTTCACAGGCTGAGTTGTACTTTTTAACAAGCAAAATAACCGTAATGTGTAAAATTGGTGGGATGCCCCTTTAAGTTTAGTTCTCAAATACAAAAAGCGACAAATTGTGTGTGTTTAGGTAAATCTGATCCATTAAAGTTCTGCTTGCGATGAATGAAAAGCAAGTAAACAAGTAGGTCATGTATTTAAGTGCGTGTTGGTGTGAGCATGTGCATGCCCTGCTTGTGTATCGCTGCTACAGTTTCCCATGCCTCTGCTCTCTGAGAGGCGTTCGTCTCCACATATCCACACACAGCATGTCCTACTTAGTGCCCCTTGAGATTCACAGTTAAGCAGTATTCACCTTTACCTCTGGAGAGGCAGGAAAAATGCCTCTTTGTGTGTTTCACAGCATCCATACTCGTGTATTTGCTTATTCCTTACTCATCTGTTTAAAAATGTATAAACCTTTTATGCGCGTCTGTCAAATATCTCGCAAGCTGGCAGGCAGCATAATTCAGGAAGGGTGACAGAAAATCATTATGGACAATACATGATCTCCCTTTTAGATAGCCAATTAGTGCTGATGAATGCCAGCCAGAACAGGGCAAAATATGCAAGAAGGCCACCCCCTTGTCAGAGCCAGGCTGGGTACCTGCCTGCAACGTAAGAGACACACAGCTGCTATTTGAGCACTTCCTCCTGTTCTCTCTTCACCTCCACCTCTTTCTTCCTTGACCCTTACCTTCCTCAGACTGTATTGATCTGTTTTGACAACGTACGTTCGCCCAAACAGATGCTCAATTAATCCTAGCTTGCGGTGTGTTCGTGTCCACGCTCAACAGTCCCGTTAGAAACAGGCTTTTTTTTTTCAGAGCAGCAGCCAGCAGCAGCAGCATCCAGGCTGCAGCGGCAGTGTGGCAAGCGTCGCTTTCGCTCCAAAGGGATTGTGGCTTTTGGAGCATTAATAATGGTCTCCACTGATTCACAGCCATCGGATGCCTATCTGTCAAGATATACAGGCGGAGTGATGTAATCCCACAACAATGCTGTGCTTTTTTATACTGAAGCACAGCAAGACGAGCATGCACCAGAAGAACCAGAGTGTCAGTCGTTTGTCTTCTGTACTCAATTAGGAGAAGTTTGAAGAGCTGAAAGTCACTGACAGCTGCAGTCAATTAAGCCAAAAGTTGAAATCGGACACAAGACTACATACCCGCTTAGCATGGATGGAGTTCTTCTGTTATCTTGCGCTAAAATGTGTATTTGCTTATTCAATTACAACCGATCAGTGCTCGGGATGGAAGTGGACCGAGCAGAATATCATTTTATAAAGAATTTACTTGAAATCCTACTGTAATAGTCTCTTCAAAGCCCGTGGAGGACATTCTGAAGTAGTGCTCGCTCCAAAACAAGCAACCACAGCATGTGAGCTACACTTGAAACAACATTCGAACATAAAACTTTGCCCGCAATGCCGTCAAACATATGGTCCAAAGCACACAGACATAAAAAGAGGCCCAGAAAAAAACCCAAACCATGGTGTGCAGCAGAACCAGCGAACGAGATAACAACATACTTCAATGAGGGCAGAGAAGTGTTGAGTTTGTCATGTGCAGCACGTACACATACATACATGCATTCCTCGAAAATCACAATTTAAAGTCACAAACACGACCACCAACGCAGGAATGAAACTCTTGGTATGACCAGGAACAGAAACAGGAACATGTCCTCATGTGACTGTGAGGACCTACATGCACTCACTGAATAATACACATAAGATGATAAATAAGTAAGAAAAAATACCTTCAAAGCACAGTAACGGTGTGGTGGAACATAACTAAGTACATTTACTCCATTACTTTACTATTACACCAATACTTTAAAATTTCCCAGCCCCACTGGTCGCTACAGAAGATATAAATCTTAAACCAGTCACACCGTTCTTTTCCTAAAACAGCTGGGCAGTGTAGTTCTTACCAAACATTGCTTAAACATTAGTAAATAGTGCATCTATCTGGGGCTGTTTTCAGTCAGCGCACTAATATTAGCAGCGAGACAACGTATGTGGAGTTGACTCAAAATAAACTACAGTGCTCATGTTCGTCATAATAAGGGTACATGTCGCTCAGTGCAACAGCATGGCTCACTTGTATGTTTGTTTATGTATAAACAAGACAGTGCTTTGGTATTTTCATGAGATTTGTTGACAAGAAGAAAATATAAAATAAAATCAGACTTATTAGTTAAATATCTGACCATCTTTAAGTAAAGGCAAAGCTAAATTGGTGGCTTTTGAATGAATAGTCCTCAGGTCAGACATTACAGGGGACATATACTGGCAAGATTTAAAAATATATTAAAGCTCTCCTCTAAACTGTAGGTTTTAACAGGAAGTGTGGGGACTTCAGAGCAGGAGTGTTGTGAACTCCTTTCTCTTCATAAAACTGCATTCTGAGCGAAGGTTTAAATATTCAGAGTCAGCCGGTGTAGGAGTGAAGAAAGAGTCAACCCACACTATTTTCCCCCGTGGCCTCACCGAGGACGGATTGCAGTGCGATTGCATCTCCTTCACTGTGTCTCACAATCCATAGATCTACAGGCTGCCTCCTAATTAAGGGCCACTTTGCTGATTTTTAACTCGAATCTTTACTGTGAACGGATGTGAAAATCTGACATGAATCTTCCTAATGCATTCAATGTCACGAGAGATAACCATCGTTGGCTCTGGAAAAAACTCTGCCAGCCATTATGACACTTAATCATATAAATTGGCGTTTTTATAATATGTTGTCAGGATCAAAGTCCAACACTGAGGAAATGCACAAAAGACTTCCAACCCAATAGTGGGTATATTTAGAAGATATTTCAATTATTTAAAACAAAATAACACTCAACATTTATATAATATAGTACGCCATGGTCCAATTTTATCATTTTTATATGTTTTGATAATGGTGTGTTTGGGTATATCTAAGCAGAAGATTAGCACAAGTTAGCATAAACACAGAGTATTGGGAAACAGCTAACATTGCTTTGTTGGTTGTTTTTACACTTCAGTTTCTGTACAGATTATACAAGATGTAACATGTTATTTAGTGAGTCGATTTGCTTTACCCTTGGACTGAGCCAAACTAGTTTTCTCCTCTACTTTAAGTCTTTGGCTAAGCTAAGCTAACCATCTCCTGCTTGCTTATTGAATATACATGAGTGGCATCAATATTCACATCTAACTTTTGGCAAGAAAGTAAACCGAGCCATCATTCCATTTCTAAATTGTTAACAATGTCAGTAATATCTATTTTATGGCCTTTTCTCTTATTTGTACTTAAAAATTGCTAACAGTTAACACAATGTACTGGCACAAAACAGACATCATCAGGGAGATATGAACATAAATTATGTTTTTTAGGCATTGTTCCCAAGTTAAAACAAGAGACTGATACATATCAACAAACACCTAGGGGAGCCACTCTTGGTGATTGACTGTTTATGAGCTCATATTGTGCTTACTTATAATGCCAAAGAAGCTCTGTGCAAGGCAATAACAACACAAAGTTGCTACAACAAAACATTTAATTCCTACTTACAGCTGTAAAAAACATCACATTGCTTCTTATTGTGGGACTGAATGAGTGCAAAAGACATAAATTAAAACAATCCCTTCCTCTTCAGGCATGTTCATGCCTGATCCAGCACATACACTTAACAAGCTTATCAGTCAAGGAGCTTAGGCTAAGGAGAAAAAAACATTCAACTCTTCCCAATCAGCTTCCCAGTATGGTATTGGACTAAAGTAATGAAGATGTGTCTAACACTTCAACACTTCCCTGGAGGTGCAGATAATCAGCTTTTCTGAGCAGCATTGGCTGAAATGGGCTCATAAATCTGTAATAAGGACCTATACTTCAGAGTCCAGCTTCTCTCTCAGTCAAAATGGTGCACTGAATATTGACTTCACTGTTCACACATAGATCCAACGTGATTTTCAAGAAAGGTGGGAGGCTTGGGAATGACATGCTGTCTCCTCAAAATATATCAAAGAAATCTACACCACCTATGACCGAGTTATAAATTGTAATCCTCCTCTACTCGACACACTTACACACTTAAGTCCGGTCATGACAGCAAAGTGCGGCACACAGCAGAGTGGCAGGTTGTGCCAGCGACTCCAGGGCAGCCAAAACTCACAGTAGCTCCACTCGCTAACTGTGCTGCACACACCCCTGCAGGTGTGGTCCACACATCATAAACACTTTATTAATGTACAGCAGCGTGTTCCAGGAATAACCTCAAAAGCCAAGTGTGCATGAAATCACAGGCCTTTCTCCAGATTCATATATAATTACAGCTTCGGTATTTTTTCTCATGTTCTTTCTGGCAATGCAAATATTTTCTAACCAACAAGCCTTTCAGGAAATCTTATTTTAACATGCCATTAGTATACATAATTCTCAGAATCTGCTGCTCCTCCTCATCTATGCTTCTCCTGAAATTATATATCAGGACAGGAGTACCTTTAACCACATGTTTTTTAAAGGCTGAGGGTTAATGGGCTCTGTGAAACATACAGTTTAGTGTCTAAACTGTCTTGTTGCAGCCTTGAGCTGCCATTGGAGTAATGACAGGGGAGAATGACATTATGTCTGAGAGGGAGAATGCATATTACCCAGCCTCAACCAGGAAAACCATGCATGGGATCAAAATATATATAATTTGTGTTTGTTGTTTGTCCCCGATATGTTCTTCTAAGAAAGCAAACAGTTTCCAAGGACTCCAGGGTAAACTCAATAGATCTATTAAAGCAGTATGATAAACGCACAGCTAGAGCAGACTTACGTTTATGTATATATATTTCTTATTGTGAACAAATCCAATGAAATCCCATGAACTGATTACACTGTGTACCCAAAGCCTGATATGTCTTATTCCTCTCTGCCATAAAGCTCCACTGTACTGGGCCACATGTTTTGTTCATTACCATGAATATAAGGACTTTAGTTTATTTTGATTCAATCCACATATACCATCTTAATACAGTAAATACTCACTGGAGCACTAAATGTGTATTAATCCGCTGCTGAAAATAGTCCCCAACAAATGCGCAATTTACTCTCGCTTAAGTAATCTCGGCTAAAAACTACAGTGCCCAGCTATTTTAGGAAACAACTGACCCTCTTTTTAAAATTCATGACCAATTTTTATGTTTTTTATGTCTTCAGTTGGAACAAATGCACTGGGTGTTGGTCAGACAGTATTCATCATATTCTGTGTTTCACCCAGATTTATTTTTTAATAACTTAAGTGAAAAGGAGCAATCAAATGAAGAGAAAACTGATGTTTTTTTACTGAAATGTGCAAATTTAAGTCATTGCTATGTCTATGTCATAACAACTTGTGTGGGGATGAATTATTTTTTAATTATATAGGTGTCAATCAGTAATTCAAGCAGCTAAACACAATCTGTTTCTCCGAAAGACAGTTGCAAATATGTTAAAGTGAAATACAAAGCCAACCTGAAGTTAAGAAAGACTTCATTAATATTACACTCATTGTTTAGCTCAGCACTTCTTTCTGTGTGTGTAGAACCGGTCTGAGTGTCTGTCATCACTCACACTGCAGCAGTGAAGAGCTCAACTCAGATTTGACCTAATCTGATTAAGGTAAATAGCTCGTGCATTGATACCTGTCGGACTGTGAAGTTATCAGAGCAAAGCCTCAGTGATTCGCAGACTGAGACGGAGGCTGGCCGGCCTGTGACTCCCTGCACGTTGTTAGTCCAGTCATTACATTTCGTTGCATCAGTTCCTGACAACTAAACGGCTGCCAAATGAAAAGCCTCATTTGGGTTTGGAGAGAAGAAATACTGTTCTCTCAGCTGCCTATGCGCGTCTGCGCTGGCTGATGTGAAACATTTGGCTTTGAATTGGCACAACATGCTGTTTTATCCAAGAAAAACTGCATTATGATACAACAGTCTGAATGTGTTCACAAGTATCTGTTTTATAAAGCTCACATCCAACACATCCAAATAACCTTGTATAATGTCCAGAAGAGTGACACAGTTGACTTTGTACCAATACATGTGCATTTGTCTGTAGAAAGAAACCACCCACATTATGATTCCAACCCTCACCTCATTTAACATAATCCATAATGCATACAGATATAATCTCCACCTGACCAAATGTCTAAAAAAACGTAGCTCTAATGAGTTACTATGTCTTTGCTTGGAGTGAAACTGATAGGACTCTGAAAATAGCCTGCCGTGCTCTGAAATATTCAGCGTGTGAGCGAGTGTGTGTGTGTGTGTGTGTGTGTGTGCATGTGTGTGCGTGTGTGTGTCTGTGTGTGTTATTTCAGTGCAGCCCGAGCAGGTCAGAGAGTAACTGTCCAGGACAACAAGTGCTGTTTGTTGTCTGCTTTGACAAAGCCAGTAGTGAAGGGCAGGGACTCCATTCAGGAAGCTCCCTTGTGATACTTTGTGTGTGTCACACAGCAGCCGTTTGAGGAGCCTCACTGGTTTGTGTGTGTGTGTGTGTGTGTGTGTGTGTCCTCTCTGGTCAGCGACTGACCCTGGATTTTATCCTGCCAGATTAACTGTCAGATTCCACATGTCATCTGGGATTTACTGTTCAAGACAAGCAGGATGTTGCAGGCAAGAAAGTGTGGGAATTCTGTGCGAGTGATTATAAATTTTATTTTTCTTCAAACTAAATTTCCTGGATGATATGACTTCTTCTTTCTGCTGCAGCGCGGTGTTTGTCATTTGAACGTGTTTGAATGTTTGCAGTTTTCATCGATTTGTTTATGAGAGATTTAATTATGAAGGCGGCACCACCAGATTAGAGTACTCTGATGAGGAAAAAACATGCGGTAGAACATAAATCATAATTGATCTGGTTGTCATGATCACGCAGGTCAGTCCTGGTATCATTTCAAGCAAGTACGACGCATAATTGAAGTGAAAATAAGCCTCACTTCCTCTCTTGAATTATATTTGCATCCAGTTACTTTTCATAGAAAACAACTGATCATTTCATGAGGTCAGTGAGTCAGTGGTGCTCAGCAGCGAGTGATGCAGGAAGGTGACCTTTTCTCCAACAGAGCACTGGGTGTAGCAGGAAGTTGTGGTCCCTCTGGCCTCCAGGCACCCTGTGGCTCAGCGGAATGGGTGCTGGTGGGAGGGAATTTGAGGGCCCTGAACTCCAAACAACCATGCCCTCCCATGGACACCTGTGTATCCCACATGTGTGTGTGTGTGTGTGTGTGCACAGTACTCCATGGCCTCATTTTCTTCATGCAATGTGGACTTTTTTTTTTTTTTTTTTTTTTAAAAAAGGGTCACGAGCCTGCAGAGATGAGTGAAAACCCCTCTCAAAGTTAATGAAAACTGAAAAGCTCCTGACTCATGAGGGGGATTTGTCGTTGATGTCATCACCACATGGTGAAGTGGCGACTCTTGTGCAAAACAACAAGAGAGAAAATGTGTTTTCGTTCAGCCTCTACAGTAATCTGTAGCGCAGCTGTTGAGCTGTTGTTTTCAGACACTTTTTTTTTTTTTTTTTTTTTTGCACAGCTGGGAGTGGACATTTCTCAAAACATAAACATACATTGTGGCTCAGATGATGATATTTGCTTTACTATCATAAAGCAGTGTGCATTGGAGCTGCTGCTCCTGATAAACAATGCAGTTTTTTTTTTGCTGTCATCACTGCTTCAGTGAGATGGTTTTATTAAAAGATGTACATGTTTCCAGTGTGTAAAATCACAACTAAGAGGCTTGCACATGCACATGTCTACCTAAGTGCTTAAAAATTGGTTTTCTTCACAGCCAAACTGTTTGATTTGATCGTCGATTGTATTTGTTATTGGTAGTACACCATTTACAGTGTCAGTGATGCATGCAGGGATGTCGCCAGTGCAAGGGGAAAGCAGTAGAGTACCCGCCCCCTGTAGTAAACCCAGCTCACTCCACACAGATTAAAAATAATAATAATAAATCACATATCTATAAGTCGCAAAATGTGTGCAGTTTTAAAATAAAGTCTAAAAACAGCTTGCTGTGATTAAGTTACAGCGCACTCCAGACATTATTATATATTGACAGGCTGGCTCAGAGAGCTCTGGCTCTTAATGTTTCTCTGCTTCAACTGAACAATGGAGGTTTTCCGTCGATACTCTCTCTCTCTCGGGCTTTGCTGTTGCAGTCCGGAGACCAGTATCCTCTCACTGCACTGAGGGCTGCAGATCACAATTTGGCAACCGAGCAAAATAAATAAAATACGGATGAAAATAAAATAAATGCATGTTAAAAACGAAAATAACAACAATTTCTGTGGCTTACCTTTATCTTGACTTGAAGAAATGCTCTCCTCCTCTTTCGGATTTGCAACCTGTGTTATTATGGACGTGTTGTCCATGGAAACGAGATGTTATGCACCTTCGGCTACACCGTTTTATTCCCTGGCAAACATTACCAAAGCGTACTACAGTCCTCCGGCTGTGCACAGGCTATAGAGAGTCCGCTGTGTGCAGCATTAAAATCCCATTTTAATCGAAGCATGCAGTCCCATTCCCCCGGAGCTTACAAACAAGACGAAATGTCAACGAGAAGAAGGAGAAGAAGCGGCCAACATGTGAGGTGACAGTCCGATGTGCAGGAGACAAACAAAGCGTCAGTCCTGCATTCAAGTCGTGTGTGTCCGCTGTGGTTGTTGCAGGCAGCATAGCACCCCGCCTGCTGCTGCTGCTGCTGCTGCTACTGTACGCTCCGGCTTCAGTCCACACACTACAATATCAACTGCGTGATACGGTTACAGTGTTTACCCAGAGATGGCGACCGTCCTCCTGCCACAGGGCCATGAAGGCAGGCTCAACTACAACAACACGCCTTCAACATTTCTATGTTATCCTCCTCAGTCCAGTCCGCCCACCGCTCACTGTTTGTTGGTGTTTTCTTTCTTTCTTGTTCCTTAAAGCTCAAGGCAGGTTTATAAAGGTATGGAGAAAATAATTTCACATTTGCAGATGCGTCCACTTTTGTTTTTTTTGTTAGGAAGTTCAAATTTTCTCACAACCTGGATTGTATTAATACTGAGGTCAAGTAGTACAACAACTCCACCCACCTTATAAGACAAAAAGTGTAAAATCTTCTCTTTGTTACATTCTCTATATCAATTTAACTGCTAAAATATATATTTATTTGGGTCATTTCACCTCTCTATGATTGATTTGATGCTCTTTTAAAGAATTCTGCACAATAGCAGTTATATAAATCTGGAGGTGAAATACTTTGTAGCCTAACACCGTCCAAATGGACTTAAGAATCCCATAAATTCATTTAAAAATCACACAGAGGGCATGACCTTGGTGGATATGTCCAGGTAGTTACAATGGACCCCAGTGCAAGCTATTGGCGACTGGCTCATATGGTATGTCTCAACAAATAGAGACTTGACATTGCACAACATCAGCATACATATTACCCAGTAGTCATGATTGCATTTTACACTTTATGTACAATAAGTTTATAATTTTCTTATAGATTACTGCCGCGCTGCCTGTCCTGTCCTGTATATTTACACACCTGGCTACGGCCATGTAGGACACATATATATGCAGCTCTACCCAAAGTGTGTTGTTCAAATATATTTGTATTAGTCTTTTTGTTGCATATGTACATGTATAAAAACATCAAACACATCTTTAATGAAATTGTGAGTATATAAAATATCTGAAAAATTAAATAAGTTACATTTTTAAGGAGGTGAATTAGTATTGCATTTCCATAATATTGGCAGACTCACAAGAAACATATTGGTGTTGGTTTCTAATAAAATGCTTTATAAGTTGTAACTAATGATTTTTAACACTATAAGCCATTAATATTTAACTTTCAGGTTGCCAAGTTGTGAAATCTCTTCTGCTGTTTTTTGTCTTTCAGCTGGACACAAGCTTTGTATTTTTAAGATAGATTATTGTAAAAAGACATTTATGAATTACTTCAGACTTGATGGTCAACAACCTGGACCAACTGAAAACCTAGTTTCTAATCTACATAAAGCATTAGTAAATCACTTAATATAATACTTAATGACTGCTTTATAAAGAGAACATATTAACAGTTATCAAAGCTGTGCAGCAGAGGCTGACTTTAAGTAGCCTACATTTCCCATAATGCAGTTCAGGAGCATCCTGTTTCTCCTGGTAAATTGACCTTGTCTTTTAAACTCCATAACACAGGATTTCGGTTTAAAAATAACGACTCTCCAAACCTAAGCTGACATAATCCTGATGACATCACTATGATGTCAACAATGTTATTTTCTCAGACTTGACGAAGCTCCTCCACAGCCACAGAAGACATGAAACAGCTGTTTTAACGGGCTGAGAAGCTCTCCCCACGATGAATAACTCGACCTCTGCAGCATGTGTAAAAACAGCAAACTGCCCCTTTAATCTATTGTTTACATCATGTTGCATCTTCCCCATCTCTTGAGCTGATATCCTCCTGTGCACCAAAGACCTACACCCTCCACATGCACTGATAAACAAACATTATTCATGCCATTTCAGCCTCAGTGGACCGTAGAATAACAACAAGGGAGATAAAGTGGTTTTCTGGTCCATTGCCAGCAGTGACGTGTCTGAGTGTTCGTCCCTCTTCACCTTCGCTGTCACTTTAGTGGAGCTGAGGCTCACACAGCCCTAAATGACCCCACCTGAGAGACAAGTGTATGATGGCATATGGACAGGAGAAAACAGCAGTAAGTGCAGGCTGTCATCTGTTGATGCTGCTCATAATTAGTGTGTAATCTCCCAGCCAACATGATGCTCTTAATGTGGGTCAGTGCTTCTGCTCTGATGCTTACAATAATGTATGTGTGCAATTGACACCACAACGCAGGTCTCTGAGCCACTTTGTACAATCACAGTCACTTCTCAGCACTTGACAGTTGGTCTCAGGTTACTGTGTATGTCGAGGCTATATGGCCACTTGAGATGAGATGACACTGAGCCTGTATGTAACCACTGCTTTGCATACTAGATTAGATGAGTAATTCCTCAAAGGAAAACAGGAATGGGAGAAAATACATCCCTTGATTACTTGCACAAGGGAATGATCGATCAGGGCATATGCAATATAACAGTATAATAATCAGAATTTATGGACTTAAAAACCATAAGGGTGCAAGTCACCCTTCATAATGGCTTTATTAATGGTCAATGAATAATTCACTGTATGACTGTATGACTAAATGTGACAATTCAACTTGACTTGCACGTGAACTTAATAAAGCAGTTATAAATATTGGTAGTCCATTATATATGTAGTTTCCACATTGTCTGCCATTATTCCCAGAATTTAAAGGACCTGCAATGGTTTTATGTTGACAGTGGATCACATGAAGGGTGTTCACTTACCCATAGGCAGCTTTCTTTGATCAGAATTGCTAAATATGACTCTGCGTTTCCTACCTGACACTAAACAGCAAGCAAAATTAGCGACTAGCTCATGAACATGGTGGAGCATTCAGCAGCTTAAGAGTCAGATATTTCCCTTAGGAGTTGGTGGAGACCAAAAAACAGAGCTAAAAGGAGAGTGAACATTGTCTTAAACAATCATGACTCCTCGTGTTGCTTCATGTCTTCTAGGTGTGCATGTATGTAGGCAACTGTTTGCCAACAAGTTTGTACTACCAAATTTAAATTTAGTGTCTGTTTTATATTTATTCATAGCTTGTTTTTGCTGCTCCCTAGTGGCCAAAAAAAAAAAAACAGTTGCTGCAGGTGAAAGAGCTAAAAAAAGAAGCATTCAATGCCTGTACATATTTTTTTTACAACCTGGCAACCAAAAACTTATCTATAAAGCACTTATCTTATCTATAAAGCACTGGCAAATTAATAAATAAAGTTGTTTATAAAGAATTACTTATTATAAAGTGGTTCCAACAATGATTTCGATTTTTTTTCTGGTTCATCATATAAATATTTGTTCACTTGTGTAGGCAAAATGTTCTATCAAGGTTGGTTGTTGCGTATTCCCTTTAATGAAACCCTGAAGTGGCAGAAAACAACAAGCAGGGTGAATAGTTGTATGGTTGTCATCTGGATGTTAGACTAAGCACAGCACTTAAGAGCTTACTGGGGACACAGATAATCGCTCTCTGAAAAAATTTACAGCTGCAGGGCACAAACATTTCCTCACCCACTTGTTAGTAAAGAAAGTGGTGAGTGTCAAAAGGATAAAGAAAAACACACACATAATGGACCAACACTATCTTAAGACATGAGGCTAAACACTGGAAGACTCTCTTCTTGATCACTGACATCAAACATCATTGGCTTCTGACATTTCTGTTTGTGAGTGGTATGGCCCTCGAGCAATGCCTTTCTGTTGATGAATAATTAAAATCAATATGATCTTGATATAAACTTTGATAAGACACAGATGATCTTTTTCGCCGCCTTCAAATACATCTGGTGTGCTGTCAGACTGCGGGGCCCTTGAATGTTTTATGAACGTGGGTGTAGTTCAGTAAGGAACTGGAATCGCATAATCCTCTCGCTCTCTCTGCATGGGCCTATTTCATGTTGTTTCCTCAAGATGTCGAGCTGTCGAGGTCCACCCCACATAAACACTGACTTGGTGAGGCTCAGGGACACAGTTCAGTACAGGAAAGGAAGATGTGAAGCAATACATTTATAATAAAAAAAGCTTTTTTTTGTGTTTTCAGCATAAAAATCCTCTTTCATGATTACATGATGTTTATCTGTGGTTTATCCCCTATATCCTTGGTATGATAGAATATTCCAAATTTCGGAAATAACATGATTACACCAGTTTGGTGACTGGAATCTCAGTTTCAAAAGGCCCAGACACAAAGGCAGAAACCATCAAAGATTATATAAGAAAAAGATGTGCTCACTTTTCCTCCTGAGTAAACTGATCTTTTACAGCTTAAAACCATATGCCCAGCTATTCTTATGCTGTCAAAATGTGTTTAAAATTTAAAGAGAAGAAGTCCTTAGATCACTTTTTGTTCAAAATGATTAATAAAACTCTGTAATTGTACATTTGTTGCTGATTTGCTGCTTTAGAAATCATTAGTGTGCCTGTGGTGACACCTTGTGGAATAGAGCTAAACTTGCTAGATGCTATTTTAGTAACTTGTTTGTAATGTGGACGCATTTAGAAAGATTATGTAACATATATGCTGTGTTTATTCAGCTGTTAATCTCCACCTTAATATGTGCATAATGAGATTCAAATATATTAAAATTGAAGATTCAATGTCATCATCACTATGTTATATGAGCCATCTTCTTACAGGCTTTTTATGTTGATGTTTAAAAGAGGAGGAGAGGACCAGCTGTTTCATTTTTATTTATTATGAAACAGCTTGTCCTCATTATCTTGTATTTTCCATGCCATTGCTCTAATAAGTTTTCTTTTTTTATATAGCTACAAAGCAAATAAAATTTCTCAATCCAAGCATAGTATAGAATAAAAGATCAGAAATTCATTTCTAACCTATTTTTTTGGACATTTTGATGTATTTGACATGTCACAGCAGGAGAGGCACAGGTGCAAATAAGAAAATGAAAGTTTGTTGAATTCCATTTAGCTGCTTCAATTTCAGGGTCCTGGTATTGTGCATGCTGCATCACTGTCACAATTTAAATAGAACAGTTATTGTTAATGTTATTCTTAACACCTGCACTTTTCCTACTATGACAGGTCATAATATCTACTGTAAAAAAAAGTATATTGGATCAGTGCAATTTTCCACAGAATGACCGAAACTGATCAAGGATCGAGTCAACAACCCAACACTTCCACCTGATGCTGTATTATCAAGCAGCATCTGAACTGACTGAAAAGACCTTGAGAAACCAGCCATCATCAATCAAATGTCAGGAAATCTTTCTATCAGTGAGGGCTATTAAAATGATTGAAATAGTAAAGGTTACAGCTTGTCATTCATCTGCAAAATCAGGACAGGTTTTAATAAGGCTGAGATGATGAGATTTGAGCCCTGGGGATATGTGAAGTGTCTGGGATTTATCTTGTGGGAGGAATTATTGGTCTTTACAGAAAGGCAATTCTGGTAAAGGAGTCAAGACAGAGCAGATATCACAGGATAGATTATTAGTGGGGATTCAACGATCATCTGAAGGTTTATGTGAGGTCCATAGCAAATCTGCTTTCATGCTCCTTTTTTTATTCTCTTCAATTCAAGACTTTGGAGTAACAAAGGGAACAAATTCTTCTCATCCTTTACTTCTCAAATTCAATAAAACACACGTCAGTGAATGTAGAATGACTGTTCAGGTGATAAAAGGTGTTTTGGCACATTTGACCTTCTTACAAGGTGCACAAAGAAGAAAACTCTACACAAGCTGTAACACTGGCTGAAAATAAAGTAGACAGTAAAGTTCCTGGAATTTTGATCCATTAATAAACATCATGTATGTTATTGTATGTTATTATTAAGATGGCAGTCTACACAGAGTAAGATTATTCTCTCAACACTGAGCAAGATTGGATTCAAGTGGAACAAGTGGAATAAAAATTACTTTCTGTTGTAACCTGTGATATAAATTCCCATAGATGGCTTTTAAATGTGTTTGTAAGGATAAAAGAATCATTTTTAAATAACAAAAATATTCTTATTTTCAGGGGATTATACATGCATAAAAACAGTTACAAATATTATATTCCATGTCTGCCTTATTCTCTGTTTATAGTTCTATTTCTTATTTCTATAAAAAGAAAAAAAAAAACTATATGTAAAGATCTTAGCACGGGTTTAATTTCTGTGCAAAATGTTTCATTTCTCTGCACAAGTTTAATTTCTTCTTTGCTCATATCAGATTTCTATGCACATATTTAACGTCTTAGCACAGATTTAATTTAAATACAGATCTATCTTTATTTTATCCTATCTATCTATCTATCTATCTATCTATCTATCTATCTATCTATCTATCTATCTATCTTATTCTGAAAATAGACGCCCCCAATCTTACATACTGGACCTTTAAATGTAACTAAAATGTATCAGTTTAATTTAGTTTAATTTAATTTAATTTAATTTAATTTAATTTATATATATTATATATATTTGACGAATCTGCGCACACGTCTGTGCCATGTGTCTGTAGCTGCCGGTCGTATCGAAAGTGCGTGCACGGACCGGAAGCAGCGTTTACTTGATCGCAGAGATTTCATCATCCTCTCTCCTCGGTCCATGCTTCGTAGCGCGACATCGGCACTGCTGAGGAGGACCAGCACTGAGATTTACTCCTTCTCTCCGGTGTCCACGGTCCGGTTGGTTCGGCAGTCGCTCCGCTACCCGCCTCAGAACAACAGGCCGTTTTCAACGTCGGTCTGCCTGCGTAAGAAGAAGAAGAAGAAGAGCCTGTGGCTGCAGCTGGCGGAAGGACAAACCATGGACGGCAACATTGAAGAAATCCTCGCCCCTTTGAGGCTTGCAGTGAAAGAGCAGGTAACGCTCGTCTCAGCTGATATGTGCCAAGTCTGTTTGCTCTCACATTTTTATTGACCGAGTCACAGCCGGCGCGATAGTTTCGCCCGGCTAACCGGCTAACCTGACCGGCTGTCAATGAATGAGGACAGCCATTGCTCACTAGCTCTAGCCGCTAACGCTAGTTGGCAGTCATGTCTGCGCCCTTTGCCACGTTTCAGTGTGCTGCTGGTGCAGCTGCAGACATTAGTAAGCAGGGTGGGGTTAAAAAAAAAAAAAAAAAATCAGCTGACTGCTTTTGTTAACATGCCCAGACTTATTGAAGAGATCAATCCAAGTTGTAGCTGTTCCCAGAGGTTTTTCTCCATGTCGGACTCTTCTGTTTTAGGGGGACCTTGTGCGCCAAATGAAACAGGATGGAGTCCCTGATGTGGACGTCACTAAAGCTGTGGCTGAGCTGAAAGCAAGGAAGAGAACTCTGGAGGCCAAGGTAAGTGCACTTTGCCTGTGAACGTGAATGCAGCTCATTGAAGAGAAATCTTCTAAGTGAGCTGCCAAACCTGTTGGAAAAACAGGGTTTGCACTTCTAAGTGCTTTGTCATCACCACGCTCGTCATCGCTCCCTCACATAATCAGGCTGTATGTACTTTCGTTAAAATCCGGGGAGCGTGCCCACACTTCTGTTCATTTTTGTCCACCGTGTTGACACTCACACACTGGGAAATGGGATGAGATCATGACTCCAAAATGATCCATCCGTCCATTTTCTGTAACCGCTTATCCTCATCAGGGTCGCGGTGGTTGCTGCAGCCTATCCCAGCTGATTTAGGGCCTGGACAAGTTACCAGTTCGTCATCTTCACAGAGATAAACAACCATTCACGCTCACGTTGACACCTATGGCCAATTTAGAGTCAAGCTTTTAACCTATTTAGTCATGTCTTTTGGATTGTGGGAGGAAGTTAGGAAGAACCAGACACTCCACGCTGTCAGCCGAGGTTCGAACCGGCAACCTTCTTGCTGTGAGATGACACTGCTCCACCGTGCTACTCCAAAATTATATGTGACATAATAATCTAAGCTGAAAGGTTCGCCTGCTTACTTCAGAGACTGTAACACAGCCTCATGCACTGTAGGACTGTAAGTTTTCAATTGTACGTCACACACAGTGATGTCTCCATTTGCTAAATGAAAACCCTGAGATGTGGTTGAAAGTGCCAAAGGCTAGTAAGTGGACTTTTTTGAGCCTTAGGTTTGTTTATAATAGACTGTTCTCAAAGATCAAGAATGTGATTCCATGTTCAGATTTAGATCCTGGTCATTAATCTCAAGTTGCTCAACTTGACAGCATTATAGCCTCTGTGAGGAAAGTCAGTTTTGAAGCATAATTCTCATTGCAGGAGCTGTCACTGCAGCCTAAAGATGACATCGTTGATCGAACCAAGATGGAGGATACCCTCAAGAGGCGTTTCTTTTATGACCAGGCCTTTGCCATCTATGGAGGTGAGACTTAAAGCCGCTAACGTTAGGAAAATAAAGGTTTAGGTTGGTGCATAAATCGCCGTACACAGACTTCTTTAAGCGTTCTGTTACCATGCAGTAATGCTCCTCAGGTGTGAGCGGCCTGTACGACTTCGGCCCCGTGGGCTGTGCCCTGAAGAACAACATCCTGCAGGCCTGGAGGCAGCACTTCATCCAGGAGGAGCAGATCCTGGAGATCGACTGCACCATGCTGACCCCCGAGCCCGTCCTCAAGTAGGTGGTCTCCTAATCCTTCTGTCTGCTGATGCAAATGTGTTTTTGTCACCATAAGAAGTGCCTGGTGGTTCCTAGAGTCAGCTCCGAAGTGCTGAACTGTGGGTTTTTGTTAACAGGCATATATTGATTCTGCAATTTTATGCATGGAAGCTGCCACTATAGCAGCCTTCCATAGCCCGGTTGCAGATACATCGTTCGGATGGAATTAAACATTCATACCACTTCTTTTTAACAAGTCTTGAAAATGAAATATTCTGTTTGTTTGCTCACTTTTTTTCCAGGACGTCAGGGCATGTGGACAAATTTGCTGACTACATGGTGAAAGATGTCAAGAATGGTGAATGCTTCAGGGCTGACCACCTCCTCAAAGGTAAGATTATTCTACATCAGGCCGAGTATATTTAAAGACTTCCACTGCAGTGCAAACTAAAGATTAGTCATCCTAAAGGCACCTCCAGCGGAGTTCTTTGTGAGTTCTTCATCTGTATTATTCATGGGATTCTGCAAACGCATGGGGATGGACACGGTCCAAAGTTATTTTGTTAGTCGCTTCTGCTGGTTGGCCCCGGCTCGGAGTATCACCGTTGTGCCTGAGGGAGAATAGAAGTGGTTGGACCAGCAGAAATCACAGGGGGGCTTTTCACAGTAATACAAGCTGCAGGGACCACAGCGAGTGGAACGGTGCCAAAGAGGTGTGGGGGGTGGCAATTTGAGATGTAAAGAGAACATGTCAGTTCCTGAAAGACTTGACGACTAATTGGCTCAGATGCCAAAAAGAAATGACAAGATGAAACTTGGAAAAAAAGTTGAATCTTGAACAGTCAGGTGACATTTTGACCTCTCAAACATACTCTAAAAAGATGTGCAATGCATGTCATCCTGCTGAAAGGTTCAGTGTTCATCTATTGCAAAAACTATCATAACTTTTTGTTTTCATGTCTGTGCGTCCTGCAGCTCATCTCCAGAAGCTGATGTCTGATAAGAAGTGTTCAGCAGAGAAGAAGGCTGAGATGGAGGAAGTCATCACTCAGGTCAGTGTTAGCTGAGATAAAGGGAGCGATTTAAATCGAAAGGCTGTTTTTAAATGATTCACTCTACTTATTTTTCCTCTAATATTGTTTTCAGATGGACAATTACACCCAGCAGGAGCTGACTGATCTCTTTGTGAAATACAACGTCAAGTCACCCACCACAGGAAATGACCTCACAGCTCCCATCTCCTTCAACCTGATGTTTCAGACGTCCATTGGACCTGGGGGGAACATGCCAGGGTAAAACGAAGCGTAATACCGCAGAGAATTTTTGCTTGTTGTTGTCGCATTTGTGTCTCTGTTGACTGAGTGTTTTGATCTAAATTCGCAGCTATCTGAGGCCTGAAACAGCTCAGGGAATCTTCCTCAACTTCAAGCGTCTGTTGGAGTTCAACCAGGGAAAACTGCCCTTTGCTGCTGCTCAGATAGGAAACTCCTTCAGGAACGAAATCTCTCCTCGCTCTGGACTCATTCGCGTTAGGTAAGACATCCAGTGTGTCCCCTAAATATTCTAAGTATTTTGTGTCTACTTGTACAGAGATGTAATTGCTCCACATTTCCACACAGAGAGTTCACCATGGCTGAGATCGAGCACTTTGTGGATCCAAATGAAAAGGTCCACCCTAAATTCTCCAGTGTAGCCGACCTGGACATTATCTTATACTCCTCCAAGGCCCAGACCAGTGGTCAGTCTGCACAAATCATGAGGCTGGGGGACGCTGTGGAGCAGGTGGGACTCACTACTACAACGAAGTTGATATTTGGATGATGTAAATTTGTTTACTGTGGCTAATTTTGACACAGACACATTTTACAACATACCAAAATGGGCTTGTAGATGTATTCACAGATAAATATGCTGTAGAGCTGTTGAAATGACCATAACGCTGACTGTAGTTCTCAGTAAATGTGATCTATAATTGTCTAGAAAAATCTTAACTCAAGGTCCACTCAAGGACACAATGAATTTTCACTCAAAATGTAAGATTGTGTTCTGAATTAAATGCCGTTTCTCTTATTTAGGGAGTGATCAATAACTCCGTCCTGGGATATTTCATCGGGAGGATCTACCTCTACCTTACTAAAGTTGGTATCGCCAAAGACAAGCTGCGTTTCCGACAGCACATGGACAACGAGATGGCTCACTACGCCTGCGACTGCTGGGATGCTGAAACCAAAACCTCCTATGTACGCTCCTTTCCATTTTTTTTCCCCCCCTCATTTGTTATCAGGTAGTCCACGTACTTTTGCTCAAACTAAATGTTTGTCCCTTGCAGGGCTGGATTGAGATTGTGGGCTGTGCTGACCGGTCTTGCTACGATCTGAAATGCCACGCACGGGCCACAAAGGTCCCTCTGGTCGCTGAAAAGCCTCTAAAAGAACCCATATCCTTAAACTGTGGCGCCACTACAAAACAAAATGAGCATGAACATTATAAGCCCTCAGAGGCCTTGTTATTCCTCAGTTATTCCCCTTAACTGCTCCACACAAAGTTGTAAATGTCGTCCAGTTCGAGCCCAACAAAGGAGCCATCGGGAAGGCGTATAAGAAGGATGCTAAGATAGCAATGGAGTATCTGTCTGTGTGTGACGAATGCTTCATTACAGAACAGGAGCAGCTGCTCAATGAGACCGGGTGAGCGCCGTTAACCGCAGTCATGCAGCATGTGTGCCTGATGATGATGAAAAGGTTGTGGTTCTGTCATTTCAAGCACAGTCAGCATGTTATTCTTGCTCTGCAGAGAGTTCACCATCGAGACAGAAGGCAAGACGTTCAAACTCACAAAGGACATGGTCAGTGTGAAGCGATTCCAGAAGACTCTGCACGGTGAGATTCACTCATGAGATGTTGGAAAATGAATGATTTTCACTTGGATTTTCTTGTGAACGAAGACGACTTCTATAACACACCGCTTCTGTCTGTTTTTGTCGCTCACAGTGGAGGAAGTCATTCCCAACGTAATCGAGCCCTCCTTTGGCATCGGCAGGATCATGTACACCATCTTTGAACACACATTCCAAGTCAGAGAAGGTGACGAGCAAAGAACAGTAAGTTGATTTGTCTTTGGATCAACCGTATAGAGTCACGCTGTACACCAGGGGTCGGCGATGTTACCTGTGCAATAACAGACATTTCTGCCCCCTCAAAATGCCATCAGGCTACTGCATTTCTGTTCATTAAACCATTCCTACGTTTTTATATATAATAGCTATTTAATAACAGATTTTAGATTTAAAAACAGTTTGGCAACTTGGATATCGGGCACACTTTGTCACGACAGCAGCTGCTTCATAGTTAAAGCCGTACCTAGCTGCCAAAAATGGCTTTACTACATTATAGAAGCTCTTTGATATGAAACAGAATATTTATAACTCCTTGTTGTGTGAATAAAAGTTTAGCTTTAAGGATCATTGACTTCAAATTTGAGTATGAGTGCGCTTTGTATTTGCTATGTGGCTTAATGCCCTTGAAGATGACAAAAGTTAATTGCGGCTGCTAACTCGCATTATTACTGTTTCTGTGTTGATGATGCTGACATTGAAGTGATTAACTGATTGGCACATAATCTTAAATGACTCACGATACAGTGTAGTAATATTGACATAATCTAAATTGTCATCAGGCTCATTGTGTGTATCGTATTGTTTTCTGGTCGCCTCTAGTGATGTTTTTCTTTTCCACAGTTCTTCAGCTTTCCTGCGACCGTAGCTCCGTACAAATGTTCCGTCCTGCCTCTGAGTCAAAACCAGGAATTCGTGCCCTTCGTGAGGGAATTATGTAAGTGCCCACATAATCACATTGTACATGCTCTATTTCTGTTGGTGAAGGGAAAGCACCATGTGCTGCTACTGTGCTTAACTTCTTTTGTTCTCATTCTTCCTGTGTAGCCGAGGCGATGACTAAAAACGGCGTGTCTCACAAAGTGGACGACTCTTCAGGATCCATCGGCAGGCGCTACGCCCGGACGGACGAGATCGGAGTGGCGTTTGGCATCACCATCGACTTCGACACGGTGAACAAGACGCCTCACACGGCCACTCTGAGAGACCGGGACTCAATGAGGCAGATCAGGGCCGAGGTACTGCACCAGTTCCCTTGTTTGTTTTTTTTATAGGTTCATCTGATTCTTCTCGCATCAGATTCCTCAAACTTAGTGTCCCTTTATGTCAGCTGTGAATTTAAACACAATCACATAAACATGTTTTTTTTTTTTTCTCCTCAGGTCAGTGAGTTGCCCGTGATTGTTCGGGATTTGTCCAACGGCACATTGAGCTGGGAGGAAGTGGAGAAAAAGTACCCCATATTTGAAGGACAGGAGACCAGCAAGAAGGACACAGTCGAAGAGTAAAGCTCAGTCGTCTGCCAGTCACTCCATAAAAAAATCCACAGACTTGTTGCACATGCATCACAGGAAGAATATTGCAACTGTATTGTGATAAGCTATAGTGGTGCGCCGAGCCCTCCTTGTGTTCTACACCACTGCAATCACTAAAATGTCATGTATTCATCATATCTAACAGTTGTGGAAAGCTTGCACAGGACTGTTGTTGCTTTGAAGAGCAACTTTTCATCCATGTTATGACCATGTCGCTATCTTTTAAAAGGGAGGAAATGTAATCAGGTTGTTGTCAGTGGAAGGAGGCTTCCACCATTCCAGTTTTCAGGCAGACTGGATTGAGATATTTAACAATTTCAATAAAAACAGCCAGCACTTACTGGACACGGGCATACAACTCTAATGTTTTCTATCCAGTTCTCAAAGCTCCACAGACTGAGCGACGTACAACCAGAGTCACAAACACAGCGGCCACAACAAGCCTCAGGTGTTAATTTTATCAACGTTTTGGGAATGTATGCAGCTTCATCATGTGTAACATGGCATAAATGTCTTGACGGCATCTTGGATTACAATATAGCAGCAGCAGTTTAATGTTGATTATTCATTTAGACCAGTAGATGGCACAAGATGGTTCTTCCTGAAGGGGAATCCTCGTGGAGAAGTCCTGGCACTTGAAGCTCTACATGCTGCTTAGAGCTTCTGGACCGGGGCGTCCTGCTAGAGAATGTTTAGATAAAGACATGTTTCTGCCGTGGGAAACATCCAGCACAATAAGCGGACACAGAATTACTAAATATTCTGTGAGTAGTTATTAAACTCTCAATCATAACAGATAAAATAAAACATTTACGTCACTGTAGCCAGCAGATTGTGGGTTATTTATTGTTACAAAATTAGTAGGCCGGCTTGGTAAAACAAATCAAGCACACTGAGTAAAATCAGTGCAGTTAGATCTTTTATAGTTTCCTCCCAGTGTCACTGGATGATCAAAATGTGACTTAATGTGCAATGCCATGTCTGGACCGACAGCTGGGCAAAGCAGGCAGCTAGCTCAAGGCCCCAAGGGCAAATGTGTAAATTTGTCCAGGTGTGATCAAGTATTTTGGGAGCATTTTAAGCCTTTTTGAGACACAAAATGATGGAGAGAGATTCACCAAATGTCCCCTGCAAGACTCAAACACAGTACGTTGCAGTTCATAATTGGCATCTCAGCCCTATGCTATGATTGCGCCACCCTTAAAGTGCCTTTTAGCCAAGTGGCAATCTTGGTGGCTGTGAAGTGAATGCTGAAGTGCCTAAAACGGCACTTCCTGAAACGTCCACTTGAGGCCGGCTACAGAACGAGTCAGTCTCCATAAGCCCCTATGTTAAAATGTCCAACTTCACAGCAGAAATAAACATGTTTACAGCCTGGTACAAAAAACAGTTTTGGTCTCTATAGCTAATTTCCATTTGTGACAACTGTACTGAGTCTGAATTTTCATAGAACTCACCTGTTCAAATTATATTAAGACTTAAAGTCATGCATCATCAGTGGTTGCTTTGACTGACAGGTGGGTGCCATTACTAGAGACTCCCCCTCAGCTCCACCCACGCTCCATTTTTGTATTAGCAAGGAGGCGGCGGAGGTGGGACTGCCAAGATGGCGACGGCCAGAGCCACCACCCTCTGAGCTTTACAACATCTCTTGAGAAATCTGTGTGACGTCACGGATACTACGTACATGTTTTAAACAGTCTATGTCTTTAATTTCATACTTAATATTAATATTAGAGGAGAACTGTCAAAATCTGATTTTATTATCTTTTTAATTTCAGTTTGCTTTGATTGAAATGTATTTGTGTTTCAAATCAAATATCAAAATTACTGGGACTATGCAAAACATCTGCTATATATAGTCAAGGAGGAGTGGGAGGAACAGGGTGCCAATAACTTATCTGTGCTCTGGGGACAAGTACTGCATTAATACGGCCGTGCACGGTTGTTAATAACGTTGGTGGACTTTTGTTCACATCTGTCTTCAGTGCAGATGAACAAGGGTTTTGAATGAGTTTCCTGGATGATGCAACATAAAGCGCTGGTTTCAGACACACCACACAGCAGACAGACTGCACAGAAACACGCACCTCCCCTTATTTTCCCTGAACTTAAAGACGCCTGAAAGAAGACGGAAAGAAGAAGAAGTGAAAACAGTCCGGAGAGATCCCAGCACAGAGACCAGCACGCTGCAAGGAGCTCTGATATACGTGTCAACATGGAAGAAGTACTGGCGCCTTTGAGGGAGGCTGTGAGGGAACAGGTGAGATATTCGGACAGGTAACACACCTGCAGGGTGTAACATATCGTCCAGTCTATGATTTTTCTAATAACAGACGATTTAATCAGCACGTTGTTTGGTTCAGTTGCTGCAACAGATTTTTCAATGACTAGAAGTTATACAGAGCCTCATGGTGTGACAACTTAAGTAAACCCAATTAAACTTAAATGACGTATAATATATGATACATACGTACAAACTTTACAGTTGTCCTCCTATAGCAGCATTTATTTCTATAAATATACAAGCCATGTGGATGTGTATGAATGGAAGATTAGAGGGTTATAATAAGTAGAATTACAGGAAGTAAAGATGTAAAAAAAAAAAAAAAGTGTGTGAATGTGTGTACGGGTTGTATATAGTTGTTTGTGTGTGTTTTCTACTTATATTAATTATGTATTACTTTGTATTATTTTTGTTCCATTTAATTTATTATTTCATCTTTTTTATCATATTATATATACATTTTTACCTATTGTTTAATTTAAATTTTTTAATTGCTTTATATTGTCTCGTCTTTTAAATATCTTTTGCCATTACCGTGTTCTTAAATCTTATTGTATTCTGCTTTGTTTGGTTCTCTGCTGCTGTATTTGCGTATCCTGTATTGTCTGTCAAAGAACTTTGTAAACTCTGTTTTTAAAGGTGCTATATAAATAAAGTTATTATCACTATTATTAGTAGTATGTAGATATAAAACAATGGCTTGGTTGAATTGTAAGCTGTTTTCTGAGGGAAAAGTATATTTTTCTGCAGGGTGACTTGGTGCAACAGTTGAAGGAAAAAGGCGCCACAGAGCAGGAGCTGAGCAGAGCTGTTGCAGAGCTGAAAGCCCGGAAAAAGATTCTTGAAGCAAAGGTCAAGAGTCTGAACCGCTTACTGTTTATTTCCTATCTTATCTGCATCCTCGCATTGTTTGCTTCCACTTTCTGTTTGTGTCATAGATTTTTTTTTTTTTTTTTTGTTCACATGCAGTTCAAGTGTTTTCAGTTTCAGTTTCTCTCATCCAGTTTGAGGCATAATTTTCTCAACTTTTATATAATTATGCACCCTCACTTTGTAGGAGCTAGCTCTGCAGCCCAAAGATGACACAGTGGACAGAGTGAAGATGGAGGATACTTTAAAGAGGAGATTCTTCTACGATCAGGCTTTTGCCATATATGGAGGTAAGTTTTTACAAAATAAGCACAGCACATAGTTGCATGAATATATTTAAATGTTTGATCACTGTTTGTTTCTCAGGTGTGAGCGGCCTGTACGACTTCGGCCCTGTTGGCTGTGCCCTGAAGAACAACATCCTACAGGTGTGGCGGCAGCACTTCATCCAGGAGGAGCAGATCCTGGAGATCGACTGCACCATGCTGACCCCCGAGCCCGTCCTCAAGTAGGTGCCAGTGAACTCGACAAAACATGTGCAACGTTTTCTATTCCACCTTGTCTTCAATGAGAAAGTTGCATTTGTCCTTCACAGGACGTCGGGGCATGTGGATAAATTCGCTGACTACATGGTAAAAGATGCCAAGACAGGAGAATGTTACCGTGCTGATCACCTCCTGAAAGGTGACTTTGTCCTACCATCATTATGTCATTTAGAGAATTAAAATGGGCCACACCTAGTCCAGTCCCTCCAGTCCCTGCTTTGCTAACAAGGTGTCAGATTTCATTCCTAAAGAGAAGAATGACCTGATGACCTGAAGGCAAAACCCTTTTATTAGAGCAGTCTGAGCTGTGAGCGTGCAAATTATATTTATCTGAAACTCTAAAATATATCATCATAATCAATCTGCCACTAGATGCTAGTTATAATTTTCACCTTTTTGAATACTTTTCTGCAGGGCAAGCATGTTTAAGATGATCTATAAGGACAGGTTTCTGCCTGCCCTTATAGATCATGACTGGGATGTCTACCCTAAGGGGAGGCAGGATTTCATAACCAACTGGTTTTTCAGGTGTTTGAGTTCATCTGTGAATATAATAAGAAAGTTTTATTTAATAGAACCAGTTGGCACAGTATTTAATGTTTGGCTGTACACCAAACAACTTTTTGTTTGCAATTGAATACATTGACTTTCAATGAAAAAGGCACAAAAAACAAGTTGGGATTTCAGCTTTAAATGTATTTAATAAAAGTGAAATGTCATTTCTTAAAACGTCAAACTGCTCTGTAGTAATAATTTGAGTGATTACCACTTATAGCTGTGTTTGTGCTGACAAAAGGAAACCATTCATATGAGATCAGGACAGTTTAAAAGGTGATAAGACCAAAATAAATGCAAAGAAAATGAACCTGGACTCCAGAATCAACATTAAGACAACAGGAAGTTTGTATTTTATGGATTTTACTGCTTCTAATTCCAAAATCTTTGTAAATATTTTCCATTTTGCACATCTTTGGAACCTCCTTTACAAATGGGTGACAATTTCAGGCAAAAGAACAAGACTTGACTGATTTAAAATGTGTATTGAATCGCTGTAACAGCTGCTAAATGAAGTGTGTTTCTTCACAGCTCACTTAAAAAAACTGATGTCTGATGAGAAGTGCTCTGCAGAGAAGGTGGCCGAGATGGACGATGTAATCACTCAGGTGGGCGCTTGACAAACACGTCTTCTACCCTATGCTGTCATTCACACACACACATGCAAAACAACAACAAAGTCAGATATGAAGCTGCTGCATATACTGGCAATAATAATAATCCTCTAATGTTTTTTTCTCTCTGCTCTAGATGGACAACTACACCCAGCAGGAGCTCGCTGATCTCTTTGTGAAATACAACGTCAAGTCCCCTTCAACGGGAAATGACCTCACACCTCCCATCTCCTTCAACCTGATGTTTCAGACGTCCATCGGACCAGGCGGGAACACACCCGGGTACTGATGAGTAAAAACACATCATCTGTCTCTTCTTCTATGAAAGATTTGCTGTATTAAAATTATATCAACAAACTGTGACTTTGCAGCTATCTGAGGCCTGAAACAGCTCAGGGAATGTTCCTCAACTTCAAGCGCTTGCTGGAGTTTAATCAGGGGAAACTTCCCTTTGGTGCCGCTCAGATCGGAAACTCCTTCAGGAACGAGATCTCCCCTCGCTCTGGACTCATTCGTGTCAGGTAGTCAGACACTCCTTTATTCCTCACCTGCATGTTATGATGACTGTACAGTGAGATGTAAACTTCTCCTGCTTGCAGGGAGTTCACCATGGCTGAGATTGAGCACTTCGTGGACCCAAATGACAAGATCCACCCTAAATTCTCCAACGTGGCCGACCTGGAGATCATGTTGTTCTCCTCCAAGGCTCAGACCAGCGGCCAGTCTGCACAAATCATGAGGCTGGGGGATGCTGTGGAGCAGGTGGGCATCGTTTAATTGACTTATAATTATATTACGTGGGCGTTCTGAAAACATGCCTGTTCTAATGCGGACATAGTTACAAATCTTCTTTGTGTCTATGCTACAGGGAGTGATCAACAATTCAGTGTTGGGTTACTTCATTGGAAGAATCTACCTCTATCTAATTAAAGTGGGGCTGTCCAAAGACAAAGTGCGCTTCCGTCAGCACATGGAAAACGAGATGGCTCACTACGCATGCGACTGCTGGGACGCTGAGTCCAAAACCTCCTATGTAAACCTTCTTCTTTTATTCACACATATAGACGGAGATGTTTGGAACTGTGGACTCGAGTCAAGTATGTTTTTCTCCCTCAGGGTTGGATTGAGATCGTGGGCTGTGCTGACCGAGCCTGCTATGACCTCTCGTGCCACTCCAGAGCCACCAGAGTCCCTCTGGTGGCTGAAAAGCCACTGAAAGAACCCATATCCTTTTATTCTCCCTGTTCAACAACCTCACAACCAACTATCATCTGATCACAACCTGCAAAAGTTAGATTTAAGATTGTAAGCATGCACGCTACAATCATTAATTTTTTTAGCATTTTAGACACCAGCAGGCAGTAAATCTACTACAGTGTATTTTCTGATATTACCAGTAGGAGTCGCCAAAAACAGCTATGTTAAAATATGGATCTTTAAAGTCTCCCTTCACTCAAAAATGTGTTCTGCTTGTTATCATGGCATTCAGGATGTTTGAGCTTCACTGTGCAGGATAATGAACGTGCAGATTTGGCCTCTAGAAGGCTGTTTTCACGTCCATCTGCCGAAGAAAGAAAGTTTCTCTGTGATCACTTAAATCTGAGTTCAATGTGTCTACGTACTATATGATTTTGTGATATTAAAACAAGTCAGGAAACCAATTGTGACTCAAATGTACAACTTACATAAGTGTAAAGTGGAAACTTTACACATTTAGAGTTCTCTTATTTACCTAACTGACCTTGATTTGTTTCTGTTTGCTGGAGAAGGCCGTAATCTCTGTAAAATGCTGGATTCCTCTGTTTTACTCCTTAACTTCTTCACACAAAGTAGTAAATGTTGTCCAGTTTGAGCCCAATAAGGGAGCCATAGGAATGGCCTACAAGAAAGATGCCAAGTTGGTTCTGGAGTACCTGGCTGTCTGTGACGAATGCTACATCAGTGACCAGGAGAAGCTTCTCAATGAAAATGGGTAATTTCTGCTGAAGAAAAGGTTATTTATGAATGTGTTTGTGTGTATTTCTATTCAAAGTTAATTTGGTGATGTGTTTATGTCTGCAGGGAGTTCAGCCTTGAGACAGCAGGCAAGACATTTAAACTGACCAAAGACATGGTCAGTGTGAAGAGGTTCCAGAAAACGTTGCACGGTAAGAGGCGAGCAAACTTTCCTCAGAGCTGTAGAACAGAACAGGGAGCTGTTCATGTGGGAAAACAACGGTCTCTATTTTCCCACAGTGGAGGAGATTGTTCCCAATGTAATCGAGCCGTCCTTTGGCATCGGCCGAATCATGTACTCTATCTTCGAGCACTCGTTCCACGTCCGGCAAGGGGATGAACAAAGGACGGTGAGAATACTCCAAAACAAGCAAAGAGATCTGAGTAACAATGATTGTTTTGGTCTGTTTTTTTTTAAGATGTTTTATTTCTTGTCCAGTATTTCAGCTTCCCTGCAACTGTAGCTCCATACAAATGTTCCATCCTTCCTTTGAGCCAAAACCAGGAGTTTAAGACATTTGTCCAGCAGTTGTGTAAGTTGCTAACCTTCAGATTCCAATACAGTAACATTTAGTTTAAGGAGATAGTTTGACATTTTGGGAAATACTCCTGTTTCACTTTGTTTTTAAGAGTTAGATGACAAGATCACTGCCACTCTTATATCTGCATGTTAATCATAAGGCTGGAGCTAGCTTTGCTTAGCATGAGGTAAGCAATTATAACAATTACTTACTAGGCTGTGTACACACACACTTGCATGGAAATGACAGCTAATTATTTTAACTTACAATTAAGACAAATGACATACCAGACAAATTCTCTTAGCTTAGTTTAGCTTAGCATAAAGACTGGAAACAGGGATAAACTGCTAGCTAACTGTCCAAAGATAACAAAATCTGTTTACCACCACCTCTAAAACTTGCTAATTAACATGGTATATCATATAGTGTTATCTTGGAGTGGTAACTTGTTAGAGACAGTTTTTATGCTAAGCTAAGCTAACTGGCTGCAGGCCGTAGCTTTGTACTCAAATATTTATTGAGTTTGGTATTGATCTTCTCAGCTAGCTCACGGCAAGAAAGCAAATAAGGGTATTTCCCAAAACATTAAATTATTTCTTGAAGTCTTTATATATTTACATGAAAATCCTATTTGTTTTCTTTTAAAATTGATTAATTTTTTGTGTTCTTTCTCCCTGTTAGCCGAGGCAATGACTAAAAACGGCGTGTCTCACAAAGTGGACGACTCTTCAGGATCCATCGGGAGGCGTTACGCCCGGTCAGACGAGATCGGAGTGGCGTTTGGCATCACCATCGATTTCGACACGGTGAACAAGACGCCTCACACGGCCACTCTGAGAGACCGCGACTCAATGAGGCAGATCAGGGCCGAGGTAGTACAATCCAAAAACTGCAGCTTTAATGAACAAAATATAAGGCTTGTACAGTACCACGTGTTTGCTGATTTGTTTGTTTGTTTGCAGGTCACTGAGTTGCCAGGGATGGTTCGTGATCTGGCTAATGGCACCTTGACGTGGGCTGAGGTGGAGAGCAAGTACCCCATCTTTGAAGGACAGGAAACCAGCAAGAAGGAGTAACCAAACTGGGACACCTCTAGGGACCAATAAAGATTTTACATTTTACCATAGTCATTTCTTGAAACAGAAAGCTTATTATTCTCATGAATTTTATAATTTTACATACAGGACAAAGATATTATCTTTCACTGGGAGTTGTTTATGATGGTATGATGGAGATTGGAACATGTCACATAGACTGGAGGAAAGTTTAACCAATCACAAACACGTTGGAGGGCTAATCCAGTCCTCTGTGGCTTCAGTGTTACCGTCACCTGAGCAACTCTCTTAACAACTCCCCGATGGATGTGTAGTGTTGGTACTGTGAAAGCAGAAAACATATAGCCAGGTATGGATTTAAGTTTCATACATTTTTATATATATGCTGCCTTGATTTACACTTTCAAATAAACCACATAGCTTTCTGTACGGTTCTTTTCATTGTGTAAACATCTCCTTCTACGCCACAGCTGTAATGACACCATCTGCATTGTATTTTCTGTTGCTGTCACTAGACGGCACTGCATGTTGTTTCACAGTTCATTGTAGAATGTGACAAGCATGGACGTTTGGCGATGGCTCAAAATTGCAACAGGCTTAGACCCTCCCGAAACAGACCTGGCAACCACAAATATGGAAAATAGCAACACGAGAAAAGGGGCTTTTAATTTGATAATGTAACCACTGAATCGTCTTTGTTTTTATTTTTTTAAACAGTGTGATGCTAAAAATGATTTAGCCCATTGAAGACTTATATTCTCCACATAGTTGCAGGAAGTGGATTTAAGTAGGGTTACCCTTTGCTGCATCAGAAGTAGTTGATGTGGTAAACCAAAACGTGCAAAGATAATTCAGACTCCTTAATGTTGTGAGGCTTACAGTCTGTTAGCAGCCCTCATGTTCCTCCCCCTCTGTGTCAGTGGTCAAAGTATAAATACATCATGTCACCTTTAACCAGTGGCAGCTCCCTCTCAGGGAGTCAGAGGGACCCGTGGCCCACTCGGCTCTCTATAGATGCACAGCACATGTAAAAGTTTACATTTCTCACTTCTTTTTTTTTTTTTAAATCTGCGTTTTTTTTTTTCCACTTTGAGCAAATCGGAAAGGTGAGTTTTTTATAGCAACTTTCTGCGTGTTCGGAACGGCTGCATTCAAGGTCAGTATCATAACAGGTGCTGCTGGAGGACAAACTGAAGTGCATGACCGTGTGGCATTTAACAGGCATCTCACTGAGACATTGTGAACAGAAAACAAGGAGGGATTTTGATACGGTCGGTTAAAATGAGTGCAAGTGCTGTCTGGAAAAGACATTTTTTGATGTGGTTTCTGCATTACAAATCAACACTGAGATAATTTGATGCAGAAGAAAAGATTAATAACCTCATTGGGGAGAAGTTGTTTGGTTAAAAATAGCAGGCAGCTGTACTTTGTTGGTGTGTTCACGTCTCATCAGTGGAAACTTGCCCATTTGCCCTCCACTGTTCTTTTTACTTGATAATCACAAGTCACATAGATAAAACTCCCAACTGATGGTGGCTTTAACAATCATTTAACAAACACAAGTGAACAACATTTAATGCAAATGAGAAACTAAATTAGCCTCTGTGTTACAGCATGCAGCTCTAGGATAATATTTGACATATGAAGAAGTACTACTCAAGTAGCCTCAAGAATTTTGATGAACTGTCCTTTACTATTTTCCATTTTTAGAGACTTTCCTCTTCTGCTCCACTACACATCATAGTAGAAACTTTGCATGTTTTAAATTTATTTAACAGATTTATTTACTTTACTCTGCTGATAAAGTTTTACATAGAAAACCTACAGTACGCTTGTAAAATATGATGCATTGTCACAGATGAAGCAAGCCAGTAGTTTCAAAATCTGCTGCATCTCAACCAGCTCCAACATGAAGATGCTGCTTACACATACATCCATACTAAAAACAATGACTAATAATAATATCTGCTGCTGCCACATGAGTACATCTGATATTTTAATTGTTATAATTGAGTACATACAGTATTTTGTAACTCACTGTGACAATGTTTGTGTAAAAAGGGAACATCAGACTAACTGTTTAACTAAGAATAGCAGCAGTAATGTTTTGTAGTTGCTGTTCTTGTGTCACAGGCACGAGTGGTTAGCACGAGGTCATCGGACAATAGTGATCAAGCTGTGTGGCACAGTGCGTGTGAAACAGCTCCTATCAATCAATACCTCCTGATTGATTATGTTCATATGACATGGAAATCTCCGTGGAAGGTCAATTACTTCAAATCTGAGTCTGACAAAATAAAAAGAACGTGTCGGACCAGCAGTATTGCTTCAATGTACAACAGTTCAAACAGATCAGTTAAACTTTTGTGAGTTTTTGATTAATGGAACAAAAATGTTGACAGACAACAAATTGGAAATACCGTCACATCTTTGAGTGCAAAATGACAGCTAGTATGTCGTTACTGTAATGTTTACAGTAAGTTCCTGTATGTATTGGTCTTCTCTTTTATGCATTGTTACTATGCTATAGTTACTAGCCACTTTAACATACAAAATACCAATTATCAATTCATAAAACATAATGCATTGTAGAAGATTAAACTACAGTGCAGTACTTTTGCTTTTTAAAGGGTTATTTTTACATTAAAGATCTGAAAACTTCATATGCAGTTCGGTAGTCTCAACTATTGCATCATAATTTATGTCCTGATCTCATTATGGCCATCAGATAAATATAAAGACAATGAAAATGTAAATCCCCTCTGGAGTATAGTTGAGTGGAACTATAAAGGAAAAGGAACGTTCTCTAATGCAGTAAGGAAGTACTTACTTCCACATGAAATAAGCGTCTTCTGTTATTTTCCACCTCTAATACTACGCCTGGACAAGCACAGTACCTCACTGTGACAGTAACCTAACTCAAGAATGATTGATAGGCTGAGACGTCTATTTTTAGTTAGAGGAATAGATGTCTCTCATACACACTGAAGTGGTATTGTTGCACTTTTACACTTACAGCTGCTGGCTCAGGACTGTACAGTCTGACCAGGCTAGAAGTGATCAGGAATGTGAAGCATCAGGATGTGTTTGTTATGTGGAGGCGAGATAAGGAAGTAAAACCTGTTTCAGTAGTTCAGATGAATATTGACTGATGTGCTGCTGTGTGTTTAGGAGCCTCCGGAGCTCTTCCTGTCTGTGCCACGATGGGGATCAAAGCTGCTCTTCCCAAATATGAGGTCTATTTCTACAACACGGTGCTATGTCTGGCAATGTTCTGGGCTGCCAGTTGGATCTTTGAGGTGTCCAGTTGTGAGTATGAGAAAGAGCATGCATGCACACATGCACACACAGACTAGACAGACTACACAGACTTCAAGAGTGTCATGCTTGTGAAGTACATGTGCATGTACAAGGACAGGAATAAAAGTTGATCACCCATCTGGAAAACTATTCACATAAAAGAAAAGCTAAATGAAATCATATTTAAATGTTTTGTTTCATTACAATCAACATAAGTAAGACACATTTTTATGTTCTATTGAGCACCAAATATGTCTTAACCCGCTTGCTTAAAATGATGCAGAAGTCAAACTGACTGCTACGGCTGCTAATGCTACATTTCAAGCCCAATACCAATATTGGAATGAGAGTTTAGCAATGCATACATTATATGTTTTACAAGGTTTTAACATAAACATAAAACATAGACCAATGTTTTGAAAAGTTTCCCTTAAAGTTTCCTTAAAACAGGTATTTTTTCAATGTTTCTGGCTGATTAGACCTCTGCTCAAGTTGCCAAGTTACCACTCACTACTGAATTACCCATTGACTGTCTAGCATAAAGGGACATGTCTTTATAATTTCCGTACTGCAATTTCTTCCTCTTCCATCTCCCCTTGTAATCTGTCATACATGTGCTGATCTAAAATCAGCTGATATTATCATTATCACCCATGCTGATGCATTGGTCAGATACTATGTAGTACATTGTCTCATAAAAAAGGGGTAAGTGCATCAAAAATCTGCATGAGTGAAAGTAAACTTAATGATATACAATTGGTTACTTTTCCTGTTTACACACATGCTCCCATGCAGATGTGCAAACATGAACTTAACTTCTAAAATCTGATACTTTTCAAGAAATCAGTGGCTTAGTTCCCCCCCCCCAAAATGAAGCTGGACTGTGAGCTTTATGTTGAGTTACAACTTTAGCTTCATGTGGTACAGTCACATACAGACAATACAATGTGCAGTATACATATAGGCGCAGTGTCACTTTGTAGAGTGACAGAGGGTGAAGAGCTGGAGCTATGCAGACCATGCACAGGAGATCAGGTGTCAGTATTAATACCACAGAGCAGAGAAAAGTCCTGTGTTGGCTCTGCATTTATTGAAAGTTTCACTGTCACTCGTAACAAAAGTTACACATCTGCACTCAAGGACCAAAAAAAGTAGAAAATATTATATAAAGTGGCAAAAAAATGAAAATATATGTGTGTTTATATGAGATATCCTCATATGCTAAGTTTTATTTGTTGATGTGTTGAAGTTTAATTCAATCAATTGATCTTTTTCTCGTTTCTTATATTCAGCCAGTGTAAACAGAAAGACGTTTAAAACCAGTGTGAAGCCAGGATGGTACTACTTTGGGAGGAAAATGGTGAGAGAACATTCATAGTTTATCAAGATGTTTGCCATTGATGTAAAAAAAAAAAAACATTTAGAGATTTCATGTGTTGTTTATTGATCTGCAGGATACGGCTGATTTTGAGTGGATGATGTGGTTTTCCACCTTCAGAGATCACATCCTGTTTGCTCTCTCCGGTCATGTGCTGTTCGCTAAGATCTGCTCCATGCTGGCTCCACAGGTGCTTCTACTGATTGAGCTCAGGTTTAATGTGCATCTCTCACTGTGTTGTGTTATTATGAAAACATTTGACATTTGAAATCCTCTTTGTCACTATTTATTTTTGCAACATTGCACAGTTGCTTTTTATATCATTAGCTAAACAGCAGATGACGAATGGGACCAGCTGGAGGGAAAAAGACGTGCGAGAGAGTCAGATGGAGGGATGACTGCAGATGAAGAATGAGGGAGAGAACAAATAGAAAAAATGTAGCTCTATTTTTAGCGAGATCAGTTATGTCAGTTTGGTTTGGTTAACAACACTGGACCACATGTCATGTGTCAGCAGAGACTCATGCTGAAGCGTGCACTTGCTTTGTTAAAAGTGTACAAATGTTATGAGACGTTTTCATGGATCCTTCAAGTGGAAAATATCTTTCAATATAGCAGAGTAAAAAAGTGTTTCTCCTTCTATAATCAGGTATATCTGTAGCATTGTGGAGTGATTTATTTTTACAAGTTGCATCATTAGATTGAATATATGTTTCTACCACAGCCCAGAGCGGACAAACAAAAAATTTGCTCCAGATTTTTTCACGTTTCACCGTCACCGTAGATTCTCCTTCACACTAGGAAGGAGAGGGTGAGACGAGGGGGCTGCAACCAGCAACTACACTGCTAGATAACACATAAATCCTACACACTGGTCCTTGAAGTAAAAGTTGCAATACCACAATGAAAAAAATATTCAGAAGTAAAAGTCCTGCATTCAAGTAAAAATACATACAGCAGCAACTTGTACTTAATGTATCAGAAGTAAAAATACTCAGCAGCATCTGAAAGTTCATTTTTAAGGCTGTATGTTGGATAGTTTCATTGATAACACTGCATATGTTTTTAACTGATCTTATATTTGATGTATAAAATCTTGATTAAGTGACCAATAACAGCTGTAGTGGAGCAGAAGTATAAAATAGCAAAAAATGAAAAGACTTGAAAGTACGAGTACCTCACATTTGTACTTAAGTCCAGCACTTAGTAAGTAAATGTACTCAGTTACATCCTGCCACGTGCACATTGGTCGAGTGGTGACGCTTCATTTCTCTCCCACAGTACAGGTCCTTGGTGTACCTGGTGTACGGGCTGCTGGCTGTATGGACCAGTATGGGCTGGACCTACGTCACCCTCATCCTGTCCCACTGCATCCTGCTCTACAGCATCTCCTTAGTGAAAATCCGCTGGCTTTGCTTTATCACTGGTCTCTGCACCCTTGCTACATTCAAGTGTGAACCCTTCGTGTCATGGCAGGTAAACTGCTGGCATTGAACAGAAGTTACATTACAAAAGTTGTAAATATTATTTGTTATAATTTCATTTAATTCTTTATTGTCCCTGTCTCTACCCCACACAGGCGGGCTTTGTGGAGGGGGACTTTGAGCTGCGTCATATTCTCTTCTATGGAGGTTGTGGCTTTACTATAATGCGCTGCATGAGCTTTGCTCTAGAGAACTGTGAGAAGAAAGACGGAAACTACAACATCCTGGAGCTGCTCAAGTACAACTTCTACCTCCCCTTCTTCTATTTCGGGCCCATCATGACCTTTGATAAGTTTTATGCTCAAGTAAGTTTTTATTCACAGTCTTAATGCAACATTTTAAGCATTGATGGACCTTGATAATTTATTGTGTTGTATTCACACAGCAGTGTTTTCCAACCTTTTTGTTATTCTTTAAAGGGGAGCAATATCTATGGTCACTGTTTCCATATGACTATTGGTCATGACCAGGTTTTATTTTAATATTTGGGCCTAAAGAGGTAAAATCATCCAGTAAATGCCAGAAAAAAGAAGAGAAAGAACATCTAGCAACAGAAATAATTTTGTGAGGATGGATATTGAACTTGGGATCATCTAACAGTTGGATGTTTTCTTTTAGAATAAACGAGAAAATTTAGAAAGCAGTAATGGGAGAATTATAAAAAAAATCTTTACTTAAGTAAAGTTATTAATACCACACTTAGAAATACTTCATTAAAAATCAAAGTTTTGAAAACGTTATTTAAGGAAAAGTTTGTAAGTAAATCAGGAAAATGTACTCAAACTCTGTGCAGAAAATGTCCCTTGTGACTGGAATACTATTATATATCACATAAATAGATTATTATTACTCATGCATTAATGCAAAATAACGTTTTTACTTTTATAGTTGGTTGAGGTGGAACTCATTTTGGTCAATTGATCTGTACTTTTATAAACTGTTGGTTAGTTTAATATAACAAAACATCATATTTTATAAGCTCATATATGCAAAAATCTGAAGTAAAAAGTACAATATTTCCCTCTGAATTGTAGTGGTGTACATGTAAAGAAAGGTACAAGTACTTTAGATATATACAAGTACAAGTACTTGAGTAAGTGTACTTTATCGAAAATGCTTCTGTGTCCATGTAAAGACTTTGAGTACTCTCCATAAGCTGTAGATACGTGGAGGCATCTGGCTCTGAGATGTGTGTCTGCTGCCCCCTGCAGGTCAACAAGTCAGACCTGACCAGGAAAGAGTGGGAGATGTGGAATATCAGTATGCAGGGCGCCATTCACCTGGGAGCCATCATTGTAGTGGACGTCCTTTTCCATTTCATGTACATCCTCACCATCCCCGCCGACATGAAGCTGCTGAAGCACCTCTCTGATTGGGCTCTAGGTCTGTGCCACCTCCTCCAAACTGCCTACATTTAATGTTCCTTTATGGAAACGTGAAGCATGACAAGAGGATTGTGCGTGTATTTACTCCAGGTGTATTTAAATTCATTAAATGACAATATATAACTAATGTGACTGCATTGTTTCCAGTGGGCCTAGCTTACTTTAACCTGGTGTATGACTGGGTAAAAGCAGCTGTCATGTTCGGAGTCATCAACACAGTGTCCAGATTGGATCATCTGGACCCTCCCAAGCCACCAAAATGCATCACTATGCTCTATGTGTTTGCTGAAACGTGAGTTTACACAGCTTGATCACACTTGGCTCATTATATTCAGCGTATAAATCTGTGAAACTAACGCTGTATTATTTTTTCTCCATTCGTAGCCATTTTGACAGAGGGATCAATGAGTGGCTGTGCAAGTGAGTGTTTCAGAAAGATTCAATAAATTAAAGTGTGATTAATCTTGATAAATTTAGAGGTTCTGATGGTGGCTGATTATCCGTAGGTATGTATACGATTACCTGGGTGGAAAACATGAGAATGTGGTGGATGAGCTGGTGGCAACACTGTGCACCTTTGGCGTCACCATCATCTGGCTGGGACCCTGCGAGGTGGTGCTAGTCTGGGCTTTGTTAAACTGTTTCGGCCTTAACTTTGAGCTGTGGGCCGCCAAGTTCTTCTCCATGGAGCCTTTTGCTTCTCTTGAGGTTTGCTAGTTGGGGTTGTCTTTACATTTCAGCTTTCACAAAGTGCTTCTTGTATATTAATAAAGTCTGATTTACAGCTAGCAATGTCGGAAGCAACGTCTCGCCGGATCAGAGCCATCTTTAATACTTTCAACTTCTGGAGCATTGTGTTGTACAACATCCTGGCCTTGAACAGTTTGGACTTTGCCAAGTTGGTTGCCAAACGACTGCTTTTCAAAGGTGATTTTGTGTTTTATTTTTATTTTGTTTCATGTTTTGACCAACAATGAAGTCTATAATGAAGTCTTGGGCTATTTGGGTCGTTTTGAAATGTTGATTTTTCCTTTATTAACATATGAAAACATGATTACCATGTTGATGTTTACTATCTTTTTTCAGTACAACATCCCCTATAAAACCTGACAAGGTTTTTTTCTTCACTTTGACATACTGTTGCAACATTATGGACCCAAAAACACAAAATCCAATTTCAAAAATTATGTTTGTTTTTATTTTATTATTACTTCAAAGCAATTCAAATGATGAACATGTAAACACAAGTTACAAACATGAACAGAAAAAGGTAACCATCAACCTATATACGTCTATTTTCCACAAAAAGCAGGTGTAGCCATAGAGCCACTCCTCAAAACAGTTTATAGACAGAGAGTTACATCACAGGCCTTACATTCCCAAAGTGTGAGAGGTTCCTCAATAGTGCAAATATAACATATAAAAGGCAAAAAAGAGATAAAAGTAACTTTTGAGAGCTTATAACACTTTTTTTCTTACCTTCCCAGGATTCCCTATAACCACCATCATCGCCATGTTTGTGACATACTGCTTGATTCAAGTGATCAAGGAGAGAGAGAGGAGGCAGGCCCTTATCGATGACCCTGATCCTCTTCCTCCCGCTCCCCCTCCAAACGCCACCACCACCAGCCCGCCAGTCACTACAGCTGCACCCACTGCTGCTACTGCCGCTGCTGCTGCTCAGCCAGCCGCTGATCCCAGCAAAGTGAAAGCCGAGTAGATTGATGGTGATAGTGAAGGATGTATACGGCCAACAATCACATCGCCAGTCCAGATTTTAAAACATGAATTGTAAATGGATGTTGTTAATGTAGAAAACTGAAATAACTGTAAATAAGTTAACCATCATTTACCTGCGTTTGTACCTAAAAGGGGAAAAATAAAACTATGTAATATATAGTTTAATGTACAGTACACCTGTATATTGTCCAGTAGCCACTGAAAATGAATAACAGTTTTGTGTAACAACACTGTAGCAAAGTCAAACTAAATTTCAGTTTTGTCAAACTTTGTCAATTATGCACAAAATAAAGTGCAAAGATTTGTTCAAAGTGTCACGTTCTGTGTCTTTATGGCCTTTTCTGATGGAGCTGTTTGAATATGACTTAGAGAAGGGGTCTTTTTACAGTCCATGAGTCAGTGTTGAGTCCTGTCATTAGGTGTGTGAAGTATTTCTGTCGTGTTACATCAGCAGCAAGCGGCCTAATTCCTGCGTCATGGTCAGTGTTAAATAAAAACGGTGTCAAACATGTGTCAGACATATTGTAAAACATACCTACATTGTGATAAATATATATTTTTATCTTCTTGAAAAAGGTTTAATAATCTCTTAAAACAGCCTGGATCTGTAGTCTCGTAGTAGACAAGTTGTAGTAGACAAACATGATGAAAACAAGTAAGAAATATTAACAGCAGCAGAAAGGTCTATGTGGGATTCATGAAATAAAATCAATTACAACATTTCTGACACCAGTGAAGGTCTGTGTCACAAAGTAAGGAGACATATCAAAACAGAAACAGAAAATAATAGTTAGTAGGGACAATTCATTGCTGATTTTAGTCTTTTAATGGGATTTGTTGAAAGTAAGAAAAATGTAGATAATCATCAGGTGTGACCTTTAATTCAGACCATGAATTAAAACAGTTAAATGATAAATATTTGAGTAATGACATTCCACTGAAGGTCATTTTATAATCACAGTTCGAATGATTGAATTTTGTCACATCTAAATGTTAAAAGGAAGCAGCGGAGAAGCTCAACTGTTCCTGTTAATCTCAAACACAGGTGGTGTGTACAACATTTTGTTCTGAGTTTGTGTGCTTTCAATAACACAGTGTGTGAACATCATGTAAATGAAGGAATTGACAGAGTGGCAGAGACTCCAGGGGGCAGCCTCTTACACTTACTCCAGACCTCCCCATGACTCAGGATGGACATATTTCCCATTAAGCAGTGTGTCAGCTGTCTGATAGTGGGTGGATGTTTGGTGGGGAGGGGTGGGGTGGGGTTTGAAGCGTGGATATTGCATTTCATGTTCCAGAATAAAGCCCATAGCTCCACACCGAGCACCCAGACTATAAATATCCTGCCAGTTGGAGCTCAGTTGAAGGGTCAGGACAGCTGAGGAAGTGGGCTGTCCCGGGGTTCAGCTGGTGTGGGCTAATAGCAGACTGAGTTTGCCTCTGAATCCTCTTTCCAGGCTGGAAACTAGAGCTACTCTGCTATAAAGAAGATCCACTTTTGTTTGATTTGAAGCCCCTGAAAGGCTCTTCAAACCCCCCCTGCCAGGAACAATGGCTCTACCGATGAACCCCATGGACGAACCCAGGGTGTACCAGCAGACGTTGCTCCAGGACGGCCTGTACGACTTGCTCGAGAATGACAAGCTGGTCGACTGTGTGCTGAAGATCAAAGACAAGGAGTTCCCCTGCCACCGGCTGGTCCTGTGTGCCTGCAGCTCATACTTTCGCTCCATCTTTCTGTCTGACCTGGAGGAGAGCAAAAAGAGAGAGATTGTCTTGGAGGATGTGGAGCCGGGCGTCATGGGGCTGATCCTCAAGTACCTGTACACCTCCAAAATCAATGTGACAGAGCAGAACGTCCAGGACATCTTCGCAGTGGCTAATGTGTACCAGATTCCTTCGATTTTCACTGTATGTGTGTCTTTTCTACAAAAACGCCTGAGCCTCAGCAACTGCCTGGCTATCTTCAGGCTCGGCTTGATGCTAGACTGTCCCAGGTTGGCTGTCTCTGCTCGAAACTACGCCTGCGAGCGTTTCCAGCTCATCTCCAGAGATGGAGAGTTCCTCCAGCTGCTCCCCAGCGAGTTGGCAGCCATTTTAGCGAATGACAATCTGAACGTAGAGACAGAGGAGTCAGTGTTTGAGGCTTTGATGAACTGGGTGTCGTGGGACACAGAGAGCAGAGAGAAAGAGCTGCCAGGTTTGCTGGACTGCGTTCGTTTGCGTCTGGTCAGTGAGGATTACCTGAAGGACAAGGTGGAGAAACACAAACTGATAGCTTCAAATCCCGAGTTGCAGCCGAAACTCCAGCTGGTCAGGGATGCTCTCGTTGGGAAAATGCCGGAGGTTAAAAAAAGCAAAAGCAAGGAGGAGGACGCGGAGAAAGATGGAGATGGAGAGAATGAGGATAAAGACGATGAAGAAGGTCTTCTCCCAGGCATCCTGAATGACAATCTGCGGTTTGGCATGTTTGTCAGGAACTTGATACTCATGGTGAACGACAGAGGTGCTGTGGCTTATGACCCAACAGGGAACGACTGCTTTCTAGCATCACTTTCAACGCAGATTCCCAAGAACCACACCAGCCTGGTCACCAAGGAGAACCAGATCTTTGTGGCTGGAGGTTTATTCTTTGATGAACAGAACAAAGAAGATCCACTGTGCTCGTATTTCCTACAGGTGGGGAAGGCTATAAATAAAAAGTTTTGATAGAAGATGACAAATTTGCAATAACAGAAGCTGATCTCAGTGCAGCCTATTCTTAGATACCTTTTAAAACCAACTGTCCACTGGTGAGTCACTGTATAATCTGCTGTGCAGCCAATTTTGTTGTTTAAACCAACAAAATGGTGATCCAAGAAGATACCAAATATGTCAGGTGAATTTTGGAAAAATGTGGATAAAATGCTGCACATGACATCTGGAATATTTTTGGTTTGGGTTTGTCTTTAAATATTTGACTTACTGTAAACATCATAGAGCATCAATGAGGAGCTGGAACAGAAGATATGTACAGTGTAGACCCTGATAGTGTGGGAAAAGATGATACATATAGCATGTCTGCATGTGCTACAGTGTGTATAACTCAGGTGGCGTAAACGTAACCCCTTAACGAACGTTTGATTTCCTCGACCTCAGTATGACCCGGTCAGTGCTGATTGGCTGGGGATGCCTCCCCTCCCGTCGCCCCGCTTCCTGTTCGGGCTGGCCGAGGCTGAGAACTCCATCTTTGTGTTGGGAGGGAGGGAACTGAAGGAAGAGGAGCACACGCTGGACTCTGTTTTGGTCTACGACAGACAGTGAGTACAAGTTAAAGTTAATGTAAATGACTTCATGGACAGCTGATCTCAGGACTGAAACCTTTCTTGTGGTTTCTCATTTGCAGATCGTTTAAATGGGGTGAATCAGAGTCACTTCCTTATCCAGTCTATGGACATGCAACCATATCCCATAATGATGTTGTCTATGTGATTGGAGGAAAGGGAGACGACAAGTGAGTGACCAAAACATTAAGAATTATCTGTAGTAAGTGTGAAGATTTAAGAGACATTATGTTCTCCGTCTCTCGTTAAAGGAACTGTCTGAGGAAGATGTGTGCCTATGATGCCAAGAGATTTGAATGGAAAGAGCTTGCACCCATGAAGACTGCGCGTTCTTTGTTTGGAGCCACCATTCATAAGGACAAAATATATGTAGCAGCAGGGGTCACCGACACTGGCCTGACGGACTCCGTGGAGGTGTACGACATCGCATCCAACAAGTGAGTTCCTTGAAATCAGCGAGTAAGTCTCACAAAGGTGAATGTGGGTGCCACATACAGTTGCTAGCCTGAGGCATGTGCAAACTGAGTGGCTGCTTTGGGCATGAAGTCGCCAGGGGACCCCCGAATTACAATTACAAATGTGATTTATTGTACTGTTTTGTATGCAGAGGAGGAAATCACCCTCAAGAAATATTGTTTGTTTAACTGGGATTTTGTATTTTCCAATTTCAGTGTGTTAAACAGCAATTTACTTTTGTTTTTTACATTGTCACATTAATAATCATTGTAAAGCTATTTCTAGGGAAAAATGCCTTGCCTTGCCTAAAAAGGCATGAGGTCCCCCAAAAAAATATCAATTTCCCAGATTAAAGTGCCCTATTGAATTATATTGCACCTTACTGATCTGTACCTCTGTGTGTGTGTGTTTACATTTTTCAGGTGGTCAGATTTTGTAGTATTTCCTCAGGAGCGTAGCTCTATGAACCTGGTGTCTTTGGGCGGCTTGCTGTACGCTGCAGGAGGTTTTGCCATGATGCCTTTGGAGGACAGCGACGAGCTCGTTCCCAAAGAGATGAACGACGTCTGGAAGTGAGTCATAATAACAGACAGAGTTTCTTTTCATTAACACATTAATCCAAACTTTTTATGGCTTATATCGTTAAATATAAAGTCAGTCTTTGTCATTTTGGTCCACATATTAATAGAAAGTAAAACAGGAAGTCTTATTTTCAGGCAGAAATCAAATTAACCATTACCTCTGTAATGTTAATTTAGCCAACAAAATTATACATTGTTAATTATCCCAGGGTGTGTACTACCCAGCTGGATTCTTAATTGCTTTTTATTTTTAGCAAGTTTGACCTTTCATGACCAAAGTCCGTTAACCTCCTCAGGTATGACGAGGCAGAGAAGAAGTGGAACGGGATCCTCAGAGAGATCCAGTACGCTTCAGGGGCCACTATTCTGGGGGTCCGCCTCAACACCCTGCGCCTCACTAAGATGTAAAGCCCACCTCCAGTCAGTCCCTTGCTTGTCAACAGAAATCGGTACTTGTTAATCAACAGTAGTTCATATGAGTCTGTGGAGGTAAAGCAGATGTTAACAATCAGCTTGATGTGTTTGGCATTTTAAATTTTACATTATGCTGTAGCAGCTAATTTGTTTATGTAGCTAATTGTAATTCTGGCTCAACATTTTTTGATTCAATACGTTTTTATATGTGTTTCAGTGATTTTAATCTGATTGAGATTGTAAATCTGTAAGCAGCCTGCTGACATTTTTTTGCACTGTATGGAATAAAATGTATTTAATACCCCAAAAAAAATCTTCTTGGGAATCATGTGTTGGCAAGAAATTATGCATTTCCCAACAGATGGCAGCAAAGTCTTAATGTAGGTGCCTTTGGAGAGCATGACTGAAACATGATATAGCTAAAAAACAAAGTCTCCACTCAGAAACAAAAACACATTACACATGTCCATTTGCAATAATATATCTATACTGTTTAATATTGAAATGATTTCATTATGCTCTGCTGTGTTACAGACAGTAAACACTAGTCAATAATACAATAAAAGACAGAAAATACAGTCTAATGTTATTAGCACCTCTAGACACTATCGTCCTTGTACGGTTTTTAGTATTTTAATATAGCTGAACTTGACAACTACTGCCTACACATGGTCTTTGTACACCAGAGTTAACTAAGACATAGTGTTTACATTATAACGTAGAGAATCAGCAAATAACAGTACACATTATGATTTCTTTAACACAACTGCAGTATGGATAAGTATGGGAAATGTAGAGGGTATGTGGATAATACATCTTTGAACTGTCTATGACATTTGTGCCCATCTTTGTTATCCATTTATCTTTGCCCAAAAAAGGGGAGAAGTCACCATCAAACAAATGTAACCAAACTCTCACATGCAATAACCAACATTTGTTTTCCAATTTTATTTGATATCGATTTTATGGAGCCCAGAAACGAACAAAATGTTGTCAAATATTGATGAGTTACAAAAACATTTAGTGTAAAAATAAAATTCATTTCAACCTCAAATCAGCTGGTATAAAAAAGCAAAATATTTTCATTTACTATCAATTAGTTAATTGAATAAATAACAAAAACTTGATTCATTTATTTATTTCGATACTAAATACTGTTAGCTAAGACACTGAGCAGCAGCCTTGTCAGCTAGCTACTAAACTGTGGCTAACGTTTGTCATAAAACTACACCAGCCTTGTCATGTGATGTTAATCACTCATGTACTCCACTGCATACTTTTTTTTCTTATCATTAAACTCTTAACAGAAGCTAAAGCATTTTAGTTGGCAAGATAACACAAACAAAGTTATCTAGCTAAGGCTAATTAGCATTATCTATACATCTTTTTAAGCACAAAGCTGCTCTGCTCTCTTGAGATTGAAACTTTCTGGCATGTTTAACAGTGTTTCTCTGCAGAACTATTAGTATCATCAACTTATTGAATCATAATCCTGAATAATAATTCAGGGAAGTGCCTGCATATCTTGACTAAACATTTCGGTACATTTAAAGTGTATGATATTTATCTTTCTGACATCTCTTTGGCACCACTGCTGCCAGATTTCTTTTTTTACTGTGTATCTAATAAAGTCATCTTTAAGTGCATACACACCTTTATCTTTATCACAGACCACACTGAAAGTAATAGTAAGACTATTATTGAGTGCTATTTTTTTATTATTATTATTATTTTTTTTTTTACATTTTATTTGATTTAATGTCTTGTTTTCAGACTAAACCAAAAGAAGTAGAAAGTAGCTTTTTTTTAACGAGCTGATTTGAGGTTTGAACTACATTTCTTCCTACTGCAACAATATTATTTTCATTATTGATTATTTGTTGATTATTTTCTTAATTGATCGATGGAAAACAGAGGAAACCATTCACAATTGAGAAGCTGGAACCAGAGAAACCAGAAAAAAACCCAAAAAACTAGTTGGTGATCAATTTTGTTTCAACAGCTAATCAACTTTGACTAACTTGGTTATATTTTTTACTTTTCTGATGACATTTTGTCGGTTTTGGGGCTCCATAAGTTTGCACCCACATATACATGGGTAGATTAAAAAAAAAAAAAAAAAGAGACTTTTTTTCTTCTAAAGAGTAACACATTTCTTTCAATTCTCACAAACATACAATGCTTTCTCTCTAATATCATCAATAAGATTCCCAACACTTTTCTTGAAGCTGAAGGCCACACAATCAAATCCTTTTTTTTTGGATACACACTTTGCTTCTAGCAGCTAAACCCAAAACTAAAAGTCCCAGAAGAGACCTAACTTGGCAATCCCATGAACACTCAGCTTTGTACCAACTGCCGTGCTCAATGCTTCATTATGTGACAAACATTTTACTTGGGTGCAACGCAGAATGCACAGTCACTGTGGTGTCTAGGCACCCACTTAATCACTGACAAACCCTTATTTAAGGACAAGGGCAGGTCCACCTTTGTCTAATCTAATACAAGCCTTTGGCTGCAAGCCTTAGTAAAGGAGAATTTGGCTAATTATAATACATAAAGCCTACTTACTTAGAATATAGGGCTGCTAAACATTGTGCAAAAATTCCCTTCTTAATTTCTAAAATCTCAGCTTTACTGCCATTTTATTTTATGACATTAGAAAAAATACACAGAAAAAATGACTTGTTATATCCTTTTTTAGGATTTGGGAGATGTCGGGGCTCATAAATGTCCGTCTGTGACACATTTTCAATGTACAGCTCGATTAAGTGTTTGTCACAGTTGGGTTTTGTCTTGTTCTGAGACGGATTTAGGGAAGACTTGTTCACTAAATAATCCAAAACAAAGGATTAACATTTAAATTCTGCTTTCTAGGTTGGATTTAGACTTTCACAGCCGAATCAGACTTCCTCCGAACACTGTGTCACTATACATGAAATATAGTGTTTACCTTTTACATTACTTTTGTTTTTTTACAATTTACCAAGTAGTTTGATAAAGTTTGGCATTTAAATATTGTTAGATCACCTCTCAGTGTCTCCAAAATGATCATGGATGATGTTTGATTTATAATTAACAGCCACTGATTAATACTACACCGGTTTGGAAGCCCGTAAATTAAGTAGATTTCTAGTACATTATTTCAGTCTGATTACAAGCAGGTACATATAGTAGGGCTTATTTTTGCAGGGTCTGAACAAACAGTTTTGATGTCCCTTTGGTCTAAACAAAATGTTGTTTCAAAGGACTGAACACCTGCCAAGGACACATTTCTGGCAGAGACTGCATTTTTGTAATTTCCTATAATTTTATGCCATGGAAATATATTAAAAAAAACAACACACGCCTGCTGTCAGCAAATAACTGCAACTGTTTCAGCCTTCAAACCTTTGCTAGCTGAATTGGAGTATAAAGTGCTCACAATAATTAATATCTTTCTCATTACTCAATTTGGCAACTGACACCTACCTTTACATTTTCTCACGGACTGAAATATAACAGTCACATATTAAGAGGAGCAAACTGGTAAAACCTAAAACTAATTTCTCTTGATTAAGGTAGTGATAAGCGACTAAACCAATCAGCCATTGCTGCACCCTCAGGGAGGCGTCACAAATACTTGTTAAAGAGCGGCACAGTGATAAACAGGCAGAAACACACAAAACACAAGTTTAGGTGCACTGACTCAGTGTGCAAGATGCCACAAACACAGCGAATAAGTTATTCTAAGAAACAAAACTGTCAGGCCGCCCTGTCTGCCACTTACTTCCCACAAACTCTGAGCAAATTCAAACAAATAATACACGTAAATTGACGGTAATTTATAGATTTTGTTAATCATTTATGAGCATCAATATCCAGACGGTACATTTAAACGTGAAATGTATGCCTTTGGATTTAGATTAAATAGTGGAACTCATTTTTACACATCTCTGCTACTTATTTTTCTCACCTTGTATCACATGTTCCCCATTATGGGCTAGTGTAGCAATCAAATTCAAAGTGCATAAATCAGTAGTATTAACTACTATCACTCCTCCTTTACCATCAGCTACTACCATCATCCACAACACAGAAACATTCAAATCCCTCCGAGTATAAGGCGAATACACAAACTATAACCACAGTATCTCAGTATTGTCTCTTGGGCTAGTGCTTCTCAAAACAGTAAAATGGGAAAATACTTAAGTACATTTTTAATGTACTTTTAATGGAGGCTTTTCTCTTTTCTTTTAGTGTAGGATTGCTAACAGAGTGCAGTTTACTAAGATGCCACAAGAGAGCAACAGTCCTTATGTTTGTTTGACATTGACCCGGTTTCCTTTCGTCCTCTCTCCGTCAACAATCAGAAGAGCAGATCAAACCTTAGATGGGTATAAAATGTTGGCAGTTACCTCATCAAACTGCTCCAAATGTCTAAACTGTAGCTCATTTCTGACTCTGTCCAGTAAGGCTAAATTGGATTTATCACAGCCAGAATATATTCAACAATTTAACAGCTCTAGACTTTTTTTCATTTGAAGGGCAGTCTCAAACTGGACCCTGTACAAAAGCAGCAAATCAAAATACAAAACACGTGTTAGACACATGAAGAGAGAAAGAAAAAAAGACAGAGTACCATTATCAAATAACATCTGATGTGGCCCTAACCATTTAACCATGGCAGTTTAAAAAATACATGTAACTGGGGTGAGCTAAGACATAAGACAACACTAAGGTGCTTAAATTTGTCTTTTAAATAAAACAATGAACAGCTTATTACATTTACAAAAGCTTATCCACAAATTCCAACTTTCGGTAGTACCAGCCAAGACACATGTGGGGGCACATTCAACTGACTCTCCAAATGTAAACATGAGGAATTAATCACAAGGAAGAAACACATCTTAACAATATTTACAGGTTAATGCTACACTACAAGTAGGCTATAGATAAAGTGTGCGGGAGTGCATCGATAGTGCACAGAGACTCTTTTTGGATAATTCATCGATTGAAATGTCAGATTTAAAAAGGACTATGTTGACATTTTGGGAAGTATTTGCTTTGCAGAGAGTTAGATGAGAAGTTTGATACCACTCTCATATTTGTCCATTAAATATGAAGCTAACGGTTAGTTAGTTTAGCTTAGCATAAAGACTGGAAACAAGGGGACAGAGCGCTTTTGAGGTGCTGGTAAGCAGATATTGTTGCATTTGAACAGAGCTAGGCTAGCTTTTTCCCCCTATTTCCCCACCGGGAAGAGGGGGTTTTCAGACCCGGGGTGCAGGGGAATGCTGACAGGGAGTGAAGCCAGTGTCATGCCAGAACCAGAGCTGGCCAAGCGAGCAATGTAACCGGGCTAAGCTTCGTTCGCTTAGCTTCTAAGATAACTGGCTTTAGCTTCAGCATTTTAACCCCCAGTAAAAGCCATTTTTACGCTTCTTTCTACACACATTTTATTTTTTAGCTTCAGACAGAGCCATGGCAGCGATTTCGCTTTGTTTCTAGTGTCTTTGTGCTAAGCTACGTAAGCTAACCAGCTGCTCGTTAGCTTATGTAGCTCGTATTTACTGTACAAACGCAAGATAAGACTGGTGTCAATCTTCTCATTTAACTTTCGGCAAAAAAAAACAAATGTGTGTATTTCCCAAAAATGTCTAACTACTCCTTTAATAGAAGAACTTTTTACTGACTAGGACTTGATTATATTCTTTTAATTCTACTCCAGTAGGTTTATGACAAACAATTGTCAAAAGTGCACATAGAGCCACACGTTTTTGAGCGGTATTATTACAGACCTCTAACTTTGATCAGCTTCTACAGATCACTGTAGTTGAGTAGTTTATAATAGTGATGTAATCATAAGGAGCCTTTCTAGTGCAGCACTCTGTTGTGCCAAAAGTAATCACTGTCAGTGCTCTTTGAGAGATTTAGGCATTGGAATATAATGTTAATCATTTCACAATATACATCATGATGAAAATGTGCACACTTAATGAGCTAGATAAGCAGGGTTTTGTGAATATTATTATCCCTACACTCTTGGTAACTAATTACATAGATTGGGTTTAGTTGGGAAATGAGCTGTAAGTTAACATTAACATTAGATACTGTAGGTCTGAGTACATTAGGTTTTACTAACAAGTCACAGAAAAGTGCGATATCGTCTCAAAGCCAGATCTACAGGAGAGGAGCGTGCTTGCTTAATGTAAGCAAAAGATGAGAGTCAACAAATTACTCCATCTCCTGACTCGGGGAAGCTCAAGCGCTGATTAGCTTAACGTATATCTGAAGATCCTCATCTCCGCCTCTTCTTCACATCTCACACTCACACACACACACACACACACACACGCGCACACACACACACACAGTCACGAACACCACACACTGCATTGCACGGCTGACTCTCCATGCGTCACGACTTCTCTTACGTCCTCTTACAAATTGACGTAACGTGCCACAAATTACACACTACCACAATTATAAAAACGAAGACAATTAGGAGTACATTTTAAATATCATTAGAGTTAAATGTAAGGTGCAGGATCGATTATAAATGCTGTATAACATTTTCTAACTATAGCGGGTGAGCTAACAGGATTTGGTTATTGGCAATGCCATATACACGTATATGCTCATAGACAAATCAGCATTTGGTTATTGCTGGGTCAGACAAGAACCACTCGCTACATCTTGGCAGAGGACGACCAAAAATAAAACCGCTTTTTCTCACCGTGGTGTGGTTCTCACTTGACTGATGACCTCCATATGAGTGAAGATTCAGGAAACTCTTCCTCCCGCTTTGTAAAAGACGCTACAATCAATGCATTGTGCAAGGCTCTGGAGAGATATGTGTGGTAGTGGAAAATCCCAAATGAAACCAGAACAGAGTTGTGAAATTAATGAGGAGAAGCTTGGTGACAACGCGTCCTACTGGACTCTGAGGTTATCTATTGTATTTAACAGAGTAAAAAATAACTATTTCTTATTGTGGTAGGTGTATGTGTGTTTTTTTATGAGGCCTCCATGTAGCCTTTAGTCAGTTTTTCCTCCTCAGTGTAAATATCACTGAGGTGTATCACTCTCCCGCTGCAGGAGTCCTCTTAAAAGCTCTAAGAAAAACAAAAGTAACAAAAGTGCTTTCGATGCTACAGAGATTTGTTAGTTGTTGGAGTTCATCCTACCGGCAGAGAACAGGGGAGGCGGTGGGGGTAAATGAGGGGTGGGTGGCAGCCCTCCCATGGAGTGCAGCAGGGGGAGAGACAGCTGGGTTCCATGGAGGGGGTGTGGGCTAGAGGCAGCGGCGGGTGTGGTCACAGACGTGGCGGGGAGCGCCGCCCCCAGCTGCACCTGACTGGAAGAGTCCACAGCGGGCGAGGCCAGAGGCTGGTCAAGGCCAAGGGGGTTGTTGCCGTCGGTAACCATGGGGTTGCTGACGCGGAAGCATTTCTCCCTGTGGGCCTTGAGCATGTTGGAGAAGCGGAAGCGCTGGCCGCACACCTCGCACGGGTAGGGCTTCTCACCGGTGTGGGTGCGGCGGTGGCGTTTCATGTTGGGCCTGCTCGTGAAGCTCTTTCCACAGATCTCACAGATGTACGGCTTTTCTCCTGCACGAAGAGGGACACAAACATGCCTTCTTGATACATTTTCAACATTCGTCACAAAAATTAAAGCTGCTACATTCAATATTTTGAAATCTTTTCAGCATTTTTTTACCTCATTGTTTTGTTTTAGAACCACAACTTTACTGTTTTGATTCAGTCTGAACACTTTCATAGCATCATTTTCAGTTAAAAACTTCTAAAAACCAACTGCACATTAACGCCCAGCACCGCAGTGTTGCAGAAAGAGAAAGTTAGTGACAATCTGGTGAACATAGCGTCACATTTAGGGAGCTTTCACACCAGAGCTGTTTGGTCCGCTTTGAAACAGACCAGAGTTTGGCAGGTGTGAAAGCACCTTTAGAGGTCATCCGAACTCTGGTGCGGACCAAACAAGTGAACCCTGGTGCAGTTTGTTTACAATGGGAATTGCCAAATGGGCTAATCAGCGAACCAAATAAAGGAAGTGATGCTCGGCATCTGTGTAACCATAGCAGCACATCGTAGTCTCTCGCTCTCTTCTCGTGAAATTTTTTGGCATTCCCCGCCCAATCGAACAGAGTCCCCCGTACTATCCTGGTGTAAAGGCACCCTTAGTCTTTAAAGAGACAGTCCTTCGGAGTTGGTGGGGAACCAAACAGTGCTAAAAGAAGAGTGAAAATTGGACTTACATTCATCGGGTGGCTAAAAACACAACTCGAAATAAATGCCAATGTTGCTGCCCGTCTACTGGCTATGTAAATAATTAAATGATTGCTAACCAGCCACCATATCAACTTAAACGGCACCCTGTAGAGGTTTTAACCACCAGTTGCATCTTTAAAAGGAGATAATATGTCAGTGTTTTGTTTCAGGCTTTTTTCCACACCCTTGAAAATCCTCAGAAGAAGTACAAGATGACTCAACGACTCACCAGTGTGTGTCTTCATGTGTTCGTCAAAGTACTGCTTCATGTTGAAGTCCTTTCCGCACCACTGGCACATAAACTGCTTGTGTCCGATGTGGATGCTCATGTGGGAACGCAGCTGGTATTTGTACTGGAAGCGCTCACTGCAGTTCTGAAAAAGACACACAGTGTTAAATTTTTACACAAAGATCATGAACAGTCTCATAAAAGATAGACACAAAACGAGTACTCAGTGGGTTTTTATTCCATTCTTTTTGTGGAAAAGTGACAGGCATGTCAACCTCTCAGCACATTTAATTCAAATCTCAGCTGTGCTTCTGTAAAACAGATTGTGACAGATTTCAGTAATAAAATCAAAAGTATTTATTGGGAAATATAAACTGTATTATGGGTATTACACATGTTGAGTTCTGCAACGTAAAATACAAGAATAAGTCAAATTTACTAGCAGCAAAACTGTCCAAAACATTTAGATTATAATATTTCACAACTTAAAATTGAAAAACACAATATTATTTATTCCTTGCCGTGTAAAGTAAGAATAAATATTAGTTCTGAGTTTGTCAAACCAAAGAAGAAGGTTTTAATAACCACCCAGCCAAATCTGAATGACTAAAAATATCGACAAGTTTATGAAATCAGGTGTCAAAATCAGGTAAAAATGTATTCTCAGCTGCAGGACTGTGGGGGCGTGTCCACTGAATGCGCTGAAGCCACGCCCACTCACGGGAGCAGTCAAGCAGCAATTTTTTCAACTAAAACGTGTCAGATGAGTTCAGAAAATGACATGACTAACTTTGAAATACTCTGAGCGAGATGAATTAATCTCTATCTCTCTGCTAGGGGTGCAGGGGTACGCTCAGGGTGGCCTCAGCGTGTCATCGAGTCAAAGTCTTTTCACATGTTTTCAGCAACTATTTTCCAACATATTTCATGTATTACATGTAGAAATCTCAGAATTGCCTTTAGACAGACTTTAAAGGTATAATTTTCATGTCTGTATGGTAAATATGAAGCTACAGCCAGCAGAAGATAATTTAACATGGGCCAGGCTAGCTAAAAATTATTAAAAATATTAAACACCTACATATTTACTTTACAGACATTAGAGTAAGAGTGACATCAGTCTTCTCATCCAACTCAAGAAAGCAGCAAAAATATTATTTCTATTATTATTAAACTATTCCTTTTAGCACTTATGGGCTGTTAATGTTTATGATTTGTTAAAGATAATGATTTTCTGCGCCTCTGCATCTCTGCCTCATGTGGATTCCTTTACCATAACCATGTGAGTGTTTTACCCATACAAAAGAGACTAATTTAAAGTAAATTGTATTCTAGACAACAATAATTTAAGAGACTGCGGGTTTTAAAGTGTTGGATATCTTAGTTGGAATGAAACTCTTGTGAGCGGAGCAGCAGCAGCAGCAGCAGTGTATAAAAGGAGCTCAAACCTCACACTTGAAGGGTTTTTCTCCTGAGTGCTGCAGAGAGTGAACCTTCAGGGACATGCTGCGCTTGAACGATTTCCCACACGTCTCACAGGTGAACGGCATGTCCTTCGTATGGGCTAAAACACACACAGACACACACACACGCACATAGTACAAGGTAAGTTAATGGTATTCAATACTGAGCCACTCTTAGCAGCAGGAGGACAAATAAGCAAACTGCTACACTAAAATAGCACTTAAGGACAACACTGATATGCTTTTTCATTGGCTCATTATGAGTCTAAGGACAATGGATGTTTGTCATGTAGTGAATAAGCCATTTCCTTTGAAATTTCCACATTGAACTCTTAAATCACTCCTTAAGTAAGGCGAATAAATAGGATTCAATGGCATACAGTGTGTTATACAGATGTTATTTTTGAAACACAGATGTACACAGGGAATGAAGTAATCCTGTCTGGGAAATAAGATGCTTATCTGCCAAAAAGTGGAAGAGGAAAGTAACACCCAAAACAAATCCTGCACAACAATTAGTGGGATGTAGGAAAGGAAGTCTAAAGTAACAAACGGGAACAAAGTAACCAACTAGGATCGCTGATTTCACCACCACTCACCGACCATGTGCTTCCTGACATGAGCCATGGTGTAAAACTTCTTCTCACAGATCTCGCAGGAGAACTTCTTCTCGGCGTAGCCGTGGACGATCTTGTTATGCTCGTGTAGCGACCACAGCTTTTTGAAGGCCTTGCCGCACGTTACACACTGAAAACAGAAGAGGGAGGCAAAATATAGCTATTACTGGAGCTATTTTAGGAATGAGATATTAAGAAGATCATTATCTGGAACAGTCTTTACAAATACAATCCAGGTGTGTGAGCTTAAACAGATACTTGAGCGTGCACTGTACCAAAAAAGCAATTAGAGTCAGTAGATTAAAGCAGCAAATGATCTTCAAAACCACAGCAGGAGTCCAGCTGCTCACTGCGGAGTGGGTAATACTGGAGGTACTGAGACATATCCGAATGTATTATTATTGACTGCCAGTTACTGACTCTGATCAGTGTTAATATATTTACATGATTGCAACTGTGCATTTCCTAATAAATACCAAAATAATACGTTTAAACTACTGCAATAATGAGGAGGTTTGTTTCCATAGTGAAGGTGACATAATACAGTCTGAAGTTATTTCCTGCACTGATATAGACTTTACTCTTGACAGTATAGTAGATGAAGCACTGTCCTTTCTTTACCTTAACTTGCATTGATGTTTAAATCAGATATTGTGAGGGAATTTTCTATTCTAGCATGCCACATATGGGGTTACACAGGGTCAAACATATGTCTTGAGGTCACTGTAGGGATAGAGTTAAATCTTAAATTGTTATAGGGACACTGACTTCTGCTCCTTGAGATGTAGAGCAGCTATATGTTTGTGTTTAGGAAAGCAGGCGCCATTTTGATCATTACTATGGTAACTGAGGTCAAAGGAGGATAGGGCTGTCTCACTCCCTCGACACAACAGATAGGTACATAATGTAGAAGCCTCTAAAGAGTCAGACAACAATGTCGAACCACTAAGGGTAAACATATTTACAAGTGTACTGATAAATAATAGACTTCTGTGCTCTCTCTCCACTGACTGAACATTAATGAATAGATTTCTCCACAACAAATATCATAACTACACATTGACACCTCTAATTCAAAGCATATATTGAAAGTTTTTGCCCTCTCTCTTTGTCCAGAGAAAGAGTGTAATCATTTTTTTCAGCCCAAAGGACTGTCGGCAGAGCTTTGTGTCAAGTGGGGTTGGGGCAGCCTGCCTGGAAGGCAAAACCAAGGGCAGAAAATAGGCCTCAATCATTCACTGCTGTTTGTTTACAGCACGTGTTAACAGTGAAAAGTGACCCAGAAGATTGTGTCTGCATTTTTGTGAATTCTGAGTGGCTTTTGTCCTGCTAGTAAGTTACACCATAAAGTGACACATCCATGCGTCTTTGCACAACTAGCTTAGTAGTTTTAGTGAAGGAAAAAGTCTCCAAGCTAATACATTTGCTAACTGGCTAGCTCATTTAGGTGATCGTTAAAGGTCCAGTGTGTAGGATTTTGTGGCACCTAGCAGTGAAGTTGCAGATTGCAACCAAATGAATACTCTACCATGCCTCACCTTCTCCTTCCAAGCATGTAGGAAAACCTCTGGCTGCAAAATTCACTTTAAAAGCAAAAGGTCATATCTAAATCAATGTTTGGTTTGTCTGCTCAGGGCTACTGTAGAAAAATGGCGATTCAAAATGGCAGACTCCGTGGAATAGGACCCGCTCTCTCGGTAGATATAGGGCTCATTTTAAGGCAACGAAAACACAACGATTCTTATTTTTAGCTGATTATACACTGATTGAAACATACTTATGAATATTATACTCAATTACTGCCAATAGATACTCACTGGACTTTTAACTTTAACTTTTAAGACACCGGGTGTTACAATATAATATGAACGTCTGAATAAATAACACGTTACCGACACTGTGCGTCTCGTCTTTGAGCAACCAGAGCCATTAGCAAACACAACATAGGTGATGTCTTTCATCATAATCGTGGTTGAATCGTACCTGGATGCTCTTCTCACAGTCGGTCTGTTGGTGCAGCAGTAGCTCGCTCTCCAGCAGGAAGCGTTTCCCACAGTTATTGCAGATCTGCATGCGGTTGTGAGTGACGTTCATGTGTTTTTCCAGGTACCAGCGGTTGTTGAAGACGCGAGGGCATTTCTTACACGGGAAATGCTGCTTCTCCTCCAGCCTCACTTTCTGGCCCAGGCCCTCTGCGTCCAGCGTCCTCTTCCCGCCCTGCCTCTGGTTGGCCAGCGTGGCCTCCGTAAGTGTCTGCCGCATGGAGGCAGTTGTGCCCGCCATGGAAAAGGCTCTGGTGCCCCTGCGAGGTCGATCCATCATGGCCGGCTGCTCCAAGCCTGGAATGTTTAGGGTGTTCTCCTCCTCTTCCTCATCTTCCTCCTCCTCTTCCTCCTCACTGCTCTGCCCTAGTATATCCCCCCTCCTCAGGTCATCGTCATCCTCTTCTCCAACCGTGTCGTCATTCTCTGCCTCATTCTCCTCATCGTCTTCTGAATCTCTCTCGTTGTCATGGCAATGACCAAAGATGGTGGCTGTCTCTGTGGCGGTTGCCGATTTGCCCTCTGATCCCTTTGACACATTGAGGGTCTGGTTGTTGAGGTTGACTTCAACGATGATCTGGTCTCTGTTGAAGGAGATGTGGCCATCTGCGGTCTTCAACTCCTCTCCGTTGCTCTCAACTTTGCACAAAGCAGCCACACCTGTGCTAGCGCCGCCCCCTGACCCGTCCTCCTTCTGGTAATACTGCTTCTGCTGGGAGGCCGTCTTGCCTGCATCCTCCACTCTAACAGAGAATGGGCTGCTTCCTTCCCTCTTGTACACCCTCCCCAGCTCTGACTCCTGTTTGATCTCTGGGTACAGCTGGCTGGGGGGCATCACTACAGCAGCTGGGTCAGTGCCACCGAGCCCTTCTTGACTGGCCATATCTGTGCAGGTGGTTCTCAGCGAGTGGCTGCTGATGAGGTCACGACAGGAGGCTGCGATGTCGCTCATCTGAAGCAGGGTAGCAGCGTTGAGCACGTCGCGGACAGTGCGGCTGCTCACCAGCAGTTTGGAAGTGTAAATGAAGTTGAGGATTTGCTGCAGGCCCTGTGAGGTCAGGGCGTCCAGAGACAGGTCCACCCTCCGCAACTGTTTACTTTGGGCGAAAAGCGAGTGGAAGAAAGGGCTGTAGGCCGCCAGCACACCCTTGTGGGCCGGAAAGGTGCTGTGCTGACGCACCAGAACGATGTCGACGTCACACAGGTCAGGCTGGAAGAGGCGCTGCTCGTTCAGCCTGTCCATCAAACAGGTGAAGTGTAGAGCCACATCCTCCACCAGAGAGAACTCAGCAGAGGGGAAGTCTGTGGTCTTCTCCACTATGAGCTGGAGGAAGACAGACAAAGGTATTCATTAATTATCATACAGTAACATGATCCGCTAAAGTTTTGGATAGGAAGTCATTAGATCTCTACTGCAGCATAGTGCTGCTACCATGGCAAAGAAATATTACAAGATACCAAATTCTATATTTACCATAGACAGGATGAATATGGACATCACATCCGCAATGTCTCCCACACAAGTGGTGACCTCCTGTGCTGGGAAATGAAGCCAATGCCAAAGTGCTAAAAACTGTAGCAGCTGTATCATTCGACCCACCTCCGGTCCGCCGATGAGCCATGTCTTTGCCAATATTTAGATTAGCCGGGAGGTGAAAGAAGCAGTACAGTACATTTTGTAGCCAGCTTCAAGTGGCCGTTCAAGGAACTGCAGTTTTTTGGCACTTCTGCATTGGCTTCACTTCACAGCAACGGAGGTTGCCGCTTGGTTTTTTTTACAAGAAATGTTTCCTCACTTTTATCTTTTATTGTGTTATTTCACAAAACCAACACATCTTGTTAAAATAAGATTAAGATTTTGAGATTAAAGCCTACATTAGTAAGAAAAAAACTCCAATAGTTGGCTTAAATATGGTTTTATTTGATACCTGGGACACAGCCAATTGAGGAAGTTTCTACTAAAACCAGAATAATTTTTATATCTGGAAATTACAAGAAAATATGTCAGAAGAAAAAGAAACATATCTTATTACTTGCTAATATGGCAAGTAAAAATAAAATATGAGCAAATATTTTTTGTCATGGTGGCAGAAACACGCTTATGCCATAAGATCACTGTCATGTTCTCGAGAGACTAAATACGCCGACTCTGAGCTTCAATAATCTTCATCAGCAGAGGGAGTTTTCCCAGTTGTCACTTTGGATTCCAGTTCATTTATAAGGATAAACCCCTTGAGATGCACCATCTGACCATCTAAGCCAACATGGATGACAAGTTCTTAAAGTGCTCAGAAAAAATGGCAATTAGAACATTTACAATTCAACATCAACTCGGAAAAATCTGCTTAAGAGGATCATGTGTTAGAATCAAAAGCTCCAGAACAGTTACTACATGGACCTTCAGCTAAACGTAGCAAGATTTGATAATTTCATTAAATTGAATGTTAAACTTATCCATAAATAAATACATAAATAAAGACTCGGTGACACGGTGAAACCCCTCAGGGTACATCAACAAGGAATTGAGAGGTGCCATTTCACAAACCCTCCTTTGGACAGACATCTTCCCTTTTAAAAGGCGATCAAATATGTACAAGTCCGTAGCCACAGACCTCAAAATGGATCATGAATGGGATCATTTAAAACTCAAGGTGAAACAGTGTTTGAAGAGGGATCAGAAATGTAACCAGGGGTCAGTGCGTAAAAGCGGATCCAGTGAAGGGCATTGCAAGCTACTCCATCTTAGACTATAAATTCGGTGGTATTTTTGCATTGCAATCTGAAGTTTGTAAACCTAAAAATAAATAATAATTCTACTTACAAAGCCTTTTTTAAGCTTTCAACTACTACTTAATCTGCAGATGGAGCTCCGGAAATAAGCCATTTATTTTTGGTTTCTTTGTTTTCGGCCAAATGTTCACGCTCAATAAAAAGTAATGCAACAATAGCTTATTTCAATCACGTAACATTGCATTCTGTTGTATTATTGTGTGATATAATGTAGGTGTGATACTGTGCACTGCACAAAGTCACAGACTGCATGCATGCTGCACGATACGAGTCAGAGAAAAATCAAAAGGTGTAACACTCAGCGCTCTGTGCAAGGTCCTCAACTTCCCAAGGTGGGTTTATTTTAGCACAGGAAGGGCAGGGTTTCGATCCAGACGGGATGTGAGTGGGGACAGAGCAGCAAACAGAGCAAACACACACACACACACACACACACACACACACACACACACACACACACACACACACACAAGCATATGTGATGTGCAACCATGCACAAAAAAACCCACACATCGCCACACACACACACACACACACACACACACACACACACACACACACACACACACACACACACACACACACACACACACACACACACACACAACAAACACAAACACAGTGTCTGGTCTTTGCAAGGACTGACTGGTCGGAGCATTGGTATTCAGTGCCATCTCCCTCCCATTAGCCGGCTCTCTCAGCACACCCACTCACTACACTGTCCCCGAGGAACGGAGAATTATGCACAAGACAAAACACGTCGGGAGAAATAATTAGGGAAACCATGCCGAATAAATACTAACTAACCCTCCAAACAATTAATGGAATTTATCATTCTAGGCATCTCTTGAAGGAAGAACAGGACAAGTATTGATGCAGGCTGTGTCTAACATGTTGCTGGGGATGATGTAGCTGTGAGTCGTAATTACATCTCTACATCTCTTATTTTTCAGTTGTGTGCGCAGGACAAGATATGGGACACATACAATAAAATAAAAAGATAAAAGGGCAAAAGACTAAATTATTAATTAATTACTATTTTGGGACAATAGGCTTTATGTAAAGTTCTGTAGTAAATGAGTATGAACCACACTACAAAGACTGTTCATTGTTCTTTATGTTACACATTTTCTTCGTTGCCCAATACATTTTCCTCTTTAAGATCAATGAAAATTACTTTTCATTGTTAAGACTGGAAAATGGATTTGCATTTAGGCCTAACCTTGAAAATCTGGCCCGTTTGAAGAATTCAATTATGGAGTGTTAGATTTATTCATAGTTTTGAGCTTCTAAATTGGACTTTGAGCCAGAGAGGAGTAGAGATCGGGTTATCTCTCTCCGTGCAAGGCTACAGACGTCGCCCAAGGGCAAAACGCTGCAGCCTTAATCAGATCAAGTATAAGTTGCAGACTGGAAGTTATGCTCCTTTTGCGATAATGATCGACTTCTTCTTCTTCTGGGATTCAAATAGGACCACGCAGTCATACATTAAATTCTACAGAATGAACATCAACAGATTCAAAACATCAATAGCTAAGGGTCAAAATATACAATAATGTTAAAGGTTTTAAATGTAGGGTGTATTTCTGTGATCATTTACATATTTATTTTAGTTAATATTTAACAAAACAGCTGTAATCACTTGACACGTATTCTTCTGCCTCTTCATGACTGCAATATTTGGGAAATCGTTAATGGATCTGAAAGTTTTACAGATTCATTTGAAAAGCAAATTGGGCTAAGGTTAGGATGATGCTGTAAAACATTAACAAGACTCCAAATGAGTTCCCAAATAATGTCACAACTTCATGCTGTATGGTGTATAGACAAGGTTTATAATAAATTATTTACAAGTAAGAAAATATATAGAAAAAGTCATAAAGTCATGCTAAGGAAATGTAGGTTGCTGCTTGGTATCAGCAGTAACTAAGGATAGCAAACTAGCTTAGTTAGCTAGCTTTCTCGCATACCAAAATAGCTAGGTTGCAAGCCAATAAAGTGAAGATTAACTTACATGGTCATGAGGGTAAAACATTCTGTGTTTTACCCTCAAGTGTTAATTTACTTCCCTAGTAATCAATTAGCATACTAGCAATCAGATTGGACACAAAAAAGCCAATCAGTGATTATCTACTTCATTCTCTGATTGGCTGAAACCATGGCAACGCAACCAAACTGCACCAAAATATATTTTTGTTTCTTTTTTTAAAATATAATTCACGGCTTGCAAAAAACTTTTTATGTGCTCAAAATGTTCAATCGTATGCGTAAAATTAATATTATCATAATTATTATCAGTAAAAACATCAAAACGTGGATGCTCTAAAAGTTTGTCCGTACACTGCTGAATAATAGAAGAGTTTCAATCAGTGAATTTGAATGATGCATTATTTTCTTCTGAACAGATGCTTTAAAATGTTTTAATCTAATAGCAGCTATGCCGCTGCTGTGTCTGTCACAATATGCAGTAAAGACGAAGCCATCTTGTCACATTTCATCACTCTAGCCAAATAAATCGAGTGAGTACTTTGCATTTAAATACTGCATCCAACTTCCTCCATCTTTCTCTGTCATTATCTCTCTCTCTCTCTGCCTCCCCCCCCCCTTTTCCTTGGAAATGTCAGGGAGAGAGCTTGTTTGCTGTCATTAGAGGGAGCGCCACCTTTAACCAGCCTCTCAGTCAGATGTCTCCCAATACATTATTCATATTTGGCCTGACCCGTGACAAACACGCAGCGGGGGGGATTACTGATGCACCCAACAAGAGGTGTCATTTAAACGGGCTTCAATCAAAGCTCTGTACACCCTTTCCACGCTCATCTGCTAAACAGAACATGTGCAGTGATCCTCTTACATTGCAGAAGCCTCAGAGGGTCTGTTCCACAAGGCAACTCTTGAGATTTGTGTGTTTTAATCCAATAAAAATCTTATTTAACTGTAAAAAAATCACAGTATTTATATCATAAAACTATCTGTACTAGTCCTGTTATTAAAGGTAAAGGGTCAACATTGTTTAATCACTAATCAATCTTACCATGAGGTCCATTTAGTAGAGGATTCAGAGCTTTTGATGCTAAAAAGCTCATTCTTGACCTTGGAAACGTTTAGACGCTCTCCTGGAGTTTTCAATCATGTAACATCGTCTTCAACAGCAGATTTAATCTGATCCAAACTGATCAAATTTAGACAGATAATGTGCTTTTTTCTATTAAACATATTACCCTGATGAACGCCCTCAAATTAAACATAAAAAACTCTGAAAGGTCACGGCTGACACAAAATCTCACTTTCCATTGTTTAACTGGTCTAATGGGGTTTCACACAGGTATGTGTCAGATATTAAATTTGTCCAGCTTCAGAGAGTCAATGCATTTTAGGAAGATGATCAGACATTTAAAGGGAATTTCCCTGATCAGCCTCATGGCAATGCTTTAATTAGAACTCAGAGTTTTTAAACTTTGAAACTACTTTACCACTAATCCAGTTTTGACGAAGCTGTGATGGATGATGCGCAGGATTACTGCTTGGCCCAAGAGGAGCTTGCATCATTCATGAGGGGAAAAAAGAGAAATTAAGAAAATAATACTGCTGCTTTATCAATCAGACTTTATTTGTACAGCAAAGAAAATGTAACACACCCAATAAAATAACCGACTGCTTCAGTGATGGTCAGACTCATCGGTCAATGTGTCAATTAAAGTTTGTGATAAAAAAAAAAAAAGAAGTGAATGAGTAACTATCCTGCACTTGGCAGAGGCCCGTCTCCTGGATCTGAGCCATACAGAGCTGAGAATGAAATCCGTCTTTCTAATTTGACTTTCACTGGTGAGAATGACCTTTCTTTCCCACACCTTTGCACTGGACGGCCCGGGTAGATTTACTATTCTGTAAAGTCTGCAACTCCGTCACTGTGCAGCTCAGCCACAGACTGCGGGTAGGCCGCGACCTCCACAGAGCTGCCATTTTAAAACTTCCCTTGTCCGCTCACTGTAATGTAGCTTATCTGTAAAAAAAATGGCCACCTGTCAGGGCGGCACGTGTGAATCAAAACTGACCGATGTCTTCAAGTTTGCTCTGTTACTATTTCGCACTCTGCATGTGTGACAGCAGATTAATGAGCTGGGAACTAAACCACATCTACCTTGACTGTCTTGTCTGCTTGTTGACCAGTGAACAGACTGAGCCATTAGCAGGGGCCAATGTCAGAGCACAGCACAGAGTCATGGACACATCAATAGTGCGAGGGAGGGCAGGTTGTATTCAGGCAGGAGGGAGTCCCAGGGGGGAAACACTGCGGGGGCTAAAGCTTTCTCTCTGTCTGCCTGCAGACCGTTCAGACTGAACTCAGTGTCCTCTTACATCACAGTCTTCATCTGTCTAAAGCATAAAATTTATTATTGTAAAATACTTCCAAATTATTTAAACAGTCTGAATTCTGTATCACCCACCACCAAGTTTGCAGTAGCTTATATTAATACACATATCTAAATATGACAATATCCAGGAAGAAATGCAAAAATGGTGAATGGGGTGATAATTTAATATTCTTAGATTATTATTATTATTTAATTTTCTGTGGAATCATATTGCGATTATACCATTTTATTATGTTATTCATTATTATTCAGGGGTGTGAAAAAAATCTATTCACTTAAGTATGGCATAGTCAGTTAATGCAACACGTAATGGGAATTACCATTAACGTGGCAATCGAGGGGAGGTAGCGACGCTGTGCTGCTGCCAGAAGAGCCGCAGAACAAGCCGTTTTCTCAGACGTGTTCACACAAAACCTGACAAACCGCATCTCAAAATGAGCCAGTCAGTCAAAAACTATTCGATAACTGACGGACAAGTGGCGCGAGAGCATGTGGAAAGGGTTAGTTGCGTGAGTCTCACGGTCATCCCGTGAGAGTTGGCAGCGCCGTAAAAGTGAAGAGTAAAAAATTTGAATCTGGTTTCTCCGCCACAGGTCGCTGCAGGGTTGCTGTTTTTTTCAAAATGTAGTATCCCCATTCAAATGATTTGGTCTGAACTGGGAATTGGAGACATAGCATGCCTGAAAAACAGAGCAGATAAATCTATTTTTTAATACTATTTTTTTTATCCTTCAAGCACTACCTTTAACAGTTTACTTTAAAAAGTAGATTGACATGCAGTATAGTACTGATGCTGCTGAAATAAAACACAGACAGACTGAATGACGTGATCTGGATTGTTATTGGATGTTAGAAGTTACTGAATATTTTTATTTTACTGTGAAGTTTAGGCTCATATGGTCATACATTTACAATATAAATATAATACATACACTGAAAAACATTAATATTGTCCTAATGACGTCCACCATATTGCCCAGCTTCAATGTTTATTATTATTTGACACCAAAAAGAAAATATCATAAAGTCAGATTAATTGTTTTTCTGGAGCTTAGAGACACACCTCATCTCATGGCCTTCATTAGTGGATGGAGTTTGCTAAGTTCGTTGTCATGGAGATTTCCCACCACCTGTTATCACATGACCAAAACTGTGAAAACAAGTAAACCATCACCTTGACTACTGACTACAAACTGTAATTAATTACTGCTAATTAAGACCACAAGATGTGACTGAAAGATCCAGAAAAACCGAGTGAGTGGACAAGGTCAAAAATAAACTAATTAGTATTGCCTAATGTATTTCAGACCTGATTTTGTTTGATAATTAAATTAGAGATGATTATTTTCATTATTTATTATCTACTGATTATTTATCTGATTAATTAATTAAAGTTTCCGTCTACCAGAATTGTGGAAAATGCCCATCACAATTCCCCAGATCACAAAAACAGCACCAAACCTAAATATTATATTTAATATAATATCATTAATATATCATTTTAGCACTAAATTCAGTAGCTAACGGTTGCCTTTATCATTCATTCAGACTCGAACTTAAATGATTAGTTAATTAATTGATTAGACAGAAGATTAATCTGCAATTAATTAAATAACTGATTAAAAGTTTAAGCCATTTTTTAAAACATTTGATGTTTCCAGCTTCTCAAATGTGAGGATGTGCTCATGTTTTCTCATTTTACACTCTGGTAACCAAAAACGCAATTTGAGCAGCCGTATTTCAGACAGAGTTACAGTATGTTTTATCACAACATCGCATGGACGTTAAAAGAACTGACTTGCAGTCTAGCTCTACCTCCAACCTCAATACAAATCCACGCTTCAGTGCAAAGCAGTTCAACTCGATCTGACTTCTACAAATCTCATTCAAATGCTCATTAAATGAATTTACAAAGAAGTTCACCGACCAAATGTCCAGATGCACGGTGAAGTCACTCGTACATAGAAATGACCATCAGGAACAAAAAGAGAACCACAGTCACGAAGACAGCAATACCATGAGTTCATGCCTCGGCCCTCTTGTCACTCAGCAGGGTGGTGGGGGGTTCTGGGGTTCACATCCACCCACAGAGCACTTCAACCTACAGTAAAGAGCACACTCAGCAGCCCTCCTCATAGTTAGACCTCCTGCTGAGGGGCCCCGCGTAGGGCTCGTCGTGACTGACACCCGGAGGAAGGAGAGTGGGCACCGTGTCATGCTTCATCTCACTCACTGGCATGGAGATGGTAAGAGAACAGCACCCTCCCCTCCCTTCAACACACATACACATACACACACAGATCCCTGAGTCATCATCGGCGTAGACGAGAGCAAAGCATGACAGGCCCGAATACAAACCCTCCACAAAGAGATCACCCAGTTACAACAGCGAGTTTGGCCTCACAGTAATGTGTGTGCTTTTTACGTGGCGAGAAATGGATCGGGTCACGCGTAAACACTACCAAACGGAACGGGACAAGGGCATGTCATTTCTGGCGGAGTCCAATCAGATGCCCATTAAAAAGTCATCAGGGTAATGACTGACACTGTGTCCTCTGTGTGCTCACCAGACCTTCCCTGCTGCCGACGCCAAACAAGAGATAGGTTCAGTCCCAGAGAAGCTGAGCCAGAGAAGTGAATTTTGATTCTTTGGGTGAGAATCGTGGCATGGCTTAATCCTCAGGGTGTTATCTGGTCTACGATACAGGCTGGGCAAGATTGGCATGGAGAGAAAGCAGTCTGCCAAGTTGTCTCCTAGCTTTCAGCGTGTCTAGTCATGGATGGATTACAGAGCCTATTGGGTACAAGCCCAGGGGCCCAAAGTTTCATGGGGCCCATTGGGCCAAAGCCTACGTTTACTTGAGTGAATGTCAACAATATGTGCGGGAGATGAAACAAATGACTACAAATAGATGCAACGTGACAAAAGAGAGACGCAAAAAGATTACAAAGAGGCATAAAACAACTGCAAAGAGATACAAAATGACTACAGATGTCTGATCAACCACCGAGACGCAAAAATTAGCAAAAGAGACCAACTACAAATAGTCAGAACAACCATAGAGATGTAAATTGACCACACAAGACCTAAAAAAAACGACCACAAAGAGACACAAAACAACCAAAAAGAGACACAAAATGACGACAGAGAGATGCAAAACATCCACAAAGAGACACAAAACCACTACAAAGAGATGCAAAAGCACCACAAAGAAACACAAAACAATCACAAAGAGATACAAAATAACCACAGAGACACAAAGGAAACACAAAGATATGTAAAATTACCACAAAAGCACCGCAAAATGACTACAAATACACTTAAAACGACCACAAAGACATGCAAAATGTCCACAAAGAGACCATTGTCTTTCAGTCTGGGTGTCTTGCACGTACAATATGTAGGCAGGGTAGGGGGGCTTCTTCATCTCTGTGCCCGCGGGCTTCTTGACTCATAATCCGTCCATGTGTCTAGTGGAAGATTTCTTCTCCGTCTGCAGTCTGCACTCCCTCCTCTCCTCTCTAAATCCAATCAGCACAGAGACCCAGCACTGACCTTGAGGTAGAAGAAGCATATACAGTAGCAGATGCACAAGCACATCCACCCACGCGTCTGCAACCCCGGACACCTATGCATGCATACCTGAATCATAATCATGCATTTGTGCCCATGTCAGTAAACAGAAGAAAACGAAATTTGTTGTATGTGATGACACTGCTGATGCATGCAAAGAGATGAAAAAGGAGGATTTGAATGTGCCTGGACTCACATTATCCTGTCCTCAAACATGATGCACTTGCATAGATGAGCCAGACTGGTAATAGCACAAGTGACAAGGCCTCACTTTTAACAAGCCCCACGGCGATCATTACAGCACTATGATAAAAAATGCTAATAAAAATCAATGTTCAATGACTAAGGGGGGAGCCTCAGCGACGGGTGGCAGCATGGTCTCTGCTGAGGTCAAACACAGCACAGCCACATTAAAGTGGAATTTAAAACTCACTGGGGTGGCACTGTTTATCAGAGAATAATGGTATTACAGCTGATGGTTACACCTTGTGGTATTAGAGGCTATGGGATTATATAATCCAGTAAATTAGTGTTGCATGCAGATTGGTGGAAAGTCAAAAAAGCTGTATTATGAGAGACTGGGGAATCTGGATTTCAAACGTAACACTAGATTATGGTACATATTAAACATATATATTCATACTTAATTAAAAATGCAATAATTAAAGTGTTTGCAGACATCTTTAGATGGAAGTTTAGAATGTCCTGATTAGCTGATCGACAGAAAATTCAATTAGCAACTGCTTTTTTCAACGATTGAATGGCTTTCAATGATACCGGTTTCATTAAGATTGTTGTGGAGAAATCTATTCACAGGAGTCCAAGATGTTTTATGCTGAAAGGTTTATTGAAGCTTGGCCAAGGAGAACGGAGGATTTGTCAATACGCTTGTCATGACATGATGCCGCATCAATTCTGAAGACGTTGTCCTCTCTGGCTCGTCTATATGCCCTCAGAACAGTGACAAACAAGGAAATATGTTTACCCTCAGTGGACTGACTTTGTTATCTGACCCTGTGGAGGCTTCTATGTTATGTACCTATCTGTTGTGTCAAGGGAGTGAGAAAGCCGTATCCTCTGACCTCAGTTACCACAGTAATGATCAGAATGGCGCCTGCTTTGCTAAACACAAACATACAGCTGCTCTGTAGGAGACAAGTCAGTCTCCGTAACAATCTCAGATTTAACTCTCTTATGTGACTTATGTGACATCACATTTAACATAACAACCTTGTCCATTTTACACATTGCAAACTGTTGCTTATCTACACATCCAGCAGATTTGGAGCAACATTAGCAGTCCGGTATATAAAACCAACTCCACCAACTCCTGAGGGTATTATTTGCCTCTTTAGCTGCTAAATGCTCCACTGTGTTCACCAGCTAGTCAATAACTTTGTCTGTCTGTACTCTGAGTGTAGAGTTCAGTGGGTTTTTAGAACTTTGCAGAAAAGAGCTGGCACTAATCGTTGATACGCCGTGCAGAATCGTCCAATATGAATATTGTGAGGTATTATTATATTCTAGCATGCCACATATGGGGTTACAGAGGTTCAAGCATGTGTCTTGAGGTCACTGTAGAGATGGAGCTCTTAGAGTTCTAACAATCTTGACTTCTTCTCCTTGAAATACAGAGCAGCTGTATGTCTGTGTTCAGGAAAGAAGACGCTACTCTGATCATTACTTTGGTAACCGAGTTCAGAGGATAGGACTGCTTCACTCCCTCGACACAACAGATAGGTACAGGTAAATACTTCTTCAGAACTGAGGCGGCATCATGTCATGACAAGTGCATTGATAAATCCTCCATTCTCCTTCAAGCTTCAGTAAAACTTTCAGCATATGACACTTTCTCTCCACTGACTGAACTGATGGATAAAATTCTCCACAACAGACGCAATATCCAGGATATTCCGCTAAATCAGATCATCTTCACCTCTGCCACATTACCTATGTACAATGCTAAATCACAGGAGTATTCCCTTAATTATAATAACTAATTTAAATAATAATTGTAGGTTATAGATGAATATTTGACAGTGTAAGACAGTGTGAAAATAAAAGTCAAACGAACTCTATATGACTCTGCTCAACAAACTGAACTGCCTCTATGCATAAAAACTGAATGAGATTTCAGGTAAAATGTACAGCAGGACAATTTCAGATATAACAAAAGACAAATCCTAAATTACTTCAAAAATGTGCTGCTGGTTATTCAGTTTTCCCTTTCCAGTACTTTAGCTAATTATTTTATTCCCCTCAGCCCATTAAAACATTTAACTTTCTTAACCACAGCATTCACTGCTGGCTGCAATTAATAAAGACAATATTATCAGCATTAGTGCTGCTCTAATCCTAGACATCCAATCTCCCCTCCACACTGTAGGCTTTTCCCTGTCCTAATCTAGCAGTTCGGACTTGCCCCAGCCCCTGCCCTGGTAGAGCCACCAGCTTTCACCATTAGATTTAAATACATTTCCATCTATATGTTAATGCAACCACAGGTGACAAGCCAATCTACAACTGATACGCGTTTACCCGAGCATGAAATTGGGATGCACAAACAAAAATAAGGATGAGAACAGCATGAGCAGCATCTTGGTGACGTACAGTACATTAAAATTTGACAGCGTGAGCAGGATTGCCTCAGCTGCAAGATTTGCAAAGTCCTTTAAACTGGCTTGTCCTTTGAACAAACTGGACAACAGTGTGTTTTATCAGTTTGGTAAAGCAGGGGGACAGTCTCTCTGTGTGAGTGTGTGTTGTCCAATCAGAAGTGATGTTGAAAGAAGACATCAACTGGCTGTCGTCTAAAGTTGAGATGACTCTGACGAGTGGTTGGATAATCAAAGGAGCTGCCTGGAGGCGGGTGCATGGGGGGGTGGCAGCGATGAGGTTAGAGCGTCCGCACTGAAGCTCTGCCAGGAAGTTTGTGCCTGGGCCAATGAGCTGGGAGAGGAAGCGCTGAGTCAGGAAGCCTGGCCAAGAGAGAGGCCCGTGGTGCTGGCATCTCCTCCTCACACACACGTTACAACGCTTCACACACCACCGCTCTGCTGGAGTCATAACACACTGTTCCCTGGCCAGCTCTGTACACGCATGTGCACAGCGCCGGGCGCACTCACTCGCCTGCTGTGCATGCATTCATCAGTAAACATAGAGATGTGACGCCAAATACCTGTGGCACAATAAAGTGACGAGGGGTGTACAAACAGAGATATTTCTGTTTGTAAAATGCAAACAGCACCATCAAGACAAACAAAAATTAAATAAATGATGGGGGAAAAAATCTGATTTGTCCAAATATACTACACAAAGAGTGAAAGATGCACCTTTGAAGGCATCTATTAGAGACAATAGATAAGTCTGATGTGTAGCGGCGAGCAGGTGCAGACATACCCGAGGGCTATTAGACAGGATGAAACTGTGATATCTTCATTATCTCTTTCATAGCATGACACAGAGAGAAGAGACGAACACAAGACTCTAAAGAGCTCCTTATCAGAAGAATCTCTCTGGTGTGGCAATACTCTTTGTGTGTGTGTGTGTATGTGTGTGTGTGTGTGTGTGTGGAGGCAGTTGATATGTTTGATGAGAAGGTCAGAGAGGACGGAGAGGAAAAAGAGGTAGAGGAGGAGCATCGGCTTTCTATAGCCACAACCAATCAATGGACGACAGAGAAATGGTGAATAAGAGCTTAAAGGAATAGTACATAGAACATTTTTTTTTGTTTATTTGCTTTCTGGTGGAGAGTTAGGTATGAAGATTGATACGACTCTCATAACTGTACATTAAATATGAAGCCACAGCCAGCAGCCAGTTAGCTTATCTTAGCACAGAGACTGAGGCGGGGGGTAAAAAGCTAGCCTGGTTCTATCCAATGGTAACAAAATCAACTTGACAGCACCCCAATCCGCTATTTTATGATGGGTTTTTACGCCAAAGTATTTCGTGTCTTGGTTAAGTAACTTCCTGGAGTCTCTGCTCGCTGCCTGGCAACTGCACAGAGCCAAGAAGTTGTCCGACATGTAACCCTGTAAAACAACAAATTATTGTTTCTGTACGGATTAACTAAATCAGATATGAAGTGCTTTACTGGTGCGCTGAAGATTTGTTGGTAGGCAGATCTTGTTACCTTCATACTGAGCCAGGCTAACAGTTTCCCCTTGTTTCCAGTCTTTACGCTAAGCTAAACAGCTGCTTGTTGCAGATTCATATTCAGCATACAGATTTTAAAAAGTGGTATCTTCTTGTGTAACTTGCTGCAAGAAATCAAATAAGCATATTTCCCCTAAAAAACTATCCCTTTAATATGTAAAACATTAAAATAGATAGTGATTAGCGTGAGGTGAAATCACTTTTTTTAAACTGTGATGGATGGAGTATATATTTTCAAGATGACCTGAGCATATTTCCTTATTTTTACATTTATACAATTGATATCATTCCTGTATAAAACCGAAAAATAAATGTGTGCGTATGAGTGAACATAAAACAAATATTTGTGATGATCAGATCAAGGATCCCTACTTTCCTGCTTGGCAAATCTCTGAAAACTCATTCCGATCTGCTTTAAAGCTCTTCCTAAGTCTCTCTGGCCTGAATTCAGCGAAAAGCTATAAGAACACTTTAGACGGAGCCCCTTTTTTAAAAAACTCTCCTAATATCTTTAAATGCCTGACAAAGAAAGGCTAATAGAAATGCTCGTATCAAGCTGTACAAAAAGAAAAAGCTGTTTGGCCTCTTTGATAATGGAGTTCAAAGTCATGCTTTAAAAAAGTGCCACAGGGGGTTAAATTAGAGGCACTGTTTTCAGCAGATGAAAAGACACTGATGCTGGCACTGCTGAGAAACAATAAAAAATGTGGATTTATTCGAAGAGTAAAAACAACCATACTTACATGGAACTCGCTTACTTGTGCCATTTTAACCAGCAGGAACAAAAGAAACCTTATATAAGCCCAGTGAGTTTGACCTTGCTCTCTGCAGCCTTGTCCACTGTTCTTAATCTCAGGGGCATAAATTAGCAGCACCTACAGTATGGTCTGAGTTTCCAAGGAGAGCGGCCTCCTACCAGGGGCCAAAGATGTCTGCTGGAGTTTGTTGCCGGGGCTTGAGAATGGCTGCACTTGTCACAAGGACTAAAGACAGTTTCCTCGCTCAGCACCCAGAGACAGTGAAGCCTCAAAGTCAAGGGTGGGCAGGAATGCCCTGAATAGGCAGTTACGTAAAACTCACAGCACCCTGTGAGGATAGAGAAGGAGCTACTCAGGACCTGACAATGCTTACTGAAATTAAACGGTGTCAGGCGGCCCAAAGTGTACAGTATAAACATGTAAAGTGTGCATGGAACTAAATTAAGAGAAAAACAAGAAGTTTTTTTCATTCAAATAAGAGCAATGGATGTCTGAGAATGGATGTAAAAGCTCCCCAAACCCGCATACAGATGAGCAAGACCCACAGATTTAAAGAGACACAAAATGACTACAAACGACATGGCTTTGTGGTTGTTTTGCTTTCCTTTGTACTTGTATCTCTTTGTACTTATTTGCGTCTATTTTTGATCATTTTGAAGCTCTTTGTAGTTGTTTTGAGTCTCTTTTAAGTTGATTTTTTTATCTTTGTTTAGCAGTTTTGCATCTCTTTGTAGTTGTTTTGAGTCTCTTTGTAGTTTTGTATCTCTCATGAGCCCTTTTTCATCTCTTTGTAGTTGTTTACTTATCTTGTTGTGTGTCTCTTTGTAGCTCTTTTATTGACTGTCCAACAACAAATGTTAACTGTGTAAAATGTCACTTCATACAGACGCTAAGGTCCCCCGGACCTCTTGGGTCACTCGGCCTGTGCCTGGTAGTAGCCTTGCTCAGAAATCCATCCATGAATAAGGGAGTCTGGGTGAAGCAATTAATAAAAACAAAATTAGCAGGGACTAATCACTAATCACACTTTTGATGTCAACAAAGTAATTACAGAAATTATCTGGGGCATGTTTACTGACACAGTCAAAAGATACAGTATTTCTGATCATCGCCGCATTGCATCCGCCAAGCACACTTTGCTTATTGCAGCTTACTTTCATGCGTGCCCAAGACGAAGAAAAAAAAAGCAAATAGAAAAAAGGGAGGAAGAAAAACGGCAATACCAAAAACCTCTCCCTCCCTCTTTGCTCTCACCAGAAGCCACCCAGCGAGCACCAGGGCTAACCCTGTTGACCTGACCCAGATATTAACCCAAGCCTCCAGATGTGAACGCGCGCTGGGATTACTCCACCACTGCATCAAGCTCCACATGCTTTCCTAATGAGGCATCCTAAAATGACCCTGGAGACAGAGTGGACTGTCTGCCTCACTATCTGCCTCTATTCCCATAACTCTATCAGTCTGTCTGCGCAGACTCATCTTCATATCATGTACAGAAATAAAAACATCATGGATTCTGGCTGGAAATGCAAGTTAGGCACGGTCGCAGAGAGGTATCAGTGAGTAAAGTGCAGCAGACAGAATAATAAATAACATTTTCTGCTTTGACTATCAAACACTGGGATTAAATTTGCATTTAATCGTATAGGACACCCGAGTGCCACCTGCAACAAAGTTAATAAGACATGAAGAGTGACATCTACTCCTCACTGAGGAGAATCTCTAATGTATGCATGAATGTCAAAGCCTAACAAACTTGTCCTGCACTGGCTGTTGGAGAAAAAGGGGGGCCAGTTTAGTTTCACTCATCCGGTCTACATTTGCACCAGTCGCGACCTGAGCCCTTTTTTTGCAGAAGCGCCCCTGATATGAAAGAATTTAACTCCTTCTCTGCATCAATGTAGCTATTGTAGCCATTGCATTCTTTCAGCAGCTTCAATTTCCAACTTGTGCAATGTCGGCAAGTTACAAACTTCACCGCAAAGGATACAAAGCACAAAATACGCATATGACAGCCAGTGGTCCGAACACATAATGAGACAGAAGTGTGGTAAGTTTGATCGGCCTGCTAAGTAGCACAAATTTGCAAGAGATCAAACAGGGACAAAAAAAGATAAACAAAAATGCATCGCTCCTCTGTAGCCTACCATTTTGATCCAGCGTTTCGAGGCTCCAAGGAGTCCCAGAATAACTCCTTTCGCACCAGTTTTCCCTTCGCCATGAAAATGACCGTTCAATTGTCACATTTCTTCAGTTTTTGCCTTATCCTCAATCTTTTTTCCCCCCGTGCTGCTGTAGCATTCAGACAGACAAAAATGCAGAGGCTGCTTTTGCAGAAGGAATTGGTGATTGGAGCTCGGGGATCATATGGGCTTTTTGTCAGACGTTTTTAAAGGGACACGGTACTGTTTAACGTGGGAGTTGCGAGACAGGCGCATTTCTTTGTACTGGACTTGCTTATATTTATTTTTTATTTTTTTTTGGCGTGCGCAGGAGGGGGACTGGGAAGGACATCCAGCCATATGGCGCAAACTCCGGTGCGCTTCCTCTCACCGTGCGCTCCTGCGACCGCGTGACGTCACACGGCCAGACAGATGCGGAGGTCATGGAGTTTATCCATTTCCCATGTTGCAAAAGTCATCCCAACTCCATTTACACAATATACCAGAAATATGACAGCCATTCATAACTTTTTCATGGCACAATTCATCACACGGGTAAATTCATGTGGCTGTATGTGCATGCAGTTTGAATTTAACCTCAAAAAAGAGCAAAATATCCCCAAAGACATGGCGACTATAACCAGTTATAGGGCCTAAAATGAGATGTGGGTTCCTATTGACCCGTGGCTCCTCCATTATGTGTCTACTCTTTGTATTATCTATGTATTAGTCGTTTTTTAGTAATTTGAACCACCTTTTTCAGGAATAAGCACCAAATAAGCACATTATAAACTGAAATAATTGTTGTAGAAACAAGATAATACATTTAGCTTTAGTGGTCCGACATTGTTTTCTGACTTTTCTACATACTATGTTATGTACCTATCTGTTGTGTCGAGGGAGCGAGACACCCCTTTCCTCTGACCTCCTAAACATAAGCATAAAGCTGCTTTATATCTCAAGAAGAAGAAGTCAGTGTCCCCATAACAATCTAAGATTTAACTCTATCCCTACAGTGACCTCAAGACATATGTTTGACCCTGTGTAAGCCCCATACAGTATGTGACAGGCGAGAATAGAAAATTCCCTCACAATAATAAAGGTGTTAAAAGTAGATGTTACCCCTGACCTCTCCACATTAGGTAATAATGCAGGTTCATGTTGTGTTTTAGTATTACAAAACAAATTAATTGATTAATCTGCTCAGGTTTGGCTGACAAAACATCAGAGAATAGTGAAAAATAGCACATCACGTTCTCCTGGAGTCCAAGGTCAAGTCTTCAAACGTGTTTTTCGTCTGTCCAACAGTCCAAAACTCAAAGATATGACGTTTAACAGAAAAAAGCAGCAAATTTACACAGAGGAGAAGCTGGAACCAGCAAATGTTTTGCTTGAAGAATGACTTAAAACAATTAATCAATTATGAAAATAGCTGCCTATTAATTTTCTGATGTCGGAATGATTGTTTTTAGCCCTAATTGCCACACAAAATGTGGGGCCTCCTGAGGTTCTAGGCCCCTGTTGTTTAATTTAGCCTGGTCTTGAACGCCCCTGAAGGGTCCGTGGACCTCACTGCCATTGCTCACTCCTGAGCAGACTGTATGGAGCAGAAGTCAATACGCTCATAACAAGGTGAGGGAGAAAATTGATCACAACCTGGAGCACGTCCCATTCATCACTTCGTGTCCAGGACTCAGCCAAGCCCACAGCATTGGCGTGGATACAGGCGACACAAAACGCAGTCTGACACAAATCTTGAAACGTTTTCAGCATTTAGTGGTTTTTAATTGCAGTTACAGTATGTGGAAGTGTAAACAAAGTAATCATGTGGTTTGGATTGCACGACCAGCCAAAGAAGTGTTCAATATTTCACATCTTGTGCTGTTAAACATTTCAGACAGGGAGAAATTGAAGAGGAGAAATTCGGTGAACAGTGAACCATCTATTTCCCCAAAAAGTGACAGCAGGCTAATGATTTTTCCTCATGAAACCTCAGGCATTGAACTCAAGTGAAGCCTCCACATATTGAAAGGAGCCGGAAAAAAAACAAAAATCCCATCTTAAGCTACAGAAAACACCTGAATGTAACAAAGAGGGTACTTACTATAGGACATATTCTTTGAGGGAAACATCATACCAATCCTGAGGTATGTGTAATATGATTTCACATGGTGTTTGCCTGTAAGGTTGACTTAAAAACAGGAGAAAGTACTTTAGACCAATGGTTTTCAAACGTTGGGCGTTGTTTGTGCATTAAAACTCAAACATTATATCCAAATATTATAAAAGATAGACAGACACAAAGATTTGACATAATTTTAAAGGTCCAGTGTGTGGGATTTTCTGAGTGACAGTGGCAGTGATGGTGGGGATGTCAGTCTCCTCCAGGACTCTGGTGTTGGTGCATCGATCGTCCCAACTGATCCTGAGGAGGCATCTCTGATGACATGCATCTAGTGCTTTTAAGTGCCTGCTGTACGTAGTCCAGGCCTCTGATCCATACAGAAGAGTGGGTATAAAAAGCTCATTCTAAGGTAATGAAAACACATTATTCTTATTTCACTTCAAGTGATTACACAACAATGAAAACAATATTACGAAGGTCATTTTCCAGTCGCATATTCTCCCAATACATCCCCGTAAATCTTACACACTGGACCTTTAACTAACAGTGAGGTTTTCTTCTCAAGCTGTTTCATTTCAGAGCTTTTTGAGGCCCAAAGAGGAGAGAGTATTATTCGAAAAACAAAAATAAGAGAAAATATGATGCTCTTTATTAATGAGCTGTGCCTAAAGAAGTTGGTATACCATCGTGCTTTGCTTTATTGGGCTTTGGACACCACTGTACTCTGAAGGCCATCTCTGTATGTCCTATAGACTTTCACATTGGTTGGGCTTTTATATAGAAATCTTTTCTTGGGTTTGTTCCTTCTTATCTGTGTACATAAATGTGTAAAAACCAAAATCAATATGGCCTGCGCTCTCACAATATTCTATAGATGTTGGTCCCCAGAGTTAGGACAGAACCTGGCAAAAATGCTTTTAAATACGCTGCCACATCTTCCTGGAATAATGTACACAAGGAGGACCTGAGTCGGAGCTGATTGCTATCGGGGAATTTAAGTCAATTTTAAAGGATTGAGAAAATAGTGCTCCCGGTTGATGCGAGTGCTCCGAAATTGTCTCTGAAATTGTTTTAGAAAATTGTATCTGCTTATGTATTCATTCATTTTTGGTGTGTGACATTTGTATTTACCTTATTTCATCATCTTTTGATTAATCAGATCTGTTATTTTACATGTTAAACACACACTTCAACATTATTATGGCTTCCTAAAAAATACAAAAATCTAAATAAATGCTTTATATTACCTCTCCTCATCAAATCATTTATCCCCATGTGCAGCACCTGATGTATTCTTCTATAAAAGTGCATGCTTGTAGATACTTTTCCACCCTCTTTTGCATGGTGGTTATGATGGAAGTATTGTACATCCAGATTTGATTTGCACCCAGAACCGTCCATACAAAACAGGCCTGAACAGTAGATGTATTCACTGCCTGCACTCCTGCACTTGCAGATAAAAACTAGACGGGCCCTGTAGCAATTCAATAGGGTCTGTATCTCATGGCCGATTCTTGGTTTCTAGCATGCAGCTCACAAAAGCTCCCACAAGAGAAGACAGGAGCTCACACGCCAGCGCAGCTTTAAAGTGTACGCAAATATTAGCAAGGAGGGAACCAAATTTTCAATTAGTTCTGAGTATGATTAATAATTTAATAGAGTTGTCTGTCCCTTTATTCTCATTCCAATGAAGTGCTGTGATCAGGGAGTGAAATTAATAGTTGTGCATTAATCTGATTCTACTTATTGCATGACATCTAATACGGTGGATTCTATAATAAGAAAACTGCAATGATTGACATAAATATAACACACACACACACACACACACACACACACACACACACACACACACACACACACACACACACACACACACACACACACACACACACGTACACACATGAACACTGCAGTTCTGAATTGAAAGCCAGATGGCGCCATTGTAGAGGTACGGTCAACACGGCACGATTATCTACTTAACAGTGAGGAAACAACAACAAAACAGACACGATAAGATGCGGTGGTATTTATTACGTGTAAACATTCATAACTGTTTGAATAAAATCAGAAACACTATACTTTGAGTACAGTTTTAAACATTCATGATACAGTAATAAAACAAATGGAACAAAGACAAATAACAGCTTGAAACTGCTACAAAAGGTGAAGTTTTCCATTGAAGAATCTTGTCTCGCTGACCCTGAATTTAAGGTGTAACCTCAAAATATACCCACAAATCCATCAACTCCTCATGCGCATCAGAACTGAGAGGATTAGACACGTACAGCATGTCTAACTGTACATTTCAGTGTATAAAAAAAACAGATGTAGAAAAGGAATACACAAATATACAATAATATAAAATATATACAGCTTATTTCTCATTTTTGTCTCACAGACATTTTCCTTTATAGGCTGCTTGAGTTGTCACAAGATTCAGCCCAGTCGTTTTGAGCTGTGACAGCCTCTAAAAAGAGGATCTGCCTTTGTGAGAGCTTGTAAGGTGGTTTATTTATTTACATTCAATAACATTCATTTTCTTAAAGACTGTCATGTCAGTTTGAGTAGGAGGGACATACGGCATATTATTAAACTAGTAACAAGATTAAAATTTCCCTCTTTGAGCTTTAATTTCTGATCTGAGATGGTAACATTAGTTGCTATTGTGAGTTGCACACAGTGTCCAGACTTTGTTTTCTTTCCCCGTCTCAACTGTAGCGACTGCTGCGACTGTGACTTCTGCGCCTGGAAGAGCTGCGACTGGAGGAGCGGTACGATCTGTGGAAGACAGAGAGTGCGATGAAATACTCGAGACTTTTCAGGCATGAACGGTTAGTTTGTCTCGGTGTTAAACCAGAATCTAACATTCAGCCGTAGGAATGAAAAGAGGAAAAGGTTAAGAGGTTAAAGTGAGACCTACCACCATGCTGATGTCTGTCAGGGGGGCAGATAGTCTTACCGGGATCGGCGGTCTGAGCTCCTGTAGCTGTCACTTCGTCTGCGGCCTCGTCTCCTGCTCACGCTCCGGCTCCGACTGGAATAGCTGTCGTAGGAGTCTGACCTGCATTAACATACAGCCGGACAGAAGATATTATTTTAGGATAGTGATTTGCACATATACTTAGTAAAGGCGCATTATATAAAAAGAAAAAGCAGTCCTGGTATGCTGATAAAGACTGAAGTTATTTAAATGTTTTATCAGAATAATCTGTCTGCATGCAGAGTTAAAAAGATTCCTGCATCACTCTAATTAACGACTAAAGATAGGACTGATCTCTTCCAGGGCTGCAACAAACGATTATTATAAATATTGATTAATCTGCTGATTATTTTCTTGATAATGCATTCATCTTTTGGTCTATAAAATGTCAGAAAATGGTGAACAATGCTATGAACAACATTTTCTAAAGCTCAAGGTGACGTCTTTAAATAGCTTATTTTGTCTGACAAACATGAATTCATTTTTCTGTCACATCAGACGGAGAAAAGAAGTAAATCTTCATTTTGTTTGAAGAAGTATTTAATTAAAATAATATCCTGTTGAATAACTGTGTTAACTCTAATATCTTCAAACTTTTCTGCTCTGAATCAGCTCTCTCCTGCTATGATATAACCTATATCACTCTAGACTTCATATTACAATTTATGAAAACTGACAGGTGTATAAATATCCTTTCAAACTCTCAATTAATACTGCGGCAGTCCACACCTGATTCCTAATTGAATTGTAATTAAGATCAAATTAGGTCGTGGTGTTTTAATCTGAATATAGTGTTCGCATAATTGTGTTTGTCTCTGATCTTAAAGAGTACTCAGTGACCCCTCACATGAACAATTAAACATTTCTATTTCTGAGTGGCTCTTTAACGGACCTGGATCTCCGGCGGCGATTATATGAGCGACTTCTGGAATGACTTCTACTGTACGTCCGGCTGAAAGGAAGGAAGAAAAACAAACAAAAAAAAGACACAGGTTTGAAAGATTAGTGATGATAAAATACACAATGGAAAGTCTTGGGAAGTTTTTGTATACAGTTACCTCATGAACCTCATAAGTTTCCACTGCTTTTAACTGAAAACACTTCCCTAATGGGATCCATGAGGCGCTACAACAGAGTATTAAATCCGTGTTTCAGAATGTACCTGTGACTCCGGTAACTTCGATATGTGCTGCTACGAGAGCGAGACCGTCCTCTTCCACGTCTCCTCCGACTCCTGCTGCGGCTCCTAAAAGAATTACATTGTGTTATAAATCACATTTTCCCCGAGCTGGAACAAATGCTTCACATCCATCAAGTTTATCACTTCACAACAATCTTGATCTATGTCAAAAGAAGCCCCCTCCAGCATTTAGAAAGATTTACTGGTGGTGCCCTCATGCTTTTCATTTAATCAGTGTGCTTTTTGTGTTACCTGGAGGAGTAGCTGGAGCTGCGGGATCTACTCCTCGACCTGCTGTAGGAGTGGGACCAGCCTCTGGAGCGGGACCGGTGACTGGAAATGGAGCGAGACTTCCTGGATGTGGACCTGGACTTCTTCGGGGACCGTGTGCGCGACGTTCCCCTCGTCTTTCCCACGGAGGGTGATCTCTCCTCGCTGGAGCTCTCCTGGTTCCTCGGCCTCTGGTTGAGCCGTGCGGTCTTACGAACCTCGTCGAACAGAGATCCCGGTCGGACTCTGCTTTTGCTTTTTATCTCCATTCTTACTCCCTGTGCGTTGGAGGTCTGGTTCTCTTGAAGCTGGATGTTTTTTGTGGTGACGGGTGGTGCATTTACGTTCTGTACAGCCGACATTCCTTTCAGAGGCCTCCATTTGAAATTAATGCCAGTAGGTTTGAGGGTGGTTGCTTCGTCTTGCAGTCCACCAGTGGCTGTTGTGGAGGTAGCAGAAGGCTGTTCTTTGCTGTGAGGTAACACTCTATCTTTACTTGCCATATTTGAAGACTCTGAGGTAGATTTTAGGGTTAATTCTCGGGCGTTATCACAAGAATCCTGTGCAACTGGAGGTTCTACAATTTCAGCTTCATGCTCTGGGGTACAAATGTCCATATCATCTAATGACTCCTGCTCTTTGACACTGAGTAAATTAGCACCGTTCCTGCTGGATGACTGAAGAGGAGGTTCAGTGTGTTTTGCTCTCTGTTGCCCTCTATCTTCTTCTCTATTAGGATTCTTATTTAAAGAGGTTACATGTTGGTCTTTTTCATTCATACTGTCCACACCAGGCCTTTCTTTGACAACTCTACCAGGACTGCGTTTCTCCCGTTTTGATTCATCTTCTTCTTCCTCCTCTTCGAACTCTAAAGGTGGCTGCCAGTGAAAAGTCTCTTTGAGCTTCTGATGTTTCCTCTTAGACCTCTTTCCTTTGTCCTTACTGTGACGGGAGCTGCTTTTGTTCTCACTTCTTCTCTTGTGTTTGTGCTTACGTTTTGACTTCTTCTTGCTCTTGTGCTTCTCGGGCTCTGCTGACTTCTCAGGACTCTCCTCTGACGGACCTGAAGAAGGAGCAGCAGTGGCACTCTTGTGTGCCAGAGAAACCACCGCCTCTGACGTCTTTCTTGAAGTCTCATATTCTGATTCTGAACTCGCCTCCCCTTCTTCTTTTTCAGATATGGTAAAAGTCCTGGCTGTTATATTTTCAGAATCGCTTTCTGAATTCCACCCAGTGAGAGCAGACAATTTCTTGTCCAGAACCTCGCTGGACTGAACTGCTCGTTTTAGCCTTTTTGACAGGGTAGCACTGTTGCTTTGGCTCACTTTGTCGCTGTCGCTATCCCATTCAGACCGGTTATTAAAGCTCTCTGCCAGCATTGAGCTGTGATGCTTCGTCTCTTGATCCTGTAAGCTGCCTTTCTCTTTTATTTTCTCCAAAGAGCCACTTCTCGCCGAAACACTGATATCAGGACTTTGCTCACAGCCTGCCCTGTTCTCCGAGCCGGACTGAGCATCTTGACTACTTGTGAGTGAAATGTACTTATCTACATTTTTGATCCTTTGCAAAGAGCTATAATACTCTTTCCATTCCTTGTCTAGTGAGTTCTTTTTATTGCTACCCGTTTTCTGGGAGTTTTCAGAGTCTGATCTGCTATGTGAGGACGACCTGCTGTTATACTGATGAGGGGATCTGGACCTAGACCTACTGTAACTTCTGCTCCTTGAACGGCTGAAGGACTTGCTTCTGGAGGACCGGCTGTGTGAACGTCCTGCATGTTTGCGTGCTTTGTCGCTTTGAGAGTCACCTGGCAGACCTTTGGGTGTAACGGAAGTCTGAGCTTTTTCTGTAATGCTATCAGCTGCTTGTCCAGTGGAAATGTTACTGGGAGCTACTTTAGCTTTAATCTCCTGAATATGGATGTAGGAGGGCTTCCAGGGCTTTTGACCAGGTTTCCAGCGTGAGGGTGGGGGACTGTCGCTCAGCGGGATCACAGGGACACTTTCAGGAGCCGGGACAGCGGGGAGTCTGGGGACAGGTGTGATTTTGCTGTCTGGAAGCTTCTCAGGCACATGGATCATGGTGTCAGGTTTGGGCTTGCTTGCTTTCCTCTTTCTAGGGGATCTGGATAAACTCCTCTTTCTGGAGGAAGACCTAGATCTATACCTGGATCTTGATCTTGACCTGGATCTAGACCGGGATCGAGAATAGGACTGAGATCTGGATCTAGACAAAGACCGACTTCTAGACCGAGAAAGGCTTCTAGATCTTGAATAAGACCTGGACCTCTCTCTTGATCTTGATTGGCTGGATGTGTAGGATCTAGAGTAGGACCGCGAGTCTCTGAAAGACAGTGAGGACCGCCGCCTCCTTCGAGTTGACGAATGATGGTGATCTGAAGAGGAGTGGGATGGAGAACGGGATCTTCTGGACTTTCTTCCTGAGGACAGTGACCTTTCACCCTCTGACAGGTAAGCCTCTTGAGGTTTGCTCTTGGAACTCTTCTTCTTGCTGTGTTTGCGTTTTTTGGCTTTCTTCTTGCGTTTGGCTTTCTTCTTCTCTTTCTTCTGTTGGCAGCGCTGGCTGGACCTCTCTGAGCTGCGGTCTGAGGAGTGTTCTGCAGACCGGGACCATGCGGAGTCGCTTCTGTCATCCCATCTGCTTGAGGAATGGTCATTCAATCTGTTAAGTCAAAAGATGCATGAAGCAGGAAAAAACTAAGAGCAAATCTGATATTCTAAGTCACAAAGTAAAATATAAAGACAAACTTGTCTCCTTTGCTCCATCTCTCGATGCTCGGTGGATGATAAACTTTGGTTCTTTTCATCTCTTCTTTCCAGTGTGGTGGAGTTTCACTGCTACCACGCTCTTCCAGAGATGCAGAGCGTGATTTAGACCTTGTGGGGGTGTGATATCTCTGTGAAAAAGTACATTCATGACTCAAAACTCTTCAGAGAGTTTGCTGAGGTTTAAAGATTCTTTGCCTTAAGTAACTTATGAGATTTTCATAACAGTGCATATAAGTGGCAAAACATTATGGAGGCAGAGATGAGCATGAAGAAAACAACAAATAAGTTGTTTCTTGTCATTAAAATAGATGTTGGTCAATTCTGTACAGCAGTGGTGTCTACTATTTATGTTTATGACCTCTTAAAAAAGGAAGCTTTGTCTACTTGTGTCCCTCGACTTGTCTAATTATACGTCTACTGTTTGCGACCAGTTCAGCCAATGTTTGAATAATTATGAGAGTCCTTAAGTAAAATGATCTTGTAATGATCAATTTTGTTGATATGTTATGTTTTTTTTTCTTCTTTCCTCTGTTGTGAATCTTCTTGTGGCTCCTCAGAGTTATTTTGTGACCCCTCGTTGGGGTCCTGACCCTTGAATTGGGAACCACTGCTTTACAGTATTCACACATCATGTAAAAACCAAGTAGAGTTCTAGTTAATAGAATAGAAATGACACTGTCCACTTGCAAATCTTGGTTGATCAGGTAGAATTACAAGCAAACTACAACAATTAATACTTAAATACCAAATCTGAGAAATCTCTGCTTAGTTGAGGTGAACATACCATTGTTCCTCTGCCTTTAATCTTCCGTCCAGACTTAGACACTGCTGGTTTCTGGTCAGTTGAAAGAGACGTTTCTTCTTTCTCAATTCTGTAAAGATCAAAGTAAACACTCATAACTTAAGTTTACTGTTTAATGTGTGAACTAGAATATATTCAAAAAAACAACATAAATGACACCAAAGAACTAACATCTCTGTTTTATCTTCCTGTGATGGCATGTCCCGTCGCAGCAGGAAACGGTTCTCTGGCACCGGCGGGATTTCCTCTGGTCGGACGACAGGTTTTTCTCTCTTGCCACTCTGCTCCTTCTCTCCCTCCACTTCATTCTCCCCCTCCAGCATCTCTTTTTCTACAGGACTGTGAGAGCTTCAACGACAAAATGCAAAACAATATTTTGTTATGCAAAGAACCAACCCGTCTCTTGGCTCTTGAAGCTGACTGTGAATCATGTCAGTACTTTTGTAAAGTTATGATCATGAACAGATAGAGGAAGATAAAAAAATGACCTTTGCTTGGAGGGCGTATTGTTCTTCTCCTTTTTTGATTCCCTCCTTTTCTTTTTTGACCGTTTACTCTTTACATGTCTCTTGTGCTTGTGATGTTTTTGCTTTTCATCCGATTCACTTTCAGATTCCACTGAAGAGGAGAACTGAGAGGACGACTCATGGGAATTGAGGGACGAGTCAGCTGAATGGGAGGTTCGTTTCCTCTTGCCTTCAAGTACTGAAACAGGAAATATAACGTCGGGTGTCATTTAATTAAAAATGATGCTCGCTTTTAAGAATACGACACTGATATGTTCAGAAAGAAGGAAAGTTCAAATGCCATGAGTCATTCTCAGGGTGGTGTAACACTACAACAACAAAAGCTTTGTTTGATTCTTCCCAGTATGTTGGAGGCACTGAGAGCAAGCCTGGCAGAGTCAGGTGGGCAGATGCCAACTGAAGTCCACAGAGATCACCTCGCTGATCCTCATTAAACACAAGATCGGGTTACACGCCCCGTACGAATGCCAGTGGGGGAAAACTCTGGCATCAAAATGCCAACCTCTTACAGAATGAGAGCAAAATATGACCCAGTTACATTCGCAGGCAGGCAGCACACGTTATTCCCCACAGGAGACAAAAACAAAGAGAGAATACAAATGGCATAGGATCACTTAAAAACAGTTGTCATACACAACAGATAATAAACTCTCACTACACTGGCCACGTGGCGATAGGATTTCATACAGCAGTAAGTCTGGCGATTCTATATTTTTCTTATTGTGAACAAATTCCTTTGAAAAGACCAAAACTAACAAAGCTTCTAACAGCTTGTGCATCCAAAGCTTTGTGTAGCTTATTCCTCTGCGGTATAAAACTCAATTGTTGTCCAAAAATATTAAAAACACATAAAAGACAAACTCTGTTTACATCAGCAGCTGAAAATAGTCTCCAACAGATGCACTGTGTACTCTTGTTTAAGTAGCATTTGTTAAATACTGCAGTGCCCAGCTGTTTTTAAGAATTAAACAGAAGTTATAAAGCCTTTCGTAAAAATGAAACATGTTAAGTCTTCAGCAGGAACAGATGATCTCGGGGCTGAGTGCCACAGGCGGGGTAGAGAAGTCTGCTTCTGGCCTTTTCATGAGATTTGTTGACATATATATCTGTAACATTCAAGGAAAAGTAGATCTATCACTGAACCTACCATCATTTGCAGACTTGGTGATAAGTTGCCCGCAGTCCATCACTCTCACATCAGCGTAGGGCCTGCTGGCTGAGTCAGTCTTCAGCCCCTCGATCTTCTTTATCACTTCAAAGCCGGAGATGACGACACCAAAGACGACGTGGACACTGCACAGACACAGAAAAGATTGATGTCTGTTACAACTACAGAGCAACTTGATTTTTATCGGATTTCTTCATAGACTCTTCAAAGGGCCTGACAACATATTTTACTCAGTCAGCTTCTTACTCTCTAGCTTTCTGCCAGAGTTAGAACAGTATGGGTTAAACTCATGTGAGAGATTTCTATATTAGCTTTTTTCCCCTCTGTAGTCGTCTCACTGGTTTGAGGTGGGCCGGGCTCAGTTGGAAAAAAAGGTGATGCCACGTACTCCTGTGCACCAATCAAGCTTGATCAATATTTCAATACAAATCTGATAACTGTTGGTTGGTTGTTTGCTCACACCACACCCATACAGTCATGATGAAGCAGACTAGCTGTTACACTCCAACTAAAGATATTTCTTATATAACCGTGACTATTTGACTAAGATTTCCGGTGTGTTAAGAGCTCTGACTGAAGTCAGAAATGAATGTTCTGTAACTGTGAAGATCGTTTTAATGCTTTCTGAAATGAGATTTTACCCGTCAAGGTGAGGGGCCATCTTGGTTGTGCTGTTTGTGGAAAATCCAGCAAAGAAGCCGGGGAGGGTCGACCAATGGCAGTGGAGGGGTCATGAGAAAAGGAGAAAAAGGAGGAGAAGAATGAGAATAAACAAGTAACTTCAACAAAGTGTGGGTGCTACTGTACCATGGGGGGAAAAAACAACAAAAAAAGTGCATAATTTGAAAGACCACCATTTGTTTTTAATGATATCTGATTGCAAATCAATTTAGATTGAATTTTGGCTGTTGCATTAAAACCAACCACAAACACTCAAAAGTCAACAGTGTTGGTGATCAGTTTGGATCATACAAAGAAACACAGGCTGTATACATTTCCTCCTTTATGTTTCAAGAGTTTTTATCCATGTAGGACGTTGCTACCTTATGGTGACAACCTGTTTTAGAGATAAAGGAAGTGTTCAGAGCCAAATAACCTCAAGTAAATGTTTAAATAAGTAAATATTGATCAGACATATCCAAAATAAGCTCTGCAAAATACTTGCAAATACAAACTACTGAAAATAAATAAAGTCAGGAGAAGAGAGAGAGAGAAACACAGCCTTGGAGACACATTACCTTGGAAGAGCAGGATGCTAGAGTTTCTGTAAATTTTACACAAAAACGGCAAGAGAAAAAATGTAACACATTTGTAGGTAAAAAAGAATGAATCCATGTTTCTCTGCACTTTGAAATCTAACTGCACACAGAGAGGGGATTGTTGATGTTCACATTGACAAATTCTACTCAACAAAGAAAGGGACAGAAAGCATAAAACATTGAAAAAAAAAAGCAAAAAAATAATAATACAAGTGACCTGCCAGTTAAATGGTATAGTTATTAAAAAGGTGCAGACTGATTTGATTTACTTATTGTTACTCACATGAAAAACTGTGAGCCGTTCGTGTCCTTCCCACGATTGGCCATTGACAACAGGAAGGCTCTGTCATGTTTGAGAGTGAAGTTCTCGTCTGTTGGGGGCAGAGAAAGAGGGAGCGAAGTCTCAGTGTGCGTCCTCTGATATGCAATAACGGAAATATTCAGGGAAGGACAGGACAAAAAGGGAGAACAGTTTTAATCCATGAAGCCTAATCATTGCCTCACCAACCAGTCCTTCTGTAAAAGCACTATTTTGTTTGTCACTTCTAGTCCTTGTCTATTATTTTATATGATAACTAAAAATCTTATATATTTTACAGTAGTCTGACAATGTTCCAAAGAATAACATATTGATTTCCATTCAGTTTAACTTGCTTCAGATAGATGATCCATGCATTGCCTCATCTTTCTTCTTATCAGGGTCACATTATCATTAACATATTAACACTTCTGAGCTGGGAATCATTTAGAAAATTCCCCATGATGTTGGATCGAACAGATTTTAGAGACAGCCAATGTTCACGCTGTCAAATAACTAACAGGCAGAGAAGACAATGAAGAAAATAACGTAACGGTTGTCAAAACAAAAGACAACGCACAATGAAAGGGTGATAAGATGCTCACTATGATGAATCATTTATCTAAAGCAAGTTACAAGCTTCCGAACATAAACAAAATATGAAATCCTTTGGAAAATTGGTCCACAGTGATAGAGTATAAGATAAAATATTAAATTTCTACTCTAATTTTCCTACAAATATAAAGACAAAAAAACAGATTAGAGTACATCTGAGTAGTTAATCAACTACATATAAAATAAAGCCATGCTCAAGTGATTTCATTTAAGCACTAAAGCCATGAATATCATCAAGCTATTTGCATATGAAAGTTTCCAATTGGAAAATGCGTCCCAATCTATTTGATCTAAATATGCTATATCCAAGTTGCAAGACTACATATCTTACTTGTAATACTCTACCACTCTTCCTATTAAGCAGAGAAACCTGCAGTCTGCATCTGACTATATCTCATGGCAGCGGTGTGGCTATAAATACCCCATATGTAACATAAAATGTAATTTGAGCAGCGGAGGCTTTGGAGGGTGGCTGTCTGAATCGAAAATCCTTCAGTACAAACTTGCACCTGCACCGTTGCAAACATTTGCACTGGTTTAACTGAGAGAGAGGAAGGTGGTGGGGACAATGTTGACATGGTGTTACTGAGCTGTGTACATCTCTTACCTTCTCATTTTGCAAAAGACCACTCTATAAATAAAAGAATATGTTGAAAATTTTAGGCAGGAAGATTGTAGCTTTCAATAAAGAGAATGCCTACTCTCCATGCTGATTTGATAAAGCCCACTATGTTACAAAATAGAAGACAGCACTATACAATGGAAAAATGAAGGTCAACAGTCATACATAGGAAAACCCGTTATTAACACAATAGGCACATGCAACATTATGTTCATGCAAAAGCAGCTAAGTCATTTTTAAGTAAATATTTAATGACTGCTTATTAGATAATTTGATTTTCCCATTACCTTCAAAGTAGCCACCATATATGGACTCTCCTCCTCTTCCATTTCCTGCAGGGGATAACATTAAATCATTAAGACTAATCATCCTTCCATTAAAAGAAGCACACTATACATGTGTACGCATTATAGAAAGGACTAATTTTTAGAGAGGCTTCCACATTCAGGAAACAGTATGTTCATTATGAAACACCCACAACAAAGTCAATGATGCTATTAACTTAGTAAAAGTGCCAATATACTGTATATTGGCACTTTTACTGTATATTACTGCATATAGTGCCAATATAGGAAAAAGTGGCACCTTTAATAGTATCATTTTTTGATAAGGCTGCCACATTCGGGAAACAGTACGGTCAGTATGAAACAAAGTCAATGATGCTATTAGTCTAGTAAAATTGCCAATATACTGTATATTGGTGCTTTTACTAGGTTAATAGAGTTTTTGTTATAATAAGTTGTTAGCTGTGACACCATGCAAAGCATCACCATTAATGAAATACATTTTCTACCCAAGAGAGCATTTGATTCTTCCTTAAACAAACCAAATCAGAAAGAGCAAAGCAGTTATTTGCTCTGTTGCGTTTCCATTGGTTTTTATGTTAAAAGAAAAAAAAAAATGGAGCCAGCAAACAAGAAAGGTGGAATAGCGTGCACACGGGTTGACTAACTTCATTCAGTCAATTTGATTAAACACACACTTTCGAGGCTATACTTTAGATGTAATTACCTTCGGTGAAGTCGCCTCCCTGGACCATAAAGTTCTTTACAACTCTGTGAAATGTGGAGCCTTTGTAGCAGAGCTTTTTCCCTGTGATTTTGCCAGTTCCCTTTTCACCTGCAATTAGATACATGTTAACTGAGCTCTTGTCAAATATAAAACATTCAACAGCTGCTACTGTGTGAAATGCTTTGAGGTGTTAAATGTTAGTCTTGGACATTGCCACATGAGGTTTATTAAACAAGGGAATGAACAGTTGGAAATTGATGCCTTTGTTCAGGCATCCTGCTGTTAATACGCATGTGCAGCACAGCAGAATTCATTAAGAAATCTTCCACTGGAGTGACACTGGCAGGGGACAGAATATTGGCCCAAAGCTATTGCCCCCTGGGATTTCTCTTCCCCCGAGGGTGAAAGGAGACGTGAAGGCAGAGATTTCATTAGATGTGTTGATGTGTTTAAGGCTGCTTGCAGTGGACAGAGAGCTGGCTGTTCAAATGGGCAGCTTAGGTTGCTAATCTTCTAGTATTTTGCTTCACTGGCCTCAGCATTGTTCCAAGGGTTTGGTTTCTAATGGTGTGAGCTGATCCCCAGCTAAAAGGACACATTAGACACTTTGAGAAAGCCACAGCAAACTGAACGACCGAACGGTGTATATTACTGTGTTATGTTGTGTCTGTACATCCAGGAAAACGAACAGACGAATCAGCCATCTCCCATGTCTGCCCTTGCCAGCATCACATTCCTGTCGGCCAGGTGGGGTGAAAAATGAGAGGGAGGATCGATCTGCAGTCTGTTCGCAGATTTATGGCTATCTCTAGGCAGACCACCACTACCACAGTACACTCTGTTCTACACAGTGGGATGAAATATCTAGGGGAACAGACCACGACCCGTCCACTCCATCTGTCACTAGACAATTTACACTACAGCCATAGCTCCTTTCCTCAAGATATCAAATGATCAGAGAGTGGTGTGGAGCATGATACTGTGGCTCTTATTTTCAAATCCATATCTCATATCTGTATTTATTTACCTACTCATCGTGATTATATATGGTAGAGACAACAAGGAACAGAGCAGATTTAAAACCAGAAAATGATTGCTGTGCAGATTGCTGGCTACTCGAGCCACCAGTAAATCCCCAGTGTCTCTGCTAATATTGGAGAAATCCATAACACAGCACAACTGTTTTCAAATAGTCAAAATGAGGAGTATAATGCAATGTTTTACAGTTGTCACTTGTACTTCCGAGAGAGGAAACAGACCAGTTTCTTCTTCTTCAAGTTTCATGTCATGCTCACAAACAAGTTTAAAAATGTTTAGTGCAGTAAAAAGCTGGACATGGAGTTGAGACATGACTGTACAATACTCACCAGTGCACAAACAGAGAAAGTTTTTGCTTGTCTTGGGACAAATATCCGAAAAAAGTTGAAAGACAATACGCCCAACTATAAAAACACACAAGAGAAAGTTTATGAATGATACAAGGCATCATCAATATAAAGTTGGTGTTACAAGGACACAATTAAGAGTTACACGTAGCCCAAATGTTACTACGCTGCACATTTTCTGTGCTGTTTTCAAAACAACTGTTGTTCCTGGTTGAAAAGTACATAATTATAATATCTTCTCAGGGTTGATTTCAAACCAACCATTCAGTACCGACAAGGTTACAAAACCAGTCTACCAAGCCAACGCAACACGGTGTGTTCCACTTTCATTTTCTACAACCAAACAAATGATCAATCAAAAACTCCAAGGCTACAGAAACTACATACAATTTAAACATCTTTGTTGATTATGTTGGTTCAAAATAATGAGCTATGAGAGTGAGCCAGACTGTTTACATGTCTAACTAATTCTCAAACCTATAAACTGATTTTAAATTCTCTTACCTGGCTCCCTGTTGAGCTCCACATCAAAGTAACACTGAGGGCGGTCTTTCACCCCCATTGTGATCAAAGTCCAGGTGACCTAAAATGTAGAAAGAGTAGCAGGAAAAATAATAAGGCTCTCTTCTCTTTAAAAATAAATCAGTAAACAGCTCATTCAGGTTCTCTTAGTATCGGTCAGTTCAGCATATTAAGACGAGTGTGTTGGAAAACAATGTAGAGAAGCTAAAAGGCAGCGAGGGAGGATAGAAACAGAAAGGGGAGGAGAGAGGACGATGGGAGGGGAGCGAGCCAGAAGTCTATGGGGAAATGAACTGGCTATGCAAATCCAAGCAGAGCACAGCTTCCTGACTGTACAATCTTAACTCTGTCTCCACTGTCCACTTGTATCATCAACGTGCGACAGCTCACACGCTGAAATGTCAGAGCCCGATCAACAACAAATATTTATCAAGGTGTGTCGCCAGCCTACTGGTTTGAACATGTTTGATACCGATTATGTGAGCAAGAAGCCACAACAATGCAAGCAAACACCAGCGATGGCACCACGTTTACCCTTGATTCGAATGATCCAACACCCTGCCTCCAGTCCTCACCTACTGTTGCACAAAAAAAGTCAAGAAACTTGCCTTAATTATAACTACAAAGCAATATTTGGTCAGTCAGCGGCTTGTGTGCGCAAGATACATATTAGACTAACACATCTGCCTTAATGGATTAATTGTTGTGCCAGGAAAGAAAGCATAAAAAACCACAAGAGAGCAGAGCGCTTAATAATCTGAAGTGTGTGGACTAGTGTCTGTATTACTCTGATAGCTTTAGAGTGAAGCTGGCCATGAAAACATTTATCGAGCTATTGCATGCAACATTAAAGAGCAAGCACTGAAGTACACACAATCATTTTAGGTAATGCATGTATGTATATTATTTCCCTGCTACTGATAACAAGTGCCAGTTCTATTAATCTATACTACACCAACCTACAGGCCCCCTGCTGTGATTTCACCTACCACTGCCCAACTCATATACAGATACACATTGTGTTCACAGCCACTTTACAAACAATGCCTGTGCTTTATATACCGGGAATGGCATTGCCACACTGTAAAACTTCCGTGCTATATATAGACAGCAGTAAATGTCAGCTGTACAGAGCATTTACAAGCCTGTTGGATAAATCAGAGTAATGTGAGCTACATGTCCTGCAAACCACAGTGGCGAATGAGTCTCATCAATATATAGATGTAATGGACCACACATAAGAGTCAATCAAAACAAAGAACTGCTAATCATTAACCACTCCAATGACCAGTTGTGTAACGTTAGCCAACTATCAGCGCTGTAACTTTACATGTTTCAGTCTTGGCAATGTCGGTTTAGCCAGGCACAAAACAACAAGTTCAAGCAGAGCAACAACAGATCATCACATACTAATGGGCTAGCTGCGATGCTAACAACAGCTACGCTCGCCGAACGGTTGAGCTAGTGAACGGCTAGCTTACGTTAGCTCTCCCAGTCACCGTTATCAGATATCACATTTAAAGTGACCGTAAAAATCAGATTACAGTTTATTCAAAGACGCAAATGTCATCGTGTTTACTCACCTCTGTGCAGTAGCTAGCCAGGCAATTAGCATTAGCTAGTCACTGACGGTCGCTAACTTGACTGGGGATGGTGCGCTGAAATATTCCGAGCAGGGTTTGTTTTTTTTTTGTCCCTCCCGAGCACCCGTAGCAGATTTGTTGTGGTTTTATTGTATCAGGAAGAAGATTTCAACTTAGCTCGTCGGCTAATTTCAATGTAACTTCTCACGTATACGTTGTAACAGGTCATTCAGGTCTTCTGTTTCAGCCGCTGGTTGTAAAAACTAGACGATTGCACTTGTAACGATCGCCCTAGCTACCTGCTGGTGGTGTATTTCTTTGATATGATGCTGTAGTCAGCTAACCTACAGCAGCTAAGTAACAAGGTGCAGCATGAAACCCATGATAATGAGGTAAGGAGTCAAGCATTATTACACTATATAAACATATATGGGACACTGACATATCGCTGTTTTCCAAGTGACGTTTAAGTGTGCACAATTTTAAATACGTAGTTACAAACATGCAGTCTGTGCACCTGCTAAACTAATGCGGGCTGAGGTAAGACAACAGCCCTGCAACAAAGTCTACCCTTCATGTTCAAAAACACCTTTAGGTTTGAGATATTTGATACTGTTTATGGTGCTACTGGCTTGTATTACATTAATAGGTGTTTCTAATATTTAGGCAACCCACATCCATACAAATGGGTTGGATAATATCTAACAAACCACAGTAACTCAATACAAAACAACCCTAAAATTATTGTTTTTGTTTTTGTTGACACTGTCAGAGAGGTTTTAATGTAACTATTAAGTTTACTATTGAGGTTGTAGTTTGCAGGTGTTTCTAATATTATGGCCACCCTATTTTCAGACACGAGAGGGCCATAGTATTAGAAACACCTCTCAATATAATGCAGTCCGGTTTAACACTGTTTCAAACTACAACCTCAATAGTAAACACGATAGTTAAATTAAAACTCTGTCAACAAAAACTGATACATTCTGAGCTTTGTAAAAAGAGTATTTATAGTAGAATTGTTGTATCGGATCACATTGTACAAGTATACCTATATAATAGTAATAAATTGCAAATTCTTCTTCTTATTATTATTATTCTTACTTACTTACTGGCTGTGTATGTTACAAATGCATTGAATTGAGCTGAAAATAGTCAATAGACTTACTGTATCAATAATCTCCAACTAATTATAATTGACTTTATTCACAGCAGCCATTTTGACATGATAATAGTAGGTAAACACAGGTGTTACCAATGATACTAATTAAGGCTCTGTTCCATTCAGGTCAAACAGAGTCAGGGTGCTGCTGTGGTGCATGTTGGCTCACTGGAAAGCCTCTGCTGCACTAAATAGAACAGAACCTTAATTAGTATCATTGGAAACACCTGTGTTGACCCGACTATTTCATGCCAAAATGGCTGCTGTGAAAAAGGTGTATTACTAAGCAAAAAGTTGAGTAAACATCTGTTACTTGGCTTTGTTATTTGTGTTAGCAGACAGATTCTCTTTGAGGTATGCACTGTTGATCAAACAAAACAAGACATTTAAAAGATGTTAGTTTGGGCTGTTAGGGACTTGTGATTTATGTACCAATATTTAATCGATTATTTGAGAAAAAAATGTAGCTGCAGCTCCAACATAGTAATACTGATGATCTGATCTTCCTCTTGACCTCCTGTAGGCTGTGTGTTCTTCATGGGCCCAGTAGATCATGTCTCTGATCCTGTTCGCCTTTGTGGTTCGGGTCAGGGATGGACTCCCCCTGTCAGCCTCCACAGACTTTGAACACAACCGAGAGCTTCAGGAGAGGAAGCAGCAGCTCAGGACCGTCAGTAAGGCACTGGCCCGTTTCCCTGACAGAGGGACCGTCAAGGGCCAGGAGCTCAACATATAGTAAGGATTCAGGGACCAAAGCAGACTGTCTCAGTTGTGCTCTCTGTAACTGCAAAAAAGATTGTTGTCCATTTGATCAGAGGGGCATCAGTGTCACACTGCGTCAGGCTGTTTGTTTACTAAACACCTTTTCTCCTCTCACCTGTTCAGCTTCGTCTCGTCAGAGGGTGTATCCTACATGACCGTGTGCCACTGCAGCCTCCCTGTTGCTAAGGCCTTCTGCTTCCTGGAAGATTTGCGATGGGAGTTCACAGCATGCTTCAATAGCACTGTTGTTGCCTTGGCAAACAGGCCATATCCATTTTTGGAATTTGGTGAGTAGGAAGAGAAATATTGTCGTCTAGATGTGCTGTTGTTTTTTTAAAATATACAATGTGTTAAATGACAAATAAAGCTTCTGTCTTTGACGCTTTAAACTAAATATAAATACACTGATTTATCCTAATGTTGCCCTCGCTGCCAATTGACAGACAGCACCATTCAGAAGCTGAAGCAGCAGTACAACCAGAGCGGTGGTCCGGCCCTGGAGGTGACACTGGCGGAGGTCCAGGAGGATCTGAGGATTCATCCACCACAAGTAATTGACTTGGAGGAAGTGGAGCTCACCAATGGCATTGCAAATGGGCACATGGAGCAAGGTCCTGGATCTGGTAAGATAGATGGATAGATCATTTATTGTCATCCATTAGAGGAACACAATACAGTCACAACACTGTGAGTCCATTAGAGTGTAATAGCTGTCGTTCAGCAGTAATGGCAGAGGGCACAAAGCTCTTAACTGTAACATGCAATTATATACATCAGAGATCTGTATCTGCAGTCGGATGCGAGTAGAGTAAAACATGAGTACAGGGGGTGACTGGGGTCGAGTGCTTTGCATGTGATGGCAATGACAGTGAGGTGTGGGAGGTTGGGAGTCAGGAGACCAGTGATTTTCACAGACTTTGTGTGTCATTTGAGGAGTTTGTTCCTGTTGGTGACACTGAGTATGGTGAAGTAGCATGTTGAACAGTAGAAGAAGGTTCTATGATGCTCCTGTACAGACTGACCGAGAGAGCCTCCTTTGGCGGTGTTTGTGGATAATCGGTAGTGTGATCATCAAAGCTATTGCCAAGGGTGATTCCAAGGTACTCCACCGTCTCAACTGGCTCACTGTTGATGCAGATGTGGCAGTGAGGGGTACTGGGTTTATTGCAGGTTTCAGTGAGGAGTTCCTTACTCTTGGTGACATTCAGGGGTAGGTGATTCTCTGTGCAGCACTGAATTAAGTAGATACAGCGCTGGTATGTATGATAAGTATGGCCATGCCAACTGAATGTCATTCTCAAAGTTATAGTTAAACTACTTTTACTTTCTTTTGTTTAACAGGTCAGAATGTAAGACTTGAACCAGTGACGGCACCAGGCATCCTCTCTCTGGTCCTAAATATCATGTGTGCATCTTTGAACATAATCCGTGGTGTTCACCTCATAGAGTACACATTCCAGGTATGTGCTAAAACCCTATCACAGATTCTTCCAGTGTCCAGCACGTTGATGCTTCATGATTTTTCTCCTTTTATATTCAATAAAAATATTGTTTATGACAAACATGGCCTTCTCACATGCATACTGAAGCCATTTGTTATGTGTAGTTTGGGTTTTATTCAGAAATAGTATGTATAAGCTAACATTAATTATAGATATGTTAAGCTGGCTGGACTGGCTGCCGTGCATTAGCATTTTGCTGTGAAAGCAGAGGTTTCATAATGATGAGGTCTGCAGAAAACTGTGAAAATGTGGCTCTTGTGAGAATAAGCTGTAATCTGAAATAAATGTTTGATGTTTTTTTAACTTTCCTTATATGCAGGATGATTATGAAGGAATATGGAATGTTGTGACATTTCTCCTGGCGTTTGTCTGCTGCGTGCTTCAGGTAAATTTCCATTTTCAGCACTGCAATCTTAAACCCAACCACGTCAAACTCTTTCTGATGCTCTCCCTTCCGTGCGAAATATGAACGACCTCTCCCTCTCGTGTTCACAGTGCCACCTCTACCTGTTCCACTCATCTCTGAAGAAACACAAGTCCTTCACTCTGCTGAGCGTGATCGTCCTATGCAACCTCTACCTGCTCGGCCTGAGGAACGTGTGGCAGCTGATTTTTCACATTTCAGTCGCCTCCCTCTCCACCCTCCTCATCCTCACCCGTAAACTCCAAGACAGAACCAATGACTGTGGGGTCTGAGGAGGAGAGGACACCTCTCACCGCTCCAGGTGAGAGTGACAGGCTCGATCCACACGAAGATGTCGTGTGGATTTTTAACAAAAAAAAAACATTCAGAAATTTTGTGTCATCATGGAAAATTATAACTACAAGCTTCTTGTACTCAGTATGTACTTGCACTTTGTCTATATTGTTTCCAAGACTGTAAAGGGTAAACAGTGAAATGCAGTTCTTTCTTCTGTAAACACTGTAAAAAAAAAATCAGAAAAGCTTAAAGGAGATCTCAGTTATCTCAGTCAGTGCCATCCTGTCCTACAAAGATTTTAAAGAAAATGATTTTTTTCAGTCAGAGTTGCTGACCAAAGTTTTTTCATATAGAAACAATCATTTATCACAACCCAAACTGTTGAAGTCGTCTGTGCTTGCTCAGTATTATTTCCGCTGCCACAGGCCACTGTTTATCTCTGCAGTTTACAATGCGAGGTGACAGTTTGTGACTGTGACAGACGTCAGATTTACTGTTTTACTTTTAACACAGGCACATGTGGCTGATTAGCAGACTAGGTCGTCCATCCCACGCCGGTAGCGGTGCGATACATAAGTTATGTAGTGTCGTTTGATTTAAGATGAATGACAGTCAAGTAAAGTGGACAATGCAGCTTTTTCTATTTGTTTTTGCTCATTAGGCTACAGTAAAAACCTAATGCAGAGGTGTAAATGTAAAGCTATGGTTTGTTTCACGCCTTACTATGTTTGTTTAATCGTTTTGACTTATTTACCGGCAAGTGCTCAGCTAGTCATCGCAAAGATTCAAATGTAAGGGCTCCGTTCTTTAACGACTTAATGGAAGTTACGTTCAATACTGAGCTACAGTTAGTCTTAAACTCATGTAAGGCATGATGTTGAGGCATATTATCTTACTAGTTTAAACACAGCTTGCGATCAAAGGAGAATCGTGTCACATCATCTCCAGATTAAACCCATTTTTGTACGATCAAGTTAAATTTAGATATTTTAGTTTCGTCTTTTTCTACTGAGCTCTTGTATTGTCAAAATGTAAACAGCAGGTAAGAGTGTGAAAGCACTGATTTTATTGGTAAAATAATTTGTTGGAAAAAAAATGGACTGCACTATTAGCTTTAGATTTTTTGTGTTGGTAAGGCAATTGTCTTTGAATGTGTTGCATATCGGGTTCAGCTAAAATGATATTTATATCCTGATTTATGTTTACTTTGCTGGTGTTTTCTTTGGGGTTTATAACGCCGCTCCTGTATGTAGTTCTCAGATTGTTAAAAACATAGAAATCATATGGTTATGATCTACAGTATATTTCAATATAGAACACATCACAGCAGTGCTGCTAAATAAATAGGCTAAGTCTCTTTTTAGTTTTTTGTGTATTTAGCTTCTTAGACATTCAGTTTTTAATAGCTAAACAGCTGCACTGACGTCTTTTAAGCGTGGGAAGTAAATTATTAGTTTATAGTGTTTGGCAAACAAGTAGCATTGAGGCATTTTCATCAAATGAATCCCTTTTTATTGAGAAATATAGAGGGGATTTATAAAGAAAACAACATCTCTTCTGACAATCCAGACGTCCTTCACTAAAATGTACAAATAGTTTGGAAAAGTAACTTTTAGCTTGTAGTTTACAAAGTTAACAGAGTGAGGATGTTTTCACTGGAAGCATTATATGTGGTGTAGCTGCAGATGAAACAGTTGGACCTCTTAGTAATACATTTTCAGTTTGTTCTAAAGTAGGTTGTGCTATTCAGATATTTTAGTAAATTGCTAGAAAATTAGACTGGCTTAGTGAACAGCCTTTTGATGCTGACAGTGGAGTACACTCTTGTCTAAATGAGGTTCACCTTGGACACGGTAAACGTAAATTTCCGAACATTTTGAATACGATAAATGAAGTGTCATTATTTGTCATCCTGCATGGTATTGTCTGTGCAGGACATCGGTGATGTTGTAATATTTTTGATACGAAAGAGGTTTTACTGACTCATCATTTCCACTGTAGACTACAAGTTGTTGACCAAATGAATTGTACAGTGTCACCACAGATGTTCTAAAGATGTAGAAACATAATGTGGAGGTTGTTTTAAGACTTGAAAGAAAAGTAAAGGAGAATTTTGTCGATTCTGAAGGTTTATAACATGCAGTGAAAATACACTGTACAACTGGAACATGTGGCAGCCTTTTCTTTATATATAAATATAGTTTATTTTTTATTTTCTTGGCATCTGAAGTCTTGAGTCTAATCTGAATACATTATTTGGTTTGAAAAATGACCTGAAGTATGTTTAATAAGATTTTCTTTATGTTGTTCATTACAAAATGCAGCAGGATGAAGGAATTTGTTTGTAATTAGACTCACATAAGGCTGCAACAAGTTTGTAATAATGGGAAGTAATGTACCAACTGCTAAACGCATTGATGATTACAGGGCTTTATTTTTTTCCGGCTGTGGTAAAACTGACATTTCATTAATAAATAGTCTTTTTTTCTATTTGTGTGTTTTCATTTGTGTGTCCAAGAAATCAGCATTACCTCCAGTGATATTTTATTACCTTAATTATGTGGCTATATAACTAATTCACAGTAAAAACTACAGTAAACTTCTAACATAAAATGTAACTTGTAACTTTCCCAATGTTACACCAGATGGAGCCCTTTCACAATATACTAATCTTCAGGACAGTAATGTTTGTCTGGTTAATCATATGCTATAGGTTGATTATATTTATCAGTGTAAATGTCTACAGGATGAAACAATTCTTACAGATGAAAGTGTCCTATAGCTTGACAGAGTAAAGTATACACGACTAATGTAGTGATTGTCACAAGCCTGACAGAAAAGATCACAAAAGGTGGAAATAAAATGCACAGGACACTAAATCGTTTTGTTAGCTCATTTCAGCAATTGTGGAAATTGTCCAGTTGCTCCCCCAGAACCGCTGACCCAGATTTACATAGGTCATATTAAAGTTTAAACAGCTGGAACGGTGACTTCAAGCAAAGATTAGACTCCTCATCCACATCTTGAATCGACTCTGAGGTTTGTTCATTCACATTCCAGACAAATATCTCAGTTATCAATTGACAAGTCGTGTAAAAGTTTTACTCAATAACGGATTGAACCTTGAGTAGTACTTTAGAGAAATAATAATTAAAGGTTTATCTCACAATAATGTTGCTGAATTACCTTCATATTGTCCACACATAGCACAGTAGGAGAAGGAAAATTGAATGAAAATTTTCTCCACAGGCACCGAAACGTGAATACATTTTCAAACGGCTGTTTTAAAAGGGTATGTGAAAAGAAAGTATACTTCACATGCCTCTCTTTCAGGTAAAGAAAAGACTTGCACCAAAGGTTGACTTGGGCTTTGAGTTAAAAGTTACAAAAAGAAGGCAACTTTTCACTTTCGGTGTGTCGTGTCTAATGTGGTCTGTTATGTGACAAAGCGGCTATACCCCCATGTTGGGTTCAGTTCATGTGTGTTTTTCAGCTCTTCAGGGGTTTTATTAAATATTTTTTTCTCTACTAACAGGTTATGCTCGAAGACACAAACTGGAAGAACTCTAATTTCATTCAAATAAAACTACAGTTCTTCTCTTTTATCCAGTTCTTTGGCAGGTGTCTAAATCATAACGTTAGCTCTGCATGGAGCTCAGCGATACGAATGTTATTCTATAGATAATCCAGTTTTAATCGTCACATCAATACACTGCTGTAGGTCTTATACTGATATTTCATGACCTTCGACCTAAGCCTACATCACTCGCTGCAGTTTCCAATATCGTCACAAATATGCTTCTGCTTAATTTCTGGAGGCGGCCATAAAACCCTCCCCTCCTCTCATAAACATCTGACTCATTGTCTCTGTGGCCACTTTTATGTTTTTCTTTTGGTCACTAGTTTATAGACATCGACGTAGTTGTGTCATTAGCTGTAAAGCATGTAGAGCGTTTGTCAGCATTTTCATGCATATTAAGGAAGGTTATTTGAAGTTGCAAATGGAACATGCTCTGTACAGCTCATAGTGGCATTATAAATCCACATTGCCATGGGTTCTGCTACAGTGCATCTAAATAAACCATCAGCTTCAGCGATCCTCATTTGTAAGGATTAACCTCTTTTTATCCTAATTGGCAGAAGCTCCTGCAGTTGAGAAGCTGCCCTCTATCCCTTAACAAATAGGCTTAACGGCATGGGTGGTCCGACTGAAATGTTTACGGCTCACATTTCTCTCTTCTCAGAAATGTCACCTGGTCCTACATGTTCAACTGTTGTTGTTTTTTTTTTTTTATAAATGTTTTCCTTATCAGCTCGGTGTAATAATAGAATACATAGCAAACGACTTCTGCAGATGATTTAATCCAGTGCTACCTTTTATAGTTCCATTTATATTTGTACAGGTGATCTATTCTAATGTTTCCATTAAATGTGATGGTTATTACACACACACAGACACTTGGCTATTTCCTGTCTCTGTGCTATTGTAACTGACTGACAGTTGCTGACAAGAATTCATTCTGCATCCACATCAGTCGGACATTTGGTAATAGCTGACCTGTAGCTATAGATCTGACAGTAGAGGCTAATATTGTAATAACATTTTACATAAAGAGGTCACCACCATCAGTGATTCCCAAATGTACCTCAGGTGGTTTCTCTTTTTTTATATCTACTTTTTTGATCCCTCAGGGGGAAATTCTTTTTGCACTCAAGTTATTTTACATGCATTTTACCTGAAAATACAACACACAAAGACCTCATAGACATGCAAGTGTGGAGAGATGGTGAAGTGGTGGGCAGCCACACAGAGCGGTGCCCTGGGAGCAGATAGGGTGTTCGGTACCTTGCTCAAGGACACCTGAGTAGTGGCACCTGGCAGTGCCCATACATACAAATACATATTTAATGTATTTTGAAGGAAATCTCAGAATTGCCTTTACACAGACTTTAAAGTAATGGAAGTAAACATAAAGGATTTGCAAATTATTGCATTTTGTTCTTATGTTTTACACAGAATCCCAGCTATTTTTTAAATCAGGGTTATATGTAATGTGACATATGATGAAGTCAGTGTTGGCTTCATAAAGGTCACAAACAGTCTCCTCCTGTGTGAAAGTCCTGTTTGACCCTAACTGCCTCCACATGCTCTTTAAACTACATCGCCTAACTTAAACAACACATCAGAACATTACATCGGATTAGAAATGAAGACCGAGGGGTACCGACAGCGTCATGGCACGCTCTGACAAAGGTTGGAGCTATACTGTGGCAGCAGCAAAAGCCCATCACAACAACATTATTCAGAAGGTCAAACCTCCTCTCTGATATTTTAATGTGATGGCAGGAAGTGTTTTGGAGTACTCTCCAAGACTGTATGAAATTACTTTGAGCCGTGGTAGATTTAATCAAGGTGAGTCACTCTGGCACCCACTCATCTATTTAATCTTTGTCTCAGGTTCAGTGCCCATGCCACATCCTGGCGGCCTACACTTTAGCGTTTCCCATTAACTTCAAACTCATCATTCATCGATCTTGCCCAGTGCCGTGAGTGTAGCTGTCTCTCCAATATCAAAAATATGATTAAATATGAAATTATTATTATCAGACAGTTCTCTCTCTGCTTCAAAAGCAGTGGGCACAGATTTATGAACCGGTATTAATAACTGATTTATCTCGGTGGTAAGACTTAAGTTATTTTTTGACCACTTTGTGGAAACTAAACACAATTTACAATTGACATGATTTGTATTTATATAGCAAACTTTGAGTGTTGCTGACACATCCAGCAGATATAGAGCAACGTTGACTTGAAGTCCATTCACTCTTTTAGATCTGTTTTTGACCATGCCAATAAAATCTAACTGTATTCTGAAGCCTTTAGCCAATCACCAACTTTGCCCATCTGCAGGAAAATTTAAACTCACTCTCCTTTTAGCCCTGTTTGTCTTTACACTTTCACTCCAACTACTGAAGGAAATATCTGACTCTTTAGCTCCACAATGTTCACCATCTATTCACTAATTGCCGTTTGGTGCTGGGCAGGTAGCTTAACAACACTCAGGAGAGCAGTGAGACTGAACCTATTAGCAACGAGGGATGTAAAACTAAAACAAAGAGCTAAAAGACACTAGCAAGCTAATAGTAACTGAGTTGGGTGATCATTTTCTGTAATATTCTTCTTACATAACCTGTAGTATATGCAGTAATTTAAACCACATTGATTAGGCCAATAGCAGGTTTCATTTTCTTTGAGTCATTTAATTATCATAAATATGAAATGAAATGAGTTTCCTGTTTCAAGGCATCAATCCAGAAACCTTTACAGTTCTGCATTCTTTAGATTCCCACTGTGTGCTTTCATGTAGCAGAAATAATGGCTAAGCTTTTACATTCATACCATGTTACCACTGTGATGTGCTGATTCCCAGTCTGGTATTCCAGACCTTAAGGCTATAGCCTACAGTATGTCCCTTATGCTTATTAGGATGTTCAACAATTCATAAACTCGCAGTCTTTGATGTTCCCTGCTCAGTGGCTTGACTGAACCAATGCATGAAACCAAAGAAAAATCAAATTATAAACTCGTGAGTCTCCTGCTTTCTTGTCTCAACAGTACAGTGTAGATGTACAAGTTGTTCCTGCTTACAAGTGGATTTGTGAGTGTAATTGATCCAAAGAGATACAATACCGTTGATAAATCAGATTTTAGACATGTCCAAAGGCCTGAGTTTCGGTAGCTGTTCTGGAGCTTTCATGACCAATACCTATCAGCGCACATTAGAGGGTTTGATTGTCAATGTAAAATTATATGTTTAATTTGATGTCCTCTTTTAGTTCTTGTGTCAAGGTTAGGTTCAAGTAGTGAACCCAGTTGCAGACAGTCCAACACTTATCCTCATCAGGGTCACGGTGGAGCTGGAGCCTATCCCAGCTGACTTTGGGCGAGAGGCGGGGTACACCATGGACAAGTCGCCAGCTTATCACAGGGCACATAGAGAGAAACAACCATTCACACTCACATTCACACCTACGGACAATTTAGAGTCACCAATTAATGTATTAGGTGCATGTCTTTGAACTGTGGGAGGAAGCCCCGGCCCAGGTTTGATCCAGGAACCTTCTTCCGTTATACTATATGATGTGCGATATCCATGTTATATTATTTGAATGAGTAGGATAACTTATAGCCTATCTAGTTATTAACAACATTTAACAAAAGCTTCAGAAGTTTTTGCACTACAGAGGCAGCAAACTTGAACGCAACTGTATGTAAAAGCAGCTCCACAGTCAACAACATTGAACTAATGCAGACAACTGCAGGAGATGAAGAGAGAGAGACAGCGTATGGACGACCCACGAACACTTCATCAAAGTTTTTATGCTAAAGGAGATGAGAAAGGAAGCACTGGGGCAGATTTCCTTAACATTTAGAGAATTTGAACAGCGCGTATCATCGCTGCTACGTAGATAGTTCCGAGTTATTTCATTCAGTTAGGAACCTTCCTCAGCAAAAACAGACAATTTGTTCGCACCCTGACACAAAGGAACACGGGAACTAAATACACAAGTGAAGGCGGGACAACAAGACACGCGTGAACAATGTCACCACAGCATCCATTTAGCTGTTCTGGAGCTTTTGGACATATTACATAATGAATGTGATTAGTATTCTTCTTCATAATATTTACAATTGTTGGTTTTAATTTTGATGATTTTGAATCTTTTCTTTAAATGTCCCAGATATTGGTGGTGTGGAAAACATACATACATTTTATATATGGAGATTATTGAAATTGTCATCCTTATATAAACCTTCTTTGATTTTGATTTGAGCACAGACCTTTTAGTTTATGTCCTGTTGAGCTGTGCTATTTCATTTACCTCTTCTGATGTTTTCAGTCAAACCTCAATATCAATTTTTTAAAGAAAATATTTCCATAATTCAATCGATTGATTGCTTTTGCTTTCATCTAAGCCCTCCCCGTTCTTATGTAATTCAGAGAACACAGAGATGGCCTGAAATTGAAATTGACTCTGCTATCAGTCCAACACTAACAGCTCCTTTGAGAGCTATCTACTGTATAAAACTGCAGCTCACGGATATTAGAGGCAATCAGATGAAAGGAATGTCAAGGTTATTTTCAGAAGTCTGTTCAACATCATTATTTTAGGACTCAAGCAGTTCACTGATATCAGTTGCATTAGCTATATTAATTATGAAAGATTAAATTACAATACTGTATATGGGCACTGCATACACAGCATTATGTAGTATCTGATCTGTTGTGTGTTGTATTTGTTGTTGCACATAGATATACATCCATTTTCCTTATCATGGTCACAAGGTCACAGCCTATCCACCCTGGACAAGTCGCCAGTTCGGCACAGGGCTGACACATAGAGACAAACAACCATTCACACACACATTCACACCTACAGGCAATTTAGAGTCACCAATTAACCTGCATGTCTTTGGACTGTGGTACGGTGATCCATACAGATTCGAACCAGGAACCTTCTTCTTGACAGTGCTAAGCACTGCACCATCGTTAGCGCATAGATATAATTTTTTAATGTTGTTTGTTTCAATTAAATATGGACTTTTTTGGAAACAGGGTTGTAGTTGGTTCACACACACTCAGCTCACCATTAACCTCATGCAAAAACTCTCTCAGCCAAACCAGCCCAGACGTAAACACAATACAATCCATTCACCCAGACGAGGCGGCATGCTTTAAAGACTATATGAGTCATATTTTTCCTAACTGAATTATGTATTTAAGTCGAAACTCAGATCAAGCATCCTGTCATTGTATAAATGTGTGGAACAATCTCCCAACTGTGTTTACACCCTGGTTAAACAGGAGCGTAGCTTTCTAACCGTTTCTTCTATAGTGTGCGTTGGCAATGACAGATCACCTTACATACTGAATGTAAGTGCATATGTTAGAAGAATGGCTTTCTAATAGACTGTGCTGTGTATTAATCATGACTGAGTGTACTTTAAAAATCAAGATGAAAGAGCAGCGTGACAACAATGCACTGTTAAGACCAAGGAAAGGAAAAAACATCTCTTTAAGGCTGAAAACAAAAGCATCATCAACATCTTATACATTTGTAATGGAAAACATGTTAGCAAACAGTGGTTTATACATCCAGCAAGCAGAGAGCTACATTAGCATTCATTTGAAGTTGTGTCTGTGCATGGCCACTGAATGAAGTCTTTTAGCTCTGTTTTGGTCTCCACCAACTCCTGGCTCGTTAGCTACTAAATGCTCCACCTTTTCAGTCTTTTGTTCAGCGCCGAGCAGGTAGTGTACAGTGGAAAGCTCAAAGCTCAGTGAAGAGCTCAAAGACGCTGAAAGGCTCCGTAGAGTTGAGGGGAACTGCAGGGTTGGTGATAATTATCTGTCTGTCTTTCACATCCAACCATCCATTTTTCATAACCGCTTAACCTTATCAGGTTCATGAGGGGCTGGAGTGGATCCCAGCTAGCATCGGACAAGAGGCGGGGTACACACTGGACAAGTTGCCAGTACATCACATGGCTGACATAGAGCCAAATTAACCTGCATGTCTTTGGATTGTGGGAGGAACCTGGGTTGAGAGAGCAAATATCTACATGCAATATATCTCCACTGAATATATTTGAGCTACTGCTCTGCTTTCAGTTATAACGCGTGGACACAAATCTTATATTTCTTATGTTAAATATGAAAGATAAGATCAGGATGTCACCCTCAACTTCCTAAACTTGTTTTTTAGTGAAGATGTTTTTCTCTATGTGTATAATATCTACATATGTATAATGCTATTCCATGCCATTTCACAATTGTTTTGTGTACTGTGTGTCCATAAACCATAAAGCTGAGCAGAATATCTTTTGGTTGGTTCTGGTGGGTCAGCCCGGGGCTACTTTATTCTTTTATATCAGTTGGTATTCGTTGATAATAGTGGTGGGCATGCTAATGGGTGAAATGTTCATGAAGTTCAAGGTAATACAGATTGTTTTAACATTCTCTGTCATATGCAAATGAAAAGATCAAAGCTGATCGAGACATCGTCCCTGAAAGTCTTTGTGTGGAAGAAGTCAAGCTTTTGTCATCATTCATTCATTCGTGTAGCTGCGGTAGCTGAATTACAACCAGGTGCTCGAGCAAAATCCTGACCTGAGAGGTCATAGAATCAATACAAAGACTTATTCCTGCAGCTCTGTCTCTGAAAAGTGGTCAGACCTCTGATGTTCATCAGCATGACTCCCGGACAGACATCAGATCAGATCATATTTGGCAGACGACTTCTCTTTGAATCAGCATTCAGGTCCTTCGGGGCTGGTGTGAGGACGGCAAAGGTAATCAAAGTAGCCTCTTAGCCGTTTGGACAGAGCTCACTTATTTGCTCAATCACTCGCCTTTCCAAACTTTGCTTTATTTGTCACATGAATATTTAACCGGTGTCATGAATATTGAACAATGCTTAAAGGCAAGACACCTGTCTCACATTTTGAGAGTCACCAAGAATCTGAAAATAACTTCATCTATCTTCTGTCTTGTCTGCATCCCACTGTCTGTTTTATGTATTCTGACAGCGAGAGCCTATAACAAAATCTCAGAAACATATATTTCAAAGCTATCTGACATATATATGCAGGCAGGGGAATAATCAAATGCATTATTTGATAGCAGACAAAGAATATTTGTATATATTTGACTGGTATACTTCAACACATGGGCCTTAGGGTTGGTGTTTTTAATCTATGTACATATATGTTTTTAATATTTCATTCAACAACCTTCAGCCCTGAAAATCCCTCTATTTACAATTATTACAATTCTCATGAATAGTTAATCATATTATATGCATGCTCATTTCACTTTGTGGATAGAGCTAATGAAACATTACACCCAAGAGCAGCTGATCTGAGACAGCAGGCATGGCAGGGCGTGTTTATTAATCTTTTTACGGCGCACAGCGTCTTGGCTTGGCTAAATTCGCTCCTCTTCATGGTGCTGAGCACAGCAAGAGGTCCGCCCCGCTCAAAGGCGAGCGAGTGAACTAATAAACCTGAGGGACAACATAGGGATTAACTCAAATAGCTGGAGTTTCATTACACCAAAGCAAACTCAGCGGGTCAGTCATACCTGTCAAATATTGTAACTGAAGTGCAACTGGCACAGGGAGGAACTGGAGTGAGAGTTGCTTTGATTTCTGACTGGTGGAAAATTCATACCCATTACCCAGTGGACCAAGAAGTACTGAGATCATTAAGTAAAAGTAGAAATACTGCAGTGTAAAATGCTAGTAGAACAAGTCCTGTTAAACTACTAATAATGGGTCATATTTTATAAAGTGATAAACTGAAGTTTTAGATGTCAAATATAATCTTCAACGTAGAAACTATAGGGGTCAACTGTACATTATACTCCTCTGAAATCTAGTATAAATTAGCATAAAAGTGTTAAAATACCTCCAAATTGTGCTCAAGAGCAGTACTAAAGTAAAGGTACTGTTAATTGCCACCATTTGTGTCACTTGGGTAACACTATTTATTGATGCCATGATTTGAAAATACTCTTTCAGGCAAAAGTCTTTCATTTTGCTTAAGTAGAGCAAGTAAAGCAGTAAAATGTATTTGTTAATATGCAGGACATGTTGTTAATTTGGACCATAAATTAGAGATATATTCACATATATAACTGAAGTTTGTCCTTTAGATTAAAATTCAACATTTTGCCTGTGTCTGATCTTATAACTGAATATTAGGCCAGTTTCACTGCTGTGTATTAAAAAACAAACCATCGACTGTGTTAGAAAAAAATTAATAACTTACATTGAGTTATTGTTTTGTGTTTGTCCTTGAAACCAGACATTGGAATTAATTTGGGAGTGATAAACGAGTCCAACCCTGTATTTTTAATTTTACATTTTAAATTGTGCCTTTAAATAATTGTAGCAATAATGTTTCAGTGGTGTTTAAAAGTTGGTGCTGCCACCTCGGGTGGTGCAAAAGTCAAACTACTTGTACTGTTTGTTTCAATTATAGCAACCATCATTTTTATGATTTTATTCATGTTTTAAGTAAACCTTATAGAAATGTAGTAGTAGTAAAAGGTACAATATGTCCCCGAAATGTAGTGGAGATCAAATATAAATATTAATTTACCTTGCATCATTGATTTCTGACTGAATTTATCTAAATTATATGAGCTGAAAGCCCTTAAAAAAGTATTTTTTAGGTTTTCTGACTGTTGTCTTTAAGGACATCGTGACCTGTAGCAGCACACGTGAAATAGTACAGTCATTAATACCTTTCCATGAGCTAGAGAGGATGTTTCCAACCTTTTTAGCTGTCTGTTACAAACACGTTGTTCCCTAAAGAACCCAATGTGCTGCTTTGTAATGATATTACACATTTGTATCAGCTGGAACATCAAACTGTGTGCTTGCATACTTAACACACCGAAATTTGATCAAGTCATCTTCTGTTTCTGAGCTAAACATAAAATGCGTGCAAGTTGTTGATGAAGGCATCAACTGTAAAATATGAATATTTAAATGAAGACCTGCATGCAGCTTGTTGAATGAGATTTTTTCACTGACAGGGATTAGCGTATTTGCATGAATAACTTGAGTCTGAAGCTTAGTGAGCATCCATGAAAGTGAAATATAAAAATGAATCACCTCTAGGCCATGCCCTTGTCAAGCAGAGAGCACTTACTGAAAATAATCTTCAATTAGGCAAAAAGATGTTACATGTGGCAATGAGTGAGAACATTACAATTAATCATGCAGAAAGTCTTTTTTATCCCGACTGAAGGTATAAACACTTATATAAACCAAAGTTTCACCTTCACAGAAAACCAATCTCCATCTTGTATATTGCTAAATAATTTATTTCATGAGTGGAACAATGTCAAAAGTCCTCATTGTTCAAATACAGTGTACAACACATTTAACAATGAAAATAATCATAGACAAAAAAACGATTATTGTGAAACAAAAATGTGGCCTTATGTGTACACAAATGTGAACGTAAGCTAATAAATACTTGCAGTACATTTGTAGCTTCACAATGGTATGCATTGCACCAGTGTTACACAGTATTGCAATAACAACAAACCAAAAGAACTCTTAAATATACACAACACAATATCCAGTTTGCAAATAAACAAATCTATATTACACATAGTCCAATACTGAATACTTACTATAAGTGCACAGAGTCATTATTGGTTCAATATCACTTTTCAATATTATCTCACTGAATACAAAACAGCCATGCCAGGTTACCAAAACACTAAATATCTATAGCAACAGCTGTGACTGGATTTGAAAACTGTGTTTGGTTCATCAGTATGTACAAATCCATTGACATTCACTATTATGAGAGGTACATTGGCAACTTCACACAATTACATTTATTGACAACGGAAGGCAGGCACCAATACGGGATAATAAGTCTTTAAGGGAATAGTTTGACATTTATAGATGATATCTGTATGCTAAACATGATGCTACAGTAGCTGTTAGCTTAGCATAGCACAAAGACTGGGGAGAAACAGTTAGCCAAAAAGTGCCAGCACCTCTAAAGCTCACTAAAATGTTAGATTTTATTTGATAAATCCGTAGAAAAAAGTGTAAAAATGACAATGAGGAGTTATGTACTGGATTATTTTTTTTGCACAGGAGCAGTTAGCATCCCGAAATCTTAGCTAGTTGCCTGTAAACCTCACAGTGATGACAACAAGAATCAGATATAACACGCTAATTAGTGAGACGCTGACAGGTGGATTTTGGTATTTTTTAGCAGAGCTGTTAGCAGCTTCCCCTAGCTTCCAGTCTTTATGCTAAGCTAAGCTAACCAGCTGCTGGAAGGGACAAATGTGAGTGGTATCAATGTTTCCAATTCCCAAGATGTAGTAGTATTCGTTTAAGCTTTTGTCACCAAAAACACTCCATATGAAGGCCTTTACTGTTCAACATTTCTCAGATTTTTTTGTTCTCTATGGTGGTCTGACCCTTTAAATCAGCGGCGGGTAAAGCTGGACCTTCTGGATGTTTCCTCTTGCATGAACATGCAAGTGACTTTCAAGTCTAGCGTTGTAAGCTGAAAAGTACAATGATAGGATCATTGTGACAGGGCCAGTCATCCTTGTCACCTTGTTTTGCTTTGCATACCGCCTCCAACTGACTTGTCACATTCAAACTCCTCCAGTGGAGAAGTTTAGACCTGACACGTCGACGGAGAATTCAGAGCGTAATATTTCAAAATGGAGGATTTAGGAGTTCAAGCTCCAGTCAGTCTACCAAAGCATCACAGCGGAAGCGTCTCTGTATACGTCTGACCCACAGAGTGCTACATAAACAAGCTTTTACGAGAGAATTTTGTGTTCTTGGCGAGGCTTTAAATCACACGTTGCAATAATGTGAACAAACAACAATTACAGTGATACATTACTGACATTGTAGCCACGATACAATCAGTATGGCACAACAATACATAGCAATTAATTTTCTTTACAATGTATACTTGCCTGTACAATGTTAAATGACTCCTTTCAAGTAAATGTAAACATTCAAGGACTGAATTGCTTAAAGGCATTTCCTCTCCAGAGTCGCTGTGCAGCATGACTGCCAGCGAAAAAAATTGATTCAAAGTGTCGCTTCAAAACACTGAAACCAGGCACACATCAGAGATTGGAGCAAAACTGCCTCAAGAGTGCCTCAAATAGTAAAAAAAAAAAAAAAAAAATTCAGGCTCAGAATTAAAGGAAAAAAGAGGGAAGGCTGTAAAAGGGAAGGCAAAGGGCAATCAGTCTCTCATGAGAGTGATAGTGCAGAGAAGGGCATTTGTACTCCAGACCCATCATCGTGAATCAGTATCACACTGGTCACCCAGTCTGAATCCGTGTGGCATTTATGGAAATAAAGTTTGCTGCTGGTTATCAGCCCGTTTTTCTTTTTCTGTTCCTACACAGTGAGGAAAACAAAATGTTGTAATTTTTTTCTGCCTTGAAACACATTTTCCATCACCACTCACATCCAGCACTCAAAAAAAAAACTTCCATAATGCATTTCTGATACATTTATTTGCCTGTGATGGAACTTCACACGCTGTAACAATATAAATAATGGGATTTCCTGTTAAAAAAAAACAGCTCATTTCCTTCTGTTGGCTGTGTTTTTGCACCAGCCTCGTTCATTTGGAGCTACAGGAATCCACTAAGTGATTTTTAATCAGCACATAATTAGATCAGATTGCGGGTCTGCTGCTGCAGTTCACATTTGGATCCCTCACCTAACCCCATTAATATGTGACACTCTGCATTACCGGGTGTCTGAGCACACAGAGAACTTAATAACAATTGACCAAATGATCAATAATGACATAACCCACAAATTCACCTGTACAAGTGCACTGAATCATGAAAGACAAAAAAAATGAATGGTTCCCATTCAAATGTGCAAAAGCTGTGCTTGTGAAGCAAAGCGCTTGTGTCTTTGTCACTTAAACCTACTTTTAAAAAAACAAAACAAGCTGCTTACAGTAGAAGCTGATTACAGTCACACTATGTTCTCTCATCACTTTCCTTTGCCCGCATCACACTAATGCAGAGAGTGAATTTTTTTATCCTCGAGCTCACATACACTGTGATTTTCCCGCCTAATGTTTGGCATGAGAGTGTTTTGTACAGCGTGTACGTCTGTACCACAGTTTGCGTGAGTCATATGCTAGACAGGTCGTCGTGACAGGAGGACGAGCCGCGGCGTGTTTTCGGGCTGCATCGAGTCAACATGGTGATCTGAGTGCTGAAGTTGTTGCTGCTGCCAATAGACGGATGTTGGTATTTGGTGTCAGAGCCCATGTATCTCTGCAGGTGCCACCTCCGCCACTTTCTCTTGATCTCTCCTTGAACCTACAATGGGTTAGAGCAATAACTCTCTCATACAGCCTGCTGTAAAATGAAAATACATGGCAAACTGAATAAAATCAATAAATCATTTCACCATATATTCTCATTTTACTGTATGCTGTGGCATCCCTTAAAACAGGGGTGGGGAACCTGTTCCACAAAGGGCCGGTGTGGCTGCAGGTTTTTGTTCCAACCAACCAAGAGCACACAGTTTGACCAATCAACTCTCTGAAGACTGAGATCGGTTGATTAAATGAGTCAAGTCTGGTGTGCTGCTGCTTGGTTGGAAAGAAAACCTGCAGCCACACCGGCTCTTTGTGGAACAGGTTCCCCACCCCTGCCTTAAAACATAAACTGAAAATACAATTTGCATGCGAGATGAACTGGTGGGGGCTTTAATGCAATATTAAATCAGGAGCTGTATACTGCTTTAAACTCCCTCACTGTGTTACCTTAGCAACACTGCCCCAATAACCCATAACTATGCCCCTCACATATCATAATATGTCCAACATGAAGAAAAGCTAAACCACAAGTTAAAAAGTTCCAGGATTTTTTGTTCCATATTGCTGACCCGCATGTTGGAACTATATACAAACATACAGGCTCTGTCATTATTCCAAGATTTGTACTTTTCTTTGATACTCATACCTCAAACTACATTTCTGTACTCCAGCAATGGTGAACTGTCATCGTGGGAACTTAACCCATATATCTGTGATTCTTCAGTAGCCCCTCCATGTGGGTTATGAGAAACTTTCTCAAGCCCTTGCTGTTACTTAACTGTTACGGTAGCATTTTGTACCTGTGGAATACGTTGTACCATAATTACTTAAGAGGTAATAGGTCTGTAACAGGCACTCCTCCACAGTTCAACAGCACCAGGATGATGACCATATAACTAATAGGTGTCAGACTAATAAAATGGTAACTTAGTGTACTTTTGACACTGTAACTACTGTTTTATAGGCAGAGGTGATGAAGAGGCAGGCATTTTTTTTACTCTATGCAGGTTACTTTCGATGGTTATTTTCATGTCCTTGATTTTGTTTTCAAAATGTGTATGAAAATTACTGTAATTTCTGTGGATGTTGACATTACGTTTCATGTGTTTTGTTGTGACTGAATACGCCACTATGTGACAAACAATGAACACAATTCCAGGAACATGTAGCGTTCTTGAGGCTGCAGTAATTTAAAAGCCAATGCTTCACACTTCACAAAAGAACACCTGAAAATTGCAGCAGATTAAAATTCAGGCTGCATCGTGTCAAGCCTTACCATCCAGCCCATCACCGTGATTCAATCTGGCCCTGCACCGGGAACATAACTAATGCGTCCACAGAGAACCTCTGCAGACATCACTGAATAGCTCTCTGCCAAAAAGGCTGTGCTTTTTACAGCCCTCCCACCCTGCAGGCAGGACGCAGAAAATATGCCATGAGGAGGTCCAAGGGAGGAGGGACGGCTCGAGCTACCAACGCTGGTGACTCATACTCACTTCCAGGAGTGTGTGTGTGCATGCAAGTGGTGCACGGAGGGAGCCACAGAAACACTACAGACTATATTTTCTGAGATTTACCACAGCACTGTGGGCTATCTTTGTGTGGGGATCTTGAGGTTTAAACAGTGTGTGTTTACATCACTGTGAGGGGAGTACCTACCTCTCCATTGAGGAAACAGTAAAGGACTGCAACAACGAAGCCCTAGATGGAAAGAAAAACACATATAGCAGTGTGTGAGATTTCCAGGTGAATGTTTATCTTGACTTTAAAACTATTTGCTCATCTATTAATCACATAAATAGTTTACATTGACAAAAAAAGTACTATGGATAGTTTACAGTAATTAGAAAAAGAGGGATGGAAGGAATGATGGGAGGAATGTGCTGGAAAGGTTTCCTTGGTATTCAAGCCAGTCTGTATTGCAGCTGTGGTATCTGGCTGCATACTCCATCATTCCTCATTATGTGATGAGCAGAAATAACTCTGGGGTTTAAAAACGGTAACACTGCCGCTGAATCAGCCAACAAAGTGCCTGGAGACCTGCCACGGTTTTCTGCGAGGGCTTCTTCAATAGAAAACATTCACAGGTCGGGGCTGAAAGGATGCCAAATCATTACTTTGGACCTCGAATGAAGTTTAAAATAAAAATGTGTAAGTGTTGTTTGACTTACTGGAAAACAAGGCATCAAATGCAAATTATTCAGTGTAGAATTTGTAAAATCTAAGATGTATACATGTTTTTGATATGGACGACAGGAAGTCTAGCACTAGGAGTCGGCCTTTCTTCCTGCATTGAGCATGATTGCATGATTTTAATATTGAAACTGTAGCAGCGTGATATATTTCTTTATCTCATAGTATTTGTTACATAAAATGCTTCATATGTCAGACTCTTCATGTTTGGTGAGGGACTAACGCTTGGAGTGATTATTTAGACACACCAGCCAAGAAACAGGTACGCTCGAGCAGTGCAGAGATATTTTAAAATAGTTTTTAGTCCCTTAACGTAATATTAACATGGTTATTTCTGAATATAGACTCCAGTCACCAGCATGTCTCCAAAGTTTCTTTGGTATATTAATGTGCTTCTGTTTCTTTTAGTTTTCCAACATACTTTGAGAGAAGCCAACCACTGTTTTTCCTGATTTATTAGAGTTTTGTTTGCTTTTAACTTATCACCTCAATGGGCCATTTTTGAGGAGTTTTCCGCGATATTGAAGTGGTGAATGAGTGGTAGTGCAGCCATCTTGCATGTGTTCTTTATTGTGTGGTTTGAGTCACCTTAGCTTGCTGTTTGAGTAGGTAAATTGAGCGTTGTTGAACAGTTAGTTTTAATCTGTATAATAGCCTATAAAAAGGGGAGGGAAGCAGATTTATAATCGCTAAAAAGTTGATATCACACCTGAAATGACCCCAAGATCAAGTCGAAAACTAGCCGCAGTTCAGTCTTCACTTGTTCTGGGATGAATGCAAACACAATGAAGTTGATCCCAAACAGAGGAATCAAAAGCAGCGTCGATTTTGCCAGTCTCCTGAAACAACAAAGCAAAACAGATTCAAATGTCCTCCAATGAAACCAATTTTCAATCTGTCTCTATATACGCCAATAATGAAATGCAACTGTGGAATACTTTTCATTTTACATTTCAGCTCAGGGGACCAGAGATGGGAAAAAAACACCATTAAAAGTGTCAGTGGGAAAATAGCTCATGCATTATGGCTGGCTTATGAGATGCTCTCCATCACAGGAAAAGCTCTACAGTATATCTCTGCATAGAGCAGCTGCCAGGATGAGCTGAGTGCCATGAGTTTCTTTTCTGAAGTCGTAAAGGATTGGTCATCCCCGCATTTCTCTCTCTCTCAAGTTAAAATTGCCCAGAGGATGCTAAAAAGGGGGGGGGGGGGGAATATAGCATCGATTGTACCCACAGAAATATGTGTATCTCACTCTCTGCTTTCTGTGTTTATTCAAGATAATCTTTGTTTCTCTTTGTTAACTTTCAGAGAATGTGAATGGAATTCAGCCCGAGACAGAAAGTGTTATAGTGGTGACTGTTTTTCACAATGTCCTCACAGAGAGAGACAATATTTCACCTTATGAATAATAGAAATGTACAAAATGAAAAAGACTTTAAAGATACTCACGAGTACTGGTTGGACTCATTTCTTCCAATATCTGGGCAGTTGATTTTCTGTCTAAGTATTCGTATGATGCAAATGAACAAAATAAAGTTCATCTGTGGAGGACAGAACAAGGTTTTTTTTTTTTTTTTACAGCATATATGGGATTTAGTGCAGGTGTTTAATGACATATAAATCAGAAATATTACATTATAATATAAATCTTCCAGATAGAAAAAAAGCTTGTTCCAAAGTTGCTTCTGCATGTCTTCAGTGTTTTATCTAATGGATTTTGGGAAACGAAATTCTCCTCAGAAGCTAAATGCTGAATTTCATCTGAATTCCATCTTCCTCTGATTGGATTGTGCTGCTGCCCTGTGGCAAAATGAGCATTTTCTAAATTGTTAATTTGCGTTGGACCTCTGAAACGCCAACACTTCACACACACATCATGATGCACTCACAAACATCACTCAGCCGCTGCAGAGGGGAAGAAACAGACAGATCTGCTAGCCAGGCTGCTGATCCTGATCCTAAAGTGAAAGAACACAACTAAACCTGCTAAGGGAAAGACCGACAATGCAGGACGTCAGTCAATAGAGGAGGATGACATTATCTAAAAAAAAACTCAGTTTTGTTCATCCATCTTCTTTATTTGGATCCCAATTGGCTGCCATTAAAATAAGCTACTCTTCCTGGGGTCCAGATACAAATCATGTTTATAAAAATCTGAGTAGTAGTGTAGTAATCTGGTAGACAGGTTCCTGGATGAAACAAATTTTGTATTAACTATAGGGAGAACATTGCGACAGCGTTCACATAGTACAATCAATTAATTTTAAGCATAATCTGCAGAGTCTGCAGACTGTACACTTTGAACAGTCATACTACTGTAGCAATGAATCATGAGGGAACATTTACTTGGTGAAATGGTGCAGTTTTCTCAAACAATACAACTAACTAAACTTGTTTTTGAGTCTCAATTGTCCATATAATATAATTAGTGTCAAATAAAGTGCCAAATAGTTCTTTCAGGAACATTCTTTGAGCACAATTTGTGTTAGTCCCATATACATATTTAAATATGGATTTATCCTAGTCCAGTTGTCATGAAAATGTTTTTTGTACCAGACTGTAAAAGTTGCTCATTTTATCATGGGGGCTTATGGAGATTGACTCATTCTGTAGCCAGCCTCAAGTGGACGTTTGAGGAACTGCAGTTTTTGGCACTTCCACATTGGCTTCAATTCACAGCCGCGGAGGTTGCCGCTTGGTTGGTCCAAGAGCCAGTTTGTTTACAAGTCATTTTTCTTCTCACCTCTTAACATACTCCACTGCAGTTTCTTGAGCCCTGTTTGTTGACCTCACTCTCACTTTTCACATCTCTCTGGAAGTGTCTTCATTTCTCACTCACAGTGACACACACGCAAACTGCCAATGCAGATCCTTGTCTGTTTTTCTTACTAGAGAAGTGGTTCAATCTATGTGTGATCAGAGGTGAAAGTATCACATCTGAGCCTTTTCTGTCTCTTTCTGGCTGTTCACTCTCTTGCTGCGAGTTATGAGAGAAAATATAAAGCAATAATATCAATACACCCAGCAGCCAGTTAGCTGAGCTTAGACTGGAAACAGGGGCAAGCAGCTAATCTGGTTCTATCCCAATGTATAAAAATGATAATTTGTGGTTTCACAAAGGAGTTTTGTTGTCACGTAACTGAAGAACTTATTTGAAGGAATATTAAATGAGATATGAGTTAATTAGAGATTAATGTTTTTAGGCTAAGCAGATGTTGACTAACTGTAGCTTCATATTGTATGTTCTACTGAATAGAAATGTGTGCTACCTCTTAATATGGTGCAAAAAGGCATCTGAACTATTGCTTTAGAGACTCATTAGAAGGCAGTTAGCTTAGCTTAGCAGGGGAAACAGCTAACTTGTTTTTTTACAAGTACAAGTGCAATACACCAATATTACTGTTAAAGGGGCAATATATAAGATTTATAGTTCAGAATTATAGTTAATGAATGAATGTTCTTGTTTAAAAATTAGACAATTAACTAACTTTACCAACAGAATGTGAAGAGTTTACAGCTATGACCTTATGTCAAGTCTGTGCATTGTTTTGCAGAGATAGCTACTGATATTAGCATGCTATCCAGCTAGCTTCGGCCAGTTTCCATAAACGTATTTTAATGTGCAGCTTGAAGTTTGAAGTTTGACATTAACAATGTTCGATGCAAATGGTAAAATTTGTAAAAAAAAAAAAAAAAATTGAATTTAAGCTTTTTCCAAATCGTTCTGACGTAATGAACATTTAAGTCACACGGTTGCTCTGACAGATCGCTCCACACGCAACCTACGCAAAACCCCAAACCTGCTACGCACTACATTACTCAACAGATCAGCTGTTCAAAAACACAAGCACACACCATCTTTGAAACCTTTAGAAAAGTTGATTTTAAGATTTCAGTTTGATCTCACAACTCTCTGACCCAAACTGAACCAATCTTGCACGCAGGACTATGAAAGTTCTATAGCTTGTGCCAAAGGAAAAGGCTGTCCAGGGCAATGTAAAGTGGTGAAAATATTCTTAACATAGCATACATTTGAAACGATATTGAGTTTTTTGAGCTGGATCCTTTTTTATGTGGGTAACTGCTGACCCTGTTCCGTGTATCGGTAATACACTGACTATGGATGAGTACCTCATACAAAATACCCAAACTATCCCTTTAATTAACTCATTACTTCTTTTAATCCCTACATAAATAAGAAATAATTACAAGGGGTCATTCCCTCACTTCCTCACTGCTAATACTGTGTTCAAAATGAAATGAAAAGATAAAATGGATGAGGAATCTGAAAAATTAAGTAGATGATGACCTGTCAGATAAGAAACAAATCGCTGGTGATTATCCTGCAAACTTTCCAAAGTAAGACAAGAAATTTAAGCTCCTATGAACGTCTCAGCGGTGTTGACATACAGTGCAATCACTAAAGAGAATGTGGAATTTAAAAACCTTCACATGAATTACGCTGACAGATAAATCTAAGGTGGACTGATGATAACTGACAAAGACATTTTCTCTCTCACTGGCAATTAGTTTTGCCTCGGAAAAACCTGACTTTAGAGTGTCGACAGCTCAAGGTGCATACGTGTTGATGTAATACAATTTGAGTGATCAAAAAGTGCTCAAGGCTTGTAAACTTACCAGGATTGATGCCAAAATAGGGGTTTTAATGATCCACCAGAACACATCAGTGTTCTCAATTATATCCCAGCACCTGGTGAAGCACAAAAACAACGCTCAAAATCAAAGTCAAATCTGACCTAGATGAAATACTGGATTCTGGTCTAGCTGCAGTCACATAGTGTTTTTCTTACCCCACATCATTATAGTAAGCTTTAGCAATGCTCCAGGCTGTGATGAAAACTGTTGGACCTCCTAGGGACATGAAAAAAGATGTAAAAGTGCACAGCCTGCAGATCACCTTCAGATGAGGTCTCAACTTGGGGCAGCAGAAAGGGCATTTAAGAAAGGCGTTCTCACCCCAGCCGATGAGGATGTAAGCCCAGAAGTACTTCCTCTCGGAGAAGAAAGAGACGGCCAACAATGCGTGGAGATAAAGGCCTTCCACCAGCAGCCAGAAGAAACTGGCCATTATACAGTACTGGAAGAACACAATCACTACTTTGCAGCCAACCTGTTAATGGACACAAAAGCATAAATCAACAATCCTGCAAAAGGAACAAGATTACCATGTAGATATTGCAGTGCGACGTCATCGCATATAGAGCAGAATTGAATTTGGAAAACGGATGAATGCATTTGTTGATTTTCTTTTGGTGCAGACAGCCTATATTCAAACTTTTTCAAACTTTTTTCTTTGTGATTCGGCCAATTGTAACCCACAAATGCCTTCATTTCTATATGTTTCTATCAGGCAACAAGTACAAAGAGTGCCATCAACCAGGATGCTTCATATAGCAAACTGAGGGTAGCACAAGTTAGCCGACTGAACATCCAAAGTACAGTTTCATCAAACAAAATCCACCTCTAAGGCCTCAGTGAATTATAAATGATAAAAAAGATGAAAAAGGCTATTCCGCATGACAGAAGTGAAAAATTGTCATTTTTATAGTCTTGTATTAACAGCTTTATTTCAAATATGTCTAAGAAAGAAGATTTCTCCAGACGCAGTTTAAATGAAGCAGAATGATGAATGCAACGTCAGTAAGTACAACAGATGACTTTAATTTGAACATGTGGCGCTTCCTTGAACTAGTTCACTGGTGATATAATTATTTCTAATTTTAATCGGTTTAAATAGCCTGTTGGCTTTTTTATTGGTTAATAAATTATTTACTATGCTTTATAGGTCAGTTATAACCAATAATAAGAATAATCTTTCGGCCCTTTGGTATATCCTCCTCTAGCATGACACTTAATTTGTCTTTTCACAGTAGCAGGAACTAAAATTCACTTATTACAACAAGAACCTATTAACATTTACAACTGCAGACTTAGAAAACACTTTTCATCAAAGACTTATTAACACTTAAATCTACATTACATACATTCATAACATTCACCAGAGATGCACTTAATGTTTAATGAACTCTAAGTACTCCAATGTTTGTCCCAGACGTAAATTAGAAGAGAGGTAATTTTATGTCTAATTCATATTTATATATCTGATGAGAAGCCTTGAGTTATCAGACAGAATATGCTTATAGACCTTTATTTGTTTTAGGGGAAATCTCAAAGTTTGCAACACTTACCAATATTATCAAAACCATTACAAAATAACAACAGCAAATAAATATATTTTATGTGCTGAAATGAACTGTTATCATGTATTCTGTATGAAAATTTATTAAAGTTGGATTTGATGATAAAACATTATTCAGTTGCTATGAGGGCATTTTCTTTCATTTTTGTTTACTCTTGTTAATATACTATTATTGTTGTGACCCTGATATCACATGAAACCTGCTTAATATGAAATGCTGTAAAATGGAGTTTCCATGAGATTTTTTTAGTGTGTTATTATTTTGCGGTGGTCTTAAAGAAAGGATAAAAAATAAATATATGAGCACCTCTGAACCTTTTTTTCTCATTTTCTTTATCTAACTGTGTTCCATGCAGTGATGGAGTCAGTATTCATATCCTTTACTTAAAAGTAGCGATGACACACTGAAAATATTTCACCACAAGTAAAAGTCCTGCAGTGTTTAAGCATGTAAGAACTCATGCAGAAAAAATGATCCCTGTCAGCGTTTTACTGTGATGATGTTCTCGGATTAATATTAATGCTGCATTAATGTGTGTGTGGTATTTTACTGCTGTAAATGTTTAAGGGTGAGCTAATTTCATCTACTTTAAATACTGTTGTACAGTTTAATGTAAAACGATGCATCATATTCTACAAAATTATCATTCGCTTGCAGTATTGGTGTCCCATGAGAACCACACATCTATGAAAAGCCAACTTTTCATGAGCTCAGGTAATCCAAAGAGGGTTTTTTTTAAAGTTTAGTTTAAGACCAAAAAGAAGAAGAAGAAGAAGTTCCAGAAGGTATGAACAATTATGAAGTAACTAACTGGTAACTAAAGCTGTTAGACAAAGAAAAAAGTATAATATTTGGAGTAGAGGTATAAAGTTACATAAAATGGAAATACTAAAGTACAGTACACGGTTCTGCACTTGGTATTTATACTCATGTCAAATAAAATGACCTCAAAATACAGTACTTGAGCAGACATACATTCCACAGGTGTATGCAGCATGTATTCTGCACTAATTATAAGCACCCCAGTGATATAAGCAAAGCAGGCAATTGGCAACATATAAGCTTCATCTCTCTCCAACCAGGAAGCCAAACCAGCAAAGTGCAGAAATGTTCCAGCAGATATTTCAGTGAGCGGCAGGACAAAAGAGGAGCACTAAAACAACCACGCAGGATGTATCAACCAGCTCTATTCAAGTTGGCTGACAGCACAACAGCACAACACTTCCATGAGGATGATTTCATTCAAAATTCAGCTCCCGCTGAACGCCGAGCAGCGAGGCTGCTATTGAACATGTTACACAAGTATAAAAGGTTCATTTTCCTAATGGTGTGGGTGGGCTGTGCTGATGCGTGTAGCGTGTCGCTCTATCGCAGCCTCCTCATTTCACAGGAACCACACTTTCACTGTGTAGGTCCAAGGCTGTCTCCATGAAGCCACATAGAAGCTTGTTTTGGAATGATCGTCCCAGAGAGGCTACGAGGAGGGCATCATGCACATGAGAAAAATCAATACTGTACCCGCTTTAAAAATGACCCTGTGAGAGTGAATGCGTTGAGCACTTTAGCAGATGTAGTAGATGTGAAACATGGGATGAATTGGGCGGAGGATGAAAAGGAAGACTGTGATTAGGAATGGACTGAAGCGCATTATGGAGACAATGGATGGAGACAATGGGATAATAGGGCAGAGAGGTAACGACAACACAAATGAAGAAGAAAACTGAGTGGATATGAACAAGGCACGAATAACTGCGCCTTTTATTTTTCTTTCCGAGACCCGGCTCGACCCACAGACAGAAACAAGGACAAACAAGTCATGATATAACAGCAAAAACACCACACCTCTTATCTAAACGTGAAATGAAGCTGAGAATGATGAATGAGAAGTGTCACATAAAAAATGCGCACGAGGGTGAAGCCTGAGCTCCCATAGAGGAGTCCAACTCTTCATGGATACGCAAGCATTATTAATCATCAATATGGGCTGAAGACGTGGATGTCAAACTACTTCTCATTCATAGCTTAGTGCACTCATATTTCACCTGTTTGTTGGGATGATATTGTGGTCGTTTGTTGGTGGTTTCTAAACTGATTACAGAAGCACACGTACTGTAATATTGTGGTTTAGACAAAATCAGGTACTTTATGACATTCACTCAGGTCCTTCTGTGGGGTATTTCTACTTAGTATTTCCATTTTATGCTACTTTATACTTTGTATACTTTGTATAGTTCTATTCTACTTTCAGAGGGAAATGTTGTACTTGCAAACTCCTGTAGTTTGCAGATGATGCAAGATTTTACAAACCAAACCTATGATGAGTTTATAAACTATACTGAATTATTATATTCAAACTATTCAGCTGCATGTAGAGTAGCTAACATTTCTGCTTGCACATTAATGTATCAGCAATAATAATGCAATATAAATAAAACTGAATAACAACTGAGGGTTTTCTTCTACCCGATGAATACTTATACTTTGACACTCAAGTATATTTTGCTGTTAGTACTTTTAAGTCACAGTTTGAATACACGGAGTATAGTTGTAATTGAGTATTTCTAAATTGCAATATCGCTACATTTTGCATAATTTTAAAACCAATTAAATATTACAAATAATGCACATAAACGTCACTGCATACCAATGGTATTTGTACAGTATTATTAGCAAAACTCCAGTCAATACCAGAATACAAATAGCTCAAACATAGAAGAAAAAACAAAACAAAAAACAAACATGAAACCAACAAACACCAAAAACACAAACAAAAAAGGACAGAAAGATATACAATAGAATATTAAAAAGAGTATTAAAGTATTATTAGTATAAATATTTCTTTATTAAAGGGATGATATGCTATATGATGTTAGTCTGAGTTTTTATGAACAGTTCATAAGGTGCATTCTGGAAATCTCCATTTACTTGTGTAGACGTTAAGTTTAAGAGGAAGGCTGGGCTGATTTCCACTCTCTGGCTATCTGTGACTGGCTGATCAAAGGTGCTGCGGGAAGGTCTTGGTTATATTGCTTTTTTTTTTATTATTAAAGCTCTGGATACCTCTTCTACGGGTGATATTAGGATGGTCTGCAGAACCACTCCTAAACTCCTCAAGAAATCATCTTTTAGCAGCGGCTCTGCTCCTGATAAATGTCTGGTGAGTTTGCTAGTTGAATCAAAAACACCTGAGCTACTAGTGGAAATTTACACATCACTGACAAATTCACCTTCCTGTGTTTGTTTTCTAGGATCAGTTTGTACATGGAGATAAAGTTTCAGACAGCTCAGTAAAGCATCTGGCAGCGAAGCTGACAGGGATTTGGTAGCATATACTGTATAAATTGATTCCCACTTGGCATGATGAGGGAAGAAAATGGACCCAGATGGGCTGTCTGAACCTTTCTGCTAGTTCTAATGCGTGCAAATCAGTACAAATTGTTTGCCATTTTAAAAAGCCTGCATCAGTGGCATATGGATGAATGATGCCACACACACACAGAGACGTTACAAACACACAGGTAGCTTTAATAATGCATTAGTTATAAGCGTTCCTACAGCGATTATTTCATGAATGAATCTAATCTGTCACTATAGCAAACATTCAACTGTAGAAGAAGGGTAATGAACCGAGCATGCAGAACACCTACACACACAGAAAGCGACAGTAGCTGAGCCAACAGGAAGTAATGCCGTGGTCCGGATGAGCACTGTAGCTCCAAACCTCTCTCTATAATGTCTTTTTCAGCATGACAGCAGCTGGCTCCTTTCAACCCACTAGTTCCATTAACACAATGGAGCCATCCAGATAATAGTAAATACACTCAGAGGGTCTCGCCGTGTGGCCATATCATGTAACATAAACCTCATGTTCGCAGGCATAACTGTGGCCTCAGGGGCCTGCGGATTGCAGTCCAGAGGCATGTGGTGGTGGCGAGAGCTGACGGCAAGCCATCCAAACACTGCAGTTTGATTTAATTATAAGCATAACTGTCTTGTAAGCATGACGTGATTTAAGAGCAGCGTTGGGCGATGGGCTTAGCATTGTCAGCTAAGAATAGTTTTGTCTTTTTGTATTTCAGGTGAACAATTCAAGATTATTTTTTTATAAATATATATTTTGCTGCTTGAGAGATATTGGGGATGTCAGTCAGGTTTGAAATATTCAGTAATTGTCTTTTTGTTGCGAATTACGCACAACCTTGAGGAAAGATGGAGTTCAGGTTAACAAACCATATCAAAGTCTTTCATTACGATCCATCCAAGTAAATCCTTTTGAGCTTCTCCCAGTCAAAAATACTTAAAAAATTATGTTTATTCTAACATTATCATATGCTATGAGATTTTAAATCTTTTTTTTTGTTGCACTCTTAAAGGAACAGATTAACATTTTGGAAAAGTGACTCCTGAAGTCACTGCACTCTACAGTACTACTACAGTTTTCATACACCGTTGGACAAAGCCAGGCTTGCTGTTTCCCTCTGTTCATAGTCTTTATGCTTAGCTATCTGTCTCCTGAATGTAGCTTCAAATTGAAAAGATCAAAATGTTTTCATCTCATTAATATTCTCATCTACTCTCGTCAATATTTCCCAAAAAGTCTTGAACTTAGTTGGCCTCTATCCTAATTAATCAGTTACAGCATGTAAGCATTTTCGGTCTTTGAACTAACTGCACATGTGCAGTAAACACCAAACTAATTAGATAGGGTCTCAATATATACAAGATTCCAAATATGAAAATATTTACATACATACATATTTACATCTAGATGAAAACACACTATCAAGTGCAAATGATCCCATTCTGTACATATCTTGGTTGCAGTTTTTTTTTTTTTTTTTAAGATATTTTTGGGCCTTTTTAAGCTTTATTGGACAGAGAGAGAGAGAGAGATGGGGAATGACATGCGGCAAAGGGCCACAGGTCAGATTCGAACCCTGGGCCACCACGGCAAGGACTGAGCCTTTGTGCATGGGGTGGATGCTCTATCAACTGAGCTAAACGACACCCTTGGTTGCAATTTTTTAATACCTAAGTTTAAGGAGTCCTGTGTGTTAAAATGTGAACATTATTTTGTCACATTTTGTATGTAAGATGCAGTTCAAAGTTCAAAAGGCTGCATATCAACAATTTAAAGTACAAAACAGAGCCCCTGAAAGGTCTTCAGATGTTATAAAATAGTAATGATGTGACACTTTTCAATATGCACTGATTGTTCATTACGACCTTCAAAAGGCAGAGCATCGACAGCTACAGCTGCTCTGCCTAGCTGTGTGGTAGAATCAATAAAGCTATGGGTACGGCTGCGGTAGTTGTACAGTGACTGCTCCTTTTAACAATAGCTGAGAAAGCATCATTAAGCTGCTTGCCTGTGTCTATCAGACATGACAGATATGTTACCAATAACACCACAGGAAGTGAGGAATTCAGTGTCTTCAACACAACAAGCACAGCCATGTCTACAGCCACAATCACAGCCAAAGCTATGCCATCCAATGGAGTCATAATCACAGCTGCAGTCCATCTCAATCAGCCCCGGCAACAGTCAGCGCTAGGTTAAGTAGCTCTGCTAGCTGTCTACCTACCTGCAATGATACAGACTTGGGCCTGAGCCAGCCACAGCTGAGTGTGCGCCCATGCTGTGGTCCCCACCGGCGCCAGTCTAACACACTTAATATTATATCATGATGCAGCTCAGCCCTTCTGTGTGAATCAGAGATGATGCAAAACAAAGTAACGCAAAGTCATTTCTCTGTACACAAGTCTGAAGATATCTATGTGCAGGCTGTTCCGCAGCTTTGGCCCAAACAAAAGGCTGCTTGTCATGTCCTGGTATATTTAGCACTGTCATGTTCACTTAAGTGCCGGGCACTACAGACAAAGAAACAGTGTTAAATACTAAAATAGAGAAGGCGCCCACGCAAAGATGTTAAAATGGATGTGATGTGCTCTATTTTACATGCTGCAGAATGAGCGTACTGTTATCTGGTTATTTTAAATTATGATTTAAAATATGAATATCCAATTAGCATGGCTGGATTAACCTGCTCACGGCCCCCCTGCAGGGCCCCAATTAAACCACCAGTTCTTCTATTCTGGAATACCATCTGCCTATTTGATTAAACACATTTGATTATTTTAGAAATATGCAGCACACAAGCACAAAACATGAGTAATTAGGGTCTTAAAACTAGTTTCTGACACAGGCACCCTCTGCAAGACAAGGCCTCAAGGTCAGGTAATAAATTGGGACCTGGCCACTTATTATGTTGGTCGATATTGAAATGCTGCATGCTCCCAAACAAAATTAAAAACACAGTAAGCCAGGAGTTTCTGAGCCCCCAGGGCAGTTTCCCAGTTGGTAATCCCGTCCTGCTGATTGGCCTCAAAAGTCCAGTATCGGTCAGGCTCTGATAAACAGTTCCCACAAATAATGCAACAGGGCAGTAAAACTGAATCACAAGAAATAGAAGTTTACTCATGCTTGAAGCTCATATGTCCTACAAACATTGATCAAATGATACTAATCTCTACCATGACTTGATTTTGTCTTCGTAATAATGAAAGTGGTTGTTTGACAGAACCACTTACGATCCCTCCATGTATCCTGTCAAACACCAGCACTATAGAAATCCATCTTTTCGTGCCCATCTGAGACCTCTCACTCGGTGGTTTCAAGTGGATAATTAGTCTACCAGCTCTGCATCACGTCTGCACACCCTGAGTGTCTACCTGCTGAGCTTCTTAGAGAGTTTGACTTCCTTAGGGTTCAAGGACACAAAGAATCCCTGAGTCGTTCATCTCAAAACACCCACAGCAAACAACAGCGTCTCGGATAATTAACTCACAGAGCCTGAGGAGCAGTTGTCCACCTCCCCGACCTCGTAGAGGACAACATCCTTGATGAACACAGCGATGGCCTTCAGGATGAATGACACAAACAGATGCATGTGGATGTAGTTCCTTGTGCAGTGCAGCTTTCTAGGACACATAGAAAGAGATACAAGAATACAGATCAAAACAAAGACACACACACACATTTCAGTAGAAGGCCTTTGTGCTAATTAAACAGTGTCCTTGGAGTTAATAGCTTAAAATCACAGTAAATCACAGACTGACTTAACTCACAATTACGTTCATTAGTTCCTTTCATCACTGTGCGGTGGATGTGTTTTGGAGCACAATGAAAGCTATTTATGGTCCTTCACCCGTTTTGCAAAAAAAGACGAGATGTGTATTTCAAAATGACTAATCAGAAACGTTTTGAAACCTTCGAGCATCAGTTTTTGATTCTTGACTTCCTGATTAGATTACGATACTTGAGAAGATTAAATTATTAGGGAGAGAGACGGGCACAAATGTCTGCTGTTGTGTCAAGTCTGCCATTAGCTCAGATAATTTGTTTATGGCGGCAATGCTTGTTAACAGGTTCGGGGGAAATATTCAGCTGTGATGCAGCACACGCCTAAATCGCTTAATATCCCCTCGGGAATCATTAAAGTCTCATCTGACCTCATTTCACAGCCAGGAGAGCTTGTTAACATTCTGTCACAGCTGTTTAAAATGACAATTGTTATATGTTGTTATCCAAACTGTGTCCTGACTCTATGCTGTGGACTAGAAAACAAGACATGTAAACAGATTTATGAATCAGATTACAAGAAATAAATAGCTATAAACATGTTTCATGATAACCAATGTTCTTTTAACCCTCTGGAATTTTCAGGGTTGTGCACACATGTCCACACAGCCTCTGATGGCATCAAAAACAACAATGGTCTTCCATACATACTATAAGACTTTTGGGGTTATTTGATTTGAAATGTATCCATCTATGTTAAAAGAGAAATTACAAGTTGATGTAAGATGCAGAAAGATAAGATCGACTTTAATGATCCTACAACAGCGTGTACCATAAAATATAGTTCCTTTTCTAAATGAAAGAACAGATTACAAATGGTTATCATTAATTAAATGATATTAATTATCTGAACAACCTGAGCAAAAATAAATCTCATTTCACAGTTTGGTGTTTTAGATGATTGTGTTTTTGTTTATAGCAGTGCTCTTTTTCAATTAAAGTTTAGTTTATTTAACTTTAAACTAATTTACAGTACATACATTGTACAACCACAAATTTTGATTTGATTTTGAAGCAATACAAAAGTATTCAGATTAGAAAACATTTCTGTAATCTAATGGATTATGTTTCTGATTTCTGATTTCTCTCTATTAGCTTTTCAGGAGATCATGTTAAACCTCCACAAATGTGACGGACTGTCACATTTTTGCTCCCAACCTGTAATGTATGGTGTCTGCTAGAAACAGGTGTGACTCTCCCCATCTCGCCAACCCTCATTAATACCCCTCACTGTACTGTACTCCACAGCTACCTTCACCTCCCACTGCCCTGTCATAACTCTCCTTCAGGCTCAAACCTGTTGGTTGCCTTGATTTCTTTCACACACTTTTTTTTTTTAGCAGCCTGACCTTGGCCAGTCTAGTCGCACCGGATGCGCAAAAGGTGAACAAGACTCTCAGGTGGACACACTGTCACACCGAGCGCAGGTCTTTGTGGAAAACATGAAAAGTAGCTCTGATCTGTGACTAACACAGTATTACACAGTCGTGGCAGGGCTATATTGAAGACATATGAAAACTGCTCGCAAAAAAGCAATAAGGGGAAAAAAGTGTGGAGGGACGGAAACACTTATGTTGCATCACATTACATGTTGCATCACTTTACTTTGGATATGAGTTCAAGGAGATGAAATGAGCACACAGGAGTGCAACAAGAAGAATGATTTCTAGGGCTGTTAGTGCACTCGTGGGGATTTTTTTGCAGCAGAGCAAATAGCTTTTTTTTTTCTTTTTTTTTTTTTTTTTTTTACATTTTTTTCAGCAACAAAATGCAGTACAAAAGAATAAATATATATTTCCATTTATTTTGAGACATAAATAGCTTTTTCCTCTTCTGCTTGTAACATTCTTAAATGTTAAAGTTAAAGCTTGTACAACTGAAGAAGAGAAATTGCATAAAGAGTGTCAGCTGGATTTATTTCAATTACAGTATTAGTACTGTGTTTTCATTTACAGGATTATTACTGTTTTTTTTTTACAAAGACCACTAAGAGGCTGAGTCGCCTCCCACTGTGACGCGTAAGTCCAAAGAAAATGCAAAGGAGTTACGTTGTACGGTTTATGATGTTTATTAACCAAAATAACAACAAACTGAAACTGGCAAAAGACGACGAACGAAAATAAACGACATGAAACGAGACGCGATAATAGTGAGACGTAATGATAAGTACTAAATGATGACACGTAGTGAAACGGTCAACAGAAAATACCGGAGCCTGTCACCCTCTTTGTCCAAACACCCGCCACCAAGTGCACAGGTAAAATAAGTGCCTGTGCCAATTACCGGAAGTAAAGGTGACCTACAAAAAGTGTGTGATCTAAACAAATAAACAATGCAAACTATGTACACTCCTACAGACTGTATTACTACTGTACTTTCATTTACTGTATCATTAGTCCTGTATTTTCAATTACAGTATTATTTTAATTAACAACAATTGTAATTGCAAATCTGAGAATTGTAGTTGTTCAATTGCATTACAGCACAGTAAACCATTATTTAGTTTTAACCCCCTAAAAAAATTACAATTACTGATGAACATGTGTTCTTAAAATATGTTTTTAATTGTAGAATATTAAATTATTAAAATTTAAAACAATTTAAAACTGTGTCCGTTTATACTGAAATAGGCAGCACACAGAAAATCCAAAGCACATTTAATAGCTGATTTTGAACAAGTAGTTCCAACAACTATAGAACCAAAGGAACTATGTGAGGCACATATACAGTGTCTATTCATTGTCCTTTAGGGTAAAGAATTTCCAATCTAAAGGTCATCTCTCAGTTATTCTTTCCATCAAAACTGTAATTTTCTTTGAGGAGCTTACAGTCCCTGACTTGTCAAATACGTTATCACTATACTTCAGACGTATAATCTCCACGCCGCTGCAGATATGTGCCATCAAAAGATCAGCACACCGAAATGAATGAAATTGTCACCAAGTTTGATTGACAATTTATTTAATTCTAAAATAAAATATTTGAATTATAGTTTAACATAAGCCTCATATTTCTGTCAACTGCACTGATCGGAGGATAACAAATCCCAGTTCAAAGTGTTTGATGTATAAACTGTTATGTTGTCCATATCATATCGCCCAGCAGGAATAATGTCAGTGTGTTTTATGGTAGATTGCTCATGCTAATGCTCTACACAGGGGTCCTGCAGTGATGACTGCTTTTGTTTTCTTTTTTAAGCTATCATTTTATTCTTTTTCTGAACAACTGACCACAGGAGACCAGGAGAGATGTGTATCTATCAGGAATAAAAGGTAAAACATTTAGTTTCCTTTTCAGATTTTCTCTTCAATCATGTGGCGAGTGTGTCTTACTGTATTTCTACTTACCTGAAGATGCAGAGGATCACAATAGCTGTGGTAAGAGATATGAGGGAGACGCTGTGACCAATGGTGTAGCCAATCTTCACTTGCCAGAAAAACTTGCCCTGATGACAAAAAAACACAGTAGAAATGAAGGAAACAAAACTGACACAAAAAGGTTAAAAGAATTTGTATAAAACAAAATGATCTGTTTCCATTATTAGTTTAAAAAAAAAAGTCCTGTGCTGCTTTTTAAGGTAGCAGTCTCCAAAGTGAGGGTCAGGACATTTGGTCAAGTAATGTACGTGAGTACAATTTTAAGATACGTGTAACTGTTTCCATGCTATGGTACTCAATACTTGTACTCCACTACCTGTATCTGAACAAAACTCATTGTTATATATTAAACTACCAATGATATATAAAGTCGACCAACAGGCTGGTATAATAACAATTGTTTGGAGGAAGAAAAAGCTGATCGCCGATTAAGACCCCCTCTTGGATAACAAAAAAAATCTAGGTCGGTGCAAGTTTTATTCCTTGAGCTATTATTTTCCCTTAAAGCCAGTAATTGCAGTTGAGAGTTATTACTATCATTATTATAGGATGCATGCAACCCATGTCTACAGCACATGATCCCTTAACAACCATAAAACAACCATGCATTTCAACAGGCAGCAGATTGATGGGTCCTTATCTCAACAAAAAACTCATCACGATGCAAACAAAGATACTTAGTTTGAGACTCAATACAACCGTTGGCCAAGAAAATAAACCTAAGTAATGCCTCTTATGTCTAATAGACAAGCAAAGTGATTCTCTGACAACTCTGCTGCTGGCTCCAGCCAGGGAATGGCCAGCCTGGGAGCCTTGTGGTTTCATAGTGCGTCCAAGGAGTAATTAAGTTAGAGGATGGAGTTTGAGAATAATTAGATTTTTTAGAATTGGGCAAATTATGAATTACTTTTTGGCTTGTTGCCAGGGTTTGGCAAGCTAATCGACCGTCGCTCTCAGGACAGAGTGGGCCTCTTCCACTGGAAAATAGATGGTGAGGAGATATTCCCTCAGACGATTGATGAGTGGGTGTGTGCGGACAGCGACTACATGGGCGGCAGTGGCTCAGGAGGTAGAGTGGGTTGTCCATTAATTAGATGATTGGTGGTTTGATCCAGTCTGCATGCTGAAGTGTCCTTGGGCAAGATACTGAACTCGCTCGCAGAAGCTGCACCATTGGTGTGGGTGAGGGATTAGTTCCCAAACTGATGAGTAGTTGGCACCTTGTATGGTCAATACCTTCAATTGCGTGAATGTGTGTGTGTGTGTGTGTGTGTGTGTGTAGTGTAAAAGTGCCTTGAGTGGTCAAAAGACTAGAAAGGCACTATGTAAGTATAGTCCATTTACCTGGCATGACTGGTGGACGCTACACAACCACTATTGGAGCCAGTTTCATCCGATACCGACCCAGTTTTTAAAATGTCCTATCATGGGTCAGTCGACCTCTAATATAAAGTAGTTCAAATTAGCTCCACCTCAACCAACTACAACAGTGAATGCTACTTAAAAATTGATGCATCTATTAACATGAATTACTGTCTACATGAAAAATCACTCACAGGGGCAACTTCTCTGCAGAATGGGTACTTTGATACTGAGTACATTTTGGTGATGACACCACCACCACCACTGTACATTGACCTCCACCATAGGAAACAAGATGAAGCTAAGGGGTTGTGGCATGTAACACAGAAATAATAATAACAATAATAAAAACTAACTCCTTCTGGTTAAACAAAAAGGATCTTACTCTTGAACAATAATTGTCCATCTCTATAGGGTCCTTTCCATTTTATGTTGTCAGACACTTATAATAACTATTTGATCATGTCACTGGCAAAAACAAGTATTTTAGTGGATGTACACTTTTGCCCAGAAGATTACCCATTTAGCTGCAACACTCTCACCTCAAAATTGTTGTCCCTATCAGTCACTTAGACATAAAAACATGTGAAAATGGGTTTCTGGTAAAAAAACAAACAAAAAAACTTCCATGTAAAGTAAGAATAAATATGTGTTCTGAGTTTGTCAGACCAAAGAAGAAAGTGTTATTAACACCCAGCCAAATTTGAATGATTAAAAATATCGACAAGTTTATGAAATTAGGTGTCAAAAGCGGGTAAAAATAAGCATCTCAGCTCCAGGACTGTGGGGGGCGTGTCCGCTGAATGCACTGAGGCCACGCCCACTTGTGGGAGCAGTCAAGTGACAGTTTTGAAGCGACTGAAACGTGTCAGATGAGTTCAGAAAATGACATGACTAACTTTGAAACACTCTGAGCGAGATGAATTAATCTCTATCTCTCTGCTAGGGGTACAGGGGTATGCTCAGGGTGGCCTCAGCGTGTCATCGAGCCACCTGTTAGGACCGCCCAAAAAATCCTGGACTGAAAACTGGCGAAAAACTGTTTTAACCTCTAACTCACCATTTTAGTAATATATCATTCAAAGTCTTTTCAGCAACTATTTTCCAACATATTTAATGTATTTTGAAAGAAATCTCAGAATTGCTTTTAAACTGACTTTACCCAGAAAAATCAATAAAACCGGATCTACTGAAGTAGCCAAGCTAACTGTCGATGTCGTCTATTATACTGTAATAGTACACAATGTTGCTGCCTTGGTACTGCATGTTTTGTGCTTGATAAAAATGAGATTAAGAGTTGCGCATCCTCTCGCGCACAGAGGTATCAAGTATGCAGAAAGACGGACATCAAATTTCTTTTAGAGTACTTCACCAGTCGGTTCCCTCCTGACTTCGTATGTGGCATACTAATGAGGCCCCCTCTGTGACTCGCAGAGCAGAGTGCCCACCCAGAAAGCTTTTACCACCATGTAGAGCACATCCACTCTTCAGCCTGCTCCACCTTCACCAACACAGACAAGATCAGCTCTCTCTGTATTAAACTGGAAAAGACCTACATTTGATGTATTTATTCCCTTCCTTACCCTGAAAGCAACATGAATAACCTCTAATGATTCATAATGCCTGATAATAACCCAGCCAGCCTTTAAAGAAAACCAAGTGTGTTGTGCTTCAAAAACATGTGCCTGCTTTAGCAAACAGAAAAGGATGTTGACTTATTGGTATATTCACTTTAAAGGTAGTCTGAATGTTTTTAATTTTAAAAATTAATGATTATGTGCATAAGAAGAGAAGAAAGGATCGATATCTTTGAAGTTTGCTGATTCACTTTCTTGCTGAGAGTTCAATAGCCCTCTCTTGTCTGTGGATTTACGTGGATATAATCAATATTTTTATAATAACACTGGATTAAGACAATGCAATGTGAAATGAGTCACTCACAATACAAACCAACCACTGATTCTAACAACTCTGCAGTTCTCCTCAGTCTTTCAGGACAGACAGACAAAGTTAGTGACTAAGTGGCAAACATAATGGGAACAGATATTTCCCATTGTGCATCGGTGTGGAGCAGAGGTTCTTAAACTGTGAGGTTGATTTTTGTGGTCATTCTTTGAGTCATTAATAAATCTGAACACACTTTTTTGTTCTTTCTTTCAGGCTTTTCTTGAAAGCTGGATATCATTTTTAATGTCTTAAAATATTAATTCGGACAGTGATAGTGAGTCACTTGCTGCAGTTGCATTTCTAGTATTGATGAAACGGTAAAAACGAGAGGGTTGAGAATTTGGAGCCATCCATGGTGCTCTTAATTTGAGCAAATACACACATTGCTATCTCTCAAATAAAGGGATGAAGTGCTCTTTTGTCCATCCGAAGCTCACGTCGACCAGCTGAAAGTTAACTGACTTCAGTTCAGTTGACTCTGCCACAAGCTGAAACCGTCAGGAAGAGCGCTGTGTGTAATGACAGCAATGGGTCCGCCATGTGATGCACACTAACCCAAAAACACTTTTTTCCCTATAGCCTTACATTGTGAAAGAAGCAGCTGTAGTACAGACAAGCTGAGTTCAGTCCGCTACAACTTTTCCCTGCAACTTTCTAAATGTTTCATAATGAATCTGTTCTGCCGCTGTTTCTCAAACTATGGTATGAGTACCATTGGTGGTACGTGACTTCCCTGTAGTGGTACTTGCAGAAATGAAATAAATGAATTTAAAAACATTTTACGCTATCAAAATACTGCAAAATATTTACTGAAAATAAATATGGAATAACTGCAATGTAATTTAAAATTGTTTAATTAAAATTATAAAAAAGTTTTGCATTTCCTGAAATATTTGGTTTCAGTATCAGCCTGATACATAGTTAAATTTTTGCCTGTAACACGCACACCTGAGCTTAAAGGTACAGTGTGTAGAATTTAGTTGCATTTAGTGGTCCAATCACTGCATTGTAATCTCCTCACATCACCCTCACCTTCCTAATGTAAAGGAGAAACAACACTTTAAGGACCCTGTTTAGAGTCAGTATTTAGTTTGTCTGTTCTGGACTACTGTATAAATAAGGTGTTTCAATACGGCGGGCTCCATGAAAGGGGACCCTCTCCCACTGTAGATATAAAAGGATATTTTTAAAGTAACAAACATAAAAAGATTCTTATTTTCAGGTGATTATACATGCATCAAAACATAGTTATGAATATTATATTCCATGTTTGCCTTATTCTGAAAATAGAGGCCCCAAATCTTACACACTGTACCTTTAAATGTGACTAAGAGATAGTAAGCAGAAGTGAAATGAGCAGTTCAAAAATGCTGCAATCGTGGCTCCTAATGGGAAATATCAGGAGGAAGAGTGCAGATCAGGAGTACTGCTTTCCAACAAATTATCTCCAGTTCTTGAACCGGTTCCATTAAGGATTCAACAGTAAATAAATAATCTTCCTGAACTGTCTGTAGCTGAACAGAGTCAGCCTATACTACTGTATTTTAACATATGTCATAATGGTGGGACTTTGAGAGCCTAATATTTATTAAAAGTATTCAAAGTTAGAGAATCGCTGTGCTTGTACACTATGTTCAGCTGTCTAATGAAATCAGTCAGTTCAAGTAGGAGAAGTGTTGTTCTAATGTTCTAATTAAATTCTTCTTGGCCACTGGCTCTTTAGATAGTTTCACACTGTGCTGCTGAGTTCATTCACAATTGGACTATTGAGTATCTGTTCTGTTGCCTCTTATAGACTGCAGCAATTTACTCACATCATCGCTAGTGCTGTTCAGATTGTATCCACAGTTCACGGCGATGTCTAATGGATGCATCTCAGTCCAACCGTCTGCTGTGCAGGTCTTGGAGAGGTTACCTGGAGGATTGAGAATACATACAGAAGATTGCTCTTTATCTGCTCTAACAAGTTAGGTTTAAAATTCATCCAGTGTGCTGCTGCTGTGTGACACAGTGACATTTTCAGTGACCTCATATACTGGCTTGTTGTGTCACTGCGAACAACGAAAAAGCCCCCCCAAACTGCTGCATGAATTTCTCCCACTAACGTGAGCCATTATTGACTCATGTATTATCTGTGTCTGCAGAAAGGCACTTGGCTATTACTGATATTGATGTTCTGATGCTCATCTTTTCACTCATCCAACCATATGTAAAGATTAACACACTCCAGTCAAGGCATATGAGGAAATATTAACAGACCATTATGTTTTTTACTCATATGTATAAGAGATATGTGGAAGCAGCTGGGGTGGATATTTTGGGTGAAGATTAGGCAACAAAAGCACTTTGGTTTGGTTTGGAATCGTGGTTGCTGTAAGACACTGCAGCCTTTTTCTGTATTAAAGCAAGTCCAGGATTTTTCCATAACCATAATCAAGTCCCATTAGTGACAAAACATAATTATAAAGAAGTTAAATCATGTTGGCGTTACTATATGAGCGCATATTGAATTGCAAGACCAGATATTTTGTTGGAAAACAATTGACAGTCTCAACATTTTGCTGCTTGCAAAATTACATTAATTAAAAACAAATCCTCATTAATGCTGCTGCAAATTAGTTGCATATAAACAAGCTTGGGGTATTGTTTAAAACCTGATAACAACACCAACATTATTCAGGTAGCACCTTCCTTCTTTCATCTCTGGTTTTCACCACCAACTGTACAATATTCAAACAGCATCATACTTATGAAGTATATTGTGTCACTGCAGGACTAGCTGAATAGTTTGTTTTTCTGTTGTGCTGAAATCAGGGGTTAGTTTTAACTTTTGTCCTTTGTGTTCAACTTTTGTTTTAATATTTTATGTTGTATTTTCCTAGATTTTAAAAAAAAAATTATTTTCCTTCTACATTTCTTTGTTTACATCCTGACTCTGTAATGATTGTAGGAAACAGGGCCGTCTAGAGTCGTGACATTTGGTGGTTCATTTGTATTCATATTGATTCTCAATGCAATTGTACTTATTATTTGGCCTGTGTTCTTATTTTCCATTGTTGCTGACTTGGTGCTTTTATTTTTGCTCTTTTATAGACTGCTGAAATGATTCTCCGTAGCCAAAAATAAATGTGATATGACTGCTAATGCATTACCGTAAGAACTTCCAGGTTATCATTTCATTCCCCTGCATTAGAAATAACCTGCTATTCTCTCTGCCAAAGATGTACTTAATTGCAGATGAACTGCTCTACGAGACAAGCACCAGAAATAGTCTGTTATTTGGTTTATTCATGGGAGATCTTCATGGTTTATTCATTTTTTGGGGGGGCATTGAAGGTTCATGTAAACAGCCTAACCCAAATGAGACCTTGACCACAGTGTGACCAAAGCCAACTTGCTTTGTGCATGTAAACATAGTCAATTATGTCCAAGCGTTATCATATGCAGGCACTGAGCTGTGGAGGAAAGCATGTGCAGCAGGAGGTTGGTATCTAGAAATGCTGCTCAGCCAGGAAAAGGTTTTATTTCGTCGCTGATGTGGCTGTATTTGAGCATCATGCTGGGATGATGGGATGAATTCTCCTTTATTTTCTCTCTTATTTCATCCTCAATCCATTCCTATATTAACCAAATACACTCTCAGGGATATGAAGGTTTGCTCCACACACACACACACACACACACACACACACACACACACACACACACACACACAAACACTCCCCGCATCAGTCTCATTAAGCCCCTCTCCTGTCACCAGAGGGGTTTTAGAAGTGGTATCGTAAGAAGGCATAGACTGAATTCTTCTGAATATCCTGAATGAAGTGAAGTCATCTTTCCGGCCTATGGACTCATTTGTAGTCAGGGTGGTACACTTCCAGTCTTTTCAACAGATTTATTGCTGCATTGCAGAATACTGCAGAATGGGGAAGCAAAGGGAAGGACAGAAAAGCACCTGAAAGCAGAGTGGCTCCACCTTGACTCAAGGCCATTTCACGAATAGTTTAATACACCTGTATGAATTATAAAAATCTACTTTAAACGTAACTTTTATATATCCGAACTGCAACTTTTTGCTACGTACCAGGCAATATGATATCTTTGACACATATCAGTTTGCACTCAGAAAGAGTCTCAAATGATATTTTAAGTGTGAGTTTAGTACTGTTGAAGCTCAGCACATCTTTTGATAATCCGCAGTGCTTCTCTTTATATCTCTCTGATAGGACTTTCTCAATTGCTTTTGTTGAGTTGTGTGCCTCAGGGTTCGGTCCTTGGTCCTATTCTGCCTGCTGTGTATGTATTTCACCTCAGACAGGTAATAAGATACACAGATGATATTCAACTTTACATCTTATTTAATTTAGTTTTAGATAACTATAAAAAACCGAAACATAAGTTTTGCTCAACCCAGTCTTGTTGAGAAACATTGCAAAACTCAGGCCCATTCAAGCGGAGATGGTAATGATAATTCATGCTTTTATCTTGTCCTGTCTCGACTATTAGAACTATTGGAACTTCACCTTCCTCAATGAAGCGTCCTTGGATCGGTTACAAGCGCACCAAAATGCTGCTGCTTCTAAGCTTTTGACCAAGCCTGCTAAAAGGTCTCACTGATTTTGATTTCTTTTCAGCTGCTCCCCATCAAACTCAGAATCCAATTCAAGGTGATATCTTACAGAGCTCTGCACGGTGGGGATCCTGCCTACACTAGAGATGTACTGCAGCCTTATAATACCAGGAAGTCTCTGAGGGGTTTGTTTCTTATTCATTGATCCAGGCTTAAAACTAAAGGAGAATGTGCTTTTGAGGTTGTGGCTCCTTTCTGCCATCTGATCTTTAAAAAGCAACACAGGAGCATGGTAGCATGGTATTTAAACATTTAATAATCACATTAAATCTTCACAAAATTAATAATATAATTGCAGAAACTAATGATTTATGGGGTTTTACTGTTATTTTTAGATATAAATATACTCTTTTTATTTTTATCTCTAACTCTCTCTATTTGAATCTGTATTTTTCACTGTTGTACAACATCAAGATATTCAAAACTTTCTTATCTGTTACTGTAATATCAAATTTAAATCTACAGGCAGATAAACTTTGGATCAAGGGACCACAGATAAATTTAGGGGGTGATAAGCATCTGTACTTTCAGATGTTTTTAAGATGTGATGAGGCGCTTTTTTTTTTTACTGTGGAACCAACAAAGAAAGAGAGATGCTTTAGTCTGCATCCTTTTTTTAAAAAAAAAATGTCAGGAAATATATTTAACTTCTGTTAAAGTAATGGGGATGGTGGCTGAGAAAACTGGTACAAAATGACTCCTCATGTACCAGTTTTCAAACACATTATTTCAACAGTAACCGTATTGTCTTCATATGAACAGATGCTGTTTGTCCTGCTGTCCATGTACTGTTGATATAATCTGTGCAGATTTGTTTTTCTTTACACAGACAAAGACAAATACCAGAGTAGAAGAAGAGGAGCTCGCCAACAGCCATCCTCTTCCCAGAGCCCCATTACCACCACTAACAGTTTAATCTCTTAATCCTCATGCAGGATGAATGTTTTCGTCAGGACAATGTCCTGGATGATGCATGTCCTGATGCAAGCAGCTGTCATGACATTTTCCTGTATGTCACAGAAGAAAGTGGAAGTGGAGCATGAATCATCGGCCACAGCGTCGAGCCATTTGCAGAAAAATAGATGACCCCACCAAGCTGGGTCATGCTCACCTGAGATAATATTTCTTCAACTGTCATTTACAACAAAACTTACTTTTGAGGACATTCCTGCTGTAAATCACTATATGTCATTCATAATAAGCAGCTGGGGAAACTGGGGCAAATTGCATTTTCATTCAATCATCTCTGACTTTAAACATTTCTGGTCATCTCTGTGGAGAATCTGTCAGTATGTTGAGCGAAACATATCGAGCAATTCTCAGAATCCCTCATGAATCAGGTGAGGTGGATGATTGATTAGACGTAGTAAAGGACGAGTGATGACAGCATGTTTTCAGGTATAAATAAGAGGTTTCCAACGTGGTCTTGCACCTAAAAGGCATCAGCCTACTGGAGCTCTGTTGGAAATTGTGTTAGAGGAGTGTTAGAATGCTAATATTTGCTAATTTGCAAATATAAATTTACAAATTTAAATTTTGGCACTAGAGCAAAAGTTAATGAATTAATTCAACCTCAGGGCGACATGAACGTCTATCCATCCATCCATTATCTGTAACCCCTCATCCTCATCACGGTGGGGCTGGAGCCTATCCCAGCTGACTTATAGGCGGGGCACACCCGGACAAGTTGCCAGCTTATCGCAGGGCAGGGCACACCTATGGCCAATTTAGCCAACAATTTCACCAATTAACCTGTTGATTGCATGTGTTCGGACTGTGGGAGGAAGCTGGCGTACCCGGAGAGAACCCATGCACACACGCCGAGGTTTGAACAGGGAACCTTCTTGCTGTGAGGTGACAGTGCTAACCACTGTGCCGCCCGGGACATGAACGTCTGCACCAGATTTCACAATAGTCCAAGTCACCACAGTCAGTAGGATTCATTATCTGGGGACCATGAATATTTCAACCAAACGAGCCACACTTCTAAAATTCAACAAATATCTAACAAGTCCTCCAAATTAAACAACTCCTCTCCATCAGCAGGATGATATCATTTGTCTGTACTTTTCAAAACCCTTTTTATGACGTGACGCTGTGCGGTGCGGTTCATGTATGAAAGAGTTTTTGTAGTTGTGGATTTAGGGAGATTTTCCTACAGTTTCAGTCCATGTCTCTGTATCTCTCCAGAGGAGTTTATCTCAAGCTGTTTCCATCTCATTATTTTTGCTTTGAGCTTGAAGGTTAATTCCTGCTGTATTTGCACGCAGTATTTTTTCCATTATTGAAGCAGTTTATTGCAGGTTTCTAAAAAATTCACTCACCGCTCACTCACGCAGTTAACTGACACCAGCACACCCCAATCTCTGTGTGACTTTACTGTCATTTGTATACTTCCAGCATTATTCAGAACTGAACTGTGTTAGATGCAAAGTATAATCACACACAGACAAGCAGCCATAGTCGGGTTTCAAAATGAAAGATTAATTGCTGTGATGTCTGCTTGGCTGAGCGGTCTAACACTAAGTGGGACTGGCAAGAAAAAAAAATATCCACTTTAGTTGTAAAATGGCACAGAACTAATGAATAGTTGATCATTGTAATGCAGAAAACATATGCAAATGTATTGTTTCTCAAAATACACATATGTTATTGTGTATTGGCTCTGAGCATGTTAAGAGCACGTGTCCAGAAGAAAACTGTTCGTATCATTACACGATTGTAAAAATCTAGTGACAAGAGAGACAAGGTCATGCCAAAACAACAAAAACTAGAGAATCTATCTTTTTGTCGCTCGGACAGGAATCTACAGCTTGACCGATAGGTGTGTATCCTCCCTGCTGATATTATACTCACTTACTTCCACCTTATGTGTGTTAGTTTTGGCTGTAGGTGGACAGTTGACTAACTCTGGACCTCCTGAGAGGCAACGGCTGTGATGACGTTGGGGGGCAGGACAGCAGGTAAACTGGTTACATGGCTGCTTAATACAACATTAAAAAAGAGAAGGTCTGCAAGTGTTTTATCACAGCTTTGTGGCTGAGGCAACACTAACTTTTGTTGAAAGATGGTTTTAACTAGCTTAGTCATGTTACTGGATTTTTTGTGTGCAAACTGACTGTGGATTGTGAAGCATTTCCTTTCATCAAAGACGAGATGAGGTGAATCAAGGTAAAAGCTATCACTGATTTTCCTTACTAAAGGTAAAGCAATTACAAACAAGGAGAGATAAACAGAAAAGTCAGTCAACGTGAAGATGTGGGTTGTGCAGAGAGAGCTGCAACTCAATATCCAGAAAAGGTCATGAATATTTTGTCCTTTCAGTGTGTATGAAAGAGAGGATGGAACGGATTTTCATTCCAAAATGACATTTGCTTCCCACACTGCCTCGTCTGACAAAAAGATGGCTGGTTTCAAAGAGTTTATGAGCAACTATTTGAAAAATTTGGCTTCACCTGCTCTTTTTTTTTTTTTTTTTGTCTTAAATCACTCATCCATTTGGACCTTCAGACGCTTCACCTGATTTCATTTTTCAAAAGAAAGATAATAAATTCCTGTGTGCCGACAACATGTGTACATTAAATAGGAACAGAACTAAACACAAATGTTAAATAGACTGTTATCTTCTGGTCTTCTGACCACTCAGAGTGCTTTTACTCTACATATCTCATTCGCCCATTAGCACGCATTCATACACTGATGGCACTGGCTGACATGCAAGGTGTCAACTGCTCCTCAGTATTTTGGAGCTAACCATTCATAAATACATTTTGCTCAAGGACACTGCAACATGCAGACTGGAGGACCCGCTCTACTCTAGCCACAGCTGATCCAAGACCCAAAAACAGGCTACGTACTGAGTGTCAACCATCTTTGCAAATAATAAAATCTAATGCAACACGTCTTTTCTCATATATAAATAGTATATAACACAATGATTAATCTTTGTTTGTGTCTGCAGTACTGCGAAGGTTGTACCGGACTGTTGTGGGGTAGAGGGAGCTGAGCCGGAAGGCGAAGCTCTCGATTTTCCAGTCCATCTACGTTCCAACCCTCACCTATAGTCATGAGCTTTGGGTAGTGACCGAAAGACTGAGGTCGCGGCTGAAATGAGTTTCCTCCTCTGGGTGGTCTGGCTCAGCCTTAGAGATACGGTAAGAAGCTCGGACATCCAGGGCGAGCTTGGAGTAGGGGCACTGCTCCTTCGCATCGAAAGGAGCCAGCTGAAATGGCTTGAGCATCTGTTTAGGATGCCCCCTGGGCGCCTCCCTTTGTTCCAGGCACATCCAACTGGGAAGAGACCCTGGGGCAGACCCAAAACCTGCTGGAGGGACTATATAGCCCATCTAGCCTGAGAACGCCTCGAGATCCCACAGTAGGAGCTGGAATGTGTTGCTGGGGAGGACGTCTGGAACACCCTGTTAAACCTGCTACCAGCGCCAACTACAGATAAGAATGATATGGATGGATGGATGGATGGATGGATGATTGTCTTTCCCATAAAAGACTAATGCTACACCTTTATATGCATAAACCACCATTGCTTTTGTGATATGGGCGTTGCTTTGCGATTGTTGTAACTTTTCATGCTTTTAAAATGATGAATATTGTTCAGGAATGTTCAGATTCTCCTGACAAGTGTCGCTGGTCATCAAAAATTGTTGCCCAGTTGACAGATTGCACTATAAATGCAAATGTACACATTATTTTCTTTGATCATTCATGACTGTCAGAAGACAAAATCATACCAAACATGCAGAATAAACAAACTGTCATGATTTGTTCTACAGTCGATAGAAAAATTTAGTTTAGATGATTTATGACAAACTAGGCAGTTGTCATCTATCATTTTGGTTCTGCCTTGGTGGGAAATAAAGGTCTCAGGACTTCATGTGTATTCATTCTTGTGGCAAGGGAAATCAGACAACAAATTACTTCAATAACAGGAAAAACTGCGTGTTTGCTTCAATATCCGTCCCAATGTTTTGAAGCTCTCATGGCTCCCAATTACATGAAAATATGTCTCCACCTCACAAAGAACTGGTTCTCATTAAAGTCCAAACTGCTTATTATACTGAGATATATCCACAATGAATATTAGAGTGGTAAATGTGTCTCAGATGTGCTTACTGATACTGATATATATATCAAATTCAAATCACTATCACAGTTCAGTTCACTAAGAACTCAAGCCCTGATAATCGAGGTGAAATTCAGCATGCTACAAGAAATAATAAAACATATTTAAGAGATGAATGAAGAATTGTGATGTTCTGCGTACTAGTAATGCCAGAACACATTCATGTGGTCATTTTTACCGTCTTTTAAAGAATATTCAACAGTTATTCTACTGAAAACCCAAAGCAAAAACAATCTCTGTGATGGACTATTTTTACTTTACAAGCTTTAAACTCTGTCATCAATACATGTGGGGTATCAAGTGCATCTCTGATGTGCCACATTACCTCATGTCTCTAATTTTCTCTTTGACTCTCTGAGATGCTAATGCCTGTTTGAGTGCAGCAACACTCACTGAGGAGATCACAGAAGAAGAAAAAAAAATAACACACATTAGCATGCACCTGTGGCTCAGTGATCATATTTCAAAGTTTACTGGATGTTCAAAAGGTGATGGATTGTTTTTTTCACACCGACAAAATACGTACTGTTTTTTGTTTTTGTTTTTTTTGTTTTTGTTTTTTTGGTGATACAAAAATCCAAAAACTGTATAGCTGGAATATAACACTGTGATGAATGATCAGAGCATGAAAAGTGACAGTTTGTGACCAATAAACAAGGCAGAAAAACACTGCTGCCAACTGTTTCTCCTCACAGCCATCCACGCAGCCGACTGGTCCTGTTGTCATCAAAACTATGGCAGAAATTATAGACCATATTATGGAATAAATGAATCTAGATAAATGCCTAATCATCCTGTAAAATAAATGTAAAGGAACGATTCAACATTTTTTGTTTTGTTTTTTACACAGAGTTTAATTGCTCCCACGCTCATGTCTATTAAATATGAAGCCTGTTAGTTTAGTTTAGCATAAGGACTGGGAACAGTTAGCATGGCTCTGTTCAAAGGGAACAAAATCTGCCTACAAGCACCTTAAAAGCTCACCCTAACCCTCCCCAAAACCACTTGTAGTTTTTTCACTTCAGTTTCTGTACGGATTAAACTAAAAATGGTGTGCTCTGTCTGAATAACAGCCCAATTGGTGGGCACCGAAAAGCAGCGTGCAGCATTTTGCTCTGTGTGTGTCAAAATTGCAGATTATTTTGAAAGTAGCAAAGTACATATGATGCATACTACAAAAAAATACTACAAAACAGTAAGAATTGTACTATTGGGCAGGCAGGGGCTACACTAAAGCAAATTTTATTACAACACTTACAGTTTGTATGTGTTTTATGTTATGCATTCATCATTTCTACTGTAAGATCAAAGTGAAACTAGGAGACAAATAGAAATAATAGCTGCCAAGATTTAGACGACTAAAAATAATTGTTCCTCTAGAGTCGGAGCGAAAAAGGTAGTAGGGAATAATTGAGGATTAATGAAACATTTTATTGCCTCTTGAGGTGGAAAAAGTTTTTAAATAAAATTGTCAAAGGCAGCAGATGTTAACACAGATGTGCACAGTATAAAGGAAAACAGGATGGACACAGAGAGGGGAGTCTGAAATTGAAATAAATGTGACACTTTAGTCCTTCCACCCTTTAAACTGTGAAAACCTGCTGAAACTCATTTCAACTGCAAGATTGCTACCCAGGTTAGTGTCATATTCATCTCATTGGGGGGTCTGAATCTTTACAGTAAATATTTCACAGTGATTTAGAAAGTATTGGTTACCTGAAGTAAAGGCCCCATCAGCCCCATCTCCAATAGTTATAGTAAATAGTTGGATATTACATCTCTCAGTCGGGGGGCAAGAATGAGCATCGACTCGCTGAGTCACAGACGAAGAGGCTCAAGAGGAGCAGGTAAGAAAGCTGAAGGGAAATAGCTCAGAGGGTGTTGAAAAGAAGAAATGGATATCCATCAGCAGAGATCTGAAATCACTCTGAGAGGAGGGAAAAAGGATCTGAAGGAAAGGTTTGAGTCAGGCAGCATCAGAGAAAATATCCAAACCGATTGCTCATGCTGATGTACACCACCACACACCAGTCTACTGCACTGTGGTGTGTGTTTAATTTACTGTAATAACCCAATTTTCAATCAAGTCAAGTTCACAGTAAGGTAAAAACATGTCAAAACACATTCACAGCTTCAATTAACTCTGACTCGATTCGGCCCATTAAACTATAAAAATTAAAAAAAAAACATATGTTGATCAAAGAGCTACACAAAGTCTGATGACATCTGAGTAGCACAATAAAATCAAAAATATTAACATGTAACTAGATGAACTGAACTGAAACAACAACTGAAAAGCTGGCAAGTGAAAGTTGAGATGTGATGGAGGTCTCTTTCAGAGAATAGCAGCCACAAGATTGTAAGCAGTCACCCCGTGAAATTGGACAAAACTACCAGGTGCGTAATGACGGAGGGAATGAGAGGTCTGGAGGTCAAATAGGAACATAAAGGCTCTGATGTACGCTATCAGGAGAGTAAATATAGGTCTTTAAAAACAGCTACTGGAATCCACTGGAGAGAAAACATGGGTGCTGTGGCCTCTGCATGGACCAGTAGGACACAGAGCAAAAACAAGCGGTTAATACCAAGAATATTACAACCATATAATTTAAACAGGAGAGGATAAAGACACAAGAATTAGGATTTGTTTTTGGAAATTACTCCAACGATGATTGGAATGACTGAAGAAGAAACAAACCGGATTACAGCCCTGAACCATTTCTCAAACTTAAATACAGATTAAACAAATCACCAGTGTTTGACATAATGCCTAATGGAAAGAATGAACATGTTGTGAAAGGCTTATTCGCTCTCTTGTCATAACTTGTGTCTATATAGTAAATGTGAATCTACAGCTAGCTGCTGCATGGCTTAAGACTGGAAATCTAGCATGCGTCTGTCCAACAAAATCAGCCTACAAGGACCAATAAAGCTATTTAATTAACACATATCTTGTTTCTACTTTCTGCTAAATTAACTTTGCCATCAAACATTTGATGACTTTAATGCAGTGTTTGCTCAAGGTTCTTTAGAGTCCACTACAGAGTCTAGAACTACAGAAGTATAGATTAGTTACTTACAGCAGGACTTGTGTTACTTACTTCTATTGTCTGCCCCCTTTCTCATCCCTAAAATAACACTGAAGTGCAGAAGTAAAAAAAAATAATTCACTATTTAATCGAGGGAAATGTCCATTTATGAGTAACCTAGCAACAGTGTTCTCTCATCTTGAAGCATGTACAAGATCCTCACCATTGTCAAAAACACAATTGCATAAACATAAAAGACGTCATCTGCTGTGACACCAAGTCAACTCGCCGTTTAAAAAGACTGGTGGTGACAATGTCAGTGTAATTTTCTTTCATTCTCGAAGGCTACACAGTGAAGAATGGAGGCTGTTGTTGAAAATAAGTTTTTTTTTTTAGTCAGGCAGCCGAGGGAGCAAAAGTTTTGATGGTGCAGGTATTGAGAGCAACTTTGAAAAACTCAAAGACTTTGCAGGCGGCTGAGGAGCATCAAGCAGGGACAGAAGGTTTTGACAGAAAGGGAAGCAAATGGCAGAAATTCATCCAAGAACTAAGAGGCACGGACCTTTTTTTTTTTTTTTTTGATACTTATTTAAACATCAGAATAATGTGAAACAACCTAACAACCATATAAAACAATGCCGATCTTGTACTGCCTAAAGACAAGTTTGAGGTCTCACTTTGGAGTAGCACCATAAAAAGAATATGAAAATGGGTCAGGAGGAAAATAAATCAAGTAACAGACAGCTGAAGGGTGAAAGTTATCAAGAACTTTTCCTGGTACAGAGACAAGGAGCGATTTAAAAATCACAAAAATTTGGTGATGTTTCTCTTTCTTATCTCAGTTTGGTGTATCACCACTCCTGTTGACCCGCTTTCTCTGTGCTTCTTCCAAAATAAAGGTTAAAGGATCAGCTGGATTCCTCCTTGTTTTCTTAGACCCTGACCGTAATCTGTGTCTGAATTTACGTGCACAATTTCAGTCTGGTCTTTCATTTGGCCCGTGTAAACACTGCGTATGGTTTACAGGCACACGGATTAACTTCTATCCAGGGTTAGAGGTACCTGGAGAACCCCCAATATCTATTTGAAACAGCCAGTTCACAGGGTCAACACTATTTCAGATCAAGTTTTTCCATAGCATCTGTCTGTAAGCTGTCTATACTGCTGTATGAAATAACAGGAAGAAAGTCCCGACATTCTTGTAAATAACAACGATGTTATGTTCTTTATGAGGCTCATGAATCAATATCCATTTCCCTGCGAGTTGTTTGCCTTGGGCTTTCTGCAGGGTTTCTAATCATTTCTGCTGTCCTCAGGAGGTGATGGTGAAACCACCAGTTTGATGACTTTAAATGTCCATTCGCATGCAGGCGACACATTTCATCTTCAGTATCTACCCAAAGGCTTGACTGTATGCAAATACACTTTTAAATATCAAAGTACTCACAGCTGGAAAAAAAAATGTGAATAACTGCAAATCTCTAAATGACAAAATGAAAGCCTGTTTTGACACTTGAAGGTTTGTTTACCGCAAAATTCTACTAATACAATATGATTAAATTACAAATATTTAAATTATTTTTGTTGGGTCATTTTCTTCCTCTCAAGCTGAAAATCTAAGTCTGAAACAGTTTTGATGAATAAATGATGATAGAAATGATATTTCTGAACATAGAAACTAAACCTAAAACATGGAAAATATCATTTATGCATGTTGTGTTTAGATTAATTAAAAGAGGATGTGTTTACCTCTGTGCTGGTCACTGAAGTAACTGAAGTAAGTGGGGCAGGTTATTGTAACCACCTCTCCAACGCTGGCTGATGGCCAACAGGCGATGATGTCCCACATGCCTTGGCAACCTGCCAGCAGGAGACAATGCCATTAACGTCACTCACAGTGTGACAGACACACATACACACACATATGTGCACACACACATGAATAAATTGAATCATGTGCTTAACATGACACCGGTGACACAATCAATCCTGTGCAGTATCCACATGGTACAATTCAAATTCAAGATCAAGTCAAGTTCAAGAGACAGAAACATTATTATAGATATGTTGCTTTATAATTCTACATTTTGGTACAGAATGAGTTCCTCCTTTATTTTTATAGCACAAACAAATATCTCAAGTGCTTTAAATCCTTTAATACTTTTAGTCACAGTTAGTCATTCATATCTGTGGTGGCTGGTTGAAAGAAATGGGAACATGTATCTATTGATTCATAACAATCAACACACAGTCAGGTAGTATGTCATTTCTCTGAACGCTCTTAACAGTAACTAGGTTTCCATTCAAATGTAAAGCAAATTTGAACAGAATTTAGAGAAAATCAGCCATAAAATGCAGATTAATGCACGTTTCCATCCATTACCATTATACAATTAGTTGGTTCGGTCGCAGCAGATGGCCGCCTACCAGGGCGAGGTTTCTGCCTGTTAAAAGGAAGTTTTTCCTTGCCACGGTCACCTAGTGCCTGCTGATGGTGGGAATTGTTGAGTCTCTAATATTATAAAGAGTACAGTCTATATAGAAAGTGTTATGAGATAACTTCTGTTATGATTTGGCACTATATAAATAATTGAATTGATTTGTTGAGACATGACCAGCTGGTGGTACGAATTCTGCAGTTAGGTGCCATTGAGAATAACGAAAAACAGAACAGAAAGCATTAATGGAAATATGTTTGTTTTATGTATTAATATGAGAAACATCGCTCCATACAGATCTGATGTTTTCGTCTCTTCTTCTGTTTTACTTTTTTCTCCTTCTGTCATGTGCAACTTTACTTCCTGCCTTTGTTGTGTTGATTCTGTCCCACACTGATTTGTTGTACCCGTCCCTCATCAGTTTCAGCTGTGTCTAGTTGTCTGTCTTGCGTATTTAGTTTCTGTGTTTCGTGTGTCCTTCGTCAGATTGTGCTGTGCTGTTTCGTAGTCTTGTATTAGTTCCTCTGTCCTTTGTTCTGTCTTTGTGCTTACCCTGCCGTGTTCCTGCTCCTGTTTCGTTTCTCAGTTCTGGATTCTGTTTATTGGATTTCTGTTGGACTCCTGGTTTATCTTGGATTTCCTTTGAACTGTTTGTTTTTTTGCCTAAACTATCAGCCACCTTTAGTTGTTTTTTCATCCCTAAGCTATTGAGTTACTTTTTGTTCACAATACCTCCTTGTCTGCATTTGCATCCGCTTCCTGAGCTGAAACGTGACACTTCTACAACTCAGCAAAGTGTAAAAACTTTTTTGCAATATTTGAGTTTTTTTCCACTTTTAGGCACAAATTAAAAACAAAGACAGTTGAGGTATGTCTCTTACTCTTCAATTGTATTTTGGTTAAGCTTTCCTTCCTTTAGATTCCACTAGCATTTGGCTAAAAGAGAAACTTGCACCACGACTATCACTTGTTGTTTCAGTATGACATACTAAAGCATGAACACAGGCCAAGACTACATAAGTTGTCCAGGTTAGCTGTCAGATTTGTTCAGTTTATTGCATTTTCTTTGATTTTTTCTTTTTCTTTTTATATTTGAAATGAAAGTCGCGACCTTTCACTCTGAGAGCGCACTGTGGGTCAACAGCACCATTAATAGACCTGTAACTGTGTGAAATAACAAAAACACAAGCAATGAACAATTTCTGAGACACACGGATTTCTAAAGTGCAAAAACTCAATGGAAGCACGGTTACAAACTTTTCTATGTTGACAGCTTCTGCAGGACATCTTTAGCTCATTTTGTACATCAGCGCTTGACACCAGAATACACAAACTGTCAAGAGATATTCATTTCATGCCTGTTCTGTTTCATCGCTGGACAATCTCTATATTTAATATGTTGCATAACCATAGGCTGTGAACATATGGTTTCTCTCACGAATGCACACACTGCTAATTCATTTATTAGGGATGTGACCTCTGAGAGCAGCTTCCACTACCTTCCTGTAGAGGAAGCAGATAGGGAAGTAGAGAAATGAGGGTCATTGCAGAGATAAGGAGCAAAGCTGTTTCCACCACATGGTTCATATATTTTAACTTAATGCAGTATGCAGTATGTGGAGTGATTTTATTTATTTATTTAATTAAAAACAGACCAAAACTTATACATGAGATGACTTTTTCACTGTGTTCTTAAAGTCATAGGAAAGAGGACAAACCAGATACTCCATTGGGCGAGGGTAGAAACTAATTTTAGTTTTAATGGGTGCACATGTTGAAGGGCATGGATATTATATATTTTTCTGTCTAGTGGCCCAGCTCTGTATTCATATTCTGTCCCATGGCCTTGACCGTATTACTGAGGCACGCTCATTCAGAATAGAGGTTGGACATTATGTATTCACTTACTCCCGCAGACACATTGGGTGAGCAAACGGGTGTCAGATAACAATGTTTTCATGACTTTGAGTGGCAGCGTTGGGTAAAAGTCCCATCGTGACTTCATTCATGGTTCTCTTTATGCCATATCTTCCAAGGTCTCAATGATGAAAAAGTCCCACTCTTGTTGGCCCTGCAGGTGATTTGAGTTATTCTGGCTGATTAAATCTCAGTTCAGACTGAGGTTTGCTGGCGCTTTTTGCTGGGATTTACAGAAGGGCTGCGTTCAAAATCACTCCTTATCTACTATACAGTGCACTATATTTGTGGCATGGGAAAAGATTACATCTGACAGGACAAGCATATGCTGAGTATAATGTTTGTTAACAGGATTCAAGACTAAAACTATAGTTTTCTCTGCTATTGGGAACACAACTTTATGCCATCGATCCATTATCTGTAACCGCTTATCCTTATCAGGGTCATGGTGGGACTGGAGCCTATCCCAGCTGACTTTCGGCGAGAGGTGGGGTAAACTTTGTGCATTACACTAAAATGAAGTGCAAGTGAACTAAACCTCAAAAATTATTACACCATAATGGTATGCGGGCGGCACGGTAGTGCAATGGTTAGCACTGCGGAGTTTGCATGTTCTCTCCGCGTACTCCGGCTTCCCCTTTCTTTAACACTGAAGAAATCTTAAATCTTCGTTTTGTACCTTGAACTGAGAGGTGATTCAAAGAGTTATCAGAGCTAAAGTCAGGATCACTCAACTTCTGTATGTGTCTGGAAAAACTCTAGCCCGTATTTCTGCCTGCTATAAACTCCCACACCTCTCTATTTACTTACTCATGCTGCTTCCCATTTCCTCTGAATAGCCTCCTGCACACCCTAAACAGTGAGAGAGAGAGGAAAATATGTTTGCGAGAATAACCTGAAGTGATGTTCCCAAAGGTGCTATTCTCGCAGCGCTCTTTCTCCAGCTCGATCTCATTCACCACGTCACACATCTGCAGCGATAACACCTGTGGAAGAGGCAAAAAGCACATTTAACAGGTGCTAAGAATCAACGTACATCACACTGCAATTAGTCGCCGACATAATTCATATTCATTCATTGAGGCTGAGGCTGGCAGGTTACATCTCAGTGAAAATCTGCAAGTAAATATTTGCAGTAAATAAAGTAAATATTACACATTTGGTCACGCTACAGTATGTTTTTTTTATTAGAATGAACCTCAGGCCAATTATACAATAAATACACAGAAATGTTCTCTATGTCTGAAATCCAAACAGAGCTCCCTCTTGCCTGGTAAATAGATGCTATCATGCAAATGGATTAGGAAGTGGAGACGGCAGCTACTGAGTAATCTACTGCGATTGTTCATCTGTGTCAACAAACGCTGAAAAATGGGAGCTGACAGCCGCTGGCGGAGAGCTGGTAGGTCAATGAAAATGTGTAAGGCAAGCAGCAAGGAGCTTGAGAAGGTCAGTGGAGATGAAGAGAGAAATAGAGGAATGAAGTGTACTCATGAACTCCCAGGGAAGAGCTTCACCATGCTCCCTGTTACTCAAGGCAGTAAAGGTCAGGATGAGAGGAGTGATGCTGCACAATGTATTTAAAATTGCACAGCTCATGTGCTATAATTGGACCTTATGGATGTCTTTATATGTCTGTTTCATGAGGGGTGTACCTCCCAGGTGCTGTCAAACATGAAATGATCCTCACTAATCATCCACAAATGCCCCGTTTAGTGTAGGATCGAGCTCCCAGTTCACCTGATGAAAAAGAAACACCTCTCAGAGCAACGCTTCTGTGCTTTCTCACAGCCTTGTTGAGCATATGCATAGTAGTGTAATGACTCAGTGTAATGAGGCAGAATAAACTCAGAGGTGCCCCGTGTTCATCATTTAAACAAGGAGTCAGTACACAACATCTACCAGGCCCGGTGTGTTATGCGATATCTATTTATGCAGGAATATTTAAGAGCACGCAAACACATTAGCACAAAATATGATCTGTGCAATGAGCAGATGATGTAGCACCGCTGCAGAGACTCGATTCCAACGGCGTTACGCAGTCAACAATAATGTGATTAGAGGATTTTGGTAAAAACCGTAGAACTCTGAGAGTTGTTTCAGGTCAAATCTGATTAAAAAACACATTCATCAAACGTTAAAAGTCTTTCTTTTTTTTGATGGTCCAGTTAAAGCCACAAAGTGTAGAAATGTATGTGGCTGCAGGACGTCGACTTATTCTGTTTAGTTTGTAGAAAATGATTCTGTGATCATTGTTTGTCTTTGCGGTCGCAAACTATTACATATTCCAAATATTATTCACTGTTTGCAGATCTGCCACCTCTGTGACTAATCTTAGGCACCAAAACATTTGGTTGAAGGTCTGGTCGTTTATTCCAGTATGTCTCTTCATTGTTTTGATACTACGAAAAGAAGTTTCTTGTCATTTTTCCACTCAAAAATGTGTTTTTCTTCACATGAATGTTTGACCCTGACTGTACTGAAAGATGTATGTGCAGAGTTTGACACTGGAGTTTCTCCATGCTCGTGTATGTATGAGCACAATTTTGTGCTATTTTGGAAGCCAAACATTGTCCAGTATGAAACTTCCACAAGCGTGATGTGGAAACTGGAAACCTGCAGTGTACATACAATATGAACGGACTTCTCGACATCTTGTATCAAGTAATTAAACATTTGTGAGTGCAAATTCATTGATTTTTTTAAGGAGATAATTAGGTATTTAAACATTTATTTCTAAAACATGTCTGGAGGGGACACACAGGGGCTTTAAAGATTTCCCTCAAGGTTAAAATATCTGATTTCCTATAATATTACTCTGCTGCTCTAGCTACATTTATTAAATACAGCCAAATGAGCTACTGTCGACTTGTAAGCATCATGATAACAGTGCAGTAAGGGCAACAGCTACCTCGAGGCTCATGGAAAATGAAAAAAATTGCAGTACACACTGTAATAACTCTAAGTTATTTACTTCTCCACGCAGTCACTCCCTCCCTCTCCTCACGGATGAGGTCATCCTGACACTGTCACAACCCACAGGACTTTGCTCGCAGGAGTTTTCGCCTGCAACCGATTACAGCAGAAAATCCAACATATCCTGAAGTAATAGCAGCAGCACTGGCCAGGAGGCAGGAGATTAGACTGCAAACATTATCTGTACTGAGCAACTTGGACGAAGGAGGAAATATCATGTTGGTCAGACCCTTTCTTAACCTTATTTTTGCTTAGCAAGAAATTGATTGTCGGGCAATGTAACAATGGTGCACTTAAGAGAGGATTTGAATCAAAAAGCCCCTCAGAGGGGAAGGTAATACTTTGTTATCACAGTGAACTTAAAACACAGAATCTAATATTCTACACCCTGCACAACCTGACCTGTCAGTGAGTTTTATATGTGTGCAACATCAGCACTATACAGCTAATGTTACATTATCTAACAAGTGATAAATGAGTAGAATAAATAATTAATGAACTACAAAGAACTGTTTAATATGTCAAATGTATGCAAAATCTTATATAAAATAATCAAAATTATGTATGTTTCATTGGACTGTGTGACACTATTATGTATTACATATTCTAAAAATTCACACATGCAAAACAAAAACTGCAGTAGCTCCTTTTGTTACAAAATATTTGATCATATCATCCAAGGCTGGACTATTCTAACTGATCGTTATGTAGAGGAGCACCGTATCAAGGTCTAGTTTTAAGATCTGTATTTTTATTTTATTTTTGCTCAGAAGAGCGTTCTAAAGAAAGTTGTGCGTTTGTGAACAATGTCGGGCAGCTAATCTGCTCATTATATAATCACAGTACGATTCCACTCAAAGTTGATAAATGATCATATTGAATTATTATTATTAAAGGGACAATATAAATATATTAATATAAATGTGCCGACCACACCGGATTCTCTAATTCAGAGATGCCCTACAAAGTAGTCAGACGTAAACAAGGTTCAAAGCAAACTTACATGTGAAGCTGTTTATGGACCGTAATAGAATAAATGGGGGACTAACTTGTAATAATACATTTATTTGTAACGTTTGGTGCTTTTCCAATCGTTTCTTTGGATCCTAGGTTCTCTGGTGGCCTTCCCAGAAAACTTAAACAGATGACCATCCATTATCCTGTAGCTGTGCATTTTAATGACTCTCACATGACTCTTAATTACGTCTCTGTGGTATCGAACACGTCACCCTAACACCTCATGGTCTTACTAGATGGAGTCTTACTAGTTTGATCCTCTTATATCACATATCATGATCCCTTATATTGAATATTTTCTGTATATATTTCCTATAGATTTATCCTGCTTGTCTCTTTTTCTAAAGACTGATGCGAACTTGTCCAGCTCCATACAGTCTTGGATATGTGCATATATTATCAGGATCATTTACCGACGTGACCTATTGATTGTGTCCTCGTAAAAATGTATGCAGTGATGCTGCATTAATTCCTAGAGGCTGTCTATTGCATTTAAAAATTGTATTTAGTATTGTAGAGGTTTTAGAGGACTTATTGTTGGGCTTGACTTTTTCTATATGCTATGTTAGATTCATCCACAAATTAAACTTGCCTGAGTATTTTTTTTTTATTTATTTTTTTTTACTGCAATTACTTCTGACACCCTAGAATATAGGGACCTACTTTATTTAATGGATGCAGTCTTGATAGTGTAGAAGTCAATTTGATTATGGTTACTTCACATATGTATACAATGATGGTCATATAGTAAATTAATGATTAGTATTCATGCCTTATATGCGCATGGAGATTGTGATAGGTTGGAGACTTACAGCGACTCCCTACCTAAGATGACTTCTCATTGTCGCCGAGTGGCAACCTCCGTGGCTGTGAAGTTAAGCCAATGTGGAAGTACCAAAAACTGCATTTCCTCGAATGTCCACTCGAGGCTGGCTACAGAACGAGTCAATCTCCATAAGTCCCCATGTTAAAATGTCCAACTTCACAGTAGAAATAAACATGTTTACAGCCAAAAAAAAAAAAAATCAGTTTTGGTCTCTATAGCTAAATTCCCCATTCATGATGACTGTAGGGTGAATTTTTATAGAACTCACACATTCAAAGTATATTAAGGCTTAAAGTTATGCATAATTAACAGCATAGCTGCTTTGATTGGCAGGTGGGTGCCGTTACAGATGGCTGATGGGCCTGGGGTACCCAGGCATCATTCAACCCGCCTCAGGTCCGCCAATGATCCGCATCTTTGCCCTCTTTTGGATTAGACGGGAGGCAGCAGAGGCAGGACTGCCAAGATGGCAGCGGCCAGCAGCCACAAATTTTGAGGTTCACATACGGCTCTTCAGAAACCTCCACAGATGCAACGTCCATATTGTCAACATTTTTACTGTCCATGATCATAACACACTATTTGCCTGATCTAGCAACAAATCGTTGCAAAGTTAGACAGTGTGCGGGAGTGTTTTTTTAAACTTTGTGATTACTGGATGTTATAATAAGCAAATGTTAGCTAACAGGCCAGCCATATCAACCTTATAAAGCTAAAAAATGTTGTATTCTGTAGCTTGATCTGCTGCCCACTTATAGCCATAAAAACAAAACAAACTAACTAGGAAAAGCATGTTTGTAACTAATGAAATTAACGGCTTAGTTCCATTTAGCTGCTTGAGCTGTAGGTTCCTTCTATTGTGCATGCTGACTCACTGTCACAGTGTCACGGATTGCTGAGAATGGAGTCATCATTATTTTTATTGACACCTGTGCTTTTCTCATTACAAGTCCAAATGTCCGCTGTGAAAAAGACCTGTTCATGCACCTTTTTCTACTGAAATATCTTAATTAGCAAACCTTTAAATTAAGGCACTGGCTGTGGGTCTTCTCCCAACATAAAGACAAATAGCTAATGACCCAGATTTTCAGTTTAATTTCACATGGAAGAAGTGTGTTATTTTTGTTTCCTCTGACTTCAGGGAAATGTAAACCAGTGGCAACAAACCTGACGTTAACCATTAATGCTGCATAAACAGTAGAAAAATGGGAACAAAGTCCCTCATCGGGGGGGAAAAAGACAAGATACTGGGATGTGTGCATACTGTAGGCTGCCGGGATCAAGCTCTCTTCATTTCATGGAGGTACTTTATTAGTTTGTGTATAACCCTGTATATTGTGAACAGAGCCAGAATACACAAAGAGGGAGAGCAATGATAACAAAAATAATCAGCAGAGTTCAGAGTGATTTATGGGAGTGGCTGAATTTGATGTACATTTCCTAATCTAAGAAGATACAAGAGACAAGGGGAAGGGCCCTGGCAGTGATTTATACCCGAGCTCAAAATTCTGAGGACAAGTATTAAATGCTTGCCAGTAAGAAAAGTTGAAAACTTAGCTCTAATATCTGTACTCTGACCAGCCATGAAGACTGCTGTAGTGGGCAATGAATCAAAATGCCAATCTCAAACTATGCAGATGATAAATGGACCTCTGCAAAGCCTTAGGGATGCAAACATACACAGTGCCTCCATGAGCAAAACATCACATAAATATCTGCCAGCTTCGATCGTTTGTTAGCACAGAGCTCATCACGAGGACTGCCAGGCTGTTGCTTCAAGTTTACACTGATTGTTGTCATTTCAATCGGCCGCCAGCCTCGCTTCGTTTGAGTACAAGATAACCATCAAATAAAGAACAAAGACCGCCGACCGGAAAAATGAAAGGAGAAACTTGTGTCTGTGTGTGGCCACCTAATGCAGAGTAATGTGTTTATCCTCATCCTACACTTCACTGGAGAGCAACATCTACATCACGCATATACCTCTCCAGCCTTCGCCTCCTGTTGTTTCACTTGGGGTTGATTGGTTGGTAAAAAAGTGTTGGCATTGAATTAAAGATGAAACACTTTTCCGGCCAAAAACATGAACACAGGAAACCTTTTTAAAATCATGCTGAAAAGCTGCTGGAACTGGCATTAGTCTGTGCAGCAATACTGAGCAAAATTGTGCTAATAGCATCTTACTAATTTGAATAGTTTGGTGAAATGTGCTTGTTAATTTTTTTTGCTAAGAGTTCGACGAAAAGATCAACACGAAGCTAGATACAGAAGTCTATTAATTTAACTTAAAGAGTCCAAAGTAAAAAAACAAAACAAAAAAAACATGCATACCATTGCCTATGAAACTCACTAATTGACATGTTATATGTTTGTTTAATCTGTGCACAAACAGGCAGCGAGTTATGAGTTGGAACTATTTCTCTCCAGGCTCTGTTTTCCAGTAGCTTGCAGCACAGGTCTGCGAGTTCAAGCCTTGTTATAACATATACTGTTGAGTGAAGATTTACACTTCAGTAACTTAAAACAGTTTGTAAAAAGGCAAACTACTTATGAAGAGAGCTGTTAAATATTTACCCCAGGTAGAGCTTACTAAAACAACAGATCAGAACTGGCGTTAGCTTGCTTTAGAGTGAAGAGAGAAAGAGATTATATGAATATGTCTGTCCTGAACATTGACAAAAATGCTGTTTAATAATGATGCAAACTAAGAATTTAAACTAAATTTAACAAAAATAAAACAATACCTCAAACTACAAATAATAATGGCGATAGCATTTTGCTAAATCAGCTACTAATGTGTTGGAAATAAAAAGTCCATGTCAGGATCAGAGTCATAAATCTGGACGACACGTAACTACAGTGAGGTGAAGAGCTACAGTATAGCTATAGCTAGTTTCAAAAGGTCCAAAATGACAGCTGTAGCTACAGTAATGGTGAAAAGTTCTAAAAAGTTCAAGAGGTTGACAAAAAGTTCAACCAGTTGAAAAAATCTTCTGAGCAGAAACAGAGTTTAGGTAGTAGAGTTTATTGCTTCGCAAGAAATAAACCTGAGGCGGCTCCGGAGCCAAACTGAAGACAAAGCGGCTCACCCCTACACCCACTGATTGACGTTTTTTACACATCCGGACGCCATATTAGTCCATTCCAATCTCAGTCCCCACCCTCGGAGAGGGATTTCCATCCTGCTTTATACTGTTATCAGTGCCATGGGGTCTGATTCAGGACTTTTCAAAAGCCTTCAGCACCTCAGGGCTGGTTTCAAGGCCCTTTACCTTTACTTCAAAGCCTGATGACTTTACTTTGGCTCAGAGGATCTTTTTGAGGGTTTTCACTCCTCCAACACCATTATTTATGGGTAGTTTTCAGATCATGTTTAATGTTCCTAAGTTACTGGATATAGTAAACGTGTTTTCACAGCTGTTTCTGGGACAAATGCTAGCTAGGAGCATGATTGATCATTGGATGTTAAACTGCATGAATACTATAACTCTGATATAATATGATGAACTCATATAACTCATTTCCCCAGAAATGCATAAAACAAAGTGATAACTATGTTAACCACCAACATTACGGTTTGTTTACCTCTTTTAAACTTTTTTTGTCAAAGCTTGTGATGCTACATTAACTTTATGTTAACATAGACCATTGCTTTTGCTACCAACCGCTTTAGGTTATATAACACTGAAACTTGTACTGAAATTTAAGTAAATTCCTTAAGTTTTAATGGTACAACCTATAAGCTAGCTACTGTACATCAAACAAACAAGATATTAGTGAGCTTGAACTTTGAGCCTTTAAGTCTTTCCCCTGCCTCCAGCCAATTGTAAGCCAATCATGCAGCTTACTTCATGTACAGACACAAGAGTGGTTGATCTACTCATGTAACTTGGCATTAAAAAAAGAGTAATCCATGATTATTTGTTTAAAAATTCATGTTTGGAAAGAGGCACTATTGTCCACTTTCCATACTCTCCTACCTCCTAACCTCTCATCTGCGTTGTGTTAAACCAATAACGGTGACATCCAGCCACTAACAAGCACTTTTTAACCCTTTGTGGGATTTTTTTGCACTCCCCCATGCCACATATCCCTCATTAGATATATTGATGAAACATGTCAGGGTATGTTATTGTAAAGCAACTGCCTACGACTGACTGTGGAAGTCCTCCACGCTTTTGCCCACAAGAGCCACTAAAATATGTCAACAGATGACGTATCTGTTTGATCTTTTAAAAAGTCCCCGGTGGGCCAGACATGGTGAGGAGGAGAGGAGAGGTGAGGAGGAAGACATTTTCACACAGCCACTTGGATGTTCACAGTCTTTCCCCTGCCTGGAAAAAATGCCATCGACAGACATTAAAAGAAGCCATGCCGAGTGTCAAACGGCTAAGAATACACCCAAAGACAATCATTATCGGAAATCTCAGGCTTCTTAGGATCAGATCTCTGATTTCTGAAACTGTCCCAAACAGCATTGACATTCCTGATCGCTGAAATTTCACTGATACCAGAGACAAGATGCACAGCTGAATGCCTGTCAGGAGTTATGTGCAGTGAGAGGAACAGCAGCTGAGCACTTCTGACATTCTTATTAGAGATTAAAAGATCTCTGAAACTAGGACGTAACTGCAGATGACGCTTTTAACAAGCCTAATAAAAAGATCAAACCTCCGAGGCTGCTTTGAGAAGATCAGCAGATTATTTTGTGATGCTACCAGGTGGATGCTTCCAGTTTAAGGCAACTCAATCCCTCAGAGATTCTTTCATTCATTTTATTCTTATTTTATTGAAAACATAGATCACAAAAGCCTATCTAGCACCCTCGTGTGCACACTTCACACAATAGTAGTACAAATAGTACACATAGTACAAATATATATATATATAAAAAATCATTAAAGTACTGTATATGTCCTCATAGGAGAAAATCGCTATATCCGGAGTAATATGTTAGTGGACTGTACTGGACTGGACTATGCATGCTTAGATTTATTCACCAGATATGAATTTACAGTAATAGAAATATACTTCTTTCTCACTGAAAAGGCTTCTGGTGATCAGATTATCTCTGAAACCCCGATCTTTACTGGCTTTTATGTCAATCAACAGGAAATCAGTGTGCTGTTGACTTCAGAGTGCAGGTGAAGATGGGCAAATTCACATTTACTGACAATCTGATGACTTGAATGCATGCACATCTGACTTGTGGCGCTGTGACTTCAATCGGAACAGTCTTATTTGAATTCATTTGACTTCACATGTCATGTGTCATGATGTGTCGGCGGTGAAGCCCACACTGTTCTTGTCAGCTACTGAAGAAAACTTCTCCTTTACAAGCACTGACTCAGCTGCAGACAAAGGGATGAAGAGATCCTCAAATAAAACAAAATGAAATGTGGTTACAGTGCCAGATTTTTCAAATTCTCCATAGGATATTTTGTGAACAAGTTCAGGTGTTTAAGATTTGATTTAAATGTATAGAAAGCAGATGATACCACAGACAGACAGACAGATAGATAGATAGATAGATAGATAGATAGATAGATAGATAGATAGATAGATAGATAGATAGATAGATAGAAAAAAATCATGGTTTCCAAACTCATCTAAATGTAAGGTTTGTCGCGCTCCTGCTGCGCGCACAGTGAAAAGTGAATTTAATGTCTATAAAATCAAATGTTCTGCCGGTTACTAATCTGACTTTTCTCTACAAGCCATAAAAGACTGTTTTTCTTTTAAAATTAAATAAAATATGTTGCTAAAGTGAAGGAGAGCCGACTTACTTTGGGTAGATATCCGGAGAACAGCAGCAGAATGAACAGCTGCGAGGCGTCCATCCTGTCCATGTAGTTTTGGAGTTGTTTTTCACTCCTCGATGTTGGCAAAACTCCTTAGTAAATCTGAAAAAGTTCTGTGAGGAGAAAGCGAGGCTGTGTGTGTGTGTGTGTGTGTGTGTTTTCAGATGTGTGAGGTGCGCTGAACCGCTGCTGCAAGCCCCATCGGACTGCGCTTTTCTCTGCGCGCTACCTCTCCAGCAGCAGGAGAGCTGCAGCTGTTCGCCTGTACCCGCCCCCCTGTCCGCCCATTCACAACTCCGCGTGTCCCAGGAGGCAGTTTGTTAACAAGCCCGTCAGGCTGCTGGAGATGTGGTTTAAGGAGGATGCTGTGTAGGAGAGGGGAACTAATTAGATCGTTGTTGTATAACCCGTTGCTCCTCTGTCGTGATGTCAGGTTTCCAACCAAATGTGGTGCAATTTTTCCACAGAATTTTCAGAAAATCTGCAAAAGAAAAAGCTCATTTATGCCTGTTTCCATACAGTATTGAATATTGGGAGTTGGTTCAGCAGTAGGTGAAGCTCCAGTCAGGTGCAATTCATTGCAAAAGAAGAGTGTGCAATATGACACCCTTAAGAAAGTGCTAAAGTTAATTGATGGGGGAAAAGCAGAACACAGTCACCTCTGTTGCTGTGAAGCCAATGCGGAAGTACCAAAAAACTGCAGTTCCTCAGACGTCCACTTGAGGCTGGCTACAGAACGAGCCAATCTCCATAAGCCCCCATGTTAAAATGTCCAACTTCACAGCAGAAATGTTTACAACCTGGTACAAAAGCTCTAGCTAATTTCCCCTTTCATGACAGCTGTGCTGGGTCTGAATTTCTATTAACTCACCTGTTCAAATTATATTAAGGCTTAACGTTATGCATAATTAACAGCATGGCCGCTTTGATTGACAGGTAGGTGCCATCACAGGTGGCTTGTTTAAGCACCCAGACGGGTACAGGTCCACCGATGATCCACGTCTTTGACAATTTTTAGATTAGCCTGTAGGTGGAAGTGGCAGAAGTGGAAGTGGACTAACACAAACTAACAGAAAAGAAGGAAACTTGTGGTTGATGACATGGATACGAAGTCCCTTCTTTATACTGTCGGTGAACACAATGGAGCTTTTTGTAACATTTTGATTCATTTTTTTTTTTTTGCAAAAGCCATACTACATACATAGAATGTGGCGCTAATTCTCCAGGTGAAGTTGTGTTTTTCTTTCCAGAAACGTATCGTGCGTGTCGTTGAGGCCTGTTGAAATTTACAGAAAACAATCGACTTTAACAGCTGCTTGGTGTGCATAATAAAAAGTCCATTACCCAAATTGCACTGGTGCATCCTCTCGTAATTGCTAATGCATAAAGATGAGAAAGGTCTAATCGCTTGCAAGATTTCATGCAAATCCATATCAATCCATATCATCGTCAACAAAACGGAGAGAACAGAAGAGCAGACAGATTCTGTGTCCACCACTTTCAACTGTGAACGTCAATTTACTTTGGCTCAAAGTAAAGTTGAGAGAGGTGGTGACAGGCGACAACGAGTTAGCTTTATTGGGTCAAAGGAAGGAATACAAAATGATCTACAGGGCTGTGCAATACCTCTACAATGTGTCAGTCCCCTGCACTCCACCTTTGCAGTCACACAAATACACTCATCATTCATCCTGGATTACAGACTGCAGCATCAGACATCCATCTTCTCCAGCCACAGTCCCACGCTCATGCTGTCAGTGTCACAGCCGATCGACCACCACGCACAGCTGCCTGGACCTCACTGCACAGCTTCATCTTCACTCTATGCGACAGGCTGAGTTTACCCTGTGAGGCATTTCTCTGCACGAGCCTGCCCATTAATATTGATACGAAATATGCTCCAACGTAACACAAGAAGAACATGAACCAACACAAAGAACTTGATTTATTTCATGTTTTTCCTTTGTGATAACACAGGGTACTTTTGTTGTGTGGCCTCACTTCAGGGTCCAAGTCTAATATGAGCATGAATGTTATCAGGCAGCTTTTCTTTCTTTAATAATACCTTCTATTCCCTTGTATGTCTGCTTCGACACTCTATAGGCTCTAGTATAATAAGATTGTCAGGGACAGAGCATGCTGTAATGCACATGACATGTGACATGCTGAATAATGCATGAAGTATATAATGTACACTCGTGGAGATGCTACTGTGATTTGATTGTAGCACATGCAAATGAAATAAACAACTACATCATATAAAGTCAAATTATTACACCACACAGGATATAATGACAACGTATACATCAATCCATCCATTTAGATGACATTTCTGTATTGTTTCTAACCACATGTGGCTTTAGGGACGGCAATGTTGTTCAGTTGCTCCATCACTTTGGTCTACACTACACTTCTGACTGATCTAGTGCCACCATGAGGTTCACATTTATAGTCTCCACAACTATTGAAATGAAATTTATTCTCTGCCTCACAGAGTGTTAGCATGGCTGTAGGCTCTTAGTACTGTTTTTATTAGTAGACACAGACCTGTTATGTATTAGTTGACCCTGATATGTCTTTCTTCCTCTGTCCTTTTGTTTAACAAGCATAAGCACTAAGCCAAGTCCTGCTTAGATCAAATAAAACACAGATAAAATTGCATTATCTTAAATTCATGAAACACTGTCTAGTTACTGCAAAGAGCCTGTGGTGTTAAACATCTAGATATTGTCTATTTGAGAACATCAAATGATCTACCTCTTTCCTTTTGAGATTGATAAAAAACAGCTTTTTTGTTGATCTGAACATAAGTGACTAAACTCTCATTTCAATAGGTGGATGAGAGTCAATCCGAGTATTAACCTCCATCACGCTGCTGTGTATAGACCATTAGATGAAATCTATAGTTTTTTTTTTTTGTTTTTTTTTTTTTGCTCAGTTGCATTTCAAAGCAGATTTGACCTTTACATCCTGAAGAGTTATTTATTAGACTAACATGCCATGGAAAACCAAAGGAACCCCACAAAGGATGAGTAAGGTCAAGAGTCTGCTAGTGAATTAATGTGGAGCTAGACTTGTGTCAAGATGTGCCCACACTGAAGAGCCAATGGATGCTTATAAATTAAAATACTAAATTCAATTATTTACAAGTAGGATAAACTGTTCCACTAGGTGTCAGAGAGTTCCAGAATAAGTAGGTCATTGAGAGGTCCTGTCCTCAGTTGGAGGCTTAGTAAGAAGACAGTTACAACAGAACAGTTACATTTTATCACTTGTAACACAGAGGTTAATGTGTGATGACTGTGCCACTGAGATAATATAAATAGTCAGCTCTTTTATACCCTGATCCTCCTCTGCTTTGTTGTCAATAATAGTTACAGTATATCAGCTCTCCATCAATCACCCAGACAACAAACAAGTTGGCTGAATTACTCACAGTAGCCTGAAGAAGCGTTACTGTGACTGGTAAGTAATGTAATCGCTGAATTTTAAGTTGTAATCCTTTAAATGACTTGTTACTGGAAAAAGTAGCTGATACATCTTATAGAAAGAACAAGTAAGATATTCATAGCCTCATAAATTTCATTGGTGTTTGAACAACCCACACCGTGCACATAAACGATACATCCAGCACAACTGTGAATGTAAAAACACTATGTGTAAAAAAAAAAAAAAAGGACCACAGTTACAGGATTTACCCTATTTTGATGCACTTTGAACACGGAGCCGGCGCCCTCACTGGGTGTGCTTGTTCCTGCCGAGCACCTGTGAGAAAGACTGACAGAAAGAGGAAGGTGGAAGGTGCACACATTGTTTCTGTAAATTATAAATAGCATGCGCTTTATCACTTGACTCACCTGTCCGAATAGGTGATATCTTCTGGTAAGTTGATCTGAACCCGGCCAGAGCGTCGCTGCTACACAGAACAGGATTTTCTGTCTCTATGCACAATTTTCCTTCACAGACGATCACCAACTTTGCCTACATTTTTCTTTTGCCACCATCCACCAATGTACACCTCAATCAGTGCCAATTACTATGACCTGTTTCTATGCGTTACCCAACACTGCTAATATAATTAAATGTCAGTTAGGGCTTCAACTTTTAGCTAACCTATTAAGTGACATCTGAAAATGTCTAGCTCCCCTTACAGAACATCGTGAAACTTTTCTACCATAAAATACACAAACATATGTCAAACATACCATCTGGGCAAGTCAGCCATGTTCATGTGTGAAGGTGGTTTTGTCAGCATGCTATTATAAACCATATGCATTATATAAAACCCAATAAATGTGTTTAGAGTTTCGCCCTCCTCAAAGTAGATCCACATTTAAATAAAGAAGGACAATTGACCGACTGTCACCATTATAACTCTGTTATTATGTGCTCACAATAGTTTTCCAATAATCCTCCCACCACTGTGGCTGTTGTTATCAAAGAACCCAGCATCATCTCTTTTCTGTCTCCATTGAAACAAAAAAACAAAACAAAACAAAAAAACAAGGTGAAGGTGAGAGCATTACTGTATTGTCAGCTGGGGATTCAAACACATGCAGGCTCGGCACAGTGAATAGAGTGAGAGGAAATTGGAAGTGTTTCTACACCCGCTTTCTTTGGTCACAAAAATATATTTTACATTAGAAACACCCCTTTGTTGTCTGTGAACAATAGGAAATAATGAGTATGCCATTAGTGATTCAGAAGTTTGTGAATTAATGGACAGAAAATGAATGGGAAGTCCGCTGCAGGAGTATTTTATTGGTTATTCTGCTGCACAGCAGAGACACAAAAGGTGACAGCGATAGCAGCGACAACACAACTTGAAGCAAGATTTGAATCAATGCAGTGTGAAGCTAACATCTGGAGCGAGACGCTGTAAATCATGACTGCTTTTTGGGATTTTCTTTCCAAAGATGTATCTAGCTTGATGCTTCTCCAGCTTGTGACAGATTGTAAGTACTTTATCGATAACTATTGCTGTCAACCACATCACAATTCATCTGGTTCTCGGTTTAATTTGGACTGTATGCACTCTGTCTGCTTATTGAATGCAGGAAAAAGAAGAAGAATCAGCTCGCAGCCCTCAGGCTTTTCTCATGTCATCAATCCAAAGATCAGGGATCAGGTTTTTTTTTTTTTTTTTTTTTGGCAAATTGTTGTATCAATACAGTTTTATCCAAGCTGCTGCAATCAAACTGAAGGGCCACTTCCTGCATCTTGCTCAGTTCAAGCAATTGCTCCAGTGTTCACAGACAAAAGAGCAGCCTGATGATGCACAACATAACAAATATGCTAACATTTCTGAAGGACAAATACATTACATAAAAGCCCTTTCCCCCCGGTCTATATGGACTTTAATTCTCAGTTTTTGTTTGCATAAAACACAGGATAAAAGGCAGTTGGCTCTGTTGCAGGCGTAGCAACTGTTAAGTTGGAATTATTTACTATAGGAGGTTCTTTGGTTGTCGGTAATAAAAGAATGCATTTCCAGCAATGAGCTTGGTCTGGAGGCTTAGGATAAGCTCCCTTTGCTTAAAGGTTCCTCGTGCTTTAGAGGGTAGTTTGCACTTTGGCTTGGCTTCTGTGCTCTTTGCAGTGGCAGTGTAGTAAACATTGCTGCAAGCTGTTGGAAGAACAGGAAGGTGAAAACACGATATACATGGTGCATCACAATCGAGGTACAGCGTGGCGACAGCAATCACATTGACAGCCAACTTGATTTGCTCTGCGGTGAGGTACGGAAGCCAGCTGTGTTACAGGCTGTCATCTTTTATATTCTATCTATACATTCTCATCAGCAGCCGTCTCTGCATGTGCTTCTCTCTGCCGCGTGACCAAACAAAGCCAGAATCAGTGGTGGAAAGAAACATTAAATTTACCCAGGTACAATTAAGAGGTACACTGTTGCCCATAAAGTTGGAATAATTTCATTGTCAGACACATTCCTCTTTTTATTCATATTTATACACATCGGGTTAATTGTGGTTTCATTCTCACTGTAATGTGTTTGAAAGAGATTGATACACTTTTATCTATCAAGAATAAATCATATTGTCACAACCATTTCATAAGAAGAGGTAAAATGATTTTATTCCAACTTTATAGGCAACAGTGTATTTGCATTTTACCTGTTCTAATTTCAGGCAACCCCATACATCGGATCTACTACTTTTAAGAGTGCAATATTTTTCTTTTCACATTTACATTTATGTGACAGTTATGTGATGAAATAGTTAAATATATTACATTACATTTATATACACAGAAATATCTAAAAATGAGCCGTGATGCTTCTGTAACATTAAAATGCTGTTTATGTGTTGGAACCAGTGACAATACCGCGTATGGAGGTTGACTCACTTCTGCAGCCTGTCTCAAGCGGACGCTCGAAGAATTACAGTTTTTAGCACTTCCACATTGGCTTCATTTCCCAGCACCGGAGGTTACCGCTTGGTTGGAACTTTATCATAACAGTGGTGCCTATTTTGGCAAAACAAAATTTAGCAAAGTGGGTGCGAACACATCATTTGTCCCCAGTTCTACTATCATTACCACATTTAGTTAGCCATAGGTCCATTATTGATCTGAAACAGGCAGACACAGACTAGCACGAGTTTGATTGTGCTTTAAATTATGTTTGGCTACATTTCGCAAACGCTGTACACCATAAAACATTTTAATTTTATTTTTCAAAAGTTATTTGTAAAAGTTTAGGAAGGCACAGACAAGTCATTCTGTCAATGTGTGCAAGGACAAGATAAATATTATGTTATTTTGTCTTTTAAAAGTTACATAGTCTGGCTTTAACGTATTTGTAATTATTATTTTTTGGTTTAATTATTATCCCTTAGTATTATATATATTTTTTTAAATTACTCTGACAGAGATCATTTTACCTTAGAAGTGGCAAGTGAATAACAATTTTATAATTTAAGTAAATGTTGCTTTTGAATGGACTTTTATTTATATAGCACCAAAAGCACTTTTACACTTGTCACATTCACCCACTGATGGCAGAGGCTGTTATGTAAGGTGACAACTGATCATCAGGAGTGATACAGTGCTTCCCATCCAAAGTACTCACAATGACGCTACGGTCATTCAAACACACACGTCACAGCCATTGGGAGCAATTTGTGGCATCAGTATCAAGTATCAATGGACTGCAGGAACCAGAAATCGAAACAGCGACCCTCCTATTACTAGACAACCACGATACCACCTGAGCCACAGCTGTAAGACCTGATCAGCAGTGACCTAATAAGTAATCTGATCTGATCCTTAATTCACAGTGTGCACAATTTTGCACTTGGCAATCATCTGTGATTAACAGATCGTCGATGCTGGCAGACAAACAGCGCAAGCTTTGTTGTTTTTTGTTTTTTTTTTTTGTATCACTGAGGTATGGTGACATCAGTAGTCAGTGACCCATTAGAAAGACAGCATGAGATTGATCTGCAATCAGTACAAGATGCTTTTAAATGCCTATCCGCCATCCTGATAAGATGAAAGTATCTGTCCCTTGTTGAAGGATTTGAAAATGATGCCTGCATAATGGGAACAAAGTGACTGTACCAGAATCAGTGTCACTGTATCCCCCTCCTCCACCAAAACTCATCAGTTCCTCCAAGTACTGATGACTCCATCTTTGGCAGAGAGCTGCTCCTCACTCACACCTCCCAGAGGGGAAATTAGCCCAGCAGAATACTTTTTCACACTGAGACTTCACCTTTCACCTCAGTGTAATCATTTTGTTTCTAGAGTGTAAAATGGTTATGGCCTTCAAATGTAATTGAACGACCTGAGGTTTCACAGTGTCCAGGGGGGAAAAAGTGATGCAGGGCAGAAGAAAAATAGTGTTACTGATGCTCACAACTCCAGCTATCCAATTATCCACCTTCACCGTTATCTCCATTTCCATGGAACCCAGTTTACTATTTCTTGATCGGGACAACTTGTAGTATCATTTTAAATCTGACCAGTGGTGCTACAGATATCAGCCTTCACTGGCTGAAATTTTGACCATAGACTATATGATATGGATATCCATTCATGCACCCATTTCTGGTGTTTATCCACTGCCAGGTCATGCTAGCTCCAGGAAAAGCTGTGTCCACCTGTTCCTGGGGGATCCCATCGGTTTTCCAGGCCAGATGGGACAGATAATCCCTCCAATGACTTCTGGTTCTTCTCCTAGTTAGAGTCACAGCATTCAGGAGGCTTTCTAACCAGATGCTCAGACCACCGCCAGGCTGAAACAGCTGGTTTCATGCTGGCAACATGAGGAGTTGCAGCGTAGGCTTGTTGGTCTGTCAGTTGATCTACATAAGCTATAATTAAAGTTGTTCCATGGTATGTTAACCACTTCTACGGTAAGGTTTATGGGGTTAGGAAACATAGGTCTATGGAAATATATATTCTCCCGGCAAAATCCATCAGCTAACTACTAAATAGTCCACATGTGAAAACTGTGTGTACATGTACACTGCTATATAATATATATATATATATATATATATATATATATATATATATATATATATATATATATATATATATATATATATATATATATATATATATATAATACTCCATTATTCAGGTACATTTCAATATGTGCTTATGCTAGCAGAAGGGTCTGTACTGAACACACTCTGCAAGGACACCTGGAGAGCTGCCTGAGGAATCAGAAAGAAATTGGCCCATTTCTAAACCTCAGCTCTACTTAACAAGAGTCACTTTGGTAAAAGTCTTTGTTCAACAGCCTTCATTTGTCAGAGACAGTTAAAATTGCAACATTATTGTACATTATTATCCAGTGACTCGTTCTGTCACATCTGTGTGAGAAACTTTTGATTCTCCCATTCACCTGCCAAAGACTAAAACTTACCAAAATGATATGTCAAGATAATTACTGTACAGGTATTCAAAGTCAGGAAGTTTGCTTGTCCAAAAGACTTATTGCTGAATTATTTAAGCAGTGTTATTGACTGCAGGACAATCCGATATCCTCTTACATATTGATATAAAATCTCACACCTGCTTGCGTTTGGGCAGCTCCAACGGTGAGTTGCATTTTCTAAACAGCTGGGAGTCAATTGTCTTGAAGCAGCAAGCCAGCAGTGACCTGAGAAGAGAAGAAAAATTACATGAGAGAGGCTTTTTTAGCTGAAACAATAAATCTGCATCTGGCCTCACTCTGAACATTCGGCCTGACATGTACAATACCTGAAGATGAAGTGCTGACTTAGGAGCAGCTTTGAGACACATGTATTGGCATTATGAGACCATCTCAGTCAGTCAGTGATGGTTTGTTTTAGTTCACGTAAAAGGTCCTTTGTCTCTATTTGTTTCAAACTGATTGTTTTATACTGAAAACCAGGTGAACTTTGAGCAGGAATCAATGCAGCAAAATTTGATTTAAAAACAAATGACAGAAAAGATATATTTAAGGTATTTATGGCTGCCATCCATAATGAAACTTAGTAACAAAATCCGGTTTTATATAAATCATATGTTTACATGGCCACAGGTTCATTGTTCTCTTAATTAACTGTGAGTTTCTCCGCCCTTTGGTCAAGAAGTATCTCAACGGCTATCTGATGGATTAATGTGAAATTTGGTACAGACATCCACGCCCCCCTCTGGATTCAATGTAATCTAGTGCAACCATCAGGTCAAATTTCTGCTCTGCATCATAGCTAAATAGCTGCTAAACACATTGAACAAAGATGGTAAACATGGCAAACATTATAGCATTGTATCAGCATGTTGGCATTATGGCATGTTAGCATGCTAAGTTTAGCATTTAGCTGAAAGGTCTTTAAACTTGTGCAATAGGCGGATTGCAGATGTGTTACCAGTCTGTAGTTATCATCTTCATTGTCACGGTATTGCATGGGAGGGGAGTAACTTCAACACAAGGGATGCCAACAGATGCAACAAGTTGGTGAGGAAGGCTATAGCTCCGTAGTTCAAACTCACCTGCACAATCTACAGGTGGTTGTGGATGGAGGAACCCCTCCCATAGCGAAGATGCGGAGGACGTTCAGCTGCAGACGTATCCCACCTCGCCACATCACAAACCACCTCGGCCAGTCCTTTGTGCCAGTAGCCATCAAGCTTCATTCATTTGGTTTCATTTCACCACGGAGGTTGCCACTTTAGTCATCCAGCGTAGATATCTAGGGCCAGGAGTTTTACTTTATCTTTATTTTTATGTATATTTGTATCATTCTTATCTTAGTTTAGTTCTGTACTCTTACTCCTTTGATTCATTCTTATTTGTGTTGCTGTCTGAACACCTGAATTTCACTCCGGGGCTTAATCAATTTTATTTTACCTTATCTTGAATGTCCTGGGAAATATGATTGTTTTTTGTCATTCCCCAAACAGAAAAGGCACCCATCTGAGTCAACATCCAACTATTAACATAATCCTGCTCATCATAATCTTGTGTTGTGGCTATATCATTTCCTTTCAAGACATGTTTAAAAATAGACAAATCCTGAAATGGTCGTAGTCTTTTCCTCTTTTTCAACAGCCCTATATTCAGTCACAAGCAGCCTCCAGAAGCAAATCATCAACATGAATTCTGTTTTTTAATGGAGTGACGGTGTCCAGTCTGAAAGCACGATGGTTCAGTAGGAGAACAAGTGGAAACATTGTTGTGTAAGCCAAATTTGAACACAGGCGCTGCTGTCTTTGGAGCCTTTTCAGTTTCAAACCAGCAGAGTGAATTACCTCCAGCGGTATTTGCATCCAGAAGTGCAGCATGAGTAGCATGATATGTTCTGTCGTATCGTATGATATTCCGTAATTTTAAAGTCAAGTGTTCTTTTGTTTTGAGCAGAGATGACACAATAGGCTTATGGCATTGTCTAGTATAGTTACATCACTGCTGGGAGTAGCGGCCATTGCAGGCTGTCTGAGGGAAACAAACAAAAAATAAATTAAAAAACATTCACAGTTTCGACTGAAGGCATTTTGAGCCCCACCCACACACAATTGGAATGTGCTAAAGGCTCAGTTAAGAGACATGTATACTCTGAACTGAAAGTGGACCTTGCCTGTTTGTTTATAGCGTCAGTGCTGTCAGTCAGTCAGTTTTGTTCCTGAGAATCGATGAGATCCATGTGAAACAGCCGGGAACAACTTCACACGTAATATCACTTTTTAAGATGTCAAATTTCATATTTGAAAACATGCGATTCACACTTTGGCAACTGGCTATTTTTGTGATTAAATTTTACACAAAACCCTAAAATATTCAGTTAACTATGATATATGACAAAGAAAAGCAGCAAATCTTCACATTTGAGATGCTGCAGCGAGTGAATATTTGTGATTTTTGCTTGAAAAATCATTAAAATGTTTGTTTGACTATCAAAATAGCAGCTACATCAGCTCAAAGTCACTAAAAAATCATCATACATGTTTCTATAACACCACATCTCTCTCTATATAACTGATACATATACAGCTGAGACAAAAAACTTTATTAGTGCTTGATGTGTTTTTACTTGTGTAGCGCTGCATCTAAAAGCAAACTAATTACACGAAAAGATTTCGTAAGATAAGGTTGGTGACTGAAGTCTTGACAGCATGTTAGCTTAATGAGAGAGACTGGATTAAAGGGGTTGATCTGATCTAGTAAATAAACTCAGCTCTAAATTACTCCAACACGCTCCAATAACAGCATGCCTCACCTCATCTCTCTAACTCCAGCAGAGAAAATCAATGTTTAAAGAAAAATCAATTTTGTGATTAAGGCACTCGCCATTGCTTACTGAATTTTTGACTTTTATATACTTTTATGAACAGTTGAGAGCCGGTTTGTAAAGAAAACTAAAGACAAGTAAAGTAAAAATGTGCGTTTTATTAGTAAATGTCAAGCCGTATAGTCAGAGGTGTATCAACTTGCTGATACCAATCTCGCTTAAGAAAATACATTGTTTAGCACTGTGCCGCCCCAGTGTTCACACATACTGGTCTTTCATCTTCACACAAATTGGATTAGCCTGATTACATCATAGATCAATATTGTTTTGGTGCCTGAGAAAGCATTTTGAACACAGCAGCTTAAATATTTTAACATCCTTCTGGGCCTTGTCCAGACAAACAATGTGCTGTTTTTTTGGTGTTTTTTCTCTCCATGTGCATCAGATTCCTTATTCATTATCTTCAATTGAACTTTTTAATTATTTTACTAAGCAACTCTGTTAAAAGAGGTATATCTTCTGCTAGGTTTCAAGCTAACAGATCTTTTCACTTTCTAAAAAACCCCTCTGCAAGCCTGATTAATTTAATTGAAATTCAGAGGTGTCCGTGCACCAGGCTCTGCATTTCTTTCAAAAGGCAACCATCGCCACAGCAGGAGCAGCATCTGAATAAAAAAAACACCATGACACATCTACAGCCAAAACTACACACAGAATATTGATGCACATTTATGGTGCCATGTAAATAAATTCACCATGTAATGTTTTCTGTAACACATAAATATGTTTTTCTCTTACCACACTAGCTCCTCTCCTCCACCCTTCATCTAGTTTTTACTGTCAGTGAACAGAACCTGTCTGAGCTTACAGAGTGGGACAGAATATTGACTCGCACAGCCTTTGTTGTTGGCTCTGTATGAAACTGCAAACTGCTTTATCAACTTTCCATCACATTTCCAGCCTTCTTTTCACACCCTCCTGCTTACACAACAGGTGTCCAGCAGGATCCAGTTTACTAAAGAATAAGGAGATACAATAACATGCATTAAAGGACTAGTGTGTGGGATTTAGACTTTAGTCGTGGACCAGGGGGCTGAATTAGCACACACCTGCCACTCCTCACCCATCATCACCATCAGTTAACCCTCCCCATGAGTTAATCTTGAGATACCTGTCACTTCAATTGTGGTCACACAAGAAGATTTGCACTTACTGAATTTCCAGCTTCTGGGCCACTGTATATGTTGGCATGTGTGTCAATGACTATCCTCTCTAGAAGGTGTAAATGGTTGTCACATTCAATGAAGAAATACAGGGTTAAAAAAAATGCTACTGGACTGGAAATGCCCCCAAATCATTCATAATTTAACTTGGTAAGCATCAGGTACACAGAAGAATGAAAATTAGGTGCTGCAGCTACTATAGGACTGTAGAAACATCCTGTTTAATCTTTTTTTACAGTATAAAAATAGAAATTATGTAAGTATTAAGTATAGTTCTTTAGGAGAGACCGAGACTCATGCACCAGAAAAACAGCAGCATTAGTGGTGTGTTCAAATGCTTAAAATAAAATTTAATTTTCCAGATAATAACCTCCTGTCATTGTGTGAATATAGTGTTGTCTGTCAGAAGCAAAGGCAGACATAGTGAGACATATTTATAGTCCACAAAGAGTACAAAGTGTCTGACTTTGAAGGTGGAGTTCGTGGCTTATATCACGTCTTCTTCAACAGCAGTTAACGATGAATTTGTTTAATCGTGACTACAATCATTCCCTAAATAGTAAAATAGTGAAGGTGCATATATGGTAGCCTATCAAAGGTGAAAGGTGAATCTGAGAAACCTAATTCAAAAACAGCTGATATCAGGAAAGATGTTTTTTGTTTTTATGTTTAAATTAAGAAATTGTGTTTGTGCCAAAGCTGTACTCTCTTCTTCAAACGCATCAAAAGAAGCCTGATTGAAGTGCAGGAAAGCCACTATCGCTGTGTTGTCCACATACTTGTAAATGTATGTGTATGTGTGCGGTGGGTTCAGGTCCCACAGAAGAGGACTGATGAAATTACACAGCTCTGCAGGTTCGACATCAAGTAGTTTCAACCAAACCTGAACCACTGAACACTTTCCAACTTTTACTTTCACACTCACAACAATTAACTACACAAAAACTGTTTGTCTAATCTGTTTAAACAGATATCTGCATATGAATGCAGGATGTTTAAGCAAAAGCTCAAGATTTTGGCACCAATTGGTTTTCTGTTTGTGGTCTGAGCAGTATTGACCTGTCATGATTGAGCTGGCTTTGGTTGCCACAGTCAGTGTGGAAAGCAAAAAAAGCTGGACTATACTGGCTGACATTTAACTTTTTATTAGCTTTAGTATCTGCATTTATATGCACATATATGCTTATAGAAATGAAAAGAAACGTGTCTCTCTTTGTTTTTTTTACATATTAACTTGCCAGTTGGACGGCAGAGGAAGTCATGGTCTTGTACATTTTCTGTATTTCTGCTGGCTACACCAGAAGCCCCGAAACATTGACCCCAAACACTAAATGGTTGTCAGATGACAGCCGATAGGTTGCCCGTTGTGTTTAATGTTCAGACCATAGACAGTAATACATATGAACGTCATATCTGTGACGTCACCCACAGGTTTCTGAAGTGTGTTGGTTCTGGTTGCCACCATCTTGGCAGTCCTGCCTCACCGCCTCTCGTCTAATCTAAAGCAGGACAAAGACTGGGATCATTGGTTGACCTGAGGTGGGCTAAATGATGCCTCTGTGCTCTGCCTGTGTGGATTTTTGGTCGATTTCCTTCTACTGATGGCCTTAAAACCAAAAAGCAGAAATGTTTGTACCACAAACATCACGTTTCATTGTGTGTTATTGCAGCTACAATTGATTTAAGTGCCAAACGTCAGCTACCAGCTTCAGCCACACCAATGATTTCCTATAATACCACAGACTACACAGTTCTGTAAATTTACCATGGGCTGTGCTTCATGGTACACATTTACAATAAGGACCACAGACTCATCCCTATGTTGCACCCAGGGGAAAAACCATACAATTACTGCTAAGAGTGCCATTTAACCTTTACGCACGGCACACCACACATAAGACACTGTGTCCCTTATGGACCTACATATTACATAAGGTTCAGTGATCTGTGCTCAAGACATTTTAATAACCCTTTACAGCAGGAAACACACATGCCTTTGAGGTGGATTATTCCTTCTACACAATATGATACTGTGACTTGAATGCTGCAACGTTCACCAAGAAATATATTATAAATCCAGCTGTGGTGCGATCAGAGAAGTCTCATTTTGGGTATGTCACACGAACAATACAATTTCCCGCCTAATTATCTGGAACTGTTTCCTCCTGTCCAGATCACAGGCAGCAGAAGTGATGACCACATTGTTCTCACAGACAAATCAACATGTGGCAGCAGCATCAACAGAGCATAATGCAGCACAGCCACACGACATGGTGCATTCATGGGTGAGAACTGTAACTCTGAAACAGAAAAACTCCCTCTTTCGCTCTTGTCTATTGAGTTAAAACCTGTAAGATACGGCTGAAAGCAACAAGTTGACATCCTTCATTGGAGGCTGTCAAAAGTCATTTTGGGAAATGAAGGAAATCACTACCTGGAGACGACTGGTGGAGAGAAAGTGGGAGTAAATTGCAGCACTACATCATAAAATAACTGAAGGCACAAACATAGATTGATGACGGAGACAGTGTGCACAAATCTAAAGGTGCATTTTTGCTTTAAATGTATCTTTACTGTTTCTTTCAAACTTTATCTCTTCATCATCCATTAAAAGCAGTGGATGGACACTTTTCTTGCTCTTTAACAACACAAATATTTACTGTTTGTCATCTCAGGCTCTCTTGGATCAGTACCCAGGAAGAGTAGAGGTACCTGCGAGAGCTACTTTCTGCGATAGAGTAATTTACTCTGTCAGACCACAGATGGATTTCAAAGGCTATACTGGCTGCTATTCAACACCATTATATCCGGCTCCAAATGTCACATTCACAAGGTGAAAGAGGAAAGATGCACAGAGCTTTTACACTAATTGGTAGCTTTATGAGTGCAACAGAGAGAGTGGGCAGTCCTTCTTTAACAGCCTCTGACGAGCCTCCTGACACAACATCCCTCCACAGGGCACCAGCTGCTCAACTTTGATTGTATCCAGAAATAAACCTTACCGTGACTATCCTGTCCTCAGTTTCCTACAGTGAACATCCTGTCTAGAAACACCAGTAGGAGGGCTAGGGGGTGAAAAAAAAAACGTGAATTTTTCTTTCAGGGAAGAATTTCTCAGTGTCAGCAGTTTGTGTCTCACTACTTTCTGACGTCTGTGGCTCGTAGGTCCAAAACCTACTGGTTTCTACTGAGGTCATTAATCTTTAAGAAATTTAAAAAATGGTTACAAATAGATAGATAGAAAGATTTTTCTAAAACTGCTGTGCACTGTGGTTTTTGATAAAAGTTACTGAAAAGACACAAAATAATCAGTTTGTTGGGGACAATATTCAATCACAGATTTTTTTACGCATTTGGTGCTCTAGTGACAAGAGCGTCAATATTGGATCATTTTGTAACAGATTACATTCAATTACAACATTTGGTTAAATTTTTCTTTGTTTTATGTCCAATATATTTTAACTTCTCACCTTCTCAATTCCTCAGATTAAATTTAGGTTAAGATTGTGGTTACGGCCTAAAATCTTAAAGTTAGATGAAGATCATGACAACAGTTAATAAAAGGAAAGCGTTACAGTAATTGTAGCTCTGTGACAGGACCATAAACTGAATAAATATGGACGTCGTATCCATGACGTCACCTGTAGCTTTCTGAGGAGCTGTTGTGAAGTTCAGTGTGTTGCTCTGCCTTGTTGGCAGTCCTGTCTCTGCAGCCTCCCGGGTTATCTAAAATTCGGCAAAGATGTGGATCGTCGGCAGACATGAGACATGCTGAATGAAGCCTGGTTGCTGAAACAAGTCACCTATAACGGCACCCAATCAAAGCGGTAACGCTGTTAATTCTGCATAACTTTAAGCCTTAATATAATTTGAACAGGTTAGTTATATAGAAATTCATACTCGGTACAGTTGTCATGAACGGGGAAATTAGCTATAGAGACCAAAATTGTTTTTTGTACCAGGCTGTAAACATGTTTATTTCTGCTGCGAAGTTGGACATTTTAACATGGGGGCTTATGGAGACTGAGTCTTTATGGAGCCAGCCTCAAGTGGACGTTTGAGGAACTGCAGTTTTTGGCACTTCTGCATTGGCTTCACTTCAGAGGTTACCACTTGAACAGGACACAAACTCAAGCACATCCACCACCATAACTTGCTTCCTCTTACTTCCTGCCTGTGTTGATGGTAACAAAGCAACGTGTCTGCCAGTGCAATGTTTTGGCTCACTGATGTTGTTTTATGTATGGCACAGAAGAATAGACTGTATGAGAATTTGACTACACATTAAATACTTGTTCGTTCAAACAGTTGTTAACAAAGAACAACCTTAACCTTATTCTCTAAATTAAATGTTTGTAGTACAACTATATATGTATAACGTATTATATAGAGTATATCTTTATTCTGTTTATTTTCTGAGAGGACGTTAACACCAACTGAGTGGTGAGTTCATGAACTTTCATAATAATAATGTTTAACCTTGTGTCTGCCTCATGAAAGAGATTTAAAAAACACTGATAATTGAAATGTGGCCTCTGTCCATGGAAACCTTTTTGTACATCAATACGAACTGAAATACAAAGGCTTTTAATTAATTTATTTCTGAGTTATATCTCTCCCGCATTCACAGCTTTCGACCTTCATGTGCCACTTCTTAGCACTGATGTCATCTTCTCGTTATTTCTCACAGAAAATAGCCATTGGCAGCTCAGGCTGGACTGTTTTGAAAATGTGAGGCTTTATAGGATGACAGATTGCATTTATAGATTTATAGTGGAATGCATTTGAGCCAGTACCTCACGCTTTTCAAGTCACCATGCTCATAAAGAAGGAACTTTACAGACTGTTTTTGTAATGGATGTGAGAGGAATGGACAAGTGGAGTTGGAAATGAACAGAGGGAAGGAATGTTTTAAATTGACTGGAGTTAGTCTGAGAGAACAAAATCATAATGTCACATTATTTTCACATCAATATACAAGTGTAGAGTTTTTCTTAATTTTCCTAATTGAGAGCAGTAATGAAATAAAAAACAAAAGCTGGAAACAACATAAGCTGAAGTAGATAAAATTACAGCAACACATGTATGCAACCCCAAACCATATCCCTGAAATAAACACTACCTCATGAGGTATGATTTAATTTTTCTGGGGGGGGGGGGGGGGCTGTCAGAGAGGTGCTTGAATATTGCAGTCTTGAACTGTAGTGAATTACAACAAATATGTTTCTGATATTTGGTCTATCCTGAATCTTTTAACCTGAGCCAGTATCAGCACCTTATCATGCAACAGACAGGCAGTCCCAGCCCTGACCAGTTTGGCGCCCTAGGCAAGATTTTTGGTGGTGGCCCCCTTGCATCACAACGCTGCCAATTTACATATAAACACACAAGAAACTGAATAACTTTGTCTTTGACATTTTATTTTATTTTTACAAAACAAGTTGCCCAATCAAAACAGTACACAAGAAGATAATAAATTAGAAATACAAAAAAATAAATAAAAATAGGTAATGTACTATATATATATATATATATATATATATATATATATATATATATATATATATATATATATATATATATATATGTAGCCTACACAGAGTATAAGATTTAACTACCCACAAAATAAAAACTATAAACAAGAAGTGAAGGCGACAGGACGATCAATTGATGTTGCTGAAGTGGAGATAACTGTAGATGGCCCAAGATTGGCAGGGTGGGATTCAGATATCTCAACAGCACATCTGAAGAGAGAAGAGAAGTGTGTGACACCGTTGAGTGTTACAGTCTAATAATAGAAAAGATGATACCAAGAATGAAATGAAATGAAATAATAAAAATGAAAAACCTAAGAGATGCATGATTTCCCCTATTCTGTACACGTATCATATACAATGCAATTATTTCTGAGATGCAAATTAGATTAGATTCAAATTTATTATCATTACAGCAACAGCATCAACACAACAAAATAAAACAAGACAAAATATGCAAATTTAAGCAAAGTATATACATAGGATGAGAAGGTGAGGGGGAGGTCCAGGGGGGGGTGCAGTAGGGGCTACTGGGGTCCTACAGGGGGGAGCTGTTCCTCAGTCTGGTGGTCCTGCTCTTAATGCTCCACAGCCTCCTGCCTGAGGGGAGAGGGACAGACAGAGCGTGTGCGGGGTGAGTGGGGTCCTTCATGATGCTGGAGGCCCTTTTCCTGCATCTGGAGGTGTAAATGTCTGTGGTGGTGGATAGGCTGCGTCCCACAGTCCTCTGTGCAGCTTTAACCACCCTCTGCAGAGCCTTCTTCTCTGCCGCAGAGCAGTTGCCGTGCCGCACAGTGATGCAGGAGCACATGACGCTTTCCACCACACATCTGTAGAAGGAGGACAGGACTGAGCTCCCAAGTCCAGCGCGCCTCAGCCTCTCCTTGCTGAGATGGAGAAGGAAGCTGTAAAAGTAAGACCCTTCCTAACTTCATTAATATTTTCTTTAGACTCTTTACTTGACACCCACAATATCTTAAACTAATATATTAATGTAAAAAATGAACTCTTCCTCTTTTTCTTAATAATTTCATATAGTCCGTAACACCAAACCAAAACACCAAAAACTTCAAAAATTACATTTGACTTAAATCAATAAATCTCTAATACAGTGACAACAGCAATTAAAACTTACATGAAGCTACATTAGATTGTATTATACAACAATTAGTTCTAACCAAGTTATCTGATTGGACAGGAGTCCTTCCATGATCACTGGGACTTGTTTCATTAACAGATGTTATCTGTCCCAAATTGTAACAAACTTTGCACCAGAAAAGATGAACACTTCTCCACAAATGACATTTGACTTAAACTATAGGGTTGTCAGAGGATGACAAAGGGAAGAAAAGAAACCTGGACACTTAAGCGCAAACCTTGAGGTGTGCTCATATGACATCAGCTGACCTAGACAAATTAGAGAAGAGCAAATACAAAGCTAACACCGTGAGGCAAACAAGAATCGGCTTTGAACCGCTTACAGACTTTGGACTACTTTCAGACTCAAGGTCGGGTTATTGTTAAGGCCTGCAGCCTGCAGCTGTGCTGATATTCAGTACAACATCAGTCCCTGTCACGTAATATTGCTTAATTATATTGTATAGACCCATGTATTTATTACATTTTTAAGATTGCTTTTATAATACATATATGTGATATTTACATCACCAAAACCTTTTTCACGGTATCTTTAGTATCTTTAATAAATTGGTGACAGATTTTGGGACAGTTAAATTGCATGAGTGCCTCTGTCATCAATGAAAAATAAGGAGAAAACTTAAACTTTCTTAGTTAAAAAAGGGTATTATTCTGTCAGGAACCCTGACAATGAGTAAGGTGATAACATGCAGTAATGCTCTGAGGCCAAACCTGGGATGTCATGGCTACATGCCACCAGAACGGTCCTCTTTAATTGGTTTAAATGTAAGAGATAGACACTCCGGACTCAGACAGCACGTCTTCTCAACCATTAGACACCGAATCAGCTTGTTTTTGATTGGACTAAAATACCATGGATCTCAGTGACACATGGCTGAGAACAGCTGAAGCAGAAAAAAACAATTAATCTGTTTCTCTCTTTTTTTACTCTCTGTGTCGCAAGCTCTAAATCGGACTTTAAGTAATTTTTGAGAGACAAAGTACAGACAGAGTGAGAAACAACATTTGTTCTGGTGGTCAACTGCAGTGACACCACCACCAGAAAGACAACAAAGTATGATGAAGGTTATGAGGGCAGTGGGGAAAATAGAAAATTGGTGTCACTGCTGATGGAGAGCTATTAGAAATCAACAACTAATTCATGTATCTGAGACAGCAGAGAAAAGTTCAAGCCCTGTGTCACATTTTCTGTGGAAAATGTGGATCACAGTGAAAGGATGTTGAGATCATTTATTCACCAGGACATTTTGTTGATGTAGAGTGGAGCAGATTAGCAACAGGAGAAAAGTTAGCGTGTTATGGCGTTTTCAAATATTTTGCTTGTTTTCCATCGGGGTGTAGCTACTGAAGACACGGTCATGTAATCTCTATAAACAGATAACTGTGTGTAAATGTAGAATGTGTAAGCAAAGGGTCATGATTTTGGCACCGGAGGCAATTTAGTTTTTAATTGTAGTCCGAGTAGTATTGACTAGTCATGTTTGAGCTGGCTTCAGTTGCCACATTCTGTGTGGAGAGCAAAAAAGCTGGAATATACTGACCAAAATGCAATCTCATAACTTATCAGCTGTCATCCATCTGGAGATCAAGAGGCCATTCGTGGAACTGCTGTTTTTGGCACTTCCGCATTGGCTTCATATCACAGCCACGGAGGTTGCCGCTTGGACAGGACACAAACTCAAGCACATCCACTACCACAACTTCCTTCCTCTTACTTCCTGCCTGTGTTGATGGTAAAGAAGCAACGCATCAGCCAGTTCAACGCTTTGGCTCATAGATTGTTTTTTTGTTCATGGCACAGAAGAATAGTCTGTATCAGACCTTGACTACACATCAAATACTTGTTTGTTCAATTAGTTGTTAATAATAAGAAAAATATAGAACCTTAATCTTATTCTCTAAATGAAATGTTTGTGGGTTGAGTAGTATTGACTAGTTGGGTCAGCTGTGGCTCAGGAGGTAGAGCGGGTTGTCCACTAATCAGATGATTGGCAGTTCGATCACCTCCAGTCTGCAAGATACTGGGCAACTGATGAGCAGTTGGCCCCTTGCATGGCAGCTGATGCCATCAGTGTATGAAAGGTGCTATATAAGTATATATGAGCAAAAAAGCTGGAACATACTGACCGAAATGCAATTTCATAGCCCATCAGCCATCCATCCATCCATCCATCCTTCTGCTTTAGCCTTTAGCAGGGCACTCCAGACGTCCCTCTCCCCAGCAACACATGCCAGTTCCTCCTGGGAAAGGCGCTCCCAGGCCAGACGGACTATACTATATAGTCCCCCCAGCGGGTTCTGGGTCTACCCTGGGGTCTCTTTCCAGTTGGAGGTAGCATCCTACTCAGATCTGCTTGCTCTATTCGACACAAAAGAGCAGCGACTGTGCTGCGACTCTGCTCCGACCTCCCTCGGATAATTTGACTACAGCATTTCTAAAATCGTGGTATGACCGAACAGTCTATTTAGGAAAGCTGAAACCTGTCATTAGACAGTAACAGAAAGACAGAAAAAATCTGCTTTTCTTTGATTTCCCATTTCCCATGGAGCTGCATGTGTGTATTCATATTTCCCTGCCTGTAGCTTTATATCTCAGAGCCCACAGGCGGTTAGGTGCATCTGGCTGGAGTTGCTGCTCATCTATTTGCAGTTCTGAAAGTGTTCAGTGGGAGCAGATTGAATTCAAGGTTAGAGAGTACTGAGCAAGCCATCCAGAAAGGATACTCGAAGTGTGTGACATCACTGCACTCTGATGAAAAATAGTCTAAATCAACCCTTTGCTGTTCTACAAGGGGAAAACAAGGTTGGACAACAATAGTTTTCAGTTTGTCCATTGATTTCCTTTTCAAGTGAAAATTCTTAACCGACCTATTATGTTAGCAAAGGAACATGCTAGGTTTGAAGGTACTAAAGCAGCTGTCAAAAGATAATTGGAATTTTAAATTCAAAGGCTGTTTTTGCTCCCAGAAGCCTCATCAAGACGTAACCCACTCCGCCGTGCCTTGGATAATTCATTTTGTTACATTCTCAAGAGAAACTCAGGTCCGACATGAATCAAACCTGTGTGCTTGTCCTTTGAGGGTCAGTCCTCTGTATAATAATAAGAGCAACAGAGGATCAGAGAACGAGTAGGATGTGGCTGGATTTGATGAGTTCAAATTACCTTTTATAATGCTATGTCTTTTAATAGTTTGATTTAAATTGATTACTTTTTAGGAATGTGACTATTTTTAAGAGCTACTGCAAAGTCCCATTAGTCTGTATCTGCACACAGATTTTCATCACAAAGAACTGTGCTTTGACTTCTCATGCAAATGATCATTGAACTGTCTGACCCAGACTGTATCACACTGAATACATTGTTGTCACTGTGTTATTACATTGTCAGTCATAAAACGGCTAATTACGAAAGATTTAACAAAGTCGACCATTATAATCACTTTCTTCTCACTTCCCTGGTTCAAACGTCATAAAGTTCGGGTCAGCCTGTTTTTTTAGAGAAGCGTTTATTCATGCTTTTCTTTGTAACATAGACGATGATGCAATTCAGTCCATTCTGCTCTGTTTGGTGAAGTTAAATGAAAGCACACTGTCTGGTCTCTGAACTGAAGGTTATCATGTCACTGTTGGTTTTCACTCCAGTCTGATTGCTCAGAACAGTGTGCACAGTCTTCTACTACTTCTGTCTGAACACATTTTTTCGCCACCACACACCAACTGAAGCATGAGAAACGAGGTTCATGGTCTGCTCAGAAATGAGTTTATATAAAATTCTACCTCTTTTCTCTGCTTTATGTCTTTGTTGCTAACTTTGTCCTTCTGTCCTGCAGCATGAGCCAACAGGAGCATCCACAGTTCTGTCCTTCAAATATAGTCGTCAACTGTTTCCCCAACCTTTGCTCATCAAATCACATCTTGTTCTCACTATTAATCAATACAAATTTTGTGTGTGAGCTAAAGGGAGCAGTAGTCTGCTAATCCTGATGTGTGCTACGTTTCAGGGTGAGTGAGCATCGGGGTCATCCCCTCTTGTCGAGCAGACTCAACAGCTTGCTCCAAACTCTGCCCTGTTTGCTCAGCCTCAGCAGACGCTAAACATAACTGAAAGGACCTTGTGCAGATTTTCCCGGTCCAATGAAAAACAAACTCATAGTCCGGGCCATAAAATATATAAACAATATTACAACATGGAAACAGTCTTTCAAGCTGTCATGTAGTAAACAGAGTTTTCTTTGGATATGAATGG